>CM038464.1:87621511-88821511 GCA_021464415.1 Lonicera japonica
TTCTTCTACATCCTATAGTGTTTCACATGAATGTGACATGCTATTAGAGAAGGAGAAATTGTTCTTTGTTCAAGCATACACTAAGATTTCTTCTTTTCTACAAATCTAACAAATCTATACTACTACTAACTATAGTCAGACTAGATCTTCTAGAGTGAACTAGCATGGTAGAGTTTCAATATTTTTGTGCTACTAGAACCATATGCCAGAGTGTATTATACTTAACTGAAACTTTGTCAACTAGCTAGTGTACCGTACCACTTAGACGGACGATGACAAAATCTTATTCTGATAAGGAACCAAGGAGGACAAACAATTGTCGATATACACAGACATCTCCAGCCATGCAAGCATATTTCCAAAGGCCTTGTAGCCTAATGGTGTAGTAATTTTCATAACAAGGAGATCCAGGGTTCCACTCATGGATGAGTTAATCACTCCTTTGTGTTGTAGCGGTGGCAGCCCAAGAGATTTATATGTACTCAAAGTCCCACTTAGCCCATTTACACAAATTACAGCACCCATCCCACCCCTCAAAAAAATTGAAAAACATGAAAGTACATTCGATGGGGAACAAGAAAGCCTAGGTATACACAATCGCACTGCAAAGAAACAAAGTTCTAGCATCTTAATTATCTACATGAAGGACAGCACAAATGGACAACCAACATGTATAATTATGTAAGTGTCTTGTGTGAATATATTAAGTATGGTTTGCACATTACTTAACTTGTGAAACAACTGAAAGGCCCAAAATAACCTACATCTCAATGGACAAGAAGAATCATACAGGTTTGCATTTGTTGTCCAGAGAAAGGGCACACAACAAACCAGTGGCTAAGCCAGGATTGAGACTGAGGGGGGTAAAAGTTAGCACTAAAGTATATATTTTTTTGCAGCAGTTAAAACAAGGCAAAAAAATTTTAGAGGATTGGACTTTGGGTTGAGAATTCAACAACTCTTTTCCTCTTTATCAAAAGTTTGGTTCATTAAGCTAGGTCTAGCTGAAACTAGGACCAAATTTATCAAAACTAGGGCTAACTAAAAGCACGGTTAAATTTATCAAAATTGGGGCTAAAGTCTTAAAGTATTAAATCAAAGATCAAACAATCAGTAACAAGCGAAGTATAACATCAAAGATAAAAAAAATAACAATATAAAGCATCAAACAAGACCCCATATATTTTACAAAATGTACATATAACCTCAAAACTTTATATAATGCATATATACAGGTAAAAAAAATTTCAAAAAGAGAGGACCCCCCAGGCCCCTTAATACCTCTGCCACTGCAACGAACAATAGAAGTGTACCTACTGCCTATATGTGGGCAGTCTAATAGCTAGTCACACGCAGCTAGCATAATAAGAATCAAACCCATGAACTATTTCAGCAAACAAACTCATATTTCCATTTGTTGACATAAAACAAAAGAGAAAAGTTACACAGTGTATAGGTAAGTCAAAATCAAATTCTTGGTTGAAATCTGAAGTTATAAGTGCGAAACAGTACGGAGCAGAAATGCATATAAAACGTACAGAGAAACAGCTAACAAATTCAATTCGTGAGTCCAATGCTGATAGTGTCTACTTTTCACCTTCATGTTCAAAGACACATAATTACATAGATTGATTTCTTAAAGCGGAGGGACAGTACATTCCATCAAGCAAATTATATCAGTGCCAAAAGACGGACAAAATATGGCAGCAGTACAATAAAAAGAAGAACACCTGCCTTCGTTGAACATATGGGATGATGATCCATCCCTTTCCCATCTCCATTGGCTTTCGACTTTTGAACCTCCATACGGATGATGTTCCTTCTCAGAGTTCATCGACTCTGGTCTCCCTTGGTAGTGACTGGATTTGTGTTCCATTCTCTGACCAGACATATGCTGCTGCATCTGGGCAGCACCAAATGCATTGCCACTTGAATCACCATAATTTCCAGGCCGTCTCATCTAAACCACCTAGCAGGGCTGACAAACAAAACAGGCCTTACAATGAATACAAGTTGTTTTAGCACCATTAACCGAATAGAACACGACAATGCAAACCAATATCTACTATCATATAAAGCCAGAATCCATTTCAAAGCCGTATCATACTTCTTATTTTCCGTTTTAGCCCCTCATAGACTTTTATTTCCCAAAAAAAAATACAGCGTAAGCAATAGAATTTGGGAACCTTTGCTGCCAGTATTTTTTTTACTTTTTTACAAAAATTACTTATATCCAAATTGCACGAAAATCTCGTCATACAAAAAGGTGGAACACGTGAACTCCAATGCAAAAATCCATACTTAATTGCTGAGATAAAAGAACAATTTGCACTTTCTCACATGCTTATAATAAGTTTAATGAAAAGAATAAATGAGAAAGAAAGGGGTTAAAAACACAATTTTAATGTTTTAAATTTTTCCAAAATCTGCAAGACAATTTATCAAATAGGAGAATAGGACCAATAGAACCTTGACAAAAAAACTACTTTTGCATGAAATTTCCCCAATAGCTAAAGAGTGAGCTAAATTTGAACCAAATTATCATAATATTTATCTAATAAACAGCAATTTTTATGAGAAACAAACACACTCATCTTCTCAATAACCTAAAAACGCATAGGAAAGACAGTAATACCAATTACCGAACACAGATTTGAAACCCTAAAAATCTGAAACTAATAAAAATTAGAGGGAAAATAACAACAATAACAGTCAAATGAATTGAAAAAATCAAAGAGAAATATGAATGAAAACAATAATAAGAGTGTAGTAGTGATTGTATCGGGTGTACCTAATAATAATTTAGCGTTTGACTATAAATTAATTCTTCGTGTTCCTTCTCTGGCGAATGAGGTAAGGTTATGTAAGGTTAGGGTTTCAAGTTTCGAATGGAATTGGGAGGTTTGCATTTGGCTCGGAACTGGCAATGGGTCGGATATAGTTGACTAAAAAACAAAAAATCCTCTGAAATTACTAAATTTTAAGGGGAAAAAATAAAACTCAAATGAAAGGAGCAATAATTGTGAATAGTGAAAACTCATAATTCGCATGTTTGTTTAGTTTAAAACTATATCACATGGACACGCAATGTTTTTAATACTCAAACATATTTAATTTAAATTAAAAATTGATCTAGTAGTTAAGCAGTAAATTATTTTATTAAAAGTGATTCAAATTCTCTTAAAAACATAGTTTTTTAATGAAAAAAAATACTGCAGGGATAAAATAGGTTATTCAAAAGTTTGATACAACTTTATGGCGGTTGAAATTAGTTTTGATTTTATATAATAATATAGATGATTCAAATTGTTAATTCATCTCTAAATTGTTAAGATGTTGTCTTACCTTTTAATGTGATTAATGACATCTAAATGATTTTATAATAGCATATTTGTTCCCTACTAAAATATGTTAAAAGATCAAAAGTAGGGTAAAATAGTTAGACTAATATATTTAATGACTATTTAACTTGTTATATTGAAAAAGAAAAAAAAATTCAAGTTTAGTCTTTAGATTTCGTGTTCAAATTTAGATTTAGACAATAAAACAAAAGTTCCAAAGCGAAATTGGTACCATAATTGTTTTTTATGTCACTCAAAATGAAACCAAGTCATTTTCTTAGATTGAAGAAAAAAATTGGACAAAAGTTGTATTTGTCTAAAAGTTCTTCGATGATAATTTCATTTGTCTGGAATTTTTTGATTTTTCTTAAAATATAAATTTTGGTCATGAAAGTTATTTTAAAAATAAAATTATCAAAATTTGTTTGGGAAAAACGTTTGGGACTCTTATCCATTCTCTCAAATTTGGGAGATTTGTAAGGGAATCTTATTAGAAATTAATCCCTAAAATTAACATGCAAAATCATCAAGATCTTAATTAAAACATTTAAACCGCGTACCCAGTGGCGTAGCCAGGAATTTCCGGCTGGGGGTGCGCAATTTTCTGCCGGAGGAAGAACTTGTTCCTATTTTACTATAATACTTCTTCATTCTAAAATCAGCCTATAAATTCAACTCGTTTATTAAACCTAAATCAAATAAAAATTCAAGTTTAGCCTTAGACAAAAAAATTGTGTTCAAATTAAAATTAAGCCACAACTAATTTTAACAATACAGTCATACAGACAACCAGACGGGCAAAATTCCAACAATAATTGTTTGGCACATTTATGTCAGCTAAATCAATTAAACAATTTTACACATATACAGTCATAGAGACTACTTATGGCAGAATTTCAAGTAAAAAATTGGACAAAAGTTGTATTGCCCCTGTCTAAAAGTTATTCCAAGACTAGATAAATATGAATGTAGCACAAGCGGCACGACAATAGCGGGATCAACGCACAAAAATTTTTGAAAGACAGTATTTTTAAGATACAATAATATATATATGCTTTGGTTAAAGTGAAATGTGTGGTATATATTTTACATATATAGCGTTCAATTCTCCTCCCCTACCCGGACTATTAGCTTGTATGAGAGAGAGAGAGAGAGAGAATGGCTTGTTGTGTGTGCTGTGCTGTGCTGTGCGGAAGGGAGAGTCTTTGGACTTTGTTGCTGGCTTGCTGCGTGCAAATTTGAGGCAGAGTGCTGTGCAGAAGGGAATCTTATAGAAATAAAAGGAGAGGCAGAATTCACATAAGGCTCTTTTAAGTTTAACTTTATTTCTCAAAACCCCTCAACTATAAAACTAAGCATATAAGTCCCTAACCTTTTTTTTTTTTTTTTTTTTTGAAAAAAAATCCGAAATGCTCGGGTGTGCGTCCGCACACCCTCGTACCTTACTGGAGACGCCCCTGCGTGTACCTGAATCCTTGATAAGACATATGCCGAAATGCAAGAATCGATCACAATATAGTATAGATCGAGCAGGTACGTGATCTTTCTCAACCAAATCGCATTAGTTTCTTGATGAGAATTTTGGTTTTCTTCTGGATGGAGAGAAGGGAGCCGTATTTTGATTTGGTGTGTTAGGGACTATAACCCTAATATTTATTTTATATAAAGTCTAGTTACGGTTCCATAAAACCCTAACGAGTCCATAAAAGGTATCTACACATTTGGCTCACATTTATTTGAGTAGTCTATGGGACTTAACCAAAATTAATTAGACCACTAAAAAATTAGCTCATTAATTTAAATAGCAAATATAATTGAAATATTATAATATATTGCTCACATAAATTAGAAAATATAAATTTTTCAACAATTTCCCACTTGGGCTACATATTATTCCTGAAACAATTATATCAATAAATTCCATCCATATGCTATTTATTCTTATAATTCTCCTTAAACAATCTGGTCTATCTCATGTATGAGCAATGGAATTACCGCAACTTTTATCACACTAAGGTTGTGACTAAATTACGATTATCACCATACTAATACACTTAATAACATAGATCAAATATGGATGAGTAGTATGAAAATTACATGCAATGTAATCTTATACATGCTTATTTTCAACTGGCCCAACTTTAATGAGATAAATTTTAACCCTCCAAACTTTATGTTAAACCACATTGGAAGGAAAAACAAACATTCAGAGTTAAAACGAAAATAAACCATTTTCTTTATTTTGCAAAAAATATGAGTTTAAATAAAAGAACATCTATAATACAAACTCTCACTAAACCAGCACATTATTAGATAACACCAAACTCATATGAGCAATATACTCATGAAATACCTTTTGTGTTAAGCCTTTAGTAAACATATCCGTAATCATGGAGTTTATGCATATATGCTTTGTGACACGACAACTTTGAACTCTTCTTTAACAACAAGAAAAACTTGATATCTATGTACTTTAGACTTCCGAAAAATTTATGTTGTTGTCGAGTATAGTACTACCGTTTTATTATCACAAAATATCTTTAATGGTCTTTCGACACTATCCATAATCCACAATCTAGTGACAAAGTTTCATAACTATATCCCATTCTATAATCCAAATTAGAATACCGGATGATCTCTAACTGATCTGATCTTCGATATATAAGCATGTAATCCTTTTGTTCTCTTTAAATACCGTATAACCTTTTAATTAGCTGTTTTTCGAAGATATATCTTAGGTTACTTAAATATCTACCAAATCTACTTGCTATAAATGCTAAACTCAAATGCGTACATACTTTATGATACATCAGACTCCCTACAACTAATGCATAAGATTTTTTTTGTATATCTTTCTTTTCAACCTTATTTTGGGGTACTGGCTGAGACATAAATTATCTCATTTAGCAATGAGAGTATCTTCTTAATGACAATCTTTTATACAAAATCCAGTAAGAATTCTTTCGATATATCTCTTTCCTGATAACCCTAGGATATCCGAAAATAATGTCGATGTATATGTATTCCTAATACAAAAGATATATTATCAATATAAAATACCAGGAAGATAATATTACTCCCACTGAACTTACGATATACATAATCATCAACCAGTTTTACCTCAAAACCGTACGAAATAATAACTTGATGAAATTTATGATACCATTGACGGAAAACTTCCTTAAGGCCATAAATGGATTTCTTTAATTTAACTTCTTCTTGAGGTTGTTGAGTTTACTATTTAGAAAATTTTTCAACATTGTCTTGATAATCCTAATTTGTATTTGAAATAATGTCAAGAATTTCTTCATAATTATTGTCAATAGCAATACTTGGAACTTAAATAAATTTATCATTAAAGACAATGTTTCTAAACTTTATTGTCCCCCTCAAACTCAATATCCTCAAGAAATCTGGCATTTTTCATCTTAATAAATGATTTGTTAGAGTGATCGTAAAATTTATAATCTATTAATTTTTCAGTTTGTCTGCCAAAGTAGTAGATAATTATTTTTTAGTCAATATTATTTTCTTTATGCATTGTTTCAGTTGGACAACCCTTTTTAGCTACTGCTTTGACGTAACACTATTTATAAAGTATGTTGCAATCTTAAGTATTTATTCCTAAAGCCCTCATGGTATAGAACAATGATTAATCGCTCTCATTACATTATCCTTAAGCTTCTGTTTCATCTTCCAGCAACACTATTCATGCCAAGTTTGCTTAGCATGATATGCTGTAGAATGATTCCGCATTTCTCTACGAATTTTACAAAGGTCCAAAACGTTGTTTACCTTATCCATTATATCTACCGTAATATTCACTACCATAATTAGACTTCACAGCCTTAATTTTCTTGCCTAGTTGATTTTTATATTCGACTGTGAAAGCCATAACAACGTCTAAGGATTGTAATTTCTCATTAACTAAATATAAGTACCCTTAATAATTGTCATAAACATAATAAAATATTGTTGACCATTCTAGGAGGCCGTAGAAAATAGTTCACAGCTATCCGCATGAATTAGTTATAAGGCACTTGAACTCCTTATGACACATAGTTTTCTTATGTTTGTCCATTTCCCTTTTACACATTCAATACATATTTTAAAATATGTTAAATCAAAGGGTTTCAAAAATTCCACAAGTTTCTTAATTATCTGTTTAGAGATTTGTTCCAAATACTTATGCCACAAGATGGAAGAATTCTTATCAGTTAATTATGATTTGTATCATATGGATCAATTTACAAGGTTTCATTACATTAGGTGATTGTATCCGAATATAAGTTATCAATTAAAGAACTAGTAGCAAAATATTTGAATCTTTAAAAAGACTAACTTCATTATTTTCAAATGAACATGAATAATCGTATTTGTCCAAATGAAATTAGAAATTCCATCTAAATGATAGTACCATATAAGTCTATCTCAAATCCAAAAAGTAATCAGTCTTTAATGATAACCTAAAATTCCTTAAAGCCCTGTTTGAAAAGAAAGATTTTGCAGTTTCACCATTACCCTGATAGATGAATCTTTCAGCATCAATTGACTTTCGGCTCCACAAGTTTACTCACCAAGTAATTATATGTACATAAGTTAAACTAACTACCGAGAACAAACCCTAATGAGAAGTATATCATACTTTACACGCCAAGTGGCATATTTGGAATATTACTATGTCTATCTTTCTTGCAAAAGTAACTGACAAATTCTTTATTATATTTCTTTTGCAATTATTATAGTGTTGTTCAAATTGCAGCTTCTTAATCTTTATCCTTTATCATTTTCTTGTCTTTTAGAGGTGTTTTCTAGATGAACACTTTCTATCTTTTATGGCAAAATCTTTTCTTTTTCTTGCACACCGTGAGATATGAGCTCATTAAGAGATCATTTATCCTTATAAGTATTGTAACTCATTGTAAACTAAGGCCTCGTTTGATTCATGTATTAAAAAGTGAGATGTAATTATTAATACCACTTTTTTTATAATACCTTATTTTGTTCACACAAATGTGCTGGGATTACTAATACCGGGACTAACTTAATACCACTATTTGTGGTATAATTTAATATAAGGTGGGTGGTATTGTTTATCCGGGATTAAAAAAAAGAACCATATATTTTCAAAAATGCCATTATTATTATAATATTTTCAAAAATGCCATTACCACCTCCACACCCCCCCCCACACCACCACCACCACTACTACTACTACTACTATTATGTTATAATAATAATAATAATAATAATAATAATAATAATTTATTTATTTTTGTTATTCTAAAATATAATCCCATATACGAATTGTATAACCAAACATAATATTAACATCAGTAGGGGATATTTCAGTATTAATACTGCATGAATCAAACAAGGTATTGGTATTAAATTAATACCAAGATTAATAATCCAGTACTATAAATACTGGTATTATTAATCCTACTGATCATAATACCTGAATCAATGAGGCCTAAATGTATTATGCAGGAAGAGAAATAAAGAACTAGATGCACGAATAAGTCATTAAACAGCCCTAACTTTAGCACCTTTAGTTTGAAAGTAATATTAGAAATTTTCATAATGTACTTCTCTTATGTTCCCATTTTTCTTATACTTATTGAAACAAGACCAGTCAAAAAGTTACTTGCTTTAATCTTTTTGTTTTTAGCAATTTTTTTTTTAAGGAACTAAGTAGCATTTTCGTCATAAAGCCCCAGATAATTTTGGAACATTTTATGATCAAAAGGCAGAAGTAATCACAAAGTTCTATTTCCAATTCTTAAAATTTATGCCGTTCAGCACCGATACCAAATTTATATTGGCAGATATATATAAAGTATAACTAAAAAATTGAATAGAGAATAAATTATAAAAATTACAAACTTACAATTAATATACATGCATAACATATTAACAAACAATATATATAAATTACACAATTATCCAAATTATCAATAGTAGAACCCCATCACAAGAGACCGAACACAACATTGATATTTTAGTCTTTGGACATAAACATTAACTTATAATTGGCCATCTCACTCAATAATTAAATATAGATAACAAATCCTGTCAAATAATAAGACTTCCTTTAGGCCATCATATTATTCACATGGAAAACTTTATAGTCATCTTATATTTATTACTACATGTGTACATATTATTTGACCAAACAATAACATTCCTTTGGGCCGATTATTATTCGCATAAATAACAAATACACACATCTTAATATTTCAAAACAAATAAATTTACGCTATAAAGGTTACTTCGGCAACTTATTGTTTTAATTCATCTATTTTAAAATATCAGACAATTTGTGCTCTGCATTCTTATGATCTAAAAAAAATAAAAATAAAATTAGATCGTCTGTATTAATAAGATTTGCAAAGCACAAACCTTATCTTTCCCACATTGATGTGTACTGCAATTTTGGATTACTGGCAGTCTGGGAGCTTACGTACCCGGATGAGACTATAATAGGTACTCTCAATACAAAAATCAAATATTGGCAATAATTCTTGTCAAACAATAATCCTTTCTTTGGACTGACTTATTTCTCACATGAAAACTTGATAATTATCACACATTTATTCTCGCACGTGTATTTATTATTCTGCCAAATAATAACCTTCATTTGGGCCAATTATTAAATGCATAAATAATAATCACACAAATATCAAAAGAAAATAATGTTTATTATTTGGTCAAATAATAACCTTCCTTTGGACAGATTATTATTTGCATTAATAATAAATATCAATATCTTAAATAAATGATAAACTTGATCCAACCCCTAATCACAATAAATGCAAGAATAAAATTCTTTAATCTTAATCTTAAAAATAACTTTATATATATATAAAAAAAGTTACAAAAAATAGTAAAAAGATGCCTAAATCTGCCAAAGTAATACAAATATATATTGTCACTGAATTAATTGGACAAAGTTTCTTACAGATCTTTTGTCCGATTTCTTTAATCCTTTAAATCAAATACAGTAAAGTTTTAAGGAAGAGAAAGCAAATTCATATAAGTATAGACAAATCTAAAAAATTAATCCACTCCATTAAATTCCTTACTCTTCAAATATATATATATATATAATCCCAAAGAATAGTGGCCTAAAAATAAATAAATATAACCAAGTAAAGGCTAAGAAACCTAAACCATAATTTATTTTGGTGGGCTGGCAGTAGGTACGGCCACCATTAATCTAATATGAGAGGATATAGAATGATCGGATTTAGTTTTTATGAGAAACTTTTCCATATTCGTAATTTTTAGGCTCCGTTTAACAGCAATATAGAAAATAAAAATAAAAATAACTAATTTGAGTGCAAATATGGAAAATAAGTTTAGGCATATGATGAGATCATCTCCATCACATACTCATTTTTGCGAGTATATGTTCTACATCCTCTTTTAATATTTTGTGGAAATTTTTTTTCCACCATCACCCAAAGAAAATTTTGTCATGGAAAAAAGCAAAAAGTAAGAGTTAATATCACCATATATATCCCTCAACTTATTTTCTATTTTTTCACCTAAATTAGTTGTTTTTTTTTTTCATTTTTCATGTTACTATCAAATAGAGCCTTAAAATGTTAAACTTTTGCACAAATGTGAGGTTTGTGTAACTGCAAAGTTGAAAAATAGTTGCAAAAATAATTTCGTTTACGGTTTCTTTAATAATAAAATTGAAAAAATATAATGAGAAACAATTTAAGTTACATTTTGGGTTTTAGATTTGTTTAATTGCAAATGTAAAAATTATATATATATATATATATATATATATAAAAGCAATTAAATATTGCTAGAACTGAAAAGGAGAGTGATCTGACGAAATGTTCATTGTCTTTCCTTATATTTTCTTAATACAAACGATGTATAAATCGAGGTAGTTTTAGAAGGGAGGGGGGGTGCGAAAGTTGAACTTAGGAACTCATATGAACACTTACGTTTTCAGCCACTTAAGGTTTAACTTGGAGATCATTTTTTCCTTTTACATGAAAAAAAATTGTTAGCCATCACCCAAATAATTAATGGTATTCGAGAAAGATTAAAAGAAAAATTATATACACTACACACATAAATTTGACCTGGGGTTCTATTAAGGAGATAGTGTAGGGTGGGGACATAACAGAAACTTTACATAAATCAAGCAAATTACTTACGTCATTTTTGAACTTCTCATAAAATTTACTTCTTCCATTCTAAATTAAGAATCTCGCTTTAACTTTAAACATTTTTAAGAGAATATTAATTTTAAATTAATCAATGATTAAAGAGAAAACATGTTTAATATTGTGAGATACGGTACATTGTTAATCGTTTCTAGTTGATTGCCCTATTTCACTCTATGTTATAATGCCATGTCCATTTAAGTATATCAAACTTTTTACATTATGCATTGAGCGATACAATGTTTATTTTAAAAATGGGTAGAGCAAGCTCAATCAAAGGGTTTGCCATAACACCTTATATCGTTTAAATAAATTTGCTGCAGTAAAAAACTCCAATATTTTTCACTTTTTCATTTAATTTTAATAAAGGAGAAAATAATAATTTTACCATTCATTGAGCTCGATCAAATAGGTGTTGGCTTGCTATTTTTCTCTCTACATTTTTTTCTTCCTTTTTTTTTGGGGAAAAAAATGAAGGTTTTTTTTAAGTGAGGATGCAAATTTTTTGTTTAGGTTGTGTATACAATTATTTTATTTGAATCGCTGGGAAAAAAAAATATCTTTTTATTTTTATTTTGCAGTCACACTTTAATGATAAAAGCATTCCCCTTAAAAATAAATTTAGAATGATCGGAGCTTTTTGCATATCCAAAAGATTCGACACTAGAACATGTACGTAACTACTTGTATTGTTGACTTGCTTTTTTTTATTTATTGTTGTAGCATGCCCTTACAACATAGTAAAATATTTGATTAGATGTGCCTTAAATGAAAGGGAGTTATTATTGACACATTCTAAAATACTCTCTAACAATTTAATATTGACTCGGATTTTAAGGATCGAGTATGTGCACATTGGCTCGGCCCCTAAGGACTGAGCATACGCGCACATACTCGATTATTAGAAATCGAGCTAGTGTAATTTTTTTACCCAAATATGGCTCGGTCCCTAATTACGGAGTATGTGCATATATACTTGGTACTTAAGAGCCGAGTAAATAAGACAGAGTATTAATAAGTATTTTGGTGTGTATCAATAGCGTTCACCCCAAGTGGCACTCTATTAAATTGCATGAATTAGACAGTAAATATTAAATGCTTTATTTTCACCGTTCAATTTTTTTATTAAATGCATGAATTAAACACTAAGCATTAAATGTTATATTTTTCAAATTGGCTGTTCAGTTTTATTTTTTTGGCAATGATTTGTATTGCATGAATTAAATGCCATTAACTGCTCTATATATTTTTGAGAATGATGGTATTGCATGAATTAAATAATTGATATATAGAACCAAAAAAAATTAAATGCTTGACATTGTCATTCATTTTTTATTTTATTTTTTTTTGCAATAATTTGTATTGCATGAACGAAATTATTAATGCTGGTTGTTCAATTTTCTTTGCAGCTTGGCAATGACTTGTATTGCATTTATATCTCTTAATTCAAACAATTTATCATTTTAAATCGGACGTTTTTAATTACACCCACGAATTTATTCAATTCACCACCGTATAATTTTAAAAGATTGGTAAAAATTTTGAATCTTTTATTTTATGTTATGGCATTTTTAATGTAGAAAATGGGTAAAGCTTATTTTGAAATTTGTGCAACTTAACCTAGAAAATAAAAACTAACCCCCCCTACGAAAATGTTTTCAAGGTTTTGATGGAAAACAAGCTCATAATTGCCAAAAGATGAAATTTGACCAATTAAAAATTTTTGGCAATCAAACAAACCAAAAGTGATAACTTGGGTGAAAAATCCCTATTTTCCATGGAAAATTATGGCAATCAAACAAGGGAAAATAGGTTGAGAGACCTTCTTTCATAATTTTATATAATAAAAGGACATCATACATTAGGTTAATAAATAAAGGATTTTTTAACATTATTGTTTCATTGTAAGGACAATTTTAACTTTTAGGTTAGTTGAAAGTATTTATCTTTTTATAAATTAGATTATTTAAAAATTTTAAAATGACTAAAGTACCCTTCCCTCTTTCAACTCAATATCCCGCGCAGAAACATCGAGCAACGATTGAGCAGCGAGTGAGCAGCGGGAGAGGCGATACGTTTTTCGACTGGAAGAGTGGAATGCTATCATCTTAGATTGATGAAAAGGATCTTAGATCGACGGGATTAGCAAAGGAAAGGAGAAGAAACTTTTTATTTCCATGGATGTTGAAGCTCTTTCTAGGTATAGCTTCTTTCTTTCTTTTTTTCATGTTTTTAGGTGTGATTTTGCTTCGTTTTGGTTTGTTGTATCTTATATTTAGAGGATTTGATGAAATATTTGTTCAATCAATCCATGTATATTTAGATTATGAAGGATTTGATGAATGCTCTGTTTTCCTGCTCTTTTCCTCCCAACTGCAGAAAAACTGCAAAACTGATTTTGCAGTTTTTTGGTTTTGATGATATATTTAGATTATAGAGAGAGCTATCACATTTTTTGCTTATATTTTTGCAAAATCAAGTAGAAATATTACTTGATTTTGGTTGTTTTGGCTTATATTTAGAAGATTTGATCAAATAATGAGTGATTGTTCATGTTTTGAAAGGTAGTTTTAGCATCATTTTGATCTATTTATGTATATGCTCTGTTTTTTGTTTTCTTCTTTGTGCAGAAAAAACTGCAAAACTGATTTTGCAGTCTTTGTTTTTTATCTAAGTTTTTTTAAGTGCATTATTTCTGCATTTGATTCTTATATTGTAGGTTTTTGTTAGTTTAAATGTGTGATTTCATATGTGAATGAATGAACATACATGTTTGTTATGCAATGTATTGTTTCTAAGTTCTTATGTCTCATTTTTTTAGGGATCTTGATAGAGGCATTATAGGCGTTGTTTATTACAATGGTTGTAAATGAACGAAATCTTCCTATAACGACGATGCTAGATCAAATTCGTGTGAAAATAATGAAGCAAATGTCGGATAGACGTGAATTGTCGAGGAATTGGAAAACTCTCTTGTGTCCGGAGGTTGAAAAATGCTTGAAGGAGAAGGTTAATGAGAGTTCGACGTGGAGGGTTGTCAAATCATCTGATTTCGTCTTCGAGGTTATAGAGCAAAAGTCTTATCGCGTAGATCTTTCGACATGGGAGTGTGGTTGTAATTCATGGCGGATTGATGGCTTCCCATGTTCGCATGCGGTTTTGTGTATTTTGGCTGATAGGAAGGTTGTTTATGACTATTGCGATCCTTTTTTCTTTACGTGTAACTTTCAGAGTTCTTATGCACATGCAATTTACCCGGTGCCAACTTCTGACCGTCCTACTAATGTCTCTAGTGCGTCGGAAATTTTACCTCCTGATTGTAAAACTCAACCCAGTCGTCCTAAAAAGAATCGAATTGAGAACGCCGGCTTAAGCACAAAGAAGAAACGAAAGTGTGGAAGGTGTAACCGTTATGGATTTCACAATAAGAAGACGTGCACTGCATCGATTGTTTAGATTTTATTGTTGGATAGTATAATTTCATTTAGCGAATATTTGGAATTTTGAAATTCTTGGTATGATTGAGAATTTTTTTGGATTCCTTTAGTTTTGATTTTAAAAGAATGTAATTTTGATTTTGATATATGAATGGTGATGTTTTTCTATTTTTGTGGAATAAACAATATCAAGATGTTTGCTATTCTTTGCAAGTTGTTTATTTGAATGCGAAAGACTTTGATTGTCTATGCTAAATTGCACTCGGATTCAGTGCAAAATGGTTTTTGCAACAATTATTTCTGGTAAACTGCACGCGCATTTAGTGCAAAATCGTTTTTGTAGTGAAATGTTTCTAAAGATTGCACGCGCATTTAGTGCAAAATCGTTTTTGCAGTGAAATATTTCAGTGCAAAAACGATTTTGCACTAAATACGAGTGCAATCTTTAGAAACATTTCACTGCAAAATCGATTTTGCACTATTGATGAATGCATATCTACTGCAAAACCATTTTTGCACAAAATCGATTGAATACATATCTAGTGCGAAATCGTTTTTGCACAAAATCGATTGATACATATACATTACTATACACAGTAGCTTGAATAATACCTGATGATTGATGATGTTGAAGAGTTGAGAGGGTAAGCTTCTAGGATTTTTTCAATCACTTGTTGGATGGAGATTGAGTGATGGAGTAAGGGAATGAAAGAGAATATTAAGATTGAGTGATGAAGTAATGCAGTGAATGAGGAAATTCAGATCGAGTATGGAGATGATGTTTTAGACGGATTGTGAGATTTTTGTTGATGAAGGAGATTGAGTATCGCGTGAGTAGAAATGAGAGTGGAGATCGTGTGAGAGGAGGGGAGGGGTTTGATGGCACAAGTTGTAATTAATCACAAAAGAAAGGGTTTTGTCTTAACTTTAATAAAACACGTGTCTTCTTTCTATTGACTGTCCTTAATTTATAATAATAATATATGGTGTCCTTTTCTTATTTTTAATTTTGTAGGATGCCCTTTAAACTTAATGCCTCATCAAACAAACCCTAAGAGTTAAAGATTTACAAATCATTGGTGCCTAAGTACTCGATCACGCTTTGACTCAAATTTAATTCGTCCAAGTGTTTTTTATGTCTTACGGGTGATGTTTGGCATAGTTAGTCGGAGACCAGATAGGTCATCGGAGGGAGAATCAGAAAAAGGTGGGGGTAGGAACAGTTGTATAAAAAATTAATTAAAGCAAACTCAATCCTCCCTTGGAGAGGTGACAAATTGATGTTGAGATCAAATTAATTTTAGGTTTCTTTGAAATCTCCAAAGGGTTCTTTTTCTTTCCCACCTACTCTTCCCCCCATTCATCCCTCTATATATATATTCAAGAGAAATCAATGCTTTGTTCGGAAGTTTCTTGATGTTGCTTTCAAGAAAATTCTGAAGGTTTAGGAGTCGGTGAGTAGGGAAGATAATAAGGGGAAAAGCATAAAGGACTTGCTTTTTTAAGGAAATGCTTGTTCAGTTGTTGATAACTTTATATTATTGATGATTTTTTTATATGAAAAAGTTAAATGAGGACTCAAACTACTCCAAAAGCACATAGAATTTACTAACACAACATCATCTAGCACATAATGTTCTGAGTATCTTTACTTATGTGAAAGGGAGTGTTACATGCAAATTTTAATTATTTATGTTTATATTTTATTTATAGATATTAGGATAATATTTCAAATGGTTTGTTATCATTGTGAGAAATAATAGGGATCAGTTGTTTGTTTTATTGAAGATATGGGCATGTTAGTTGAAGTAGTAAAGTTTGTTAGTGGGTAGTGGGTTTTGGAGTAGTTTATATAAGTAGAGTTTATGTAATTGAAAGATATATTGAATATTTGAAGAAAAACTATATTGAAATTTGTTGTTTTAATGGAGGTCAATCACTCAATCTGGTTCTCCTCATTTAAACCAAAAGAGGTTTTCGTCCTTTTCTAAGCGGACTTTTTTCCCATTGTTATTTTTATTTTATAAACGTGTTCGTATCAATTCGTATTAGAGGTAGGTTTAATGGAACCAACAATACAACAACGATTGAACCATTTAGAAGCTACGTTAATTACATTACGTGTCAATCAGGGACAAATATTTAAAAAATTTGCGAAGATGCACACAACAATATGTTCCCGGGTTAACAAGTTAATGGGTTTATTGGGTGAAAAGACGATACTGCATAACAACTCAATGTCCGAATTGGCCATAGACAAGGTTAAGTACATGGGCAAGCAAACAACTAAGTTGGGCGTGGGATTCAAGAGAAACTTACTGCTGCTGCAAAATTCTACAATAAAACAAATGACATATTGGGACTTGAACATAAGGATTTTTGCACAAGTTGGTTAAAAGAAAATTTAGATTCTGCTATATTAGGCTAATCGACTGTCTACAACATCAATTTGCAATTTAAAATGCTACGTGCTCGAGATGGCAATCATCAAAAATTGTATTATATCCAAGGTACTTGTGAAGGAGATTTCAAAGATGATGGAATCATCAACTTATAAAAAAAAATTCATGGTTGTATTTTTGCTACCATAGATATTCTTTGGATGCATGCATGATAAGTAAAGTCTAATCCGTCACTATATTTTCCAAAAACTCTTGTTTGGGATCCAGGAAGAATTAATCAATTTTTAGAATTAAACCTTGAGGATAAGATTGTTTTCAAGGGGGAAGGAATGTTACATGCAAATTTTATTTACTTTTGTTTATATTTTATTTATAGATGTTAGGATAATATTTTAAATGGTTTGTTATCATTGTGAGAAATAATAGGGATTAATTAGCTGTTTGTTTCATTGAGGATATGGGCATATTAGGGGAAGTAGTAGAGTTTGTTAGTGGGTAGTGGGTTTAGAGTAGTTTATATAATTAGAGTTTATGTAATTGAATGATATGTCGAATATTTGAAGTAAAAATATATTGAAGCTTGCTATTTTAATGGAGGTCGGGTTCTCCTCAATTTGAACCAAAAGAGGTTTTCGTCCCCTCTAGGCGGACTTTCTCCCCCATTCTTATTTTTATTTTATAAATGTATTCATATCAGGGAGGTTCAATTTTAATTATCCGCAGATACGTAAAACGCGAGATCTTGATGTGCTTAGAGAAAAAAATGTGTGCTCCTATGTTTTTTAGAGAAAAGTGTTAGTTTATTAGTCACTTAAATCAACAACTATGTGAGTTCCCAAGAAAGGCGAGAGGGCTAAGGCCACTTAAATCCTTACCTCCTTAGACATCTTAGAGTCTTGTGCTAAAACTTTTATAGACATCGTTGATTTAATCGGCACTCACTTGACTTATTACATTTTTCTTTTCAAGATATCCTATGAATACCGATCCCTAATTGGCTCTCTAGTTGGTTGACTTTATTAAATGACGGTTTAGGGTTAGTAAGCAATTGGAAGTGATTAAATGGATAATGAAATCTCAACTCATTTCAATGACCAAATATAGACCTTAAGTTTAGTTTTAGTACAATAAGAAGATTTCGGGAAAGTAAGCATGTAAGTAATTAAAGCTAAGGGTGTTGTCAGAAATTTGAAAATCGAACGAACTGAACCGTTTCGTCATAATCCGAAATTATCCGAACCGAAAAAAATCGAAACCGAAATAAAAAACTGAATGATTCGAGTCGGATCGAGTTCGGTTTTCAGGTCAACCGAGTTGGACCGAATTGGCCCAAAACTTAAAAAAAAAAAAAAAAGTGGCTTACATCTTACTCATTACTTAGACATTTAACTTTAAAAGACTAAAGGTAAAAAAAAACCTAATTCTTCTCACACCCTCCCCATATGCGGCACACACCCTCCCCACTCCCTAGCCAACGTCTCTTTCTCTCTCTCAAGTTACAGACTCAACCAGACAGCTACAACCCACAGCCCTTCGTAGTGAGTTCCACACTTTCGCTAAACACCGCCATGGCGCTACACCGACCTTATCCTGAGCTCAGGTTTGTCTAGATCTACTTATAGCTCTTGCAGATTTTTTTCACTATATAGTCAGATCTGTATATATATATATATGCGTGTGTATATATATGTGTGTGTGCGTGTGTGTAAACGGAACATTTATATATATTTGTATGTAAATTAGGGGTGTTTTCGGATCTGTATATATATGTGTGTGTGACTGTGTGTTAGGATTATATATATATATATATATATCTGTATATGTGTGTATTTTTGGATCTGTGTATATGTGTGTGTTAAGATTGTATATATATCGTATATGTAGATGCCAAGGCCATAAAAGAAACTACTGTCAACACTTAAACTATTGTATATTTTCGAATCTGCATGTGCATTTCCGAAGTAGCTTTTTCTATGTTAGTATTACTGTTAAAAGTAGTTATTTCTACATAAAGATGCCAAGGCCATAAAAGTTTTATTTCAAATTTTCATTATGTATTGTTTTACACAGTATATACACCTCTGCCCAAATCTATGCAGAAAGATAATCAAGCTTAAACACACACAAAAATCTACCATATTCCAAAATTTAACAATGTGAGTACTTAATGACCCATAGTGGGGACAAACTAAAAAATAATGTGACATATTGTAAATTCATTTGTATGCATATAATTCATTTGTACAAATAATTATATTTTTGTAAGAATAAAATTCTGTATTTATTGGGCAATATTATATATTTTTTGGTGAAGTAATTATGAAGTGTAAAGTATTGTACTCCACCATTTGATATATATAAGGTGTATTATTTTTTTTTTGTTTAAAGATTGTCAAGTTAACAAATATTTCTTCTTAGTCATTGTACTTGATCCCCTCCATAAATTGGATAAGATGATAATTTTTTTTGAGGTTATATGTGGGGATGATGATTTTAGTGAAATAATTGTTGAAGGTCACATAAATGGGGTGAAGGATTTATTGAAAAAGCTTTACAATGTTTATGGGGCTAATGTATCCGTGGTTATTACACGACCACAAAGTGAGACTAGTAGCGTTAGGAGTAGTAGTTTCATGCATTTTAAGTGGTAATGAGACGCCAAGTTTGAGTTCTCAAGTCGAAAAGAGGTTGCAAGAAAAAAGTTTAATGAGGAAAGCCAAAAAAATGTCATTATAGAAAATGATGTAGATAGATATTTATTGGATGCCATAGAGGGGGACGAGGATGAAAATTTTGATATTTTAAATTGGTGGAGAGTTAATGGGGCATCTAAATACCTTATATTGTCACTTATCGCATGTGACATTTTAGTTATTCCGGTTTCAATAATTGCCTCCGAGTCATGCTTTAGTACTAGTGGAGGTATCATTGATTCACTTCGCTTTTCTTTGAGCCCCAAGATGGTGGAAGCTTTAATTTGTATTCAAAATTGGCTAAGGAGAAGTCACATTGCTTTAAATCATGAGCCAACGACGAAGGAAGTGGAGTTTTGTGAGAAGAATGAAAAATGTAATTTGTATCTTTGAATTAGTTTACTTGGTTTCATTTTTTTTCTATTTTTAATCTTATAATCCACTAATTATTATATACTTTTTTTAATGTAGAAATGTCAAAGAATATTATGTTACTGGCAAATGGTATAAGATAAAAGAAATGCATGTGGACTGTTTTACCGGCAAATGTCAAATAATATCTTTTAATTAGTACACTTTTTTTATGATTCATGGGTTGTTTGTAGACTATTTTGTTATTTATTGTTTTGAATGTTTGTGAACTGTTTTATGGACTTTTGAATGTTTGTGGACCGTTTTATAAACTTTTGAATGTTTGTTATGGATTGTTTTAAAAGCAAATTTTAGTGATGTTTTATGGATTTTTTATAAGCAGATTTTAGTGTTGTTTTATTGCTGTTTCAAAGTAGTTTCATCTAAATACAATGTAGTTTTAGTGCAATTTAAGTGCAGGTTTATAGGCAGATTTTAGTGTAGTTCAGTGCAGTTTTATAAGCTGTTTTAAGTGCAATTTCAGTGCAGTTTTAGTGCTTTTTTGTTAATGCAGTTTTTAACTAAAGTTTTAACGATATAAAAAAAACCGAATGGGACCAAATCGGATCGAAACCAAATAATTTGGGGAGAGTTTGGGTTCCATAAGTATGAAAACTGAAACTGAACCGAACCGAAACCGAATTATGACGTTTCGGGAGGGTTTGCGGTACCCCAATCTCTACCCCTACCAAAATTGAAAACACCCCTAGTTAGAGCATGTAGGAATTCAACTCACTAACAGGAAAGGCACAACTGATTAAAAAAGTTACCTTTATGGTGATGATCAAATTAATTCAATCAGGGAAAAAATTCTTCTAAATTTCAGTTGTCTCTAAGAGTCATACTACCCAAACATACAATCTTCAAATTAGGTTCCATTGGTTCCTTAAAAGTTGTAATCTCTGTTGTTTAGTTCCTTTAAATGCTTGCACTTGTTTACCACTTAATCTAGGACTCTAAAAGGTTCAATTTTCAATTATAGTCCAAAAATGAAATAAACGACCTAAAGAAAGTGTAGGTCGGAAAACAACCCTAGAAGAGGGTGAATAGGGTTTTTGAAACTTAATGTGAAATTAAAATAGTTTTTGAAAATGTTTAAACAATAGAACTTAGCTAAATAAATATATCAATGAAATAGGCAAATCAATTAATCAATCTCAAGAACAAGTAACAAGTATAAATACAAGTAAATAGAGAGCTTGAGTTTAGAAATATTAAATCGAATCAGCCAAAGATGTTTTGTTCACGCGGTTCAATTGTTTAAACCATACATCCGCGCCCGAGTAGTTGCCCCGAGAAGTTCTTGTAACAACCCGACTAATTAAGCAGGTGTTAACGGATGCTGTATCTAATTAACAGCAGATAGACAAATAGACATAACTGATAAATTAAACAAGGTAGAGAAACCTAATAAAAATTCGGCATGATGTATTCGTAAATACTAAGAAATCCATCCTGTATAATAAACAACGCGAAAATATACAATACTTCTCAAATCCATTACAATCCAAATTCGATAAATAAAACTTGTACATCCATAGATTTTACAACTACTCAAACTTAATTAGAAGTTACAACTACTACAAAATAGGGTAAAACAACAACTAATTCCATAGGGGCATCAGAGAAGACTCTAAGATGAACTAGGATCTGCTCGACGACCTCTACCCAAGGCACAGTGTGTACCTGAAAGGAAAATGAGGGAATGAGCCATAAATGGCCCAGTGGGAACTATAGGGAAAGGGAAAATGCAATGCATGATCGTAATACAATATAAGAGAGTTCACAATTCAATCATTAACAAAATTCCCGATTTATACAAATTTAAAATAAAACCATACATAAAGCATCAATATAATTTTATTAATTATCAATACGTATCTCACACGATAGCTGTATAAACATACATCCACCTCCTCCTCCTCATCGACCTAATACTGGTACTAGACGGAATATACTACTCACAAACGCACCCCATCTTACCATGGGTCAGTGCACTGGTAACCAGATTTATCGGCACCCCATCTTTACCATGGGCCTGTGAAATAATAAAATACAAGCATTTCTATACCGGTGCTTATCCGATTTTAACAATCTCAATATAATCAACAAACCACTAGGTAGTATTTGTACTTCGGGCAATATTTATAATATCAACATTTCAATCCATGTGTTATAAAATTTTAAGAACAATAAGAATAGTCTTTGTTGCTTTAACACTAAATAATTTTATAAAATATCACTTTTCTTTTATGTAACCCATTATTATACCGAAAATGGCCAACAATAAAACCATCAATAATAATAAACATAATCCAAAATCTCATATTTCTCCATGAATCACACTTGTACTAGCCAAATTTCTTAATTCCAAACATTTAGTGAAGACTAGTAAGAGGAGTAATACTAAACCGGCTAGTAATATCATAAAACACCTCATGCATGTTTAATCTAATGTTTAAATATAATTTTTAAAGTTATGTATACTCAGGGAATAAGGTAATTTGTGCAAAAATTCCAATTATTAGACATGCATGTGGTGTATCAAGCCATTTCGGTACCAAAATCCCAAAGTAACACTTGTATATCAACGTGCATTATGATCAGCCTTTTTATTCATCAACTACAGCACATATAATACTCATCTATAGGCTCAGATCTTATTTAACAAGTTTGAACCACAAACATGCAAGGGAAAATACGATTTCGGTACCGAAAGTCTAGTATTACTACTCAATCAACCATTTAAATCAAGGAATTGAAGAAAAGAGGGGAAGTTCCCACATTAATCACTTTTAGACAGAAATGGAGAGTCCCAAAGCGACCACCTACATCCACCGATCGAGAAAACCGAGCTAGGAAATGGACTCGCCACGCTAAAAACTTGAGAAATCGACAATTTCGGAGTAAAAACCATTTATTTGAGCTAGATATCTCCTATTTCTCACCCTTTCTCTCTCTAGAAGTGTATACATATTTCCTCTGGTTTTAATGGTGTATTATGGACTGAAGAAGATGGCCAAAGCTGGTCAAAGCCAATTAAAAACGAGTTGACTTGGTCAAACCCAGATTGACCAAAGGTGTTATGGTGCACTGTTCATATTTTCGCCATACCTCTTTGCTCGGAACTCCGATTGGGATGATCCTTATATCAACAGAAAGATAATTCAAAGTTATACAACTTCACAAGAGGAAGTTTCTCCAAATTCGTTATAGATTAATACCAGAATTTGACCGAAGACAGTGCTCTGCCGAAATTCAGCAGAATCTGATTTTTGCTAATGGGCTTACTTCGCACTCTATTTTGACCATCGAGGAGCATGAACTAGCTTTCGGTCAAAACACGAAAGTTGTAGATGGATAAAAGATAAAACTACAGGAGTTTGCGGAGTGGTATTTGGATAAAGGATGAGAAAGTTATGAGTCTCCAAAATTGACTGATCTAAAACGTCGAGCAAATATTCCCGATTCTAAAAAACGCCTTTGAAATTGCTCACTTCAAATCCGAATGCGATGAAACGCTCCAGATTAGTTATAACATATGTTTATGACATGTTGGAAAAGAAAAAACTAAATTCAGAGGTCTGAATGTTCCGAAATCACAAACGAGAATTGGAGGAATCGTTAACGTTTTAAAAAAAAAGAATTCGATTCCACTAAATACTTAAAAATGATTAAATGAAGTCCGAATCTAATGAAACTTTATAGGATGGTTTAATAACTATAATATGATACGTCGGAAAAGACAAACGCGAATTTGGACCTTCCTAGGTCAATAAACCGAACATAAGAAAAGTAGAAAAAATTGAAACTTCAAGAATACACCAAATTTTCCAAGTAACGCACCAAATGTTATCCATAACACCAAAGTGACGTGTAGGAACATTCGGACTTGTCTAAGTCCACGAATGAATCAACCAAATAGCAAACTTAATTGATAAAAATACACCTATCGAAATACAGAGTGTTACAGTTCTACTATTCGATTTTTTTACAGGTGAAAATCAAACCTCAATGCAATTGTAATCTTTATCACTACACTCTACAAGTGTGATTCTTCTCATAACACTCTACAAGAAAATCCTTCTTTCCAATATATGAGATAAACATCTCACAATTTGATGAATAAAATTTGCTTAGTGATGCACACCAATGAACAACAACTCTCAAGTGTTTACAAGATAAAAATGAAGCTCAAATTAGGGTTATCAAAATTAATCAATAATTTTAGTTTAAAGATGAATGATTTGATCAATATAAAGGCTTGAATTCTTGAATATTATGAATAAATGAAAAATGAATTTGTATAATGAATCAAGTTTGTTAAAATGTGTCTTAGATGTCCAATATATAGTCCCAAAGAGTATATAGCCGTTTGAGAGGTTTGGTACAAAAAATGATAAAAAAAAATCAGAAATCCAACAACTATATTCTAAGGCATCAGTTGACTGAGCAAACTCATCAGTCGATTGATGGCCATTAGTCGACTGAGCAAAGTCCATCTGTCAACTAATGAGCACCGTCCATCAGGCCAAAATCCCATTTTTTGGACTTTTGCAAATTAGCTCCAAAATTAATTTTAGTACTTGGGATAGGTCAAAAACATGTTCTTAAGACACCTATTTTCATGAGAGCTTAAAAAATGCTTAAATGAATTTAATTTGAAAACCGGTTTATGAAAAGTAATGTTTTCAAAGAGATTCAATTTATGAATGATGCATAAACATGTTTGAGCTATAAAAATGATCAATCAAGAAACTTTACATAAATCCTAAGCACTTGCTCAATTATCGAATTAACGAGTCTTCGAATAGTTTGATTTGTTTCTTCAATTTGATCTTCACTTGTATCGTTTTCATTGAAGCTTTTTATATATTCCTTTGATCTTGATCTTCAATGAATATATCAATGATACTTAATCAAAGATGTTGAGTGAGGCAAGCCAATGATTTGTATACTTGTAAAGGAATGATTTCGGTTTGGATTGTCTGTTCGATCAACGTATAATAATGATTGAAGTGTGGCTATACTTAATTCAACACACATGTTAAATTACACATGATTAAGATATTGTTGTTATTAAAATAAGATTAAGATTTTCTACGTCAACAAAAAGCTTTATAAAATAAAATAAAGCTTCCTAATCCATTAAAAGAGAATATTTAAACTCTACGAATTTTCAATTATTTCATTGAATTCACCAATTCGATAACAATGCCAATTTTGTCGTGCGTCTCTAGTCCTATCAAGATTGCAAATGAAAATTCTTATATTTAAAAACTATTAAGTATAGTAAAATGTAAATAAGAGGTCAATCAAAATCTCGGGAGAATGATCTTGAAGATTATAGAGGAAACTTGAGATTGCCAAATTAAAACAAATATTTATTTTAGAAACTGTAACGCCCCGGTCCCATGCCAGTGTGATATTGTCCGCTTTAGGGGAAAGCGACCTGCAACCCCTCAAGGCCAGTCCATCAGACCCCTCACGGTTTTGTTCTTGGCAGGGCTCACCCCCCAAAAGGCCTCATACTTAGTTAGGCACCAAGGTTCACATATATAGGTCTCAAGCTCAAAGGGACTAGCGCCCTCGTCGGCACACCGTACTCTGTGGGGTCCACTCTGATACCATTTGTAACGCCCCGGTCCCTGCCAGTGTGATACTGTTCGCTTTGGGCGAAAGCGACCTGCAACCCCTCAGGACCAGTCCATCAGACCCCTCACAGTTTTGTTCTTGGCAGGGCTCACCCCCCAAAAGGCCTCACACTTAGTTAGGCACCAAGGTTCACATATATGGGTCTCAAGGTTTCCCCCACTTTCCGATGTGGGATTTACAGAAACTCTTTTTCTTTTAATTAAAATTGAATAATGCCCGATTAATGATTATTAAGCATAAAAGAGAAGAATTAAATATTATAAGAGATCAAGGGTTAAATAATCTACCACTAGTTATTTTGATTTAACTATTTACATTATCGCATGCATGTACCCAAGATAAAATAAAATAATAATTCAATTAAATACTTAGGAGTCACCTACGGTGTTTATCGTGATTATCATATTCAAGCAAACTAGTAATTTCAAGATATAACAATAAAATTAATTTTTATCTTTTAAATCTTATGTAAAAATACAATCATTTCTTTCATAAAAATATTATTAAAGTAAGCTTCCAATGAATCGCCTCTTAAGAAAAATATAATGGTTCAACACTCACCTATATTAAAAATCAAATTATTAGAAGAGAAATTTAGTAATTAATGTCGTCTGAAAGAAATTTTATGGTCTGTAGTTTGTTCATCAAAGCAATAATAACACTAAATTAGATTGACTATTTTGGAGGTCAATCAAAAAATTTTTATTTTTTTTAAGAAATTAAGAATATGGGTACAACATGTAATAACACAACTAAATCAAGTACTATAATTTCATCTATCCCCTTGAAATGAGATTAGCACTCCATCATGGATATTGGATACGTGAATAATATTAAATAAAATTTTATTAACTCAATAAAAATTAATAACAATATCAAAATAAATAATTATAGTAAAATAAATAAAACTCCCTTAAAATCTAGAAAGCTTCAGTCGAATGATTCCTCCACTTGTAGTGCTCGGCTCATTCTCTCTAACTTTCTCACAAGTTTATTTCTCCTTATAGTTGTGTGTTTAGAATGAGGGTTAAGAGCATCTTTTTATAGGTGAGTGAATTATGGTTAAAAGGGAAAAATATGAAAGGTTTAAAAGAGGAATTAATGAATTAAAAAAGAGTGGGGAGCAAGAAATATGCAATGACTAGGGTTTTAGGGAATGGAGGCTATCGAATTATGCATGGTGATTGGGGACATGGTTCACGGCTAGAATATATTGGTGAAACTGGCTAAGACATAGGTTAAATGTATGGGCTTAATGTGAGGTTAATGGCCAATGGAATGAAATTAATTTGAGAATAGTGAGTCAAGGGTCTATGGGGCTCAAGACTTATGGTCGGATGATAAAAGGAGTTTAAGTGGGCTCATGTCATGGAGTTATGAGATAAATGGTGGATGTTGTGAATGTTTTATATACTCGCAAGTGGATGAATTGGATACCAGTATAGCTTAAGCAAGAGCGAGGTCAAACCTTAGGGACTTGACCGATGGAACGTACGTATTTCTCTCACTAACTCCAATTAATTCCTAATCTAGCTTAGAAATTGAATGGGATGATTTATCAATTAAAAATACGAATAAAATAATAAAAGAGAATATTAATAAAATAATCAATTAATAAAATACTAGGGATGCGAAATCATATATTTGATATCATGTTCCTAGTATTCAAGCCTAACAAACTTTACTCTCTGTCTCGCACTAATTTGGTCTCTTGACTCAATTAGATACGGAAAAAAAATTCAATGAAGCCCCATTAAATTTTAAAATCCAATTATTAATTCTTCCAGAGCCAAACGTATGTATAAAATCAAAACACTCACTATATCCGTCAAAACATATTCTATATCCGTCAAAACATACCCTATATATGCTCTCGGCAAATCATAAGGTGAATCTAACAAAAAATAGTGAGAATCCAATTTTATTTTTATCAATTAAAATAGGCATTCAATAGGAAAAAATATTTTTAGTATTAAAGCATTAAATTGATAGAGTTAATTGGCATAAATACGTGCAAGGGAATCAATCAAATATATTCATTCTCAACCCTAGAAAATAACCTAACTTAACATACTCGCAATTAAAACATAATATATAATTAAATAATAAATAAATAAATTATTTACTTGAGTACACGCAAATAAATTGAAGAATAACAATATGAATTAATGGCATAAGATAATTCACTCAAAAATAAATAAAATACTGCTCCTTA
Organism: Lonicera japonica; assembly: GCA_021464415.1. NCBI lineage: Eukaryota > Viridiplantae > Streptophyta > Magnoliopsida > Dipsacales > Caprifoliaceae > Lonicera > Lonicera japonica. Next base: position 87,649,858 of record CM038464.1, read on the forward strand.
ATTAGCCAAAAGACAAGAATAAAAAAAATTAAAGCTTTAATTAATAAAATCAATCCTTCTAAAAAAACACACCACTGTGCAGGACTATCAAATAAAAAAAAGAAAATTAAAAGCTGTTGTGCTCAATTAATGTGCAAGGAAGGAGAGAATAAAACAGTTTATTCTCTGCAGTAACAATACAGGTTTACTGTTCATTGGCTAGAATTTTCTTTTTTGTTGCTCTGCTGCAGTTTATAGCCTTCATGTTTTGGCTTATTTTCCTTTGGTTTTCTTTTATGGTTTTTTTTTATGGTTTTGAAGCAGTTTGATGAATTGGGTAGTGGACTTTTTGGCTCTTCTCAAAGTCCAGTAACCAATTTTCGTTTTTCTTTTATGGTGTACTTTTTATTGCTTTGGCTATGGAGATGGCCATTTGTATCTCCCACCTATTTTCATTATTAATGTAGCTCTCTCTGGCCCCCTTTGGGCATAGAGATTTATAAAAAAAAAAAAAAAAAAGGAGAGAAGAAAAAAATATAAATAAATAAAACAACTTAGGGCTGCTGCTTCTGTTTATCGAAAAAAAGGCTGCTGTATGATGATAAGGAAGAAAGGAAGAGAAAAGAAAAAATATAATGGCTGCATAACTTGATTAAATTAACTTGGGCTTTAGTCTTTGGTGGCATGCACATTGGGCTGCTGAGAATGGCTGGACTAATTAAGCGGGCTTGCTATTTTAATTGGCCTGCTGGAATTAATTTTTTCAGCACACTAATTGTATTTCAACCATAACTTCGCGTTCTAAACTCCGATTGACGAAAGTTATCGCCCATGCGTAGCTAACTCAAAGATATAGAACTTTTGTCTTGGATTTTTTTCTTCAAATTCCGTACGGATTAATGCCAGAAATTTCTTAAACACGGGCCTTTCACGCGGTCAATATTTTCTTCATTCGAATACTTCTCAATTTAATTCCAAACACCTGAAAAGCTCTAAAAACATAACAAATGTAATAACATATGCTCTTCAAAGTATATATTAATTGACTATAATGTACCAATTTCTTGGCACATCAATGGAATAACCTACAAGATAGAAACATATGTTTTTGCCATTATGCACAGGCAGTAGGTATGTGGTTGTTTTTCACTATCAAGATGCAATAATTTGAAAATATTTAAAACATAAAAGTTGTAGGCTTTTGAGTCCCCTTTCCAACCATATATATGATGCAAAATTCTGAGTTCTGAGCTTAAAGTTATGGTAGAAACACTAAATTGGTACATAAATTATCAAAAGTTGAATTTTTGCACACACGATTTTCAATGCAATTCTTCTTGGATTTGGATTTTACACACCACTAGAATAGGATCAACTATAACTTTTAAGCTCGCCTAACCACTGGAACAATTGGCAGTTTACTTCTTGACACACCTTTGTTGCATTTTAAATTAAATTTGGTACAGATTTATGCTATTTTCACTTTTCACTTATCATGCAAATAAAAGATGATATTATTACAATTTTGGCAATAATAATGGAATAACAAGAAGCTTTTGGGGTATGAAATATGGCATTTTTTAGTGTTTATCAATTAGATTTGTAATGAAAATATTTATTAATATAATTACCTAATTTATTTAAAGTTTTAAACACTTCCATATATATATATATATTCATTAAATAGCTTTAGAAGAATCCTTTGCAAATGAGTCCACCAACTTTTTTTTTTTGTAAAACAATGGAGATTCTAGAAAATAATGACCGAAAGTGGCATTGGAAGTTGAATGTTTGGTTTTAACTCAATCCTCTTAACAAGTCAAAATGGTATGTGTTATACATGTTTGTTCATTAATATGAATTGATAGGACGTTACATTTATGGCCTAATTTAACTCGTCATGAAATAAATTGGTTTTGGTGGATATTTTACAATTAAATTAATAAAAAAATCTATTGTATTAAATATTAAGTCAATAATTGTTTTGGTAAGTTTATGTTAAGCTTAATGGGTAACTTTGATTAATTTAATAAACCTTAAAAACATGAAAACATAAATAAATAAACAACCACGGATGGATACAACATTACCCTAAATCTTATCCTTAAATCGAATTCAAAGATACAATAACACAATTTATTAAGTTATATAAGATTGCAAAACGTAGATGATTGAAATATTATTGACCTATTTAAATTGAATATTTTATAAAATATTTTTAAAATGATTAGAATTGAAAAAGTATATGCACAGAAGAGCACAAAATTCAGTGGGATTGTTGATTCAATTAATGAGCTTGGTGATTATATTCTAGTACGAGGCCTTGAGTGAGTTATTGAAGGCATGGCACTAGGTTTGTTGGTATCCTGAATCATTTTTAGGCTTTAAAGGAATTTGTTGCACATATTCAATGCAATTGCACAGATAGTGGCAAACGGAGAGCATCATTTTAGGGAGACAATACATTGAATGAGTTAGAAAGATATTTTAAAGTTTTGAAGGTGGGTATTAGGGGTGTTCACGGTCCAGTTAATCAAATTTATTGACTTACAATGTGGACCTAATTGAATAGTTCGGTCCTTAAGTTTTTTACACCAGACCAGACTAAAATGACATTAAAGAGAGGACTAGATTGGACCGGTTTGATAGGTCCGATTCTAGTTCAATCCAACTGATTTGGGCTTTATAGTGGGCCTTAATTTTTTATTTTTTTCAGAATATAGGCCTTTTTGCTAGTCAATATGGGCCTAAAAATTCAATCATGTATGCTATTTTACTCACACAAAATAATCATTAAGCATTCAAGTTGTCAAAATAATAATAATAAAAAAAAAACCTCCAATAGTGTGCATCAAGCATTCAAGTTGTCAAAAAAAAAATGTGTGCTCCCTTTTGTCCAGAATTACAAATTTCAAACTTAAAACCACAAATAAATTTGAAAATTATATATTTTCTTATAGGGTATATAATTATAAAATTATATTTTTTAAATGCATATATATATAATCAATCTGGTCTAGTTTTTATAGGGACTTTTTGAAGACCGAAGACTAGATTTGACCGGATTGGGTCGATAAAACTTGGACCGGACCAGACCACCCTATGTATAAAAACCCAAAACCCCCTTATTTTTCGGTTCATTTGATCCGGTTTAGTTTCTAAATACCACTAATTAGGTGATTGAGCCAAAATATTATATTTTTATATATATTTAGATGTCTCAATTTGCATGAATTTGACGTTAGTTATTCAAAATTGTTGAGATTTGAGTTTTAATAATCAAATTGGATACTATGTTTGTTTCTAGTGCATTTTATCCTTTACATAGGTTAAAAGAGAACACATGCGAATCCAAAAGCAATTTTTTCAAAGTTAACCGTCGCTAGTTGAATTTGAGATTGAATTGAGTTCAAGAAGTGAACTAGAAGCAAATTCCAAGCCCAAGCATGAAAAGAGTAAATTAAAGAGACCAAAAGAAACCAATATAGCAATCCCAAGCGGAGAAAAAATCATTTGAATCAATTCGAGGAATTTTCAGTTGAAGAAGAAATTATAGTATTGATCCGTACATAATTGAAGAAAACTCCAAAGATACAAGTTGTAGAGATCTGAGTTATCTACGCGTGGGCAAAAACCTTACATCAATCGAAATTTGTAGGGCAAAGTTATGGGCGAAATATGATCAGTGCGTCAGACGTACAGTTAGATTATAGCACGAATAAGTATATTGAGGTTGCAAATTTTACCCAATTACGAGCCTAGCACAGATGGTCAGCGTGACAGCCCTTCACCATGTGGATTAGATTTTAATCCCCATGCATAGCAGACTTAGTCCTACTTTTTCATTATTTTGAAAGTTGCTGCAAATATTTAATTAAAGTCTCTTGACAAAAGTGGGCATGTCCCCATCCAAAGATCCCTTGGCACAACCTAAATAAATTAGATGTTCTCAGATATTAAAAGAGAGGAGCAGCAGCAACCCGGCCGAATTTTCTTCTTCTTTCTTTACTTAATTTTTGTTTTAAAAATTAAAGATTCGATTGTACTGCTTTCACTATTTTTCTTTGGTGCTTATTTAGAGTAGGAGACGAAAGATTTGATTACACTTTTGAAGATTAATTTCAGATTCCATCATTACTTACATGTTGAATTATTTCTTCAATTACAAATTCTGAATTTAAGTATTGCTTTATTAATTTATTTGTGTAGAATTGCATGCTTAGTTTTTTAATTGCTTTTCAATTTATTAACTTTTATACGCCGCTTTACATTCTAAATTTATTGATCATGAATTTATTACGTATGTTCGGCTAGTTCGTTAATTAGGAGTCCGTAAGAACTGGGTATGTGACGCAGTAATTTTTCGAGCCAGAATTTTATTATAATAAATTTTCTATAGTTTAAAAGGTCATAATAAATCTAAATCTTGTTTTGTTCTTATACTTATATGCTAATAGTGTAGGTCGGAAAATACCCTAGAGGGGGGGTGAATAGGGATTTTAAAGCAAAATAGGATTTTTAAAATTAATTTAAAAATGTTGTGTCTATATTTATCAAGCAATCAATAATCAAGTAAATACCAAACACAATAAATAATATCACAATATAAAAGAGTAAGGGATAGAAAGATAGAACCAATCAAAGTCGAAGATTTTTTGTCCACACGGTTCGGCTTGTTCCCCCTACTCCGCGCTCGGTTAGTTCCCCGAGAATTTCCACTATAACCGATCTCCTTCCGGGTGAAGACCAAACCACTACAAGTGTATTCTTCTCACACACTCTTATAAGTATTGAAAACACCTTCAATATTTTCAAAAGAAATCCCTCTTGCTAATTCTATGAGATACACCTCTCACAAAAATGATTTGAACAAATTTTGGTGACTAACACCAATGTACAATATCTCTCTTGTGTATAACAAAATACAAATGAAGCTCACACTAAGAGATATCAAAATTGATCAAAAATATATAGCTCAAAAATGAAGAATATGATCAATAATACTTGAATAATTTTGTATATATGTAAAATAAGTTTGTAGAATGATTCAAGTGTGTTATAACATGTCTAAGACATCATATTTATAGCTTACAAAATCATATGGCCGTTGGGGATGATTAAGAGAGGTTTTGGCTCCAAGGTATACATTTTCAAACTTTCCAACAGCTAGTTTTGACAAAAAAATTTAAAATTGTTTTGTTAATTTCTCTCAATTAGACCGTTGGATCATGCTCAAATTTTGGTCAAAATTTCCAGGAGATGTTTTCTAACTACTGTAAAAAGTTCAAAATGATCGGAGTTCGGGAAGGCCTCCATTTTACCGTTAGATTAAAACTGGGCAAAAATTGAGCGAATTTTAAACGAAAAATAAAAATATTTTTCCAATTTAATAATTTAGTTCCAAATAAAATTCTAATGATTTTTGAACCTCAAATATATGTTTCTAAGATACCCATTTTTATTATAGCTTAAAATATGATCATTTAAAATTAATATGAATTTATTTTGAAACTCGATTTTTGTAAAATGAAGTTTTTCAAATAAATTCAATTTCAAGCTAGTTTAAATCAATCTTTAAAAGATGCATAAATATGTTTGAGCTATAGGAATTTGATCAATAAAGTATCTTTACATAAAATCTAAGCACTCACTCCATTTAATGATAATTCGAGTCTTCGTGATGCTTGATTTTCTTGTGCGTATCATTACTTGTTTGATGTTCTTGATCCTTTCTTGGTTTTGATTCTTTGTGAAGCACATGGAGATCATTTGAGTTTATTTCTTGTGAGTGAAAGCATTTGTGGAGCTTTGTGTGAGAGTTTGACTATATCGATTTGACGTCACACTTGGTTGAAAAAGATATCGGCTAATGGCTATCATCATTGGAACAACCGAGTTAAATAACACTATATTAACTTATTGTAATTATCAAAATAAGATTAATTGACTTTAAGGTCAACAATCTCCCCTTTTTTGATGATGACAATAAATTAATGTGTGTTTTCAATAATAAGCATAAATAGCATATGAATAATTGAAATATGCTCCCCCTCAATTTATGCATAGATAAAATAAAAGATTGTTAAAAGCATTACAAATATTTGAGATAGTTTTAAAAATTAATAAAAGAATTTTGATCTCAAATAAGGTTTTCAAAAGAAAATAATTGTCAATATTAAAGACATAAAACAATTAATGGTCTTACCAACACACATTTTCTCCCCCTATGGCAACATCAAAAAGGGATCAAGGCTACGGAGAGAAAATGGTAACTCCAAGAGTGCTTCATCTATGAGGCCAAGGTGTGTATGCCTCTCCATCTTTTGCCATTTTTGTTTTTTTTTTTTTTTTTTTTAATGGCTCAATAAAATGTCAAAACACGAAATATAACATGCAAAATAAAACAAGTATGAATATTAAAGACATAAAGCATTTAAAAGTCTTACCACAATATTTAAAGTCGGTATAAAAAATCTTACCACAGCAGAAAAAAAATCTTACCGCAGCAAAAAAATTCTTACCTTTTACCGCAGCATCAACATTACGCACATTTTCTCCTCCTATGTCAACATCAAAGAGGGATCTAGACCGTGCTAGGGCGGTGGACTCTAGATGCACGCGGGGGGCGCTGTATTTTTGACTTTTTTAAGATGACAGCTTTTCATTTTCGGGATTTTTTTTTTAATTGCTAGATGCCTCTTGTCCCCCTCTTTCTTGTTATCTTCCTCGAGATCCATTTTCTTCTTATAATTTCTATAAGAGGTACCCATGAGTAAGGAAAAGCAAATCAAAAGTATGTCGAATACCTTCCGTTGTACCGGTTCGTCTTGCGCTGCTTGCACTTATAAATGCAAGAAATGTAAGCCATGTTGTGAATATGCACAAATTTTTATGGATGTGATTAGTCGTCAAGATTATCGTACAATCTTCACAGTTTTTGGGGTAAATAGTGTTGCAAATATTTTAAAAGATATTCCTGAACATCAATATTTAGAGACTCTCTATTCATTTATTTTTGAAGCTAAAGCGAGAGTCGAGAATCCCAGTAAAGGCTGTACTGCGCTCATTGTTTCTCTTGAACAAAAGGTACAAGAGTTATAATCACGAGTGACAGCGTTAGAGGCTTTGCAATCACGAGTGACAACATTAGAGGCTCGATTAGGAGAGTCTTCTAGTGCTAACCAAAGCTTTTCTTTTGCTCCTCCTATAAGTTCTACAGGGCTCCTATCGTTAGCAGAAAATGTTGCACCTGAAATACTTCCGACTACCGAAAATATTTTAGACCATAGTGCTTTTCTAACTAATGTGGGTTTGCCGGTATATCCGACTATCTCAGATTACCAAGCTGCTTTGGAAGGCTATTCATCGCAATTTTCTCAAAGTGGTACTGCTGCGGAGGTTGCCGAGCCATCGAGTCCTGATTGGACAACTCTATTAGATATGGAGCATAATTTTGTTGATAATTCTTCTTCTAGTCTCGATGCTGTTTTGAATTTTGATTCTGATGATCTTCAGATTATTTTCCCTTCTTTTCATTGAATAACAGATAATGATTTTTAGACTGCAAAATTATTGTTAGTTTATAAGAACATGTAAAATACAGACTTGTGTTGTTTACTAAGTTGACAAGTATCGCAAATTTTATTTTTAACAAATTTAATTTTGGGCAACCATTTAACTAATTCATTTTTAGATAACTTATGAATTAAATCCATATTCAAGAAACATCATTCAACATGATAAACATTTAACATCTTGTTGAGACAAATCATCAAGTTCAAGAATATATACGTTATTAGATCTATAAGAAATAAACAAGATAGAAGTATCATTAATATTTTTAACAATGCAACATTCGGATTTAAAAATAATTTCATAACTTTTATCATACAATTGATTAATACTAAGAAAGTTATGTTTTAAACCGTCAACAAGTAGAACAATATTAATATAAGAAGATTTCTTACCAACTTTACCTATACCAATAATTTTGCCTTTGGCGTTGCCTCCAAATGTGACGTTGCCTCCTTGTTTAGGAGTTAGACTCAAGATTTTTTTTTATTTTTTTATTTTTTTATTTTTTTATTTTTTTATTTTTTTATTTTTTTATTTTTTTATTTTTTTATTTTTTTATTTTTTTCGTCATGTATTTCGAGCATCCACTATCCAATAACCATTTTATTTTGCTAGCTTTTGCTCTTAGGCAAACCTACACCAAAATCTTAAGCAACTTCTCTTTTGGTACCCAAAATAAGTTGGGTCCTTTGGGGTTAGCATACATAGTGGTTCATTTAGGAATCCAAGCAAGTTTGTTCTTAGCAAAATTCTTTTCTTTGTAATAACAAGAATGTGCACTATGAGTATTTCTTCCACAAAATGAGCAAAGATTAGTGGGATTATGTGGTGTGTATGTTTTGAAGAAATTTTTGTAATCCTTTTGGTTATTAATTTGGTTATAACCCAAACCGGCTTTGTCAAAAACACACATTTGCATTCCTAATAATTTATCCAAGTTATCCTTTCCTTTGGTGAACTTGGCTAGACTATTAGTTAAGTCATCCACTTGATCTTTCAATTTGACATTTTCTAGTACAAGTGAGTTTGGAGTTTCTTTCTCTTTTCCTTTCTTCAAGGTTTTGTTTTCATTTTTCAAAAATACATTTTCTTTTTCAAAGTTTTCACACTTGCTAGAAATAATCAAATTTTCCTTTTTGAGGCTTGCATACATTTTAGACAAATTTTTAAATTTTTTATGCAATTCCTCAAACATATCATATAATTCTTCATAGTCATTCTCATCATGTATATCATTATTAATAGAGGAATTATCATCACTAGATGAGTCATAAGAAGAATGTACCTCGTCATCTCTTGCCATAAGGCAAAGATTTGCCGTTTCCTCGTCGCTTGAATCGCCATTGGATTCACCTTCTTCGGAATCACTCCAAGTGCCTTTAAGTGCATGTCTCACTTGTTTGAATGCTTTGTCTCTTTTATCTCTTCTTTCTTTCCTTTTAACCGGACAATTTGTTTTGAAATGTCCCGGTTCATGGCAATGGAAGCATTTCTTTTCTTCCTCATTTTCAACTCTTGGTTGAATAGATCGATCATTGTTCCTTCTTGATGAAGAATCAAAGTTATTTCCTTTTCCTTGAAACTTCTTCTTCTTAGCTAGAAATTTTATGAATTTTCTAGAAAGGAGAGCCATATCCTCATCTCCTACCATCAACTCCTCATCATCTTCTAGTTTAGTTGCTTTGAGAGCTAGTGATTTTTTGGCTTTTGAATCACTTTCTTCTTCTCTCGCCAATTCCTTCTCATGGGTTTTAAGTGAACCCAAAAGCTCGTCCATGCTAAGTGTTTTGAGATTCTTTGCTTCTTGAATCGCCGTCACTTTCGGTCGCCATTTCTTTGGAAGAATCCTAAGAATTTTTCTTATTTTATCTTCATTAGAATAAACCTTTCCAAGAAGATCTAAATCATTAGTAATAATATAAAATCTACTATACATGGAAGCAAGAGATTCATTAGGCTCAATTTTAAATAATTCATAATCATGAACAAGCATATTTATGTTATCGTCTTTAACTTGAGTGGTTCCTTCGTAGGTAACCTCAAGTTTATCCCAAATTTCTTTAGCCGTTTTGCAACTAGAAATTTTGTTATATTCATCCATGCTTAATGCACAATTTAAAGCATTTAAGGCTTTAGCATTATATTGAATTTTCTTAATATCATTTTCATCATACTCGGACATTTTCTTAGGAACAATTTTTCCACTATCATCCTTTTTGGTAATTTCATAGGGTCCTTCAACTACAACTCTCCATTGTTCAAAATCACTAGATTGTAAAAATATACTCATTCTATTTTTCCAATAGCTATAATTTTTACCATCAAATAGAGGTGGTCTATGGGTGGAGAGACCTTCGGAAAGACCGGTTCCTTGATATATAGACATGATCGTAAACTCTAAGATTGTTAAATCAAAATAAGAGTACAACCTCTGATACCAATTATAGGTCGGAAAATACCCTAGAGGGGGGGTGAATAGGGATTTTAAAGCAAAATAGGATTTTTAAAATTAATTTTAAAATGTTGTGTCTATATTTATCAAGCAATAAATAATCAAGTAAATACCAAACACAATAAATAATATCACAATATAAAAGAGTAAGGGATAGAAAGATAGAACCAATCAAGTCGAAGATTTTTTGTCCACACGGTTCGGCTTGTTCCCCCTACTCCGCGCTCGGTTAGTTCCCCGAGAATTTCCACTATAACCGATCTCCTTCCGGGTGAAGACCAAACCACTACAAGTGTATTCTTCTCACACACTCTTATAAGTATTGAAAACACCTTCAATACTTTCACAAGAAATCCCTCTTGCTAATTCTATGAGATACACCTCTCACAAAAATGATTTGAACAAATTTTGGTGACTAACACCAATGTACAATATCTCTCTTGTGTATAACAAAATACAAATGAAGCTCACACTAAGAGATATCAAAATTGATCAAAAATATATAGCTCAAAAATGAAGAATATGATCAATAATACTTGAATAATTTTGTATATATGTAAAATAAGTTTGTAGAATGATTCAAGTGTGTTATAACATGTCTAAGACATCATATTTATAGCTTACAAAATCATATGGCCGTTGGGGATGATTAAGAGAGGTTTTGGCTCCAAGGTATACATTTTCAAACTTTCCAACAACTAGTTTTGACAAAAAAATTCAAAATTGTTTTGTTAATTTCTCTCAATTAGACCGTTGGATCATGCTCAAATTTTGGTCAAAATTTCCAGGAGATGTTTTCTAACTACTGTAAAAATTTCAAAATGATCGGAGTTCGGGAAGGCCTCCATTTTACCGTTAGATTAAAACTGGGCAAAAATTGAGCGAATTTTAAACGAAAAATAAAAATATTTTTCCAATTTAATAATTTAGTTCCAAATAAAATTCTAATGATTTTTGAACCTCAAATATATGTTTCTAAGATACCCATTTTTATTATAGCTTAAAATATGATCATTTAAAATTAATATGAATTTATTTTGAAACTCGATTTTTGTAAAATGAAGTTTTTCAAATAAATTCAATTTCAAGCTAGTTTAAATCAATCTTTAAAAGATGCATAAATATGTTTGAGCTATAGGAATTTGATCAATAAAGTATCTTTACATAAAATCTAAGCACTCACTCCATTTAATGATAATTCGAGTCTTCGTGATGCTTGATTTTCTTGTGCGTATCATTACTTGTTTGATGTTCTTGATCCTTTCTTGGTTTTGATTCTTTGTGAAGCACATGGAGATCATTTGAGTTTATTTCTTGTGAGTGAAAGCATTTGTGAAGCTTTGTGTGAGAGTTTGACTATATCGATTTGACGTCACACTTGGTTGAAAAAGATATCGGCTAATGGCTATCATCATTGGAACAACCGAGTTAAATAACACTATATTAACTTATTGTAATTATCAAAATAAGATTAATTGACTTTAAGGTCAACAAATAGTATACTTTTATATAAACTTAATAAAATATTTTCGATAAAAGAACCAAACTAATTTAAATTGTTATTTTTTTTTGCGTTAAATCTAATCGATCAAGTTAGAAAGCAGTCTATATTCTCTAAATTTTAGTTTGGTATATTTATGATTTTAAACATTAGCGTGTTGTTTTTGGTATTTGTTTTAAACCTTATTTTATTTATCGAAATCCTTTAAACCAACCATTTTAATTTAAATTTGATTTCAATCATGTTTTAATCTATTTGAATTGAATTGTGGTAATTACTTAATATTTCTAAACTCACTTTTAATAAAAGGTTTTATAATATCAAGCACTATTTCACTTCTCTAAACAAGTGTTTTCGATCAAATTAAGTAACACAAATTGATTACATGACTAGTATTGGTACGTATAGTTTATGTCATGAATGAATTATCACGAAAGATACGAGTTTATGAAGTCAACTGCTTGGTAGAATGTAGGTTGATTTTTAAGGAAAATTAATTAGCAAAGGATTCCCAGTCCACCGAATTAGCCATTGCGTTGCCCAAAACTTAGGGATACCCTTTGTGCTTTTTATTCTTGATTTTAGTTAAAGTTTTTATTATATTTTATTAGTTTAGTACACTATTTTTATTGTTTATTTTATTTAACCTTTTTGCATATTCATTTTGTGTTAGTTAGTTGTATTTAGTTTAACAATGCCTCGGTATCTTTAGGATTTGTGTTAATTGCATGTTTTATTTAATTTTATTGCACTTAATTAATTAGTTTAGTTATCGATCTACATTTCATTATCTCTATATTTCATCTTTTCATTATTTTTCTTATCTCATTCTTGAAAGAAACATTCTTAGCTCAAAGAATTATTTTCCTCCTCGTGGATTGATCTCGAATTTACCGACTATTTATTACTTGACCGGCCAACTGCACTTGGGTGTTCTAGCGCAAATCTACTTACTCAGAATATATGGCTTACTGATAAATAAGGAATTGCAATATGCATCTACAGCAACATTTGCGCATCTACATGACATCTTTTATGCAATAATTAATTGTTACTTATAATACTTCGATTTGCACTCTTCACATTATCAATAATTTGAGGAGCTGTTATGATTCTATTACCATATCTACCATTATTTATGTTGATCTAAAATGTCTTAATCTTATTTTGATAATGGCAAAAAGTTAATCATGTGTATTTAAAATATGTTTTGAATAAATTTAGCTTAAACCAATTTAACAATCTCCATTGTATTCTCGACGTATCTCGAGGACCAAAACCGAAATCCTTATCAAGATTCTCACCACTCTATGAGATCCTCTCAACCCTCACATGAAGTCAAGATATCAAGAACCAAGATGGAAAAGCATTATGCATTCAAGTAAAGCTCAAAGAATCTAAATCAAGTTCCTTGAAGGATAATAACTTCATTAAGTGAGTGAGTGTTTAGCTTTATGTAAAGTTTCATCATTGATCACAAACTAAGCTCAAAACATGATCTTACATCATTCATTGTTTTCAAAATAACATTTAAAAGCAAGTTTGTTATGAACTCATTTCCAAACATCATTCTCATAAACCGATTTTCCTGTAAAAATCATAACTAATTCATACGGTTGAATTATTGTTCAAAACCGACTCAACATGCTTAAAATAACCTCTAGAACACTCCTCAAGCTTTTGGTTGATTTTAGGTTTGAGTGTTCATGGATGGGCAGAAGCATGTAGTATACTACATGTTTTATGATATAGTCGACGACACGTCGACTACATGGTCTAAGGGTGACTCGACTACACTGCCAAAAACTAATTGTTGGAGAGTTTGTAATTATCTAGTTTTGACCCATAACCTCTTGTAACTACTTCAAACGACCATATCATTTTACAAGCTATTTTATGAGGTATTAGACATATTTTTACACACTTAAATGATCATACAAGCTCATTTTACATATATTCTCATTATTCAAGTATACAAGTTATTGCATTGATTACATTCTTTACATTTGAGCTTAATTATTGATCAATCTTGATAACTCTAGTGTGAGCTTCATTTTTAATCATCAAATACACTTGAGAGTCATTGTATCTTAGTGTTTATCACAAAAACTAATCTTATTTTTCAATTTGTCATAGGATTTCTCATAGTGTAGTAAGAATGAATCTTATGAGAGTGTAATGAGAAGAATTACATTTGTATTGATATTTGATTTTCACCTGTAAAAAAATCATTTAGTGGAACTTCTCAGGGGAACTACTCAGGTGCGGACGTATAGTCTAAACAATCAAACCGCGCCAACAAAATGACTTGGTGGTCTACGGTTTTGACTTTCTAAACTCAAGCTCTTTATCTATTTATTGTCTTGTTTTGTGTTTACATCTTTAGTCTACTTCCTTGATATATAGTCATTCATCATTTACTTAAACTTTTATTAATTTTTTTTTCTTAATTCCGCATTAATTTTTAAAACCACATTCACCCCTTCTAGGGTTATTATCTGACCAACAATTTCTATTGAGCCATAATTAGCAACAAATAGCATTTGGAATCAGAGAAAGAACAACTTTATAACATGGGGATTTGATTTTACTAAGCCACTAAGTATTTACCCTCCCCCTTCAAAATAGAATCAGAGCATTAAATTTTCATCGCGTTCTCAAAGTGGTCACAAGCTTTAGCAATAGTATCACAAGAGATAGAAATGTGGGAGAAAGTCTCCACTTAAAGAACAACACATTAGCTACATTTAGAAGCCGTCTAAAAGCCTTTAGAAGTCAAGTAGTCATCAAAAGGAAAGCAATTTTACATAGCCTTCCAAGGCCAAGAAAGACCATTTCAAAAACACATTATGATGCTAAACATGTTTAATTAATCCACTCTCTCTACAGAGATTCAAAGTTGACTTAATAGTGAATAAACCAAAACTGAACCAGTCCAAATGCATTGATTGTAGGTCGGAAAATACCCTAGAGGGGGGGTGAATAGAGTTTTTAAAACTTAATCGGATTTTAAAAATGATTTAAAAATATTTGATGTCTATATTTATCAAGCAATCAGGAACAAAGTTAATTCCAAACACAATGAATAAATAGCACAATATAATAGAGCAAGAGATAAAAAGATTGAACCGATCGAAGTTGAAGATTTTTTGTTCACACTGTTCGGCTTATTCCCATACTCCGCGCTCGATTAGTTTTTCGAGAATTTTCACTATAACAAATCTCCTTCCGGGTGAAGATCAAACCTCTACAAGTATATTCTTATCACACACTCTCACAAGTATTGAAAACGCCTTCAATACTTTCACAAGAAATCCCTCTTGCTAATCTATGAGATACACCTCTCACAATTATGATTCAAAATGAGTTTTGGTGACAAACACCAATGTACAATATCTCTCTTGTATATGACAAAATACAAATGAAGCTCACACTAAGAGATTTCAAAATTGATCAAAGTATATAGCTCAAAAATGAAAGATTGATCAAAATGTGTTCTTGAATCTTTGTATATTTGAATATATGAATAATAGAGTATTAGAATGATTCAAGGTATATTAAAACATGTCTAGGACCTCATATTTATAGCTTGCAAAACCATATGGCCGTTGGGGATGATTAAGAGAGGTTTTGGCTCCAAGGTATACATTTTCAAATTTTCCAACAGCTAGTTTTCACAAACAATTCAAATTTGTTTTGTTAATTTCTCCCAATTTGATCGTTGGATCATGCTCAAATTTTAGTCAAAATTGCCAGGAGATGTTGTCTAACTATTGTAAAAATTTCAAAATGATCGGAGTTCGGGAAGGCTTCCATCTTACCGTTAGATCAAAACTGGGCAAAAATTGAGCGAATTTTAAATGTAAAATAAAAATATTTTTGCAATTTAACCATTTAGTTCCAAATAAAATTCTAATGATTTTTGAACCTCAAATATATGCTTCTAAGATACATATTTTTATTAGAGCTTAAAATATGATCATTTAAAATTAATATGAATTTATTTTGAAACTCGGTCTTTGTAAAACGATGTTTTTCAAATAAATTTAATTTCAAGCTAGTTTGAATCAATCTTTAAAAGATGCAAGAATATGTTTGAGCTATAGGGATTTGATCAATAAAGTAACTTTACATAAAATCTAAGCACTCACTCAATTTAATGATAATTCGAGTCTTCGTGATGCTTGATTGTCTTGTGTGTATCTTCATTTGATTGATGATCTTGATTCTTTCTTGGTTTTGATTCTTTGTGAAGCACATGGAGATCATT
This sequence comes from Lonicera japonica, assembly GCA_021464415.1. Classification (NCBI taxonomy): domain Eukaryota; kingdom Viridiplantae; phylum Streptophyta; class Magnoliopsida; order Dipsacales; family Caprifoliaceae; genus Lonicera; species Lonicera japonica. Next base: position 87,665,635 of record CM038464.1, read on the forward strand.
TGAGTTCATTTCTTGTGAGTAGAGGCGTTTGTAAAGCTTGTGTGAGATTTTGATTGCTTCGGTTTGAAGTTACACTTGGTCGGAAGATATATTGGTTAAAATGGCTATCATCACTGTAACAACCGAGTTAAATAACACTTTATTAACTTATTGTAATTATCAAAATAAGATTAATTGACTTTAAGATCAACAATCTCCCCCTTTTTGATGATGACAATAGAGTTAATGTGTGTTTATAAAAAGATAATAATTTTAAGCATATGAATAATATGCTCCCCCTAAATAGGGCATAGATAAAAATATACAAGCAATTATTAAAATAAAAAATACTTGCATAGATAAGATAAGTTCAAACAACTTAACCAAAAGCATAAGTTCGAAAAGTACTTAAACAAATGGACAAACTAGTAGTTCTTGATCAAGCATAGCATAATAAAATAAATGATAAAATAAATGAGTGTGTACCATTATCACTCATGACACACACACATAACACACATACTTCTCCCCCTTTTTCTTCATCAAAAAGGAGGGAATCAGTAATTATCAATCTAAAGCTATAAAAATATTTGTTAATACTTATAATAATGTGTACATTAATGCAAGCAAATTTTACATAAAATACAAATAAAAGAAAATTAAGCATAATTAAATAATGTATACTCAAAATGAAGCATTATCAATCCTTTTTATGAACTTTTTGGAATAAACTAGATATCACTAGCTCTAGTCATTCCGAGTTCACGTCGAATAGTACAAAAACGATCTTCAGAAAGCGGTTTAGTGAATATATCCGCAAATTGTGATTCGGTGCCAACGAATTCAATATCAACATCACCTTTTTGCACATGATCACGAATAAAATAATATCTTATCTCAATGTGCTTAGTACGTGAATGTTGTATGGGGTTCTTGGTCAAACTTATGGCACTTGTGTTGTCACATTTTATGGGAATGTGGCTAAGACTAATTTCAAAGTCCTCTAATTGTTGTTTAATGTATAAAGTTTGTGCACAACAACTTCCGGCCGCCACGTATTCGGCTTCGGCCGTTGAAAGGGCCACCGAATTTTGTTTCTTACTTGACCAAGATACTAATGCGTATCCTAGAAAGTGACATGTGCCACTAGTGCTTTTCCTATCGATTTTACAACCCGCAAAATCCGCATCGGAATAACTAATTAAGTCAAATGAGTTCTCTCTTGAGTACCACAAACCCAATGAACTAGTACCGGAAAGATAACGGAATATCCGTTTTACGGCAAGTAAATGTGACTCTTTAGGATCCGCTTGGAATCGTGCACAAAGACATACACTAAACATAATATCCGGTCTAGAGACCGTTAAATACAATAAACTACCGATCATACCTCGATATTTCTTGATGTCTACACTTTTACCTATCTCGTCTTTGTCAAGCTTTAATGTTGAATTCATGGGAGTGCTCATGGATTTTGTGCCTTCCATGTCGAATTTGTTCAACAGCTCCTTCACGTACTTCTCTTGATTGATGAAAATGCCTTCTTTGCATTGCTTTACTTGTAAACCAAGGAAGTAGTTCATCTCTCCCATCATGCTCATTTCAAATTCTTTTTGCATACATGAGAAAAAAATCCTTGCAAAGATTTTCGTTAGTAGAACCGAATATAATATCATCAACATAGATTTGTACAAGTAGCATGTCATTGTCATGATTTTTGATAAATAAGGTAGTATCAATTTTACCTCGAACAAACCCATTGTTAATCAAAAATAAACTTAATCTATCATACCATGCTCTAGGTGCTTGTTTTAAACCATACAAAGCTTTAGATAATTTAAATACATAATCCGGATAAATATGATTTTCAAAATCGGGAGGTTGTTTCACATAAACTTCCTCTTCAATAAAACCATTCAATAAAGCACTTTTCACATCCATTTGATGTAGTTTGAAAATTTTAAAGTAAGAGTAAGCAATTAGCATGCGAATAGCTTCTAAACGTGCAACGGGCGCATATGTTTTTTCATAATCAATGCCCTCCTCTTGATTATATCCTTCGGCAGCAAGTCTAGCTTTATTTCTAACAATTATACCACTTTTATCCTTCTTGTTACGAAAAATCCATTTAGTACCAATAATGGTATGATCATTAGGTTTGGGAATAAGTGTCCACACTTTGTTTCTCTCAAATTGATTAAGCTCTTCTTGCATAGCCATCATCAAAGATTCATCTTGTTCGGCTTCATTTATGTTTTTGGGCTCATATTGAGAAACAAATGCCACATTATTGCATACATTTCTTAAGGATGATCTAGTCATAACCTTACTAGATGGATCTCCAAGAATTTTATCAATAGGGTGGTTGGACACAAATTTCCAACTCCTAAGCAAATAATTCGAGTTTCGCTCGGTTGTATTTTCTAACTCCTTAGGAGGAGCTTGAGCACTCGAAATTTCTTCCTTAGATGTATCATAAATTTAAATATCCGAAACCTTTTGGATAATTTCAACATCGTCATCGGAACGTATTATAGGTGAGAAATAATTTGTCTCATCAAATACAACATGCATAGATTCTTGTACAACTAAACTTTTCTTGTTATAAACTCTATATGCTTTACTATTAGTGGCATACCCAAAAAAATTCTTTCATCGGATTTAGCATCAAATTTTTTCAAGTGATCACGATCATTCAAAATAAAACATTTGCAACCAAAAACTTTAAAATATGCAATATTTGGTTTCTTCTCATTCCATAATTCATAGGGTGTCTTATCTAACTTTTTACGAAGGATAGTGCGATTAATCACATAGCGTGCGGTGTTAATTGCTTCCGCCCATAAATATTCCGGCAAAGAATGTTCATGTAACATGGTTCTAGACATCTCTTAATGAGATCTATTTTTCCTTTCAACCACACCATTTTGTTGAGGAGTTCTAGGTGCCGAAAAGTTATGATTAATACCATGCTCATCACAAAAATTCTCAATATCAATATTATCAAATTCTCTACCTCTATCACTTCTAACGTGTATAATAGAAACACCTTTTTCATTTTGAACTTTTCTACAAAATTTTGCAAAGACATGTGGAGTTTCACTTTTGTGGGCGAGAAAGAACACCCAAGTGAGTCTAGTAAAATCGTCAACAATAACAAAAGTATATAATTTACCACCCAAACTAGCAACCGAATTAGGACCAAATAAATTAAGATGCAACATATCAAGAGGTCTAGTTGTAGTAATGTCCTTCTTAGATTTAAATGAAGATTTATGTTGTTTACCAAGTTGACATGCATCACAAATTTTATCTTTAACAAATTTGGTCTTAGGCAATCCTTTAACTAGCTCTTTCTTAGACAATTTATGAATTAAATCCAATTAGCATGTCCTAATCTTCTATGCCATAACCAAGATACATCATTAATAGCGGATAAACATTTAACATCTTGTTATGATAAATCATCAAGTTCAAGAGTATACACATTGTTAGTTCTATATGCAATAAGTAAAATTGAATCATTACTAACATTCTTAACAATGCAACGATCGGATTTAAAAATCACTTCATAACCTTTATCACATAGTTGACTAATACTACGTAAATTATGCTTTAAACCATCAACTAATAGAACATTGTCAATACAAGTAGAATGCTTACCAACCTTACCTATACCGATGATTTTACCCTTGGCGTTATCCCCAAAAGTCACATTCCTTCCTTACTTGAGAATAAGACTTAAGAAATTTTTCTTGTCTCCCGTCATATGCTTTGAGCAACCACTATCCAAGAACCACTTGGTTTTGCTACCTTTGGCTTTCAAGCACACCTCATCGTCTCTTGCCACAAGGCAAAGGTTAGCTGTTTCATCGTCGCTAAAGTTGGCATCGAACTCGCCTTCTTCGGAATCACTCCAAGTGCCTTTGAGGGCGTATCTTACTTGTTTGAAGGCTTTGTCTCTTTTATCTCTTCTTTCCTTTCTTCTAACCGAGCAATTTGTTTTGAAATGCCCTGGTTCATGGCAATGGAAACACTTCTTTTCTTCTTCGTTTTTAACTCTTGGTTGAATAGATCGATCATTGTTCCTTCTTGATGAAGTATTAAAGTTGTTTCATTTTCCTTGAAACTTCTTCTTCTTAGCTAGAAATTTTATGAATTTTCTAGAAAGAAGAGCCATATCCTCATCTCCTACCATCAACTCCTCATCATCCTCTAGTTGATTTGCTTTGAGAGCAAGAGTTTTCTTGGCTTTTGAATTGACCTCGTCTTCTCTTTTCAATTCTTTCTCATGGGTTTTGAGAGACCCCAAGAGTTCATCCATGCTTAGTGTCTTGAGATTCTTGGCTTCTTGAATAGCCGTCACTTTAGGTCTCCATTTATTGGGAAGAGTTCTAAGAATTTTTTGAATCTTATCCTCATTTGAATATTCCTTTCCAAGAAGATCTAAAGCATTAGTGATAATAGAGAATTTACTATACATAGAAGTAAGTGATTCATTAGGTTCCATTTTAAAAGGTTCATAATTATGAAAAAGCATATTAATATTATCATCCTTAACTTGTGAGGTTCCTTTATAGGCAACTTATAATTTGTTCCAAATTTCTTTGGCGGTTTTACAACTAGAAATTTTGTTGTATTCATCTATAATTAACGCGCAATGTAGGGCATTAAAGGCTTTAGCGTTAAATTAGATTTTCTTAATATCATGCTCATCATATTCGGAAATGGATTTAGGAGTAACTTTACCCTTTTCATCGATTTTGGTAATCTCATAGGGTCCAATGAGTGTAACCTTCCATTGTTCAAAATCACTAGCTTGAAGAAAAGTACACATACGACTTTTTCAATAACTATAATTTTTGCCATCAAATAAAGGTGATCTAGTGGTGGAAGAACTTTTGTTAATTCCGGTTCCTTGATAGATAGACATGATCGTAAACTCTAAGATTGTAAAATTAAAACAAGAGTACAACCTTTGATACCAATTGTAGGTCGGAAAATACCCTAAAGGGGGGTGAATAGGGTTTTTAAAACTTAATCGGATTTTAAAAATGATTTAAAAATATTTGATGTCTATATTTATCAAGCAATCAGGAACAAAGTTAATTCCAAACACAATGAATAAATAGCACAATATAATAGAGCAAGAGATAAAAAGATTGAACCGATCGAAGTCGAAGATTTTTTGTCCACACTGTTCGGCTTGTTCCCATACTCCGCGCTCGATTAGTTTCCCGAGAATTTTCACTATAACCGATCTCCTTTCGGGTGAAGATCAAACCTCTACAAGTATATTCTTATCATACACTCTCACAAGTATTGAAAACGCCTTCAATACTTTTACAAGAAATCCCTCTTGCTAATCTATGAGATACACCTCTCACAATTATGATTCAAAATGAGTTTTAGTGTCAAACACCAATGTACAATATCTCTCTTGTATATGAAAAAATACAAATGAAGCTCACACTAAGAGATATCAAAATTGATTAAAGTATATAGCTCAAAAATGAAAGATTGATCAAAATGTGTTCTTGAATATTTGTATATTTGAATATATGAATAATAGAGTATTAGAATGATTCAAGGTATATTAAAACATGTCTAGGACCTCATATTTATAGCTTGCAAAACCATATGGCCGTTGGGGATGATTAAGAGAGGTTTTGGCTCCAAGGTATACATTTTCAAATTTTCCAACAGCTAGTTTTCACAAACAATTCAAATTTGTTTTGTTAATTTCTCCCAATTTGACCGTTGGATCATGCTCAAATTTTAGTCAAAATGTCCAGGAGATGTTGTCTAACTATTGTAAAAATTTCAAAATGATCGGAGTTTGGGAAGACCTCCATCTTACTGTTAGATCAAAACTGGACAAAAATTGAGCGAATTTTAAATGTAAAATAAAAATATTTTTGTAATTTAACAATTTAGTTCCAAATAAAATTCTAATGATTTTTGAATCTCAAAGATATGTTTCTAAGATACCTATTTTTATTAGAGCTTAAAATATAATTATTTAAAATTAATATGAATTTATTTTGAAACTATGTCTTTGTAAAATGATGTTTTTCAAATAAATTTAATTTCAAGCTAGTTTGAATCAATCTTTAAAAGATGCAAGAATATGTTTGAGCTATATGGATTTGATCAATAAAGTAACTTTACATAAAATCTAAGCACTCACTCAATTTAATGATAATTCGAGTCTTCGTGATGCTTGATTGTCTTGTGCGTATCTTCATTTGATTGATGATCTTGATTTTTTCTTGGTTTTGATTCTTTGTGAAGCACATGGAGATCATTTGAGTTCATTTCTTGTGAGTAGAGGCGTTTGTAAAGCTTGTGTGAAATTTTGATTGCTTCGGTTTAAAGTTACACTTGGTCGGAAGATATATCGGTTAAAATGGCTATCATCATTGGAACAACCGAGTTAAATAACACTTTATTAACTTATTGTAATTATCAAAATAAGATTAATTGACTTTAAGGTCAACATTGATCATCATCAGATTTAATGACTTTCCCTATACTTTGGATATCTTGAATGGAAACTTGACTTAGGGAACCCAAACACCGACTCTGCCAAGAACTAGAATCATTCATAGTTTCTTAAACAGATAATTATGGGGCTCAACCGTTTCACTGATCATATTCCTTATTTTAACATCCCCCACTGCCTATCTCTCCAAAAATTATATCACCCTTTTCTAATAATCCACCTAATTTGATCTTCAGCCAAGTCTTTATTTTTCATGATTCTAAGCCAAATAGAGGAATCTCTAACTCTTTTCGTACAATTAGCCACATGCTCTTTATAATTGTATTTATTTCTCATGAACTGAGCCCATAAAGAATTTAAAGATCTAAGCAGCCACCACAACTTCATAAAGAAAACAGAAACTACGTTATGCATCTTTCTAAAGCTCAATCCACCTCTTGCAAAGGAGAACAACATTTATTCCATCATACCTAGTAGCACTTAAGACTGTATTCCCCCTATTCCCACAAGAAATTAAAACAAATAAATAGGCAAGCTCTGAAGCACATGCTTTATAAAAAGAATTTTGCCCCATGAAGATAACACATTAGCATTATAGCTTGCCAATTTTTTTTTAAATTTCTTCAAAACATCATCAAAATAAGCAATTTTCTTTCTTCCTATAAAGAATGGGCAACCCAAATATTTGATGGGCAAGTTATTTTTTGAAAAACAATAACCTCTTCAATAATGTGACACATAGCACTATCAGTTTTATCCCCCACAATGAAATAGCCCTTCTCTTTACTAATAAGTTGACATGATTCCTTCTTATAAGTGTATTGGAAAACCATAAGATTTTGAAGAGATTGAATATAAACATTACATAAAATCATCATGTCATCCGCAAAACTCAAATGAGATATAATAGGACAATGAATATGAGTGGAGAAATCAACAATTTTCTTTATCTACACTAAATCAATCAAAACTCTACTAAGCCCTTTAGTGCCAAAAATGAATAAGCATGGAGACAGAGGGCCCCCTTACCTAACACCCCTAGATGATTGAAAATACCTTCAGCCTGCCCATTCGCAATTATAGAAGTCTAGCAATTTGATAATAACCTCCAAACCATGTCAATAAGTCTCTCATCAAACCTGAATTGCCATTAAACCTTCAAATTTGCATAAACTAATCGATCTCAAATCTTCGAATTTCACAAGATTGCTGACTTTGTGAATAGTAACAATAAGCGTATATGTCCAATATTTGGGCAAAGTAGCCCCTCTTGAAAAAGCATGTATTGTAGCAACTAGATTATTCTTAATAGCATCCCAACAACAACTATAAAAATTACCTCCCAAACCATCGGGCGTTGCAGCTCCATCAAGATTCATAACCATAATTACTAGTTTAATCTCTTCTAAATCTGGCACTTTGATCAAATCACTATTTTACTCATTATTGATCAAATGAGGATTTAGTTTAGGAATCAAAGAGTAGTCATAATTCTCTTGAGTACTAGAGAAAAGTTGTTGGTAAAACTAAACTTATTCTTAAGCAATTTTCTTCTGATTAGAAAACCACACTCCTAAAGAGTTTTGAATTTGGAAAAAATTAGTTTTATTTATCTTCAAGTGAACAGACATGTGAAAGAAATTAGTGTTCTTGTTGCCTTCCTTTAACCACTTAGCTTTAACCCATTGTTTCTAGAACATTTCTTTAAACTCCAAACATTGCTCAAGCCTATCTCTAGCTGCATTATACTCACACACACATTGTCCAGAGTTATCATATTCTATTTTAATTTTCACATCCTTTAAAACATTATCAGCCTCTACCACCCTTTAAAAAACATTATTAAAACTTTATTTAACCATTTGAGCTTCTCTAAAAAAAAACCAAAAGGATCGCCACTATTATTAATAAGGGCAGCCCAACTTTGTTTCATCGTATCCTAAAACTGATAATGCTTAGCCAATATATGCTGAAACTTAAAACAACCCTCATTCCTCCCATGATCAACATTAAACTTCCCCCAAAAGAGCATAGTCTGAATTCTTTATATTTAAGTGATAATGTGAACACCTCACTTTACGACCCTCGCAAGAATCCCAACCTCTAAGGAAATGAACACGCATGCATGCATGCATGGGCATTCATAAATGCATACATACTATATACATATGATACAGGTCAAAGAAGGAAGTAGAAAGGACACCCAGACGAGAAGTTACGAGAATTACCGAAAGCTACCGGAATCAAAAGCTGTTAATCTTGTGAAAACTTGTACAATGAAAGTTCCCGAGTTCTGATCATACTCAAACTTTGGGAGTTGTTAGGTAGTGTCACAGGGAGTAACATATTCAAGAATCAGCTAAGTTCGATGTTATGATAAATTTTAATATACTCGCAAGGGCACAAATTAGTTTATAATATAGCGTATAAGCGAGGTCAATCCCACAGAGACTCACACAGTATGCTTAAATTTTGTCTTGTTAATTTTTCACTAATCCCTAATCTAGCCAAGAATAATTGGTGCAAATAAAATAAAACAAATAAAATAAAATAAGGCAATATAAAATAAAGCACACACTAAACTAATATTAAAAAAAATCAATAAATGAATGATTTAGGGTTTTGGAATCCGCTACCACCGACAATTATTATGTTCACTTATGTTTTATCAAATCCACAATTTAATTCAATTAGTTTATAAAATTGGTCCTTCCTTTGTCAAACTTATGTATAGAGATTGAAACGCTCATTGAATCCATTAAAACATACCCTATATCTGCTCTCAACAAATCATAAGGTAAATCCAAAAAAACACAACGAGAATCCAACTATAATAAATCAATTAAAATGGACAAGTGAATAAGAAAAAACACTAGTTTAATTTAAATCCTTAAAATTTTAGGGGATTTGAATCATATAAGCATACACAATAATTTAGGCATGTAACTTCATCCTAACCCTAAAAAGAATTTAGCCGCATGTTTATAATAAAACACATATTTGCATAAAAATAAATACTTACTTGGATCCGATAATTAATTTAAAAGCACGCTAAATTTTGAATTAAATTGAACCAAAAAACTTGCTCCAAATAAATAAAGTAACCTTCAAGTCTTCAAAGAAATCAACTAACATGCAACTAATAAAATAAAATAAAATAAACACTAAGAAAAATCCTATGGTACTCTCGGCACAAATAAAGAAAAGAATAAGGAAAATTATATTTTTTGCAATCTCTCTCTCTTCTTGAATTCCACCACACGGCTTGCCCATAAATATATATGTGTATATTAACTTTACAAGCCTTCTCTTGTATTCTTACTCAAATTATAATTCTTCAATATTTTGGTTGATGAGGGAGACTCCAAGTACATTTTAGAAACTTGTCTAGAGGAGGAGGAGTATTAAAATTACTAAAATAATAGCTCTCCAAAGCATAAATTAGTGATATAAATTATACTAATTTCTTGGCATATCATCCGATGGCCGGATCTCCAAAAATTTTAAAAATTAAGAGTTCACTTCGAGTAATCAAATAGAGGCCTTCCCGAAGTCCAAATGGGCTTAAATTTGGTTAGTAGACGGGTTGTATCATGGGGAAGAACATACTAAAAAATTAGATCAATCTAATGATCCTTTGGGACGAGATAGAAAAAACCGTCTCGAGTGAATAAACATTTGTCTGCCAGACAAATGTCCATTTCTTTTGTCTACTAGACAAATGCTCGGAACAAAAAACAGTAAAATCTTGTACATTGAAACCTCTTGATATATGATCATCCTCAAAGTTTGGGAGTTGTTAGATAGTGCTATAAGGACTAACATACTAAAAAATCAGCTTGATCCAACGGCTGGATCTCCGAGAATTCAGAAAATCGGGAATTCACTTGAGTAATCTAACGGAGGCCTTCCCGAAATTCAAATGAGCTCAAATTTTCTTAATAGATAGGCTTTATCACATGTAATAACATATTAAAAAACTAGATTAATCTGATACTCCATTTAACTGGAATAGCAAAAATCGTCTCGGGCATCTGTCTACAAAACAAATACCCCAACTGTCTGCTAGACAAATGCCCTAGGGCCTTTGTCCACACGACACAAAAGGTTTGTTTCATGTGGACAAATGGTCTATTTGTCTGCCCATTAATATTTTTTAAATATAAATACACTTGCACTGATCCTGACTCTCATGTATTTTTTATTGCAGTTTAGCTTTATTTTTTTATTTATTTTTATTTTATCAGTTATTTTTGATTAATCGCACGTAAAAATTGCTGTTTATCTCAAAATCAATCCAGATTTCATATTTAAACTCCATTTTCAAAATCAAAGGCGTGAAACGAGCTGAAACCATTTTTAAACACATTTTATCAGTTAATTTCACAAAAATCTCGATTTTATCAATCTCGGTCCAGGAAGGAATTAATAAGCATTTGTACTCGATTTAATCTATAAATCACTGTGCTTACCTAAATATCCAATATGAGAGTATTGTATTTGTTAATACTGATTTAAATTATTAAATTGTGGTACACTATTAACGAATGAATCTCGAGTATTACCGGATATCCGTTTCTAAATTGAATTAGCTTTTGAAAAGCCCTGAACCTTATCAAAAATACCAATTTTGCTATCTATCATTATCAAAATCATTTTTCAATTCATACATACTGATTTCTAAAAATCAAAGGGTGAATTATGAAGCACAATCTTTCTATCCACACCACAAATCTCGGTTTTCTAAAACTATGGACCGATACACAGTAACATCAATAAGCATGCGAATATTCGATTCTAATTACACAGATATCCTATTTAAAGTCAGAAAGGGCGGATTGAGTGCCTAACACCTTCTTTATTAGTAACTTAATCCCCGAACTTTCGAATCAACTAATTTAGCATTAATTGTATTTAAGAATTCGTTTGATCCATAAATGTTCCTCTTCAACAAACTTTTCTTGTTTGTTCAGTAAAATAAACTGGCGACTCTGATTTCTTTTATAAACTGTCACATTTTCTCTATAATACAAAACGAATCATTTTTCAAAATAACTGGAAAACCGGAGGAATCGCCACCAAGGGGGCTGACTTCGAAAGCGCAGGTTCTCACAGATACACTACACTATCAGTAAACACATGCTTCCATTTAAGATTACTCAATAATCTATCCAATCTTTACACATCTATTGACTAGATTTCTTTCACGTATAAACACTACCCAAGTAATTAAAATTCGTTAATCCACTCGTGGAAATGCAATCATTAAATTCACTAGCAGCATTAAAGTCAATAGGGTTTCCCCCAGCATCAAAACTCCTAACAATATTAAAATATCCTTATACAATCTAAGCCCCAGCACAAGTAGTACTTTCAAGAGACTGCCATAATTCCATTATCTCCACCTTACTACACTTCCTATACATAACATACACGACAAAAGAATCTTCTATCAAGCCATGTTTACATTCCACTAACATACTTTAAACAGAATTACCAAAAACATAACAATCCAAAGTAGAATTACAAAACAACCATACGCTACTGCACTTATTGCTAACAGTAAAATCAAAACGTTAAGCGAAGTTTAATATTCACGAAAATTGGGGCCCCGTATCATTGTCTTCTTCTTCAACAAAACAATCTTAAAATCATAATATTTATATATTTGAAACAAAAAAACTCCAAAAACTAGAACCAATCAATTACCAAATTAAATAATAATAATAATAATAATAATAATAATAATAATAATAATAATAATAATAAAGACAACAATTAACATAAGATTGATAGATAACAATAATAATAATAATAAGGAAGACTAGCACAAGTACTAAAGTATACAAAATTACAAATAATCAATTAATCAATGACAATAAATACACCTAATATTGTACGACTAATCAAGAATAAAACTAGGGAAATGATATTAGCACTCCACTTTTGTCCTAAGGCACTCCACTTTTATTTTTAGTGACACTTATATATGCCTTTTGGGACACTTTTTATGTCACTAAAAATAAAAGTGGAGTGCCTTAGTACTAAAGTGGAGTGCTAATAGCATTTCCCTAAAACTAATATTTAAAAAGTAAAGTGTAAATAACTAAATCTAACAATATAAAATTAGGGCTAAATAATCGTAGATTCTAAAGTGTTATTTTGTATACTTTAATACTTGTGCTAGTCTTCAAGAAATATTATAAATCATAAATTCTAAATCAAAAATCAAAAATCCTAAATAATCATAAATCATGAAATCAATATTATCCTAAATAATCATAAATCAAGAAATATGGAATAAAATCAATAAATAATCAACAATCAACATTCAACAAATCAATATCATGCTAATTGCTAAATAATCAAAAATCAAAAAATATGGAAGCAATGGAAAAGAGAAAACGAAAAATCAAGAAATTAGAGCTTAAGAATCTTAACCTTGGTTGATGAGTTGGTGCCCTTTCGGAGGCTTGGAGCTCGCAGGCTTCCAACAAAGCTGAGGAGGAGGGGAAAAACGAAGCTGAGGAGAAAGAGAGAGGGGGGGAACGGAAAAAAAATAGGAGAGAAAGAGGAGAAAGGCGCAGTAGCAGAAAAGAGAAAGGAAAAGGATGGGAAGCCGTAAGTGAGGAAGAAAAAAGAGAGAAACAACTCTCAGTATCTCTCTCCTCAATTTAATTTGTCCTATTTTTCAAAATACCCCTTCAAGTTTGCTTCCTTACAATTAGATACCTAATTTTTTTTTGTGCCCTCTCTCCATGTGGGGCCCTAGGCATTTGCCTTGGTTGCCTCCCCATGGAGCCGGCTCTGCTTACCCTCATCAACCATGGGCTCCATTATAGCAACAAAATTAACGTTATGAATCTGAATCAGCTTTTTAAGTCATAACATTTGAAATACCTCTTATATTCCAGAAAAGCACACTAATTATATTGACAATTTAGAACCAGAAGCTTGTGAGGATTTGCCACCCTTTTTAACTACCTTCTTTTTCCTACCCCTTTTCTTTCCTGATTGTTTCACTTTACTAGCTAAAGTTGAACCAACCTCAACGGGACTAAGAACTGAACTTGCATTATCCACCAATTTTTTAGCTTTCTCCCGAGCTTTCATTCTTTCACTAATACATTCCAGATCTTTCAACCAACCAGATTTAATATCATGCTTATCAAAAACACTGTAATTCATATTTGGATAAGCAGTAGCTCTAATAGAGACTCCCATCTCTGCCATATTCCTTGGATTGATGTTCGATTCACCTTCAAACCTTCCAAAATAGCAAATTGAGCCAAAGAAACATCACCATCACTTTCATAAGCTATAGATTCTACTCCTTCTCCAATGTCATAATTATCAGATCCCATATGCTTAGAAGCTTTAACACCTTCAACAATAGGCCTAACAGCATTGTGAACACCTAAACTAATAATATCAGCTTCACTTAAGTATGAGCGTTACTAAATGCAACTTGAGAAGATCCATCTTTTTGTTTCCCTTCCTTGATCTCAATTCGTCTAGTCTCTATATCCACATTTACCTCTAATTGAGCTTCCAAATTCTCATAAACTGGCTTATAAACTTGAGTATAATCTTTGGTACCAACCTTATTTTGCTCAATCCTCCTATCATCAATATGAAATCGCCTATTACCATCTTCCAATTTACATTCAGCTTTGTCATGGCCTTGTTTTAGGCATTTCGTGCAATATTTATGAACTTTCTCATACTCAAATGGGTGCCAAAAACCAATAGCTCCACAGTCAATCCAAATCCGATTAGGGAATTTTCGAAGCAAATCCATCTCTACACAGATCTGAGCCACACTTAGCCCAGTTAGCATTTTAGTAGCCACATCCATCCTTATAGACTCTCCAAGCATTCGAGTAATGGAGAATAAGCTTGATTGAGCAAAAAAGTGAACTGAAAGTTGTGGTAGATCAACCCACACTGGAGCAAAAGAGGACTCAGCATTAACACGAAAATCCGGTGATCACATGAAGATACGTATTAGATACCTTTGCAAGTACCACTGCTGTCGTAACCATATATGGTGATAATCATCTTCATGATTAAAGCAAATTAAAATGTGCCTTGGATCAAGCAATCCAACTGAATAAGCATATTTCTAACCAAAAGTCTCAAATGTACCTTTGATAACAGTCAACAACGGTCTTCCATGTGAAAATTTACCAATCAAGGCAAATTTGAATGGGAATGAGAGATCTGCATTTCCTCATCGAATAAAACAACAACGCTGGTTCTCCCCAGTGAGTGCTAGGTAATTTGAACGCAATCGTATGAGATTGAGATCGTTTGACTAGAAATAGGTTTAGGAAAACCTTATAAAAAAGTTGATAGGTTCATAATTTTAAAAAATATTCAAAGAGAGGTAATAGATTATATTACGTTTGCCCACAGTAGTAGGTCAACCCAACCCACCCACGTATATTGTCTACCTTGTGTGATTGTGCTTTTGTAGAATTGCTTTGTTCTCATTGATTTTATACTTCAGTTGAAGTTCTTATCGTAACAAACTAATATCAGAGGGATGGCTGCGAAGTATGATATCGAGAATTTTGATGGTATGAACTATTTCAATTTGTGTGGGTTCTTATAGAGGCTCTGCTTGTTAAGCAAAGGTGCAGAGTGCAATAATATTATTGCTCAGGAATGAAGTATTGCTGGAAGTTGATGATTCAGACCCAGCTAACCGGTTGTGGACGAGATTGGAGTCGAGTTACATGGCGATATCTGTCATGAATCGTAAGTATTTGAAAAAATGATTGTATTATTATCCTGTGAATGCATGAAGGTACGCCAAGTCCTGATCATCTTGATAAATTCAATTGTATTCTTTTAGATTTAAAGAATGTTGATGTTAAGATGAAGAAGATCAAGCTATACTTTTGGTTTACCCTCATACGAAAATTTCATTGATACTTTAATGTATGGAAAAACTAATGTCTCTATTGAAGAGGTTATATCAGTCTTAAACTCTAAGGAGTTGAAGAAAAATGCATATGAAACCTTGGAATGCTTCGGAGAGGGTTTAGTTATGAGGGGTAGATCAAATCAAAGAAACCCGAGTCGAAGAGGTCGGTCTAGATCTCAATCAAAATTTAAGAAAACTTGTTATTACTGTCGGCAAGAAGGGCATACTAAGAAAGACTGTCCAGCGCGTAAAGGGAATATAAACCACAAATAGAATGACCACGATGCATCTGATGGAACAGTGGCAGACGAGAACAATGATAATAAAGAGTTATTTGTGGTTTCTACCAACTTCTCGGAGAGGAGTGGATTCTTGATTCGGGATGTACATACAACCTATGTCGCAATAAGAAATGTTTTTCCACCTATCGGCCTATTGATGGTGGTGATTCAGGGGGGGATTTTGCAGCAAAGCAACGACATCGGCATAAAAATTGCAGCTTTGAGACTATATTTAGCCAATCTTGCTACGGACTTCGGTCCTTGTGGGTTCAAGTCTCGGGTCGACTTTTGGTTGACTTTCGACATGAGCTGCGATTTGAATTCATTTCTGTGCTAGCTCATGTTGGACTTATATTCTGGATGTGCGATTGCTCATTCTTAACATGCAAAAAGGCTTAAAACACTACAAACCAAACGCATTATCAAATTTCATGGTTGCAAGGTAAAATCAGGGCCAGTCTAGATGTTTCGGAGGCCCTAGACGAAATTTTAAAATGGGACTGCATTAACAGCACAAATATAATTTTTTTTAAGGGCATACAAAAATAAAATCAAAATTCTCTTGATCAAAACATAAAAGAAATTTAAATAATTTATCATTCTCAAAGTGTTGCGCCTAAAACAATTAGGGCTACCTACATATGAAGGGAGGCCATACATGAACCCAAGGATAAAAAACTTAGAATGCGTTTGACGTGCAAGATAAAGGGATGGGTCCCATGTTTGGTGTTCTTCGGGATTGGATGTCTAGGCGGATTATTTATCCCACTAAAGTTTCTTATCCAGCTATGGTCAATTAGCGTCTTTCTTTTGCCAAGCTTCCAAGTGACTCAATTAAAAGCAATCTCCTCGATATCCATTACCAAAACATTAAGAAAAAGCTAATGGATGTTCTCATTCCTGAGGCAATTAAGTTAATAGTCAAATGAGTTTAGGTTCTTCAGAAATTATAGCCGTTTTTAAATTTTGATGCGAGGAGGTATGATCTTTGTCATGCATTTCGTTTTTGATCAATCTTTGTTAGGCTGCTCTCATATTACAAAGAAAAACAAATCTCATGGGGTTGTAGAAGATTGGAGGAGAGAGACAGAGTTGGAAATACACACCCCATTTAAATACGAGTGCTTTAAGAAAGGTATAGTAATGACTTTTTGAAATAAAGGGTGTTAAAATTGATTATAAGCAAAGCACCCTAAATATATCATCTCCAACCTACACGTGTGTATTTTCACGCATACGTGAACCAAATTCGATTTGATTACTTCATTTTGTGCGGAAACAACTTCGGTAAAATATTTATAAGATCCAAATTGAATTCAAACTCACTGCTCAAATCTAACTTGTAATTTCAATGAAGTTTTCTTTCTTCCTAAAAAGAAAAAAAAAATCCGCCAAAAAGTCCCAAATCTTCTTCTTTTACATTTCTTTGAAAACATGGAAGAAATGAAAGAAAGTTCAACCCACATTACAATTAAATTTTGTTTTTCAATATAAAAAGTTACCATGATAGATCATAATTTATATCAAAAAGTTCCGGCAAACATTGGGAGAAAAGGGAAACCAAGGTAAAAAATTAGCGGACAAAAATGTTACTAATCAAACAAAATGAAAAACGCGCGAGTTCCCCAGTGGTAAAGAACCCACTCCAACCTATAAGAGGTTCGAGTATCACTAGTTGCAAGTCATGGGAATCACAGCAAATTTCACTAGAACTAAAAAGAACAGCATTTGCCTGCACAGGAATATTCAAAAGCGAAGTTAAGACTCGATTTAAAGTCGGACAATTTGAGACGATGTTGACGATATACATAACCAAGTAACAAATATCCAATAGTTAACAAACTACACAACTTGAACCTTCGACGATTATGGCAATAGTAATGCTGCACATACCCACATAACCACTCCACATTTATCCGTCGAACCGACTGATCTGATCTTAGAAGTAAAAAAATCCTAACGGCAAATATTTGCATTACAAGTCTGTCATCATTGCCAGTCAGAAATCCTAAAATTAACCATAAACAACAAGCAAAAAGATGATGTTGGGCAAATAAAGGGGGTTTACATATAGTAGTACATTGTGAAGATGATCCTTATAAATTACAACTATCACTCTCAACAGCTTACTTGTGACGTTTTTGGCTCATAATTACCCGATTGATACTCCCCTCCCCCTCCTGCAGGTTTAGGAGGAACAGCTTCTGCATTTTCACCTGTCACCTTCTTTTGATCCTCTCCTCCAATCTCCAGGGCAGGTGTTGCTACATCTTTCACGATTTCCTCCTCTTTATTGGTCACAATTAATGGGGCTTCAGGCTCAGTTGATTCTTTCTCTGCTTCTTTGTTATTTTCCTCAACCACTTTAGTCGGCACTGACTTCTTCTCAGTATTATCCTCTTCCATAGCATCTGTAGCAACATTTTCTTCCTTCCCTATGTTTTTCTCGTCAACGACTTTCTCAGTAACCCCTCCCCCTTCATGGGCTTTCTGCTTGGCATCCTCCTCAGCCTTATCTTCTATGTCTTCAGCAGGGGTTTCCTTGGTAACGACCTCGCCTCCATCGGTAGCAACTTCCGTAGTTTCTTTGGTTTCTTCAGCAACAGTTTCTTTGGTTTCTTCAGTAGCTTGAACGTCATCGTCTTCTTTCTTCCCCTTCGCTTTGGAACTGGATGATCTCCTCTGCTTTTTTTTGGGCATCTCGGTTTCTGGCGTTTCCTCTGCCTTTGGTTTCTCACTCAATCTAGCAGAACGCCTTGGAGTGTCACCTGCTCCCACAACATCAACAACATACTCAATTTAACTCACTACTACTTGAGAATCCCGAACACATATATATTAGATAGCATACCCATATAATAAGTGAGAATGGCTTTTGAATCCCAAAACAAACAAGGGACAAAGACTGAAGGGTTGAAATATAGGCCTTTTAAATGGTTTAGATCAATGCATTTGGGGGTTTAGATGAAAGACGTATTTTTCTAGAATGGGATATAGGTAAATTAGACCCCACACACACTGCATGTGCAACTTGCATACATATAATTTGAACAAAATAATTATTAATGGTAAGTGGCCTAGTGCTTGGACGCATGTTTAACTAAACTTTCTTAGCACTGAGGGTTTACATCCGGTTGCAATCATGTTTGTTATGAAAAAGAAGATTGCATGGATAATATTGGAAATCAAAAGTATGATAGAGCCTCAAAACTGGTTGAAATTCGTCCTCTCTTCATATGAAAGTACAGATTCATACCTGTGCCCCAGTCGAATTCAGAGGCAGAAGGGCCTTCAGGATGAGATTTGACATACTGATCCAAATGTTTCTTAGTCTTTATCTCCTCACCAGTAGGTGAAATGAAAATTATCTCATTCCTTTTAGGTGTCCCGCCTTTCTTTGGAGTGAACTGTTGCAGGTGAAAAAATATATTGTGTCAGAGCAGTAATTTTAAAAAACCAAATTCCAGTTTTGGAATTTAAACAAGAATATCTAAATTTTCATAAGCTGAAAAAGAAAGCACACCAGGACAGGCATTCAATTCTGACTTGATAAATACCCCAATGCCAATTACATATATTTGTATAAATAAATGACACTGATGATATTGACAAAATAATCTTCAACAAGCACACCAAATGGAAACAAAAATAACCAAACAATGAAAGTAATAACTTGTTAACAATTACAGTAAGCCACCTCCAGTGTACCCTTGCAGCACTTGAACAATATTACTCAAAGACAGGAACCACAATCCAAAACTTTCAACCAATTTCACAAAATAAATATATTTATATTGAAATGTTAATAAATAAATTACCAGAAATGGTATTTGAGAGAGAGAGAGAGAGAGAGAGAGAGAGAGAGAGAGAGCGAGAGAGAGAGTAAACACAATCTTCCAGCAAGAAAAACTAAGCTAGGGGATAGTGAAACTGCAATTGAGCTTTATATTTGGGGAATGTCAACAAAAGCAATCCCAAATTTACAAATGAAGTCTTCCCATCATACAAGTTACTCCTCTTTTACCTGTTCCCAAGTTAAGAGTGCATATTGAGTTCACACATTTTAAGAAAACTGTAATTTCAACATTGTCGGTGATCAAGAATAGAATATACATGCTCTCGAGAGATTCAAAACATTGATTATCTCCCCAAAGAGAAACATGACTCTCAATCCGGACGCTTCAAAAAGTAAAACTTGAGTCTTAATTTGGGATTGGGGGAGTACTTTCCCGAGTTAATTACAAAAACAGCAACTAGAAGGTAAATATTTTCAAAAGTAGTTTCAAAATGACGGCAATTTAACCAAATTTATTACAAAACTAACAAAAAACATTGTTCCTAATTCTCTCACCCAATCCGTTGAATCACAAAGGGGGAGAAAACATACAACTCACTACCCTCAATATCTCCATTCCAAATTTGGATCTATAAAACAAGTCAAAAATGATCTCTCTCTAAACAAAAACACCACCACCGATCTCTGTAGTCCAGTTTATCTATCGGAGGTTTTTTGAAAAAAAAAATTCACTGAATTGCAGAGCTGGAGATGGAGCCATTTTCAAGAGAGGTGCAGGGAATTCATCATGTACACTGAGCAGATTAATTTTATTAGAATTATAAATTTTTCAATGGAAAAGAGGATACACTTTCACACTCACTCACACATATATTTATATTGTATATAATTTTTGTTGCAGAGATCTAAACTCCCGAATCTATCTTAAATAGCCATGGCTTCCCTTATTCCCTAAACTCAAATCTCATTCATTCTCGTTTTTCTGGGGCAGCAATTCCAAGTCAGTTTCACAAATACTCGAAACCTACAGAACTGCAGATTAGAGGATTGTGAAAGTTGAAGAGGCAGAAAAGGCGAAGTAGTTTAATCTTTCTAAACTATGACTACTCTCCCCATATATTCAT
Source organism: Lonicera japonica (assembly GCA_021464415.1). Classification (NCBI taxonomy): domain Eukaryota; kingdom Viridiplantae; phylum Streptophyta; class Magnoliopsida; order Dipsacales; family Caprifoliaceae; genus Lonicera; species Lonicera japonica. The sequence goes on from CM038464.1 coordinate 87,686,252, forward strand.
TTTTACCGCTATATGTTGCAAAAGGGGATAGTGTGATGCTCTCTCTCTAAAACTTCGACTGGTACTTCCGACTTTAATATAAAAGGTGCTAATAACCTTCATAAATGTACCATTTGTTTACCAAACGTTACCATTTGCTTATGCGAAGGTACCATTATTTGTTACAAGAAGTACCACATAGTAACAAGGGATATAAACCCTAAACCATAATATTAAATAATTATTAAGCTAAGCAAATGTAATATGTTCACCAAGTTCGATTTTACATTTGACAAAGGTTTTCTCACACTTACTTTAATATAAGAAATGCTAATATTCCTTCCATCACGTACAATTTTTTAACAACAATTGTACCATTGTTTTACACGAAGGTACCATTTTTTCTTCAGATAATTTTTCCTAGATTTATTTTCTAAAAACAATTTCTTGTAACTTTGGGTAGTGGGTTTTGAGTATTTGTTTCCTTCCAGGTGGCCGCCTCCGACTTGTGTAAGGAATGGATAAACCGGTCGGGAAAACGGAGAAGGATGAAGAAGGTGAATATTCCCTTTTGTCTTATTAGGGAGATTATTCAAAGTGATTTAATGTTAAGGAGGGAAACAAGGGGTTAGGATGGGGGTATTTTCAGAAATGAAAAATCAGGTTAGCTGGTATAGTTGGGAATGCATCAAGTGAATAATGTTTTTTGCTAGTTTTGTAATAAATTTGGTTAAATTGCTAGACTCCGTAATTTTGAAACTACTTTTGAAAATATTTACTAGAATTAACAGCTCATCTACTGAAATCATCAAGGTCATATTTGGAGCAAAATCTTCAACTGCTTTTGAAGAAGGGACAATGGCTCTGGCCAACTAGAGGTGTAGAAGCAACCTCACAGCAAAGAACACATCACATGATCTGAATTACGAATAAAGTACCAAAAACATCTATACAGAGAAAAAAACATGGCTTTCTACTCTGAGCTCAGCTTTATCTTAAGGTAGGAGTCGGTCTAGTATAATCTGGCATTCTTTCAGAAATTCACTCTGGGCAGAGGCGAACACTACAACCAATATGTAATCTGCAAATAATCAGAAAGGTATCTGGCCTGAACTGCACTTGAATCTTTTGAATATAACGTACTTGTATTGAAATAGAGATATATGCATATATCTAATCAAATAGAAAGAAAATAGCCAAAAAAAATCCGAACATCTCTTTTTTTTTAGTGATTCTCTCACAAACCTTGAACCCCATTCTTCAAAAAGCTGCTCTCTAATGTCAACTTCATCAGCCTACCATCTCAACAATTGATTCAAGAGCCATGGTCGATAATCATTCCATTCATAGTTCTCCATTTAGGCGTTCCAACTTTTCCCTTCCCTTGCTTTAGCAACATATTCATCCATAGCCGCCATTCTTGCCCTATTTACATTTTCTTTTTCTTTTCTTTTTCCACTTCCACTTTAAAGCATTACATATCAATCCCTTCTTTTTTATTTTCCTTACACAAAAATTGAACTGAATTTCTAATATCTTCCATAAATTAGGTGCTAAGGGCTAATAACCATACTGGCATTTCAATTTAATCTCACCGTACTTACTTTCAACTTTACAACTGTAGTTTCCAAATCGATCTACTAGTTTTCAGCTTAAAGCAACACTACAATGCAGAATCATTAACTTTTTTTCCCTCTTCACAACCAAATTTACAAGCCTACCACAACTACTCAGTCAACTATGTAACGTCACCACAAAACCAGGTACCCAACCCAAAAAAAAAATCATCTAACTTGTAACCAAACAAAACAAGTACCAAGAAATAATAAGAAGTACCAAGTATGAAATTCGGGAATAAAAAGTCTGACCTTCAAATATCAAAGAGCACTAAAGTCTCTCTTCAGATGATGCCAATCTTACCTACACTTTTCAATCACAAGCATGTTCTAGAAAGTTTCATTATAATATCATATGGAGGGAATATAACGATTCCAATAAATTATAGAGGTTCTAGACAAAAAATTAAGATAAAAGAAGGCACAAAACAGTCATACATATTTTAGCATCATATAATTTTTGAAATGGCATGTGTAATATATTTGAAAATAAACCAAAAGGACACATTTATGTGATTCAGATCCAATCTCCATTCATTTCAGATACGTTTGCTACTCACTGCTTTTTCTTCGAAGTGAATTTCAATTAAGATAGATCACAATTTTGATTCTCTACATTTTCGACTAAATTGAATTCCAATTCAGACTGGTTCTTGCCTCATTTGTCATTCTCTTCCATTTTTTGCTCACTATATTATCTGAATCCTTGTAGTTATAAAGTCGCAAAATGTGAATAAAAAATTGTTTCGGACAACTATAATCTATAGTGATTAACCAAGACTTGACATGCAAAGAGGTGGAAGTAGGCCAAGTAGGTTTCCAAATATACAAACAAATAACAATTGCAATCTGTAAAATGTCTACTCATAAATTGACATGCAAAACCACATGTTTCTCATTGTTGTACTGGGATTTTATATTGCTGATGCAATGCCCCATCTGCTTTTCTGTTTAGGATTACATCTATTTGAATATATTACACGTAGGTTAGCTATAAATTTTTTTTAGGTGTTTATAAATTCTACCCTACAACTAAGAAGCATGGATACTTCTATAAAGGGGGTCCCCATATCAAATATTTATTGGACACCGATGCTCTCTAATGCAACTCCAATACTCATTTTGTGGTCTTAAAATGGCAGTTTTGTATTAGTCTTGTTTACATATCCGACAAGCACGCTTTAAAACAGATTGGTCCTTTCGTGAATGCCCTTTTCGCAATGAATTTTTCATCAAGTGAATTGGAAGCAAAAAGAATGTCCACAATATATTAGCATACCAAAGAAGTGATGCATATAACAATTAAGAGAAATCAACTTGAAGACCATGTCAGTACATAAGTAGGGCTAAAAAAGATTATACTATATAAGTGGGGATGTGAAAGGGAGAAATCATCACGATTATACGTACACAATTATATATATGGCTATATGCATATTAACCAATGCTATTTCTATTTCCAAGTTCTAACAAATGTAACATACATATATACATGATTCATACAATAAATTATATACCCACAAATACACACGTTCATGCTAAAAAACAATCTAATATTAGGCTATGTAACGTGTGATATGAGAACTATGACTTAAAAATTCAAGTTATTGTTGCCATGAATCTTAGTGCATAATGAACAATATCAATCATAAATACTTCAATGTTTATTATTTCGAAGATGATATATAGTGCAAATTAACTTGTTTGGAAGTTTTATTCTTAATTTGGATGAAATAAAAATATTGATTATATGCTTATTATGCATATGTATAATTTATTTATATATTTTTTCATTAACTTATCGGAATCCAACCTTTTCTTTTTAAATAAAAAAACCTCATCAATGTACTCATATCACATTATTGTAACTCATACAGGCTTCTTACCCTGCATCTCTCCTTTGAGGGTGACAAGACAAACAATTTAATTCACAACTAGCTGTTCTAAAAAATGTTAGAACAATTTGAACTATTTGAATCATATTGCTACCGATTTTAAAAAAATAGATCCTTTGAGAAAGTTTTGAACATTAACTGCCAAGTGTGGATCCTTCATTGCAAAATCATACTATGAAAATATTAGCTCCAATCAACACAATTAAGAAAAAACATTAATGAGGAATTTTGATCAGATTGCATGAAACTGAAATATTCACATATTGTAGTCTTTTCATACACATCCCCTAGGATCACATACATTTAAAAACTTGGCCAATTGATTAAGTTGCAACTCACTGGCAAAATATATATTACACCAATATTCTTCAATGAGAAACGGCAACATATAGTTCAACAGGCTTCTGAAATTGCTTACTACAACAACATCAAAATATTCAATCCATTCCAACCACCACTTTACTAACGCGTTTACTTGGGCCTGGGAATAGCTTCACGTCATGATGGTGCAGACATTAACCAAATAATCGGTTTCGTGTCGTGTGTAACAAATCCATGTTGCGTCTCACAATGTTCGTGTGACCTCCCTTTCTTAATTTAGTCTAGTGGTTGAACCCGTTTATGACCTGAATTCATTCACGCTTCACCCATACCTGCTAACCTCATGTCGCATCGAAGTCCACTTAGTGGGTCATAGTGAAAATTGCCACCCTACTATTAGGAATATGACCCGGGCATCAGATGATTAGATTGGTCATCAACATCTCGTAGATTAAGGTTATGACTGGTTCTCCCGTTGTTAGTTTGTTAGCATAGAATCTAATTCATTCATACTACTACAAATCAAGCAACAATATGTAATGTTTGCTCCTAGAGTCCTCGATTATTGTGTTAAGTGATTTTGAATAAAAATAACAATTTAAGGAGGTTTATTAGGAATAATATAACAAAGGTCCTGTTACCATATTATTGCATTATCACCCATATCGCCATAGACCATTTTTTTCAACTTCTTGAATCTCCAGCAGCTTGCATCATAGCTCTCTAATTAAATCTGCACACGTAACCCCCAACACGCAACTCCACCGTGCCCCAATTTCAAAAATGGCTCTCTAAACACATACACAGAGCCTTAGCCAGGCTATGATTGCCATCTTTAGTTCTTTACTGTCATTGGCAGATCCGAGAATCAACTGTATCAGCTACTAATGTATACTAGCAGTATCCAGTCCCAGTGAGACACTGCCACCAAAACTGGCGACCAAAAGACCAAAGAGGACAAAATGAAGGCACTCACAATATTGCTTGCTCTTATGCAGTTCTGTTATTAAGATTCTCATTATTTGTGCAATATATCTCCAAGAATGTTTGAAGTTATCTATCCCAATAGAAAAAGGTTAATTCCCAAAACAAGTGACCAAAATTTTAGGCGTGTACATAAACAAGATCTGACATCAGTTAAAATTTATGACATAAATAAGGACTTAATAATGATGGTTACAGACCTAATAGCAATGGGCCGATGGCTAAGTCCAAGATCCCAGAAATAGCATTTATGGATAGAGGGACGAACAAACTCTTCTCTTCTCATCTCATTGATTTGAAAGCACTCGAAGAGTAGACACATCTGCCAAAGCAGTCACTCACACAAAAACAGCCTATGTTTGGCGTGGACTAACATTAGAAAGTAAAAGACAAGTAGAAAAAGAACTAATACGAAGCCAAACCTACTTAGCATTACATTTAACATTTCATAAACTCGTATTCTCGTAAGGATTGGTATAGAATAGAATGGAACTATATAACAATTGGATTCATAGAGAAGAACAAGAAAACCCAAACTAAGAATGCAGAAATTTCATAAGCCAGTTTCGATACTCTAGCTAAGAAGTGAGGAAGACTGCTTGAGCTTTGACTTCTTGAAGTAATGGGACAGTGAACTGTGAAGTTCATCCCTCAGTTACCTGATCCTGACACCTGGCTTAACTGATTTTGTGCTGGTTGTTACCATAGAGCAGCAATTGCAACTGCAGCTGTCATGTGTGTTTGGCTATGTTGGGTCCGTTCCTCTGCTCCATCGGGCAGACGGAACTCAGAACCTTGTGTGTCCTTTCCAAACCTCTCGCAAGTTGTGCTGTGTTTGGTGCCTTTGCCCGTTTTAGGTATTGACCAAGATTAGCTTCATGCAGGTTGGCCCCTATTTTGAGTTCCTAGTAATTTCTTCTGGAGGTTATGCTCTCTATCCACTTGGACAGTGCATCCTTTTGGGGTAACTTCTGCTCTGTTTGGAAAAAGTTTTTTCCTTTCTATTTCTTTGCGTTCGTCTTTTGGAAGAGATTGAATGCAGTATTGGGCTTTTGTTTCTAATTTCGTTTTATAGTAGAACTGTAGAACATTTGGTCATCATCTCTTCCCAAAACAAGCACATAAAAATATAAACGAAAACAGCACAAACGGCTCGAAATTCTTTTTAGCTCAAAATTAGAATACAAGACTGCTTAAAATAGCACTAGATGCACCACCTGCTCAGAAGCTTAACAAGTTGGATAAGGGACCATAAATCTATGGACGTAACAAATATAAACTATTGAAATTTGAACTACCAGGAATTTACTGAAGCAGAAAACTTACAAGCTCCATTTCACAAAATTCAACCTAATTGTTCCAGGCATTGAACACAAAACTCTACCCTAACCCAAACAGGTGCATTCACACAAAAAAGTGACACAAACACATAACATAGACAAGATATCAAATGACTCGAAAAGTATAGCGTTAGTTAGTGCACAGAACGTAAGTTAAACATCAAATTCAAGAGCATAAAGACGAGATAAGCTCCAATTTTCAACTGTCAGCAAAATATAAGATCCAATTTCAAACTAGAAATCAAAAAATAAAAATAAAAAGGTAAAAATTTACTGAAGTAGAAAACTAAGCTTACAAGCTCCAATTTCACAAAATTCAACCTAATTCCTCCGTGCATTCAACACAAAACCCTAGCCATAACCCAAACAATACATACACATACACAACTAACACAAACACATACAAACAAGCAATACAAACATAATATATCAAATTACTGGAAGAACAGAGCCGTGAATTAGAGCCCAAAATTCAGCTAGCTACACATCAAATTCAAGAGCATAAAAGAGAAACAGATAAGATAAATTTTACCCTCTTTTTCCATCCTTTGGGAGCTGGAAGCTCGATCGCAACAACGTCGTTGTCTCTGTTGGTGACCTCTCCCTCCATCTTGTTCCTCCTCAATTCTTCTCCCTAGAACCTCAACTTTCTCTCTCTAGAAACCTTCAATCCCCCAATTTTCGAAACCTTCAAACACTTCCCGCCCTCTCACTCTCTCTGAAAAAAAAAGCAGAAGAAAATATATGGAAAGTAGTTGGAGTGAATTTATACAGATTTTTCTTGCCCCTTTTGTTATGAGCGCGTGTGTCGGATGTCAGGGGATTCATTAACTGAATTGGAAAGATTTGTGTTTGACGTCCGGAATTAACTGTTTTGGACAGTTGGTTGGAGTCCGGTGTTTGATGTAACGGATAATTTTTCCTTTTTTTTTTTTTTTATTTTGTTTTTTTTAATGACGAACATCATTAAATTTTGCACCTGTTTTTAAAGAGAAATCAACGGATGTGAACGTGGCAACGTGTCCACTTGCCAAAGAAAGTTCCGTTTGATTTTCTCTTTTGTTTTCTTGTCAACACAAAGTTCGGTTAGATTTAGAAATTACGTTTTTTATCTCTTTATGGCCCAACAGTCAAACTTATTTTTACCTTACTAAAAAGTTTAGCTTATTTTAACTTTTCTATGAATAGGACCGCTCAATAAATTAGAAGCGACGCTAATTACTTCATCTAAATATTTATTATGTGCATATTAAAGTGTTATATGTATATTTATTCTATATTATTACACCGAGTTAATATTAAAGTGGTAAAGATTGTCATGGTGGGTATTGTTACATAAAATTAGTGAGGGGACTCATTTAGTGCTATTAATTTCTCAATTTATAAAATGTTAAATTTATATGAAGAGGTTTTTATGTTCCGTGTTAAATATGTTAAATTATAAGTCTTTTGGTATTAAGCAAAGATCTTTAGTTAAATTTATAGCTTAAGTCATAAAAAATCCTTTTTTTTTATTTGGTATTAAGCAAAGATCTTGTGTTTATTTCTTTCTTCTTTGTTTATATTCCAACATCTGTTTCTCTATTGTTTTACATTTAATTTTTTTAACCTCTAATCAAACTTTAACATAAAATGGTTCTTTTTTAGTAAGAAAAAACCATTTTTCTCACTCTTCTTCAATATTTAAATTTTTTTAACTTCTAATTAATTTTAGCATAAATTATTTGTTTAATAAAAAAAATCTTTATTTCTCGCTCTTCTTTCTCTTTAAAGTGATTCTCGCCTTTTATTTTTTCCACTATGTTTTGCTCAAATATATGTGACTAATTCACTATACATGTTAAATAATTCAAAGTATCCATCTGATAGGACATGATTCATGTATTACATTAGTAATGTGCGAATTACTAAATTTGACATTGTTAATTGAATAAATGATATTGGAGATTAGGGGGTTGTTATACATGCAGGGCCAAAGCTGTGTGGGGGCAAAGGGGCAGGTGCCCCACCTTAGTTTGGGGCATTTTTCGAAAAAATAAAATAAAATTTTAAGAACTTATGTGCATAAAAATAAACTTGAGAGACCAAACTGTAAGGAGCAGAAACTTAGGGGACAGTTTGTAAACAGCAAACTTAACTAATTAAACCCAGTTGCCAGTAGATGAAATTTCTCATTTATATCCTCTCTTCTTGCCCCCTGGGGGGCTTCACCATTTTTTCATTCTCGCTTCTCTAAATATTAATTATTGAATATTTTGTGATTTAGGTCTAAATTCCTAATTATTGAATATTAGATATATATATATATATACTTATAGTTATTTAATAATTTATTTTATCCTATTGAATTGGAGATAAATTTATGAATGATTGTTTTGTGATATACATTGAACAAGAAATTTTCAATAACATTGACAAGGAAGAAATATTGTAATACTTTTAAAATATGAAAAATCTTAAAATGTTATTATAATTTATCATAATTGTTCGCATTTTCTATTTAAGTTGTATGAACTATTATTATTAATACTATTATGTTTGCATTCAAATTTTATAACTTTAAATATGATTTAATGTGTTTTGATTTTTGACCAAATTCCGCCCCCATTGGTCTAATTCCTGGCTTTGCCACTGTATACATGTGCCTTGACATGCCATGAATTTGATCATGGACCAACTTGCCTACCCTAATGTTACTAAGAATTTGGACTCATACTACGTGGGACCGCATGTCCTCTCTTATGTCTGTGTTTTCTTACGACTTAGATCAGGTTCGTCTAGCGTATGATGTCATTTTTTGTTTCTAGAAAAAGTTAGAGTAACGACATTAAGCTTAAGTCTCTACATATGTCAATCGGGCTAATGTTTTTAGGGTCGCATTCTAGTTTTTAACTAAAAAACGACAAAAGGAAGACATAAGATAGTGAAAGTCATGGTTTGTACTAAATTAGAGAATGTGGGTTCCTCGAACATATTACGAATTAAGTAGGTGTGAAGCATGCATGCGTCATTATTTCAATATTAAATGAACACATACTAGATGCGTGCTTTCTTTGTTCATTTATTATACTTTACCATAATGTCCATGTTAAGGGGGTTCTCTACTAAGAGAAACCTTAGGTATAAATGGGACTTCCCTTCAAAAAATACCAATTGTTGGTCGAAAATCAACTCTAAAGATGGGTGAATAGGATTTTCAAAACTAAATACATAATTAAAAAATTTCAAGTAAAGTTTTAGGAATAAAACTTTAACTATGTCTATATAAAGTAAAAAAAACAAATCAAACAAGCAATCCCAAGAACAAGCAATAAGAGTGCAAGTAAATAAAAAAGGTTGAGATAGAAAGATTAAACCAAATGAATGCCCAAGACGTTTTGTTCTCATGGGTCAGTTGTCTAAACCATACGTCCGTGCTCGGATAGTGCCCCTGACACTTTCCATTAAAATCGATTTTCTTCCAGGTGAAAATCAAACCGCTACAAGTGTTGTTGTCTCACTATACTCCACAAAGTATTGTTCTACCACAATACTCATACAAGAAACACTTTTGCTAACTTGTGAGATTTACCTTCTTGTTATCCTATGAGATTAACATCTCATAAATGAATATTCTTAATTGTCTGGTGATTCACACCAATAAACAATAACTCTCTTAAGTATTTAATAGATACAATTTGAATCTCACACTAGAGTTATCTTGTTTGATCAAGATTTATAGCTCAATGAATGAATAATTGATCAAAATGTGTTCTTGAATCTTTAAAAGATGAAAATAGATGAAAAATATGTTTCTATAGTGATTCAAGCTTGCCAAAATGTGTCTTAGATGTTCAATATATAGTTCCAAAAATGATATAACCGTTTAAGATGTTTGATACTAAAAATGGTAAAAAATTATAAATTCAACGGCTATATTCTGAGACATCAGTCGACTGAGCACAATCCATCAGTCGACTGATGGGTGCTATCCATCAAGTCAAAATCCCAATTTTTAGACTTTTACAATTTAGTTCCAAAATTAATTTCAATGCTTTGGGGATGTTAAAAACATATATCTAAGACACATATTTTCAGAAAAACTCAAAATATGATCATTTGAATCTAATATGAATTTAATTTGAAAACCAGTTTATGAAAAGTGATGTTTTCAAAGGAATCCAATTGCCAACTTGTTTAGGATCAACCTTTCAATGCTATATGAATATGTATGAGCTATGTAATTGATCAAAGAAGAAACTTTACAATAATCTTAAGTACTCACTCAAAATTTAATTTAATAAGTCTTCGAGTGCTTAGATTATTTCTTCGATTCTTCATTTGCATCATTTGCCTTAAAGCTTTTCATATATTCCTTTGATTTTGATTTTCAATGAATTATATATCAATGCTACTTGATCAAAGATGTTGAGTAAGTCAATCCAAGATGATTTGAATGCTTGTAGATGAATAATCTCAGTTTATTTTGATCGGTTTTGATCCACGTATGATGATCATTGAAATGTGGCTATTGTTAGAACACGCGTTCTCGACGCCCGGGGGTCCTCATGAGTGGCGATTCTGTTGTTGTTTTGAAAATTAATTTTGAAAAGAATAAAAATCGCCAGTTTGTTTTACTAAACAAACAAAAAATATTTGTGTAAAAGAGACGTATTCATGGACTAAATATCCTCTTATACATAATATATGCGAAACCAGTTGATTCGAAGGTTCGGGAATTAAGTTACGAATTAAAAAGGTGTTAGGCACCCAATTCGCCCTTTCGGTCTCTTGAGTAGGATATGCGTGTGTTATAATTCAGTTCTTGCATGCTATTGCTATTACTTTACAGCTTTTCGTGCTTGCCTTAGAAATCGGGATTTTGGGGATGCGATGAAAATGATATATTTTCTAGTTCGCCCATGATTTTGAAAATAAGTGTGTGTGTGTGTGTGATTTGAAAAAGAGAATTTGATAATAATAAATGCAATGAAACAAGTGATTTTGTAAAACTTTGGGCTTTTCGAAAACTGATTCAATACGGAATCTTATATTCGATATTATATAAGGCAATTTGACCAATCGTATACCAAAGTCTATTGATTAAACCGATATAGATGGCAATAGTGCTTTCATAATCGAGTATTTATCACATATACACCGCAATCTATGAGTTAGATTGAATATATAGCGATTATCGATTCCTTCGTATAACAATACCGCTAATCCGGGCTTTTGAAAAAATAAGAAAGTAATAATACTATTTTGGAATGGATTAGGGTTTATTATACGCCTTTGGTTTTGAAAACAATTTGAAAAAGGGTTTTGAAAATCTATCAAGTGATAAAAATTATGCACACAAAAGTATGAATTATAAAACCGACGAATAAATAAAAAAAGAGAGAGAAAATTATACCTGAGCCTCCTTGGATGGAGAGAATAAGGATCTCTTGGTGTGTACCACAAAATTCCCTTGACTGTTGATGAAAAATATGAATGGAGGAGTGGTCTATTTATAGTTGAAAAAATACTTGGAGAGCAAGAAAAGATATTGCAACTAGGACTCTTGGAACATATCGTGAAGCCTTCCCACCGTTGGATCATCCTGATTTTTGGTTATGTGTTGAAAATAGAGGTCTTCTAGATTGTATCAAAATTGCAGGTCGATCAGAGTTCGGGAAGGTCTCCTTTTGTTCTGATTGGTACAAAGAGTTTATTTTCGCGTAGGAAAGGTACTTGTTGTAGACAAGGTCACTTGTTTGCACGCAAAGTCAGGTTCTAGCCGTTGGATCATGATGAATTTTGGATATATATTGCCAATATAAGTCTTTTAGACCATGTAACAATTTGAAGACGATCGGAGCTCTGGAAGGACTCGTTCTCCTCGGATTTGTACAAAGAGTTTGTTCCCGCATAAGAAACGTATTTGCGCACAACAACCTCGACAACTGAACTTCTAGTCGTTGGATTATGCTGAATTTTGGATATGTTTTCCCTCAAAATGTTTTCTATCTTGTGTCCAAATTTGAGGTCGATCATAATTCAGGAAGACCTATATTTATTTTAATTTTCTACGAAGGACATTTCGACTAGAATTGCACGATAGACAAATTGATTCTTGAGGATCCCATGTCCGACAAAGCTGAAATTTGAATATGTTCTTCCCCACAATAAGACCTATATATTGACCAACCTTCAGTCCATTTTAACTTCGAAAAGACCTCCATTTGATCACTCGAAACAAACTCATGATTTTTTGAATTTTCGGAGATCTGACCGTCGGATCGAGCTGATTTTTTTATTATGCTACTCCTTATGGTAATGTATAACAACTCTCAAAGTTTGAGGATGATCAGAAATGCGTAACTCTCTTTTCACAAATTTTCAGGAGTTTTGACGTTTTCGGTTCCGGCAATTTTTGATAATTTTGTAACTTCTCATACAGGATCCTTTTGGCTTTTTTTAACCTGTATCACATGTACATAATATATGCATCTAGAAATGCTCGTGCATGCATGCGTGCTTATTTATCAGAATTCTTGCGGGGGTCGCAAAATGAGGTGTTAACAGACCCTCTCGGCCTAGGTTCTTTGTGAAGCAAAGAAATCAGGATGATAATAAGAATGCGTCATTTTACGGCGCTAGCATGAATCTTATGTGCTATTTAAAAACGATGCCATGATGTCATGCTCCGCTGGGGATGGATGGGCGATTTTTGGGCTGTTCGGGACATGTCTTGCTCTTTACTCTGATTTTGATTTGGCTGATGAGCTACTGTATTCTCACTGGTATGGATGACTCTTGTTAATGAGTTTCTCTCGAACTGACATATATCCATGGGCAGGGAAGGTTTTGTACTCTTATAGGTAGGGATGTACTCCCACAGGCAGGGATGATTTTGAATTCCCGCAGGCAGGGATAATTTTGAATTCCCACAGGCAGGGAAGGTTTTGTACTCTCACATCCAGGGACGTACTCCCATAGGCTAGGATGGTTTTGAATTTTCGCAGGCAGGGAAAGTTTTGTACTCCCACAAGTAGGGACGTACTCCCACAGGAAGGGATGATTTTGAATTCCCACAGGCAGGGAATGTTTTGTACTCCCACAGGTAAGAACGTACTCCCACAGGCAGGGAATGTTTTGAATTTCCACAGGCAGGGAATGTTTTGTACTCTCATAGGCAGGGATGATTTTGAATTCCCACAGGCAGGGATGGTTTTGAATTCTCATAGACAGGGAATGTTTTGTACTCCCACAGGCAGGGACGTACTCCCACAGGCAGGGATGATTTTGAATTCCCACAGGCAAGGAATTTTTGGTACTCCCACAGGCAGGGACGTACTCCCATAAGCAGGGATATTTTTGAATTCCAATAGGTATGGAATGTTTTGTACTCCCACAGGCAGGGAATGTTTTGTACTCCCACAGGCAGGGATGATTTTGAATTTCCACAGGCAGGAAATATTTTGTACTCTCACAGGCAGGGATGATTTTGTTAACAATTCTGATTCGGTTAGCTTGACAGGGTGAGGGCAGGTGGTCTGGTGGGAATATGATGGTTGATGGTCTACTGGAAACATTGCTTTGGTTACAACATATGGTCTGCTGGGGATATGATGATTCATGGTCTACTAGAAAAAGTTGGTGATCTGCTGAGGATATGATGGTTGATGGTCTGCTGAAGAAATGAGAATTCCTACCAGTTAGGATAAAGGCTACAGGTTGATGAGCTACTGAAGAGGTAACTCCTACTAGTTTGGATAAGGGCTGATGCGAGGGTTGATGATCTGCTGAGGAGGTGAGAGTCTCTGAGAAGACATAGAGAGATAAAGAGATAAAGTTTTGGTGTAATCTTTTTTTTTAAAGTAAGAATTTTTGTCTGGCTTCTTTCTTTTTAAGAAAGGATCGAGTCACTTTCTCTCAATTCTCAAACCTCGTGTATGGATTTTGGACTTTGCCTTTTGCTTTGCTTCTGTGGTATTTTTCTCGTGTCTTCGAGGTACGATTCTGCTTATTATTTTTTGACTTCGTGAGAGGAGAAATTTTTGTGTGCCTACATTGTTTTTTATTTTTCGATGCCCTTATTCCTCCTTAATTGCTTGAAAGCTTTTTTGATGTAGCTTATTCATTCTGTTTTTCATGGCCAGTAGCCTTCCTCTCCCAAGACATAGCCCTGGGCCTTTTGGCCTAGCTGTCACTCTTGGTGTGGCTCTCGCTGTCATCTTTTTTTATTTTCTATTTTTTTCAATATTCTTTTCTTTTGGCAATATGGGATCTATCATCTTTTATACTCTTTCAATTTTTTCTTGTACACACTTTGTTTCATCTCATTTTATCAGGTTTTCTAAGCATTATCTTCCTTGTGATTTGAGAATGTTTGCTTTAGAAGTTCACTTTTGACATTGTCGTGATGTGTTTGTGATTTTCGGTCTAAGAACTTTTGAAAGCATATCTTGAAAACTTCTTATAAAATAAGAAGTTAGGCCAAAAGCCCTTTTATGGGGTTTGTTCCCCGCGTATCAACTGTAAGATTTTGATATTCCAATCTTTCTCTCTTTAACTTTCTCATATATCTCTTTAGAGAAGGCTTTTTATGGTTTATGGAGATGGCCTGGGATTTTCGGTAGAGAGGGTTTTGGTACATGAATGTAGAAAGGGCTTGGATTTGATTTGCCTGTACAAAAGGCTTGTGAAGTGATTCGCCTCTCTGGCAGACTTTGTGAAGTGATTTGCCTCTATAGGAGGGCTTGTGAAGTGATTTGACTCTCTGGGAGGACATGTGAATGTGTTTTGCCTCTTTGGGAGGACATGTGGAGTGATTTGCCTTAGAGGGCTTACGAAGTGACTTGCCTCTCTAGGAGGGCTTATAAAATGGCTTGCCTCTCTTGGAAGGCATGTGATCTTATTATGACAATCTGGTCGGTGATGGTGGTGTGACTAATCATCGAGGTATATACTAGGATGCGGTGGTGAAGTCTGTCTGGTAGGCCATGGAGCTCGGTGCATTATGTGCTCTTGGACTAGTGTGTGGTACACTTATGCAAGTGTTCATGTGTATGCACTATGCAAATGCTTCTGACGTGCTTCACTAAATTTCAAGTATTCACATACTTTCTAAATCATCGTACCATCATTTTAAAAACTTGGTTTTGAAAAGGTTTTGAATCTTGAGTTGCCTGATTTATGAAGTATGTTACGCTACTTGAAATTATCTAAGTGTAGATGCATACATGCAAGATCGGCTATTTTTCAAGAACATAGCAATAGTGAAAAGGCAAATATTGATTTTCGGTCAATCAGTGAGTGAGTGCAAGGTGATATCGGTCACAAGAGAAATGGCGTGCTTCCGTCTTGAAATTCTGCTGATCTTGCGTCATGCTTTCATCTTGACACGTTTCTCTCTGCTTCTTGATTCTTGGGCCTATCAAAATCTATTCGAATTACTGTTTTTACTCATACTTACAATCTCAGGAGGATTACCGATGTTCTGCATTTTCAGGAGTGGGTGTGGACATGCTTGATTCTTGAGAGATGCGGGGGCTTTCAGTTGCTAAACCAATTGATTGACTTGATTCTACCTTCAGAGTTTTTGGTTCTGCTAATAAGATAACAACAAGGTCGTGGTGATGTGGGTAGGACATTCTCAGTACGAATGATGAATGGAGAGGCTAGTCTTTAGAAAGCTATTCGGGTCTTCTTGTCGATACCCTCAGTAGATGTACCCTTGGCACCCTCAATATGTGCGAACGATGATGGTAAGGCTAGTCTTTGGGGAACTGTTATAGTCTTCTTGTCGAAACTCTCAATGCATATACCCTCTGCACCCTCAGTGTATACGAACAATAATGGTGAGGCTAGTCTTCAGGGGCTGTTGGGGTCTTCTTGTCGATACTCTCAGTGCATATACCCTCTGCAACCTCAGTGTATGCGAACGATGATGGTGAGGCTAGTTTTCGAAGAGCTGTTGTGATCTACATCAAAAATGGCTTGAGGGTTATGGTTTTGAAGGGTTGGTAATGTTCAGGGTTCAACCATGCAGTTTTGGGATCTCAGGCCGGTGGTATAATGATTCTGGCAGGGGCCATAAAAAGTGGGTGGTTGATGTTGGCATGAATTGAGAGAATATGTTAGAGAATGTTAGGTGGAGCTACTGGGTCTCGGGTTTGGTTACCTTAGGCTGGGTATGTATTTGGATTGAATTGGTTTGGTTCAGCAGGTATTCTGACAGCGATTAGGGCTCAAGATAGGCTTGGGTGGCCACTTGGTGATCCTTCATGATGGCTACAAACTGGGTCAGATCATGAATTATATGATATAGATGTTCAACGGTTAAGGTGCCACCTTCGGTTTGTGGGAGAACGGGACCAGGCGGGAGACCTACTGCATGAGAAACTTCACCATAACTACTCTCAGTATTGTCGACCCCGGTTTGATGAAGTAGTAGCTCGGTGTTACAATGAGGAGGCATGATCGGTGGTGAATCTTATCTCGTGAGTCGTCTAGTTTGAATCTCTGAGAGCCTAGCCAACCAGTGTCAGTAGTAGATAATCGGAGTGTGGTGAATAATGGGGAGAAAGAAGCCGGAGATTTGACCGAAAAATCAATATTTTGCTATAGGTTGCATAATTCTCGGAAAATTATGACTTGACAGAAAAAAAAATCGAAAACCACTTTTTAGTGATTAATGAAAACAGACCGACGACAACAACTTGAGAGCCCCGTGGATAAGTTTAGGGTAGGAATATGGGTGCCCTTATAACCTTCCGATTTTAAAAATCAATTTTCGAACAATTCATTTTGGAAAATGACTCATTTTTTAGAAAATATTTTAAAAATATTTTTTAAAAATTGGAAAATTCTCTCCTCTTAGAGTTGCTTTTCATGAAAATAATGACAGAAAAATTCTCACTAACAAGTTTTACTGAGGGATTTCTACGGACAAGGTTGGACAGCCTCTGGCCATACTTGCCAAACTAAGAGTTGGTATGTATGACAAGGCCTTTCGTTCACTAATCTCACGACCGACGATCAAGAAAACATGCAGAAATTCGTGTGTACTAGGCTGGCGCATCCTATATGCAAGCGTGGTTGAAAAGGGTAAGGTTTAAGGCTCCCTCCTATTTGGCTAGGTCTTGCTATATACCCCTAGGGCGAGTATGTGTAAGAACCTTTTGATATACATTCTGGGTACGTGAGTGTTCTCGTCACTCGATATACCTCAGTTTGGTACTTGGCCAAGGAGAGTGGTCCCATGCGCTTTTGGCTAGTGTAGACCCGCAAGTCTACGGCCTAGTCACGACTTTGGTCCTGAGGTTGATAGGGTAAATTCACACTCGCGATAATGCATGATGATAGTGGGTGCGTGCAAAATAACAATTATGGAGGTATATTATGATAAGCGCTTTAGGGTTTGTTCGAGTACTTTCAATTTTTATTTATGAAAAGATTTTTCTCAAACAATTATTACAAACAAAATGGGAATCAAGGTATCCACCTAAATCGCATATATGTTGTCCTAAGACTAAGGCCTAAAGAGAAAGCACGCAAACATAAACAATTATCCACGTATATTCTACTCTTATTTAGAGTCTAATCCTCATAAAGATCCCCAGCGGAGTTACCACTGTGAGAACCCGCGTTCTCGACGCCCGGGGGTTCTCGTGGGTGGCGATTCCGTTGATACTTTGAAAATCGATTTTGAAAAGAATAAGAGTCGCTAGTTTGTTTTATTAAACAAACAAAAAAGGTTTGTGTAAAAGAGACGTATTCATGGACTAAATATCCTCTTATACACAATATATGCGAAACCAGTTGATTCGAAGGTTTGGGGATTAAGTTACGAATCGGGAAGGTGTTAGGCACTCAATTCGCCCTTTCGGTCTCTTGAGTAGGATATAAATGTGTTATAATTCAGTTCTTGCATGCTATTGCTATTACTTTACAGCTTTTCGTGCTTGCTTTAGAAATCGGGATTTTAGGGATGCGATGAAAACGATATGTTTCCTAGTTCGCCCATAATTTTGAAAATAAGTGTGTGTGTGTGTGTGATTTGAAAAGGAGATTTTGATAATAATAAATGCAATGAAACAAGTGATTTTGTAAAACTATGGGCTTTTTGGAAACTGATTCAATGTGGAATCTTATATTCGATATTATATGAAGCGATTTGACTGATCGTATATCAAAGTCTATTGATTAAACTAGTATAGATGGTAATAGTACTTTCATAATCGAGTATTTATCACATATACACCGCAATCTATGAGTTAGATTGAATATATAGCGATTATTGAATCCTTCGTATAACAATACCGCTAATTTGGGCTTTTGGAAAAATAAGAAAGTAATAATACTATTTTAGAATGGATTAGGGTTTATTATACGCCTTTGGTTTTGAAAACAATTTGAAAAGCTATCAAGTGATAGAAATTATGCACACAAGAGTATGAATTATAAAACCGACGAATAAATAAAAGAAGAGAGAGAAAATTATACCTAAGCCTCCTTGGATGGAGAGAATAAGGATCTCTTAGTGTGTACCACAAAATCCCCTTGATTGTTGATGAAAAATATGAATGGAGGAGGGGTCTATTTATAGTTGAAAAAATACTTGGAGAGCAAGAAAAGATATTGCAACTAGGACTCTTAGAACATATCGCGAAGCCTTTCCACCGTTGGATCATCCTAATTTTTTGATATTTGTTGGAAATAGACATCTTCTAGATTGTATCAAAAGTTTAGGTCGATCAGAGTTCGGGAAGGTCTCCTTTTGTTATGATTAGTATGAAGAGTTTGTTTCCGCGTAGGAAAGGTACTTGTTGTAGATAAGGTCACTTGTTTGCACGAAAACTCAAGTTATAGCCGTTGGACCATGCTGAATTTTGGATATATGTTGCCAATATAAGTCTTTTAGATCTTGTAAAAATTTGAAGATGATCGGATATCGGGAACGACTCGGTCTCCTCGGATTGGTATAAAGAGTTTGTTCCCGCATAAAAAATGTACTTTCGTACAACAACCTCGACAACTAAACTTCTAGCCGTTGGATTATGCTGAATTTTATATATGTGTTCCCTCAAACTGTTTTCTAGCTTGTGTCCAAATTTAAGGTTGATCAGAATTTGGGAAGGCCTATATTTATTTTAATTTGCTACGAAGGACATTTAGACTAGAATTGCACGATAGACAAATTGATTCTTGTGGATCCCATGTCCGACAAAGTTGAACTTTGAATATGTTCTTCCCCACAATAAGACCTATATATTGACCAAACTTCAGTCCATGTTAACTTCAAAAGGACCTCCATTTGATCACCCGAAATAAACTCATGATTTTCTGAATTTTCAAAGATTTGACCGTCGGATCGAGCTGATTTTCGATTATGGCACTCGTTATGGTAATGTCTAACAACTCTCAAAGTTTGAGGATGATCAGAAATGCGTAACTCTCCTTTCATAAGTTTTCAGGAGTTTTGACAATTTTCGGTTCCGGCAATTTTTGATAATTCTGTAACTTCTCATACGGAGTCCTTTCGGCTTTTTTCTTTGACCTGTATCACATGTACATAATATATGCATCTAGGAATGCTCGTGCATGCATGTGTGCTTATTTATCAGGATTCTTGCGGGGGTCACAAAATGAGGTGTTAACAGCTATAATTACTTCAACACGCATGTTAAATTACACATGATGGATTTATTGTTATTATCAAAATAATATTAAGACATTCTAGGCCAACAAATACCCAATTCTATTTGCAAGTTATCGATTGAATATCTTCAAGGGAGTCTCGTAGCTTGATGTTTGTCATTTTTTAGGGGGATTTTCTTTGATTGGCTTTAAAAAGACTTTATATATGTGAACGTTTAGTACATATAGTATAGATTGAACCTTTCATGATTGTTTTTTTTGGGGCCTATATCATTTACATTTACATTCCCATATAAATACCCAAAAAAAATATCTTCCCAAAAGTGTCTTAGTGAAAAATGCTAAAAGAAATTAAGATATATGTAGTGACATTTTTGTCACAAATTACTAACAATAAGTAACAATATTATTATTGCTTCAGTGTCATCACTAAATGTCTATATCCAAAGGTATATTATGCGGATAGTATAAAAGGGTTATTTAGGTTTTGGGGTCCATAGTCTTAATAATCTTGAGTTAGGAGTCCACAGTTTGCATTTCTTGAGCTTTGAGGTCCAAAATGGATGATTCTGTTAGTCAACGGACAAAAAGCGTTAGTCAACAATAAATTTGTGCCAAAATTCCTAAAATGCCTCTAATTCTTTCATCTTTTCCTCATAATCACACTAATTAGGGGTGATCTTCAGAAGACAAAGGTGAATGGTTTGTGTGGAGAATAGACTAATGGGTTTTGTTCTCCAATTACAAAAGGAATGGACTCTAATAGAAATTGTAGGAGTTTGTGAAGAAGAAAGGGAGAAGTAAGGAAGCAGGGAAAGATGGGGATTTGTATAGAGAAAATAAATGGACACGGTGATTGTTAAGGAGGCTATATTATTATATAAATATATGGGCGCAATGTGACTAGTGAAGAGAGAATTGGGGTTTTCAAATACTGTAAGAGAAGTATGTGTGTAGATGTAGAAAAATTAGATGATTTGGGTAAAGAAAGAAGCTCCCATTAGATGATTTGGGGTTTAAAGGAAGCAAACCACCCCACCACCCTTCAGCAGTGTCGATGTGCGAGGTCTGCGAGCAGTTGCCGGCTATCACTTGCAAGGCCGACTTATGCCCTCTGCGTCACCTGCGACCATGACATACACTTTGCCAACCCCCTCGCCCGCCACCATGAGCACTTCCCGGTCGTCCCCTTAAACAACTCCGTTGCTAAGTAAAACATCCACAGTGTACCTTTGGCGGAGGATTGATAATTCTACAGAGTTGATGGGGTGGGGAATAGTATGTACATATATAAATATATTTATATTTTGTATTTTTTTTAGGGTTCTTGAATTAGGGCTTTTTTGTTTTAGGGTTTATTGAAATTGAGTTTTTTAGGTGGAGGAGATGAATGAATGAAAAAGATGAGGAATTAAGGGCATTTTAGGAATTTTGGCTCAAATTTAGTGTTGACTAACCGCTGACTAACATGATCATCCATTTTGGACCCTAAAGCTCAATAAATGAAAACTGTGGACCCCAAAACCCAAATGACCCTAATATAAAAGCTGCCACTATTGGTAGAGAATTAACCATAGAGGGTGGTGAATAAGGTTTATGGCAAATAATTGATTTTCAATAAATTCTTTTGAATGTGAGAAATTATAATTAACAATAAATTCAAACAAAATAAAGTACATACTTAAAATGTAAAGGAGTTTGAGTTTAGAGAGATTTAACTACAGATAGGGGCAGATGCACTTGGGGACAAGAGGGGTCAGTCGACCCCTTGGAAGGTCAGGAAAAAAAATACAAAAAAATAAATATAACACTGCAAAATAGAACATTGAACGCAGCTCCTTCGCCTCCTTACCAGTCGTCTCCTATCCCAACCTTCGAGGCTTTGACCCTCTTCATCTCTCATCTCCCAACCTTCGACCCTTTCATATTTCCTTTCCTTTTCTCACCCTCTCAAACCCTAACCTCACCCAACCTTCCAACCTTTAACAGTTCGAGCCTCACAGCTCAGCAGCTCCTCTTCCCACCTTTTGCCACCGTCTACAATCCGCAGCCCTTTTTTTCAACTACAACTCTACAAATAAGCATGGCAAAATATATATGGTTGATATTGATATTTCTTTATGTGTATTTGCTTCTTACATTGGCTTTAATTTTACTGGTTGCAACTACTTTAGTGGAGAGGGAATTTTCCGCTATTAATATTATTAAAAATCCACTTTGCAATAGAATGGGAGATCAGTGGTTGAATGATAGCTTGATTGTTTACATTGAGAAATATGTTTTTGTTTGTATTAATAATGAAATTATAATGCAACATTTTTAGAATATGAAAACTTATCGCGTACAATTATAACTTGTATTATTGGTTTTTTTATGAATTATGAATGGAAGTACTATCTTTCTATATTTTTAGCATTATTTTCTTTGTAGAAATTTTTTGGAACTTTTACACTAAGCCCCCTTGGCCCCATAATCTTAGATCCGCCACTGATTACAGATCCAAGTCATTTTGTTTACGTGGTTTGATTTTTGGTTATAGGTCCGCTCCCAAGGTTGGTACTCGAAAAATTTCACTATATGCGATCTTTTTTGTGGGTCAAGATAAAAACCTATTTACACTAATTTTCTTTACGGGCGAAAATCAAACATCTACAAGTGTGATAATACCCATACACTCACACAAGATTTATCTATTGCTAACTATGAGAACATATCTCACAAAATATAAATGAAGTTTTAATGATCAAACATTAAGATTCCTTTCAAGGATAAACAGTGAGAAAGCTTTTAAATCAATAAAACAACTTATAGGATAAAACTCTTGAGCTCTTATGAATAAGATTATATGCTTTTGAGATAGCTTTATAAAACTCAAAGTAATTGTGTGTGATTTCTTGTGTAAATCTTCTTCTTATTTCTTCATTATATATAGCAATAAAAATATGGTTGTTATAGAAAGAGTCATTAGAAAAGAACCATTGCCATATGGGAGAGAGAAGAAAGGAGAGTTTGAATATTTGAAATTAAAAAGCCTTTTTGAATTTTGAAAAACTCGGGTAACTTATATAAAAAGTGGGCCAGTGGACTAGTCACTTTTGAGCTTTGAAAAATCTTGTTACATATAAAAAGGAGGATTAGTGGATTAGTCACCTTTTATATAGCAAGTTGGATTGTTCTTATCATATGAGCTTTTTTAGAGAATTTATCTAATAAATTGTATTTGTGAAGCTTTTACAAGAGAACCTATATACATCAATCTAGCTTGAATCTTAAATTCTTTGTTTTTCTTTAGTTTCTTTCATAATGGATCTTCTTCTCTTAAGATATAAAAAAAACTTCTCTGCTTCATGATAACAAGGAGTGTTCCATTCCCTTTCCAAGTACCTAAAGCTTTTAGTCTTAGTAGTTTGAATCTTTTTTTTTTACAATAATCTTTTTACGCTTATCGAATTAAATTGAGACTAAGAGAGATAAACTTAACAACACTTAAAAGAGTATTTTTGTTTTAATTATCAAAATATAAATTAAACAATGAATATTTATTTAATTGTATTTCACAGCCACTTTTATTAAGTTACTATTAATGACAATGTATTTTTCGTCACTAAATATTTGACATTAGTATAACTATTTGTGCCAAAATTAATAAATGACTTATTATTAAATGTTCTTTTGTTGCCATAGCAAAAATATAGATTATGACATTATATATTGCTGTAACTACTGGTTGTTTCCAATTACATTATTATCTCACAACTAAAAGGCTATTTAGTGGCAACTTATAAATCTTACCATTATTAAATTTTAATATTTTAATGACAAAAGTAATTTTTTCACTAATAAGTAATTTAGTCACTATAGTTAACATTCTCCTTTTTTTTCATTTACCCTACCCACCACTATTAGCTCATGTCCACAATAAAACACAAAACCACCAAACCACCATAAATGAAACAATTGTTCGAAAACCTATCACCCAACTGTTGTTCGCTCAATATCAAACAAAGGAAATAACCCATCCATGTCATTCTTCATCTCTAAATTAATGCGCACCTTTGAATCTCCTCATTTTCCTTGTAATTGCCCACAAGTCTCTCAGTCGCCCTTGTATATATGCTTAACTGTATTCTTCGCTTATTTACGTCACCTACACATGCAGTCAACCTTGTCCACATGCTCGCATATGCGCTTTCAGCACTTACCCATATATTTTTGATGGACCTCTCATACTGGACCTCAACTCGTACCGAACCACCACTTGTGCTAGACTTGTATTAGACCACCACTCATGTAAGACCTGAACCATCATGCCGGACAAGTCACCGAGTTTGTTAACAACCAGACCACTATGTGCTGCACCACCCTATACTCAATAAGTCACTAAGCACTTCTGTGTCGGACATTACACAATGGAATCATCGACCTGGTCTGTAACTCACACTGCAACATTACAACATAGAGCCACCATCACTAACAGTCGTCTAAGCCCTAACTGTAATTTTAAGTCCAACTCAAGTTGGTCTCCATTTGCCATCTTGAGTTTGAGGGGGATGTTAACATGTTTAAACATGTGAATTATATATATTCGGTATACAATTAAGATAATCAATCTCAATCTTTCCCAAATCCCTTTAATCATATTTCTTATAATTAAGTGATTATATATTCTTTAATTATTCTCCAATTCTCTATTTCCTTATATGTTACTTGCGTTGTTTCTCTATGTTACCAAGCCTATAAAGGCTTTTTCGATGTAATGTTTAAATAATTTATTCAACATCATCTTTTCCCTCTTTTATATTGTCTAGTTTAACTTATAAAATGCTTCATTGAATTATTTTTGGGTTTTTAAGAAGGACTTTTATTTATTTATTTTAACATACAAAATGCTTAGCTACTTTGAAATGCTTGAATTTAACTAAACAACAGATTCACAAATATACTGATACATGCCATAATAAGAACAACATATAATATGGACCTTGATACTCACTATATTAGGGGCAACCCTATGGCCTCCATTGGCCATATGCTCCATTAATTTTTTAAGCATTTCACGGTATGTTTTTTTTGTGAAACTTTCATTTGTTACATCTTTGTATTTTGTTGTTATATGAATTGTTTTATCTTACTGTTCTCTAGCTTGCTCCCCTCATTTCATACTCTTCTACCTTTACTTTGCATTACTGGATAAATGACAAGGATGAAGTTGGTTTTAGACCAACTTTATGACCGTGTATATAGCCTAATATTGTCCAAAAAGTTGCATGCAAATATCTTTCTATGTTGTGGAGCTCTATCTAAGACTTTTTATGCAATTTTTCATCGTCTTGTATGATGATTAGGAAAAAAACATTAGTGTTATCAAGTTTGAAATTTATAGGACTTTAAGAGTTTAAACTAATTCTTGAGATTAATTCTTTATATTATGTCTTTTAATTCCATTCCAATATCTTGAATATGACTCATATGAGAGGCAATTTTGGTCTACAACTAGATTCACATTTTAATCGTTCATTTAAGATCTTTAGTTTTTTTTATGAATTTAGAGAGGTGAAATATTATTATAATTGTCAAATTTAACGTCGTAACTCACATGTTTTCATTTAACATCGTCATTGACCCAAACTTTTTCTTGTCGCTGAATCAATTCATCTTGTACAATATAATATGGTTAACTTCTTGGCTTATCAGAGCTTTTTTGTTTAACTAAACAAGAATTATTCTAAATACATTAATGAACATGGGGTGGCAAATGTTTGTTTACTTTTACTACTATTTATTAACATTATCTTAGGATTTAAAGGTGCAGTTTGGCTCCTCTTAAAGTCAAGTAAAGGACTTTGTTCCTGCAACGTGAGGAGTAATTTTCTTGGCTCTATTTCCTCTCTTATTTTTCACTTAATTTATGTATAAGGTACAAACAAATAAGTACAGTTATTGAATACTTAATATTTTAACTAAATGGATAGGATATGTAACTTAAATTTAAGTGTTGCAAAATAATGACAAATGTAAACCTAATCTTCCATTGTCAAGCCTTGTGGCGGTATTACAATATAATGCAACTTTTAGACTTGGGTGGAAATTTCTAAGTTTGTGCAAAATCCAATAAACTACGTACTTAAATTAGTCGATCTAATCTAATTTTAGAGAGTTGACCAACCACTAGATCGGTTAATTTTCACCTTGGAGAAAGCAATGTCCATTCCATCCAATCCAATTTCGCTTAAAACTAACACGTCACCATGTAATTGGCTATCATTATACACTAAGTTACTAGCTAATTTTATCTTTGGATTTACATAATTTCTTATATTATTTTGGTCCTTGTATTATTGATTATATTTGTTTTGATTATTAGTGAAACTTGAATAATCCTTAAACAAATGACGTTTGTTTCAAAGTAATATAATCCAACCTTAAATTGGATTGGATAGAATTTTCAAAACAAGTCAGATTATACTGTGTTGGTCGGATATTAAACCAAAAGGGGGGGTGAATAGGGCTTATGGCAAATTCTAGGAAATTAAAAATAAACTTAGTTAATCAACAAATCAATCCAAAAACAAATGTAAATAATTTATAAAACAATAAATAAATGAGTTGATGTAAGAGATATTAAACCACAAATTCGAAGACGTTTTGTTTATGTGGTTTGGCTTTCCATCATACGTCCACGCCCGAGGTCAATACTTGAGAAATTTAATTATTTATCTTCTTATGGGTATTGATCAACCTGAATACAACAATCTTCTTCTGGGTCAAGATCAAACTATCGGAAGTGTAATTATTCTCAATACACTCAACAAGTGTGGAATAACTCTTCACACGTAACACATTTGAAACCCTCATACTCAACACAAGATTTTATCTCTTGCCAAATGCAATGAGATTCTACTTTTCAAAGTTTGAATACAAGAAAAATGGCCTTTTGTGACGGGTGAAAAACCGTCGCAAATGATTAAAATCCCTCACAAAAATACATTTGTGACGGCTTTGCGACAATTTTCTAAGCGTTACAAGTTAGGGGTGTCTCAAAAACTCGGTAACGGTAAAATTCTGTCACAAATACTTTTTGTGGTGGGTTTGTGATGGTTTTGTTGGTGATATAAAAAACTCGTCATTTTTGCAAATTTATTGTCACAGTCTATTTGTGACAGCTTAAACCACTATTTATATTGTTATTGTGGCAATAATTGCTGTCACAAATAGTAAATTTGTGACAGATTATTCTTATTACAAACAACCATGTACCTTATTTGTGATGGCTTATTAGAAGTCACAAAAATTGTTGTGCCATGTTTGTGACAACTTATATTAGATGTTGCAAAAAGTGTTGTTGTGACATTTTGAATCTTAAAACAAATAATTTAGTATCATTTACACATGTTTAAGTATTTATTAGCATTTACAACCATGTTTATGCATTTGATAATAGTGGAATTGTACATTTTGCCATGATGTTTGATTTTGTGGGAAAAATGTGAGATTGGATTAGTTTATATTCTAAGAACTCATGTTAGAATAATAATAATCGAGGAACTTATTTGAAAATAAAGTATGTAAGTGGATTTAGTTGTGTGAAATAGAAGTTGAGGGGGTAGTGTGTAAATTGAATTATATGTGTATGATTGGAGTCTTGATAATATTGGGAAAATTAAGAAAAATCAAGAGAAACACGGGGAGAATGAGAGAAAAACAAAGAGAGGAAGAGGAAAAGAGGGAGAAGAAGAGAAAAATAAGGAAAATTAGAGAATTAAATTTTGGTAAGTTTAAACTATGCTATTTATGTTTTTTATCATCCTTTTATTGTGTTTGTAATAATTGAAATTGAAAAATTATGATTAAAAATGAAAGAACATGATTTTGAGTTTGTTTCTTGGTGTTCTTGTGTGTTGTACGTGATGATATAATTGAATTTTCTTGATCATAAAGAGATAATAATAGATGATATAAGTAGAAATCATGCTAAAAATTTATAAGTTCATGATTCTGGCAGATTGGTGTCACTGTGGGAGAATTGCTATAACTCCTTGTAGAAAATTCTGATTTATGCACCGTAATTTGCATTAAAAAGTAGACACACAAAGCTTTCCAGAAATATATGGTAGAGCACCTAGATCTCATCCAATTGGTACAGTTTAATTCGTGAAGTTGGACTATTGTCATACGTTATATTCTGGACAGCATGTTTGTATTGAGTTGTTTTGTGAATATCCGATGTTTTAGCCGTTGGATTATGCTCAAATTCTAGAATATTGTTTATAAACATGTTGTGTAACTACTACAAAAATTTGAAACTGATCAGAGAACGGAAAGTACCTAGTCTGTGCAAGGGAGTCAGATTGCACCAAATTTTGAAAGGTTGTAATGTGTTGTAAATTAACAAGTGCATAAATGTATACATTTGTGTAATTGTTAGTGTATGTTTCATACTTATAAATGATTATATTGAGGTAGAATTGGAATACTAATTATGTTATATGGGTAGGTGAAGGAACAGATACTTCTAACGCACCGAGAAAATAGAACTTGGAACTATATTGGTGTGGACTTGAGGTGAGTGTACTTACTTGAAATTTATATACATTTGAATGTATAAATGTGAAGGGTGGTGTGAAATATGTATGTTGATATTATGATGCTTGATGCCTAATAATTAAGGCTATAGAACGGTTATGTGTATGATACATCTGATGTCCAGTATATATAGGGCTAGAGGATGTGTATATGGAATAGATACCTGATGCCTAATAATTAAGGCTATAGAGTGGTTATGTGTATGTGATACATCTGATGCCCAGTATATATAGGGCTAGAGGATGTGTATATGGAATGGATGCTTGATGCCTAATAATTAAGGCTATAGAGTGGTTATGTATGTGATACATCTGATGCCCAGTATATATAGGGCTAGAGGATGTGTATATGGAATGAATGCTTGATGCTTAATAATTAAGGCTATAGAGCGGTTATGTGTATGATACATCTGATGCCCAGTATATATAGGGCTAGAGGATGTGTATATGAAATGGATGCTTGATGCCTAATAATTAAGGCTATAGAGCGGTTATGTGTATGTGATACATCTGATGCCCAGTATATATAGGGCTAGAGGATGTGTATATGGAATGGATGCTTGATGCCTAATAATTAAGGCTATAGAGCGGTTATGTATGTGATACATCTGATGCCCATTATATATAGGGCTAGAGGATGTGTATATGAAATGGATGCTTGATGCCTAATAATTAAGGCTATAGAGCGGTTATGTATGTGATACATCTGATACCCAGTATATATAGGGCTAGAGGATGTGTTTATAAAATGGATGCTTGATGCCTAATAATTAAGGCTATAAAGCGGTTATGTGTATGATAGATCTGATGCCCAGTATATATAGGGCTAGAGGATGTGTATATGGAATGGATGCTTGATGCCTAATAATTGAGGCTATGGAGCGGTTATGTTTGTGATACATCTGATGCCTTATATGATGGCTAGAGGATGGAAATTGAATGTGATTATATATGTTATGTGTATATGTATATACTTTTACAGATTATTGATGAGGGAAGTGATGCATTCACTGAGCCTATAGCTCATACTTTTATATATGTTTCTCTTTACAGGTATCAAGAAGGAATATCCACTGCCAGGTCTAGGATGGGTGGGAAGGTTTATAGAAAAAGACACTACGTCGTTTTCGTTTATTGTACTAGTCTTGTTTTGTGTATTTGACTATATATCCTTACGTGTGTGAGTTGTAAATATTTGCTAGTAGTACTTTTCTAAAACAAGGTTGATAAAAAAAAATCATGGATATGCGATGATGTTGATTTTGGAAATGATAATATTATTATGTTCTCTTAATTTAATTGTATTTTTAAGTAAGTCTTATTTTTGTTGTTCGGGTGTGACAGTTGTGTCCTGTTTGTGACAACTTATATTAGCCGTCACAAAAAGTGTTGAGCATCGTCACAGCATTGTTGCCTTGTCCGACTGATACTTGAATGCTGATATTATTAAATTTTTAATTACAACAAACTAATTGAACATGAATAAAGCAAATCTGAATAATGTCAACAAAATCTCCATTACATAGTCTAAATCAAACCAAAATACAATATTCAAAAGTATTATCCACCAAGCAGCATATCATTTGTTCAATATCAATCCAAAATTATAAAAGGGTGCAACAACATAGTCTAAAGCAAATTAAACCATTGTCTATATTTCTTAAAAAGAATTCCAAAAACAAGTCTATTGTAATAATCTTGCTTTCACAACCTTCATTGATCTTCATTCATTTCCCAAAACATAAAAAAAAAGATTATCAAGCATTAAATAGATTAAAGTAATATTTGTAACATTAAATTCTTGAAAAAAAAATATATCGATCCCTGTTTACTAATTAAGCACTACATCGGATCTCAAGTGGTCAAATACTATTAGGGAACTTTGAGCATTTATAATATTCTTGTAAAATTGAGCAACACTATTCAAAAGTAAATAAATAATATTCCTTATAGTACATTTTAAGTGTATGTAGATATTTTTAAGTATAAGTTTGAATTAGAAAATACACTAACCTCGCGAGAATAGCTTTCGTCTAGGTCTAGGTCAAGGTCTGGGCGGTGAACACTTGATGAAGTAGGAACCTGCGTGTATAAATTTGAGTTATCAAAAACTTATAATAAATATAACTATTTTAAATGTAAATTATAATATATACGTGACATAAATAAAATTACATTGCCAATGCTAGATGGGCCGTTTCCACCACACAACTCCGCTAAAACTTCATCCCAAATAAAAGCATGCATAGTTGTTATATCCTCTTCAATTCTTCTATTATACAAACCATCAAAACACATGTTCTTATAACCTACACACAAAACCCAAACCATTTCTTCTTAGCAAGTATAGTATAATATAATATTCTATCATATCAAAAATACCCGTCTCTTCGAACTTCAAGTGGAAACCTCTTGTCTTCACTCTCTTAAATACCTAAGAAGCTTTTCAGCCTGCCATAAAACCAGCCAAAACACACATTAAACAAAAATTATATTACCTGATTGTGAGTTTTCTAAGTAATAAATATATAATAGAAAATAAAATTAATACATATACAATTAAATCATTAATCAAAACAAAAGAGAAAAGAAAAAAAAATGGCTTTTTTACACGTTTTTGTAATTTATATTAAAATGTCATTTTAGATGTGAGTTTGGGGTTTACTTTAGTGCTATAGTCAAAGTCAAGCTGCTACATAATTGTGAACTCCGCATCTATGGTATATAACAATATTTGTTTCCTTTGGTTTTAACAATACTTCATGAAGATCTCTAATAATATTAGCCATACGATCAGGGCTCTGGTTTCAGCAATAAGGGTACAAAATTTATGTCACAGCTCTACAAAATTGATGTTACAACAAAAACCAAAAGGACAAACCAAACAAGCTACATACATCTAAAACAATATAATATAGGGCAGCGTATCATTAATTATTACAAAAAAAACAACAAGCCCTATCCATACTGTTTCCCAATCGAGCCCCCAACTGTTTCCCTTTAAAAGCAAAGTTGCACACCTCAGAACCTGATCCCAATCGTTACTACTATAGGATGGTTACAATTCTGCAAAACATGAACCAACAGGTAGCTTGCAATGAGCATTGAAAAAAGTGATATTGTAGCATTTGAGGGGTCAAATGAATGTATTTTTTTTGATGAAACTTGGTGTAAATGATCTTCATGATGTGTAGAGTATCTCCAACAAATTTCATCAAAAAATTCAATTGGAAAGGGGGTTAACTATAAGATTGACATATATATATGCGGATTTTTGGGCGTATATATTTTAATCTTGTAGTTAACCCACTTCTTGATTTAATTTTTTGATAAAATTTAGTGGAAATGATTTACACATCATGGAGATCATCTATACCAAGTTTCATTAAAAAATACATCCATTTGACCCTCAAATAGGCCAATTTGTATTGCGGTCCGTGAACAGTATTCTGCACTTAAAAATTTCCAAGTATATGTATTCTAATCTTGTAGTTAACCCACTTACCGATTGAATTTTTTCATAAAATTTGGTGGAGATGATATACACATCATGGATATCATCTACACCAAGTTTCATTAAAAAATGCATCCATTTGACCCCTCAAATAGGCCAATATGTACTGCAGCCCATGAATAGTATTTTGCACTTAAAAATTTCCAAGTATATGTATTTTAATCTTGTATTTAACCTACTTCCCAGTTGAATTTTTTGATGAAATTTGGTGGAGATGATCTAAACATCATGGAGATCATCTCCACCAAGTTTCATTAAAAAATGCATCCATTTGCCCCCTCAAATAGGTCAATATGTACTGTAGTCCATGAACAGTATTTTGCACTTAAAATTTTCCAAGTATATGTATTTTAATCTTGTAGTTAACCCACTTCCCGATTGAATTTTTTGATGAAATTTGGTGGAGATGATCTACACATCATGAAGATCATCTCCACCAAATTTCATTAAAAAATGCATCCATTTGACCCCTCAAATAGGCCAATATGTAATGTAAACCGTGAACAGTGTTCTGCACTTAAAATTTTCCAAGTATATGTATTTGTACATTCTCCACCTCTCTTTCTTTCTCTCTTTCACCCCATATACAGGAAAAACAAATTTTATATTCTGCTTTTATCAATTTAACCTTGTAATTGCAATAAGGAATGATCGTTCAAAACAACGAGAATAATTAAAATACTTCAAAAGATTTTTAGTTAAATCATATTGTCTACACTAGGCTTAAGAATGATTTAACATTAAAATACTATACTTTCAAAATAAAATAAGGCAATTATACAACTTAAACGCAAAAACAAAAGTGGGGACCAGAAGAATCTATATCCCGTCCACCCTTTATAGAAGAATTATATCATATCATATCATGTCCACAAGGGATGAATAATCAATCAAAATAAATGGATAACTTTCAGAAGGACTCGGCAGCTCATAATCAATCAAAATAAATGTGCCTATTACATATATATAGTATTTCCCCAAAAGACATTAGCTAAAGTTGCTGCTTTAAACCACTAGCCAATTAAGCATTCCCCAAAAGTAGTCAACCATCCCAGCGCATAATATATATATATAGTATTTGTACCAAAACAAATTTATATATTGTTTCTTATTTAGCTTGCCCCCGTACATACTAGAGCAATTGCAATCATTATTTTACTAGTCAAACTATAGATCTCATAAAATAAATATGTCATGAAAATACAATACGAATCACCATATACTTATGAGTTAATAACTAGATCTCAAGATACACTGTCATTCTAAGAAATTAATATTTTCTAATTAAAAGCACCCCAATTTATAAAAAATGCAAACTTCAAATTGCCTACATATATAAATTAAAATTGAGTCAAAGAGTCCGCAATATAACTATGAGTTAATGATTTAGTTTCACGCATATTGTGTAAATTGATTGGAGAGAGATGGAGAGGGAGTGCTTACTTGGAAGTGGAGGTGATAAATTCTAAGTGTTGGCTTCTCCAATTAGGGCTAGTGTTTTGTAGGTGGAGGTCGTGGTGAGCGACAATATATGGTGATGGTGGAGAAGAACGGGGGTGAGAGGAAATGATAGTAAAGGTGGACTAGGGTTACAATGAAGAAGAGGGGTTTTAAGTGGGAGGTCTGAGTGGGAGAGAATGGGGTTTTGAGCGGGCAAATTTTAGGAACGATGGAATGAAATTTGGGGGTTTTACAAATAATAAAAGTTAATTCCTTTTTCCTTTTTTTTTTTGTTAAAAAAAAGTTAACTCCTTTTTTCCTTTTTTGTTTTGGTGCTGGTAAATGCACTCTTATTTTTTTTTATTTTAATACTCACTTTTTAAGTACTTAAATTTAATTTTTAATTTTTAAAAAGCACCCAAATTGTTTGAGCACCTTAATAAGAACAAAATAATACACTTATTATAACTATTAGCTCCCACTCTTTAATCTTTTTCATATTTTTCTATTTCACTTTCTACGTAAAATTGTCTCTCCCTAACACTATATAATCCTTCAGTTATTTTCTTAAGATAGGAGTGAAATATTTAAGGATTTTCCCCCTTTTTTTAACTAGCGATATAGTTAAGTCACTCTAATTTAATTATAATGTTAAAGAAAGTTAAATTAATGAGTCAAAAAAAAATATGAAGAACATCTTTTTCATTCCCTTCACACAAGGATTTTAAAAAAAGGCAAAAAATATATCGTTCACTGCACACATCATCCGATTTCATCTATATTCGTCTATTAATTTCAATCTTTTAATTGTAATATCGTTCATATGTTTTAAACGTAAGGATGGCAATAAAACCCAACCTGGAGGGTTTTTAACCCGACCCAACTCTAATGGGACGGTTTTAGGGTATTTTTTTAACACCATAGCGGGTTCAAGTTTTAGAATAAAAATTCAATGCAAGTTTGGGTTTGCATAAAATTAACCTGTTTGGCCCACCCAGCCCCAAGTATAGCATTTTTTCCCCTTAAATACCCTTATATAATAGTATAATTACTATTAGGCGGGTTGGGTTAGGTATAGGTTTATGAATATGCTATTTGGTTTAGGTTAATTTGAAAAATAAAACCCGCACCAGGTCGGGTAGGTCGAGTTTATATATATGCGAGTCGAGTTTGGATTTGGCCAAATTTAACCCATTGCAATCTCAATTTATGTCGCGTTATTGTGCCATGTCCAACTTTACCAAGTCTAATATTATTCAAATAAAACGACATCATGTTGTTGTTTAATATTATTTATTTTTAATAACGACTCGCTAAGCCGTCACAAATGAAGTTATTGTAGCGGTTTTATCATTGTCCGTCACAAATAACTAATTATTTGTAATGGGGAAATATCTAGCCGTAACAAATAATTTTATTTGTAATGGGACCAAAACTCGTGACAAGTAAACACTTTTAGTAACGGATTTCGGGTCGTTACAAAAACGTTCGTCACAAAAAGCCCTTTTTCTTGTTAGAAATGGTTGGCGCCTAATCACACCTAATATAAACAACACCTTTTAAGTGTTCATAAATATACAAATTAATGAATCTCACACTAGAGTTATCAAGTTATTGAACAAAGATGGCTCACGAGGTTCAATCTATATGGAATAAAAAATATCTATAACAATTAATGTGTTATGTAAATGAGATTTCTCAATATGGTCGCTAGATATAAAAATTTTGATAGCATAAGCAAAAAAGAGATAAAACTTTAGCTCAATGTGTATAATTTTTTTTAAATAATAAAATCAAGGCACATAAGCTTAATAAGATTGATAGTTTTGAAATTGATGATAGAAGTGTAAAAATACACTGGTTATGTTTAGAACAATTCCTTATTATCCAATTATAACTCCTAACAAAAATATTACTGTTTGGGAAAAGAATGGGAGAATTTTGGGCAAAAACACATTTCCAACCGTTATTTTTTCAAACCTTTAGACCTCAACAGTCGGCTATTGGAATTTTACACAACTACTGGTTTAGTTTGGAAAGATTACTGGAGAAAACAAATTTTAGTCAACTTGTTTTGATCATATCTCATAATTTAGCCATTAGATCAAGCTGAGAAGTGGAAACATTGTACTATAAGATGTTACATAGATTATGTTCAAATTTGAGAATAATCAGAGTCCGGGAAGGCTTCCATCAGATCGTTAGATCATAACTGCACAAAAATTGAGCAAATATATAATATAGAAAAATTAACATTTTTGCTTAGAAATGTAGGGAGGCTAAAACCATTTCCTAAACATGTTTAAGAGTATAAGCCTCAAAATAACTTAAAAAATTATTATACCACTCACACTAGTCTTCATTTCTTGAGCTTTGTTCTTCATTTGAATTTGTCTTTGAAGTTTTGTTATTGAGTCTTCCTTTTAATCTTCATATAAAGCTTTATTTGAGGCTTTTGCTTGCTAATAATTAAGAATGCAATGTTGAAAATAACTTGTCCATTGCTATATTGACTAGATTGGATAGAGTTTAAATGATCGTAGTAAGCATACATGTTTTTTTTGAAAAACCAAGGAATTATAAAACCATTTCAAGAAATGTGTTAACTTACGCATGATTAATTTATTATTATTATTATTATTATTATTATTATTATCAAAACAAGATTAAGACCTTTATGGTCAAAAACTAGATGCTAAAATATAAACCAAATTGGATTAGATGGTTGATGGGTTGTAATAAATATAGTGGTTTTAAACATATGCATACTCGTAAAAGTTTCAATGTATTCTCGATAGAGTTTAAAATGGTAGTTTTTATATTACTTATTTAGTTGTCTCTGATGACATTGTGGGGAGTCATACAATAATGAAAGAAATAGGATGAAAATAAGGTAATTGATGCTTTCATGAAGAAAAGATACAATGTAACAAATGCCTTATCACAATCCAACCATCATGGTTAAAGGAAGTAGAAGACAATTAGGTGGATGTTGAATTAATGCAATAACCAATGGCAAAGATAGTAGCTAGATTGAATGATAACGTGAGGTTCATCTATACACCTAGGTCTCGTTTGATTCGGGTATTAAAAAGTGGGATGGGATTATTAATACCACTTTTTTTATAATACATTGTTTGGTTCGCACAAATGTTCTGGGATTACTAATACTAGTACTAACTTAATACCACTCTTTGTGCTATAATTTAATAGCAAAAGGGGGTATTGTTTATCCATGATTAAGAAAAATGAACCATATATTTTCAAAAATGCTATTACTACTATAATATTTTCAAAAATGCCATTACTACTACTACTACTATATATTATTATTATTATTATTATTATTATTATTATTATTATTATTATTATTATTATTATTATTATTATTATTATTATTATTATCATCATCATTTTTTTGTTATTTCAAAATATAATCCCGTTACGAGTTACAGAACCAAACATGGTATTAACATCAGCATGGAATATCTCAGTATTAATACTGCATAAATTAAACATGGTATTGGTATTAAATTAATACCAGGATTAATAGTCCAGTACTATTAATACTGGTATTATTAATCCAACTGACCCTAATACCAGAATCAAACGAGGCCCTAGAGTAACAAAGCATTGAGATTCCAAAGCAAATTGTATATAGAGTCTACTAGGGACATTAGACACACACACACATGTAGGTCGGAAAATACCCTAGAGGGGTGGTGAATAGGGTTTTCTAAAACTTAATCGGATTTTTAAAAATGATTTAAAAATATTTGATGTCTATATTTATCAAGCAATTAAGAACAAAGTTAATTCCAAATACAATGAATAAATAGCACAATATAATAGAGCAAGAGATAGAAAGATTGAACCGATCAAAGTCGAAGAATTTTTGTCCACACGGTTCGACTTGTTCCCCTACTCCGTGCTCGGTTAGTTCCCTGAGAATTTCCACTATAACCGATCTCCTTCCAGATGAAGATCAAACCTCTACAAGTGTATTCTTATCACACACTCTCACAAGTATTGAAAACACCTTCAATACTTTCACAAGAAATCCATCTTGCTAATCTATGAGATACACCTCTCACAATTATGATTCAAATGAATTTTGGTGACAAACACCAATGTACAATATCTCTCTTGTATATGACAAAATACAAATGAAGCTCACACTAAGAAATATCAATATTGATCAAAGTATATAGCTCAAAAATGAAAGATTGATCAAAATGTGTTCTTGAATCTTTGTATATTTGAATATATGAATAATAGAGTGTTAGAATGATTCAAGGTGTGTTAAAACATGTCTAGGACCTCATATTTATATCTTACAAAATCATATGGCCGTTGGGGATGATTAAGAGAGGTTTTGGCTCCAAGGTATACATTTTCAAATTTTCCAACAGCTAGTTTTGACAAAACAATTCAAATTTGTTTTTTTAATTTCTCCCAATTTGACCGTTGGATTATTCTCAAAGTTTAGTCAAAATTGCCAGGAGATGTTGTCTAACTACTGTAAAAATTTCAAAATAATCGGAGTTCGGGAAGGCCTCCATCTTACCGTTAGATCAAAACTGGGCAAAAATTAAGCGAATTTTAAATGTAAAAAAAATAAAATATTTTTGCAATTTGACAATTTAGTTCCAAATAAAATTCTAATGATTTTTGAACCTTAAAGATATGTTTCTAAGATACTTATTTTTATTATATCTTAAAATATGATCATTTAAAATTAATATGAATTTATTTTGAAATTCGGTTTTTGTAAAATGATGTTTTTCAAATAAATTTAATTTCAAGTTAGTTTGAATCAATCTTTAAAAGATGCAATAATATGTTTGAGCTATAGGGATTTGATTAATAAAGTAACTTTACATAAAATCTAAGCACTCACTCAATTTAATGATAATTCGAGTTTTCGTGATGCTTGATTTTCTTGTGCGTATCTTCACTTGTTTGATGTTCTTGATCCTTTCTTGGTTTTGATAACTTGTAGAACATGTGAAGATCATTCTTGTGCATATCTTCACTTGCTTGATGATCTAGATCTTTTCTTGGCTTTGTATAGCACATGTATATCACTTGAGTTCATTTCTTGTGAGTAGAGGCGTTTGTCATTGCTTCGGTTTGAAGTTACACTTTCGAAAGTGGTTAAAATGGTGAACAACCGAGTTAAATAACACTTTATTAACTTATTGTAATTATCAAAATAAGATTAATTGACTTTAAGTCAACAATCTCCCCCTTAAGCATATGAATAATATGCTCCCCCTAAACAGGTGCATGGATAAAAATATACAAGCAATTATTTGAAAAATACTTGCATATATAAGTTTGAAGTTACACTTGGTCGGAAGCATAATAAAATATATCGGTTATCACTCATTAAAATCAAAAAGGAGGGAATCAGTAATTATCAATCTAAAGTTGCAAAAATACTTGTTAATACTCATAATTGTGTACATTAATGCAACCATAATTAAATAATGTATGGAGTTAAATAACACTTTATTAACTTATCATCCGCAAATTGCGATGCCAATGAATTCAAATAAGATTACGAATTGATATCTTATCTCAATGTGCTTAGTACGTGAAATGGGGTTCTTGGTCAAACTTATGGCACTTGTGTTGTCACATTTTATGGGAACACACACTAGTTGTTGTTTAATGTACAGTTTGTGCACAACAATATATATTTTGTTTCTTGCTTGATCAAGATACTGTGTGTCTAGAAAATGATATGTGCCACTAGCGCGATTTTGTAACTCGCAAAATCCGCATTGAAATAACTTATTTGGTCAAATGTGTTCTCTCTTGGATGTACAAAAGGTAGTGAATGGGTATTCGCTTGGAATCGTGCGCATGACAAACACTAAACATAATGTCCGGCCTAGACGCCGCGATACTTGATGTCCACACTTTTACCTTTCTCGTCTTTGTCAAGTTTCAATGTTGAACTCATAGGAGTGCTCATATTTGGCTCCTTCCATGTCGAATTTCTTCAAAAGCTCCTTCATATACTTCTCTTAATTAATGAAGATGCCTTCTTTGCATTGTTTCACTTGTAATCCATACCAACTCCTTAACTATTTCAAAGGACATTACTACAGATTTTATAGATGCGCTGCTAGTTTAAACCACAAGAACTAAATTCTTGTGTTAGTTGATAGATTCTTAAAATATGAGGATTTCGTAGCCCTGAGCCATCCTTATAATGCCAAACAAGTGGTCAGCTACTTTATTATTTGATTATATTCACAAATTACATGGTTTACGTACGTGAGACTATTGTCGATGTTTAAGACTCTATATATTCAATAGCCAATTTTGAACTTAGCTTTTCAAAATATTGGGTACCAAACTTTGTGATTCAACCTCCTATCATTCCCAATCAGATGAGCAAACTGAAAAGCTTAAACAATACCAAAAAATAGGCTAATGGATACGATTAGATGAATGGTGGTACAAAACTACATTCCACTCATTAATGCAAATTTCTCCATTTAAGGCTTTGTATAACTACCTACTTCCCCCCCCCCCCCCTATTTGAGTATTCCTTAAGAAGCCATGACTAGAGATGCGAAGGTACACTAACTTTTACAAGAAATGAAGGTTAATATGCAGCAATTTAATTATTTGTAATTTCTTTTATGTTTGATTAGTTAACGCCACATAGGTTGTTAGACTGACAGTGGATAGGGGTGAGTATATGAGTTTGGATTATGAAAAAAGATATGAAAATTCTCTATTTCTCTCTACATTCTATTATTATTCTTCTTCTCTTTATGTTTTCTTTAAGATCTAACATAATTCTCTTTTTACTTTATCAATTTCTTTCACTTGCAACCATTATGATTTATATGTATTAGATTGGAAAAAGTTCGATTTCTGTCCCAATGAATAGTGGTGTGAATTATAAATAATTCAATGGTTTGAAAGACGATATAATTAAAGCCAACACTTTCTGAAATATGAAGTTTGTTTTTCCCTCTTCTGAAACAAAAAATTGAAGAAATTATATAGTGAGTCGTGCTTGTATACTTGTTAACATAACGCCATGTGTATGAATATAAAAAAGTGGTATCTGATAGCTTAACTAATAGTGTTACATATAACAAACTCGACACAACCTGTTGACAAGTCTACTCTAGGGCATTGGGAAAGATAACATGACTTATTAACAATTTTTCAAAGTTTTAACCATGGGCCTTGGTTCATTCTTTAAAAGAGTTCGAAGTTAACTATTTTTTTTTCATTTTTTCCACATTATATTTGGGACCTTTTTATATGGTTTATCTATGCAACTAATAATACATTTTGTATTGGAGGCCATGCGACGTGGCCCATGTTGCACAACCACATGGTCGGGATTGGTATAGGCATAATTGTACCAACAATTTCACCCAAAGATGTTGTACATCTAAATAGCTGGGCCTAATGGAGGCATAATTCTTTGAACTTGCACTCAATATATTGTAAGGACGTGTTTTACTAACCTACTAATGTTGCATAATGTTTTATTTATGAAAAATGTAACAATTATAAGTTTAATTCATGTTGCAAATGAAAAAAAACTAAATTACTTTTTCACTATTTTTCGTTTTGATGTAAACGAACTGCACCATAAATTGTAGTATAATTAATTTTCATAATTTCTAATCATTACACCAAAAGAACTCATGATTAACAGTTTTATTTGTTAGTTAAAATAAAATTACCGGTTAATTTGCATTAAAAAACTGGCTTATGGGAATTGTACTCACTATAACGATAAAGTAACATGATTTACTACCTCAGTAACTGTTTAAAACTATTAGAAATTCAAAGACACCTCAATTTCAATCAATTCCATTCAATCTCACATTAAAAACCAAAATTTGACTATTCATTAAATTTGACAATCAATAAACAAGATTAATGCATAAATGGAATTTTCAAAATAAGCAAGAAGCACAAAATTCAATTCAAGTACACAAATATGTGCAAGATTAAACAAATATGAGTGTTAACTAAGCAAGTAATAAATTTTATAACTACACTTCTTAAGAAGAGTGATGTGCTAAGAAATTAGTACATTGTAGTCCACTAATATATACTTTGGAGAGCATATATTATTACATTTGTTATCTTTTTGGAGCTTTTGAGGTGTTGAAATTAAATCGAGAAGTTTCTGAATGAAGAAAAAATTGGCTGCGCGCACCGCCTGAGTTCAATAAAATTATAGCACTAATCCGTAAGGAATTTGAAGAAAACTCCAGAGACAAAACTTCTAGATCTTTGAGTTTGCTATATGATGTGCCAAGAAATTGGTACAATTTAGGGCACTAATATATATCTTGAAGAGCATAAATTACTAAATTTGTTGTGTTTTTGGAGCTTTTCAGGTATTTGAAATTAAATCGAGAAGTTTGTAATTGAAGGAAAAAAAGGCTGTGCGCAAGTCCCGAGTTCAATAAATTTATGGAACTAATCCATAAAGAATTTGAAGAAAACTCCAGAGATAAAAGTTCTATATATTTGAGTTAGCTATGCGTAAGCGAAAACCTTACGTCAATCGGAGTTCGGAGCGCAATTAATTCCAGCGAGCCCATCAATTAATTACAAATTCAGCCCAATATGTAGCAGCAGCCCATTTATTAAACAAAGCTCAACCTTATTCATTGATGCCAGCCCAAGCCCATGTCTCATGCAGCACCCCATTCATTAATAAAGCCCAGCAGCTGATTCATCATCATCAATTATAAATAGAGCCGCAGCAATTAAATTGAAGGAGCCTTGACTTTTATTTTTTTTCCTTTCTTTTCTTTCTTGCTTTTCGATAAACATACAGCAGCCTTTAATTTTCTTCCTTTTCAATAAAGCACTGTAGATTTCTTTTCTTCTTTTCTCTATTTTTCGATAAGTGTGCAGAAGATAGCTTTTCAATTATTATTTTTTTTCTCTTTTCTGCCGAGAGCACAAGACATATTTTTATTCGGTTACATCAATTTGGGTTTCATTATTTTTTTCTTCAATAAATTGCGCGCATTCAACTAAGTATTTAATTTATTTATTTATGTATTATTTAATTATGTGTTGCGTTTTAATTACAAGCATGCTAAGCTAGGTTATTTTCTAGGGTTGAGGATGAGTATATTTGATTGATTCCCTTGCACGTATTCATGCCAATTGACTCTACCAATTTAATGCTTTAATGTTAAAAATAATTTCTCCTATTGAATGCCTATTTTAATTGATAAAAATAAAATTGGATTCTCACTATTTTTTTGTTGGATTCACCTTATGATTTGTTGAGAGCGGATATAGGGTGTGTTTTGGCGGATATAGCGAGTGTTTTGATTTTATACATTTGTTTAGCTGTGGAAGAATTAACACTTGGATTTTATAATTTAATTAGGCTTAATTGAATTTATTTTCCGCATCTAATAGAGTCGAGAGACCAAGTTAGTGCGAGATAGAGAATAGAGTTTGTTGAGCATGAATACTAGGATCATGATATCAAATATATGACTCCGCCACCTTAGTATTTTATTAATTGATTATTTCATTAGTATTTTTATTAGTTTATTATTTTATTCGTATTCTTAGTTAATAAATCATCCCATTCAATTTCTCAGCTAGATTAGGAATTTATTAGAGTTAGTGAGAGAGATACATACGTTCCATCCGTCAAGTCCCTAGGGTTCGACCTCGCACTTGCCTAAACTATACTAGTATTCGATTCGTGCACTTGCGAGTATTTAAAACATTCATAACACTATACATGGGAGAAAATTTTGCATCAATCGGAGTTTGGAATGTAAAGTTATAGCCAAAATATGACTTGTGCACCAAATAAATTAATTCCAACAAGAATGTATAATTTAATGAAAATGAATTTTCATAATTAATGGGCCATGCCCACTTGAAGCCCACTTAATTAATTCAGTCTAATACCCAATTCTCAAGCCCATTTGATGAAAGCCTATGCCATCATCTCCATTATAAAGGAAGAGTAGCCTGCAAATTAGAGGATGGCCGCCGCAATTTATTTGCTTTGCTCCTTGCTGTGCATATCGAGAGGAGGGGAGCTACAAGTTATTTTTTATTTTTTTATTTTCTTCTTGCTGAGACTATCTTTACGATGTTTGGATACTTTGTGAATCGTTACAATTAATTTAGAATTATTTTTTTTTTTTTAATTTATTTGTTTGTATTAAGTAAGTATTTAATTTATTTATTTATGCATTATTTAATTATAACTTGTGTTTTAATTATAATTATACTAGGCTAAATTATTTTCTAGAGTTAAGGATGAGTATATCTGATTAATTTCTTTGTACGTATTCATGCCAGTTTACTCTACCAATTTAAAGCTTTAATGTTAAAAATAATTCTTTCTATTGGATGCTTATTTTAACTGATAAAA
Source organism: Lonicera japonica (assembly GCA_021464415.1). NCBI lineage: Eukaryota > Viridiplantae > Streptophyta > Magnoliopsida > Dipsacales > Caprifoliaceae > Lonicera > Lonicera japonica. Next base: position 87,729,969 of record CM038464.1, read on the forward strand.
AATAAAGTTGGATTTTCATTATTTTTTTGTTGGATTCACCTTATAATTTGTTGAGAGCGGATATAAGGTGTGTTTTGACGGATATAGTGAGTGTTTTGATTTTATACATAAGTTTGGTTGTGGGAGAATTAATAGTTGGATTTTAAAATTTAATTGGGCTTGATTGATTTTATTTTTCGCGTTTAATAGAGTCGAGAGACCAAATTAGTGCGAGACAGAGAGTAGAGTTTATTGGGTATGAATATTAGGAACATGATATCAAATATATGACTCTTCTACCCTAATATTTTATTAATTAATTTTTTTATTCATATTTTTAGTTGATAAATCATCTCATTTTATTTCTAAGCTAGATTAGGAATTAGTTTGAGTTAATGAGAAAAATACGTACATTCCATCCGACAGGTCCCTAGGGTTCGACATCGCACTTGCCTCAGATATGCTAGTATCCGATTTGTGCACTTGCCAGTATACAAAACATCCACAACAAAGAGCTACATTGATCTTATGAGTCGGTTCTTCCTTCACAACACCTACATGATAAAAAAAGAAGGAAATTCAAGTAATTTTTTTTTTGATACACCTCACACCCGTTTTAATGGAAAAAACTATGTTTATATATTTGTGTTTTATTTTTATAGTTTTAGGTATCATAGTTATTAAATACAAAACTTTGGAAACCAGGGGTATAATAGGTATAAGAAGTAGGGTTTGGACGGAAAGCTGATCGAACTCTAGTCGTAGTACCTAAACTCCAATAAATGAACATTTGGCACCTGAAGTCTAATTAAGTATTGAGAAAGGTACCCAAAGTAAAAAAACTCCATAACTTAACGAATTATATTTAGGTTGGGCTAATTTCGCATCGATTCATTAAGAGCTTGGAGCATCTCCAATTGATTATGTAAAATTCTTGTTCAGATATGTGGGTTTCGCTTCAATTTTACACATCCATTTGCTTTCCAACGGTCTATATTAAAACACCCATGTAAAAGGATGCAGTCGAATATAAGACATCCATCTGGAGGACACAAGGCCATAAAAAAATTTATTGTCTAATCGCTTAATTGTGCTTAAAAATCATATGCTCAACTTTTTTATAAACCTTTCTTTTTTTAATTGATTTTTATTTATGCAAGAGTATTTGGAACTTGAATTAGTTATTTTTTTTAACTCCTTTCCTTTTGAAATAGGTTCAATTCCTATCAAAATTAGTTGTATTTTCATTTACAATTTTGTTGGGACTGGGTGTGTTCTTAAATTAGTGCAGTTTGCCTTCTTTGAACTTCAATATTTTTTTCTATAGCTTAATTTGATAAAGAATAAAGACACACCAACGTTTAGCAATTAGCCACGGCTAGAATTATTTTTGCCGATGACAAAGATGCTCCTACACAAAACAAAAGAGACACAACACAACACAACACATTGTCAAGTCTACTATAAGGGTGTATTTGAAGTGCTGAATTAAAGAGTCGGATATAATTTTTAATCCTATACGGACAGGATAAAACAATCACACTTCTTAGGTGGGATTCGTTAATCCCTTTCTTGGTAGGATAAGAATCTTTAGTAAGATAAATAATCCACCTTGATATCCAATCCTGATGGACATTAAATATAAGATATGATAAAATTATCTTATCTCATTTTCTTATCTTACGCCTAAAATGCAGCCTTAGGGTTTAGGAAATAAAGAAGGCAACATTTTGAATAAAACTTTAATAAAAGAAAATGTGTTTTTTGAATTTCTTCAGGCTTCAATCTTGGGCCTTAGGTCATTCTTTTAGAGAGTTAGAAGTCAGCTACTTTTTTCATTTTTCTCCATATTATTTTGGTTACACAATATTATGCTCAGGCTCGGCCCAAGATACGGCTAACATTTTAGGGGTCTTCAAATTTTTTTATATGTATATTTATATAGTGTTATATAAAAGCATAAAGCTAACTTATATTTTATAAAAACTCAATTTTTGCACACAAAAAAAAAGGCCAATTATATAACAAAATTACATAACCTACACATATGAACATCTATCGTTGTCATTAATTCAATCACTCAAGTTTAGTGACCCAAGCATTTGTAAAAGCAATGATCAGTGACATTAGTGCTTGGGCGGTCAATATCAGCTCTTAAAGTAAAAATTATATTAATTAGGAAATATAAGAGCCATAAGTTAGCCAAAACCAGAGAGATTTTTTTAGATAAAAAGGGATAAAAGATTTCATTAATTAGCAGATCAAATATTAGAGTGGAGGAGAGGCAACACGAAATCAAGGACCTCTTCCATCCAACTAACAAAATTATTAATATATTTAGCAAACGACGCCAAACTATAGGCAACTTTATTCCCATCTCTCCTTACAAAAAATGTTTTTCAATTAGTACAACCTACAAGTAGCTTCTTTACATCTGAGACCAATGAATTCATATAGAAAATTTTGTCATGACCATTTTGCAAAGCTTTAATAACCGAAAGACAATCCCATTCTATATGAATGTGTAGAAATCCAGCGTCTTGAGCTTGCAAAACCGCTCATCGTAATGCAACAACTTCAACAATAAGCGGGTCGGAGGGAAATTTAAATAGCTAATTATTTAAGTTTATTTTAAATGTTTGGTTAAAAGAATTTTAATTTTATATTTGTGTTGTCAACGGGGCTCATTTTTAGAATTCACTTTGGGCCCTCAAAACTTTCGGATCGGCACCCTCTATATAGGTGATAATGCATTCTTGTATAGGGGGCCATGCGTGGTGGCCCATGTTGCACACCCGCATGGTTGGGTCTAGTAGAGGTATAATTGTACTCATTTTCACTTAAAGAGAGAGTAGGTTGGTCTAGTAATAAAAGTGTTCATCTAGATCAGATCTTAAGTTAGAGTCTTATTTAAGGTGAGAGAGTTTTTTAATTATTTGTACTAAAAAGGAGAGATATAAACCTTGAGTCCATTTTTGGTACGGAAAGGGACTTTTTACAACGTTTTTCTGTTATAAAAACATTTGGGGAGTATTTTTTGTAATGCAAAACCGTTGAATAAAAGACCGGTTTGTACGAACAGGTCAGTACCTAAAAATTTCCGTATAAACCTTCATTCTTTTTTTTTCTTTTCTTTTTTTTAAAAAAAGACTTTTTCTTTATGATGCTGCACACCCAGAGGGCTGGGCCTAGTGGAGGCATAATTCTTCTTTTACCTTACCAAAGGGTAGTTTCGTCCTTGGGCCTGGGAATTGAACTCACAATACCATTATAACGATTTCAAAGGAAACATGATTTACCACCTCAGTAATTGTTTAAAGCCCCCAGAAATTCAAGTACACACCTCAATTCCAATCACATTCTCAATCAAATCCATTAATTTTACATCGATAGGCTCGAAACTGACAATTGAGCACTTGTGACCGGAGTAGACTCTGCTGCGAGAGATCCGCGAAAAATGCCTGACACTACCTCGAGGAATTAATTTTCGCTATCGAGTAGGAGATATTCCAGTAAGAACAAGAAAAGTCTTTACTAAATAAACAAAAGTAGTGCATAAATGAAAATATTAAATGTATTAGTACTTAAATTGATCTACTTTAAGGGCTTGTTTGGTTTGAGTTTTGGGAATGAAATGGGTATAAAATAGGCATACTTGATTTCTGGAAAGTTTTTTTCCTATCATCTAGGATGCCATGCCGATGTTTGGTTCAACTGGGAATAGAAATGGAATAAAGTATCAATTACAAAAATATACTTATTTTTATAAGACGGGAAGACATCTCTTACTAATTTTTCTAAAGAGACAATTACTATAATAAATTACAAAAATTTCACATGCCTAGCTAATAACTATCCTACAAGAATTACAATTTTTGTAATTAAAAAAAAATTACAATAGGAAAAAAGAAAAGAAAAAAGTTCCAAATATTTATTTTTTTCATTTTTGTGCAGCAGCGTAACTAAAAAAAAAGTTTCAAACAATATTTTCATACACGGATGGAAAAAGAATTATTTGTTCATAAGAAAGAGAGTTATTTTAGTTATAACATGAAAAATTAAAAAAGATGCCCATTGGTAATGGTTTATTCCTCATGATTTAAATGGGAGAACTTGGAGGGAAAGGTTTGTTCCTGAAATCATTTATTCCGGACTTAAAAATTGAACCAGACGCAGGAATCGTTTCGGAATGGAATTTAGCATTCCCGGAATGATTTAAATCTTGAACCAAACTAGCCATAAGCATTGAGGAGAAATATATAAGTACTAAATTCCCCCCTTGGATCTTTTTTCCTGAGCTTGGGATTCATGCAAAATCGAATTCCCAAGTATTTCAGGAAGGGGGTCTCAGCCATGGATTGAAGTTTCCTTTCGGAAGTATGTTTTAGTACTTCAAAAGATGGAAACTTTTCGGAAATGTTTCCGAAACAAATGTAAAGAAACATGTAAAATGCTTGAAAGTGAATAGCATAGAGAAGCACATTTAGGTAACAAAATGATATACGTAGTTGCAAAGTTTAACAAACAACATGATACTTTCAAAAGCCTCAAATCTAGTACCCCTCAAACATAATGTATTCGTTACAGTTATGAACTTCTTTGATATGATCTATTTTTTCATTCACTGATATACTCTAATTTAAGTAAACAAAAATAACCAAAAATAGAACCAAATACATGATAAACTTTGAGATGTTAAATTACGGTGAGATTTATGGAGAGTTTGAGTTGTACCTTAGTGGAGCTGATTTTATATACTCTGGTATTATTTGTCTCGATGTGTTTGGGGTGCGGAAGAAGCTGGATGTGTTTCGATAGAAACTTCGTACGTGAGAAACTAACCTGTGAAAAAATTTCGGGTAACTGAAAAAAAGAAACTTTTGTTTGTTTCAAAGGAAACGTGTCGAAACTTTAAAGCAGTACACTCAACAAGCTAGCATAGTGCTACTATAAGAAGCTCTATGTCTGCACAACTCCAGATGCAAATAAATCTCGAAACTTAAAAGAAAGTGATTAAATGCTGCCTTGTAACGAATCAAGATAACAAGTGGTGTGGCCCGGGGGGGGGGGGGGAGATAACAATTTCGACAAAAGAAAAGACAAAAAGTAACACAGCTAGTATTGTGACACACCTGAACATCAAAAGGATCACTAGATGGCATTAGCAGCTCATAAATCAACAAACTAGTTCCATAAGCAATCAAACAATCAAGTTCCATTTCTCCCACTCGTAGCCCCAGGAAATTTCGAACAATCAGATTATAGCATTTCTTAGCTGAAAGTTAATAATATATTCAAGATCAACAAAAAAAAAAAATGCCCCTAACAACAGAAGTTCTCCTTACAGTTGAACAAAATGGAAATTTAGTATAAAAATTTGAGGATAAACAATGAAGCCTAAGATGGTTTAACATTATTTTCTTCTGGGAATTTTCGATGTTCCTCACAGACTTGATATAGGAAAATACAGTTATAGTTTTATCATTAACATATATGCTGCATGAGGCATGTAGTTCGTGGTCAAATATTGAATAGTTTAGAACTGGGATTTGCTTCAACTTTTGGCAGTAAAATTGGCCCCATGAAGATCTATGTTTGTAGTGGCATACCAGTAATACCTGCGGACATGAGTAACTTCAGAAAGAGACAGACTCAAGCGAATATACACTAATACACAACCATTTGTGTATACGAGTATTTCTTATATGCTTAGAATCTTCCTAAAACTATGGACTCTTCATCTCTAAAGCGAAAATGGACAACCTCCGTTGGCAGCAGATCAAATGTTACCATTTAATTTTCTGAACATACATATATATCAAAGATTTTCTTATTGAATTATCAATTTTTGTTGCATGCCATGACAAATTTAGTTCAAAATACCAATCCCATTAACCTAATAAACAATACTATCAATCGCTACTGTTCTCACCTCCTATTCAAACCTCCTTTGTAATTTCCGAGATAAATATATAGCAAGAAACAGGCAGAGACAGTGGGTGCGAATTCCTTTACAAGTAACTCAACTTGTCTTATGAACAAGAATCATATATGAAATAAACAGATACAGGGGGTTGACCAGTTTTCTGTGAGCGCGCCTGTCATATTGCCAATCCAAGTACGAATCCCATCCTCTCTCCCTCCCATAACTGTAAACATGGATTTACCCATCGCAAAGTCGAACAAATTGGAGATGGATTATGAGAGATTTGGGTTCATACCACTCCTATAGTGTTTGAAGGGTCGAATCATGCTTGAGAGAATTGAAAAGGTCGAAGGGCTGTGGAATCATAAGCACCATGTCTAAGAAAATTAAAAAAACATAAGTACTGCATTGACATGTATACTTCAAGAAATCTGATTTTCCTAATATTGCAAAGCTTATTCATTTCCAACAACAAACGCTACAAAAGTGAGCTTAACAACTACCCTCTGAAATTGACTACTAAATCATAATTTCTGCAAAAAAAAAAAGTGTTGATAGAAACTTGTATTTCAGATTGCGAGTGATATGGGAAGAGATGTACTAAGTTTTCAAAATAAGAAACAACCATCACGCAATTTTACAAGCACTTGCTTGGATCAAGCAAAATAGGTCAAATGTTTTCTGCTAAGATGAAAATATTGAAGACATACAATGAACAACTAACTCAGACTATTTCACCAGTTTTGAGAATTTGCAGAAGCTAACCAATCAGCTAAAATTGTTTCTTTTTGTTAAAATGGATAGGATTACATATTAAAAAGAACAATCAGAACAAAGCATCATCCTTGAAGAACAAATGTAATAGCCACAAAAGCATCCACAGTAGTTTTTTCTGAAACCAAGAATTTGTATGATATTGTTCTATTGCGCTCAGGCCTTTTCCTTTCTTTCTCATTCTTCATTCTTATTAAGTTCTTTTTTTCCCTTTTGAAGCCCTACAGGCAATTCTGTGTGCCATCCAGTGAACGTGATGTTGTGGGCAAGCCGATGTATGTACCCTTGTGTCACTGCAGTAGGTGCTAGCAGGCTACACGCTAGGGAAGTTCATCCATCATTGCCTGGGTGTGGTAAACTAAAGTGCTATATATGTCTAGTTACTAGTCCTTCCTACTAAGATGCCTTTTTAGGAAAAAATAAAACCACGAGGGCTTGAGCCCAAAGCAGACAGCTGAACCGAGACATGACAATGGAAGTAGTCCAATGACATCCAAGGTCAAACCACTCTAGGGAATAGTGAACTATCCTGCAAACCTTAGGCGAGCGCAAGTTGGATAAGGTCATCCAACTTGATTGGTGCAGATGTTTTAAAGAAAGAAACATGACCTTCTCTTGAAACAAATTCTCAAACTCCTTTTTTGGCTGACAATGTACAACAAATTAATAACTGTGTTCACCAAGCATCAGGCTCGAGATCTATGGATATTGAACATGGACACATTACACCAAAGGGTAACTATAACAGTGAACTGACAAATAGGACTCCATGTTCCAGGCTATGTTTTTATCTTTATTAAGCCTTAAATATGTTGGTTGTCTCTTAACTAACACTTCCAAAGATGAAAGGAAATAGCAAATCTGGGTAGTGGTAAAATAAAATAAAAAGAACAACACGAAAATGCTTATACAATAGCCAGATGCAAGTTTATGAGAGGTAGTTTCAAAGAATTTTCACTGGCATAAACAATGGGAAAAGCAGAGCACTATATGTATAATTCAGATAATTAGAATTCAAATTAATTAAATATAAACAAGTCTGGACTAAACACGCAAGAAAGACATTGGGGTAGAAATACTTCTATGTAACCGGAGCCAGAAAATTTGTTCAGGTGGGGTCAAAAAGAATTTTTATTCAGGAATTTTCTAAGCCAATATTGAATCAACCACAATAACCAAAAAATAAATATATTAATCTTAATATTAACTTATCAAATAATAATCTAATAAGCAAATCAACTTGAATAAAAAAATTTATTATCAATATTTAACAATCTATTAAACAAATCAACATTAAGAAATAATAACCAACAAACAAATATATTAATAAACGCCTAAAAGCAAATATCAACATTAATATCAATATTTAACAAGCTAAAAGCAAAACAACATTAATAAATAATAACCAACAAACAAATATGTTAACAATTTAAGAAGCAAATTAATATTAAAACACTTAAATCTTAATATTCAAAAATTTAAAAAAAAAAAAGGAATCAGGACTATAAGACCATAAGAAGATCCTTAAACATCACCCACTAATTACAGTCACCGCCCCTGAACTTATAATATTCGTCGCACAAAAGCCCCTCATCTCTCGCTCACCAGTTCCTCTTTTATTTCATCACCAACCCCTAACTTTTTATGCTATCTCAAGCAAACCCACATGCTCAGCAAAATCATCAAAAAAATAAATTCAGGTGGCTACATGGCTCCGCCCCTGTATGTAACTTCAGTAGGCACCGGAGCAATCTTCTCCCAATCTGCCACGACTATAGTAGGCACATGAGCAGTCTTATGCCAATCTTCTCCCTGGTTCACGCTAACCCTTTCTTTGAAAGCATCAGGCATACTTGTCAACTTAATTTGTTGGCAGTGGACTAGATGTTGGAATCCATCAGGAATCATTTTCAATTTGCTGCAGGATCTGATCTCTACTTTCTTTAGAATTGTCATCGCTCCCTTTTCCACAATCCATTCCTCCAGTTGATCTAGCATCCACAGGTTCAGGCCTTGAAGCAGAGGAAAACCTCCAACAGAGCAGACCATTTTCTTCCCAACATAGGATCGAGCGTACAAGTTAAGGGTCATAAGTTTGGGAAGCTTCTCCAACCTAGGTGCTGGGTCGTCTATTAGTTCCGACAAAGACAAGGTAATCTCGGTCAGACTCGTAGGGAAGTCATTGATGACAACCGGATTCACCAACTTTCCAAACAAATATATGTTAGAAAGATTTTTAAGACCCGACAAAGGCTCCAAGTATAGGTCAGAAGGTTGGACCATTTCATTGATTGATCTTAGCCTTAGGGATTCGAGGTTGTTCAGGTTCACAATCCACTTAGCCAATGCCGTTTGCTGTGATGTCCTTTGCTGTGATGCCTTTTGCTGTGACGATGTTAGCCGGCAAGCCAGCCCTAATTTTCTTAGACTGACCAGCCTGTCAAGGCCGTCAATAAACGGAGTCTCCTCATCTACAAACACTCCCCAGAGTGTTTGGATGTTTCTAAGTGAGCAGTTAGCCGGTGGAGGCACAAATCTATGACGGTAACTTTCGGTCAGGTAGAGGTGCTGTAGCTGCTGCATCTTCCACACGGAAGAGGGGAGGCGCCTGATGCAAGTGTGCTTCAAATCCAAAGTTCTAAGGTTCGGCAAATTGCCTATGGATGAAGGAAGCACCTCCAGATATGTACCTCTTAGGCCTAGATACCTTAACTGAATAATATTCCCAATTGAATTGGGCAGTTTAGGGCGAAAAACGCTTTCAAGATCGATTACTCGCAGCATTTTGAAGCACCTCATCCCAATGCCTTTACCAAGAAAATTTCCTATATCCACCCCGGGGACAGGTCCTTCCCGCAAATCAAAAGATAGAAATGAACGTACGTGCTGGTAATAATCCTGCAAGGAAGAACGACTTAATCTGCCACTACTATGGATGTGGGAGAAGCAATCGCCCTTATTGTCGAGATGATCAGCAAGTCTGACGGGCCTCTCTGGTTTCTTATTTTCGCTAGCTTCCCCACCCTCTTTCGACAACCAATTCTCCCTCAATGTTTGGTTTAGACGACAAGTTTTCACCTTTCCATCTGTCTTCCATTTTGCCACTTGAATAAAGTCTTCATTTACAAGCTCCATTAAACACTTCTCGGCGAGTTTCTCCGGGGATTCACCGCTGCCATTTTCGTCTTGCACCAGTTCCTCTGCAACCCACAACGCGAACAGCCGCCTCTTAGGGATGTCATAGTATTCAGGGAAAAGTTTGAAACAAGAGATGCATTCCTTCAAGTTTGGTGGCAAGGCATCAACAGTTGCCTTCGAGGTACGGGAGTCTAATTGTAGATGGGGCTGGTTTAGCACCTCCGACCACCGGCCGTGATCTTTAGATGTACGTGACAACATCTCTCCCGCAGTTAAAATTGCAAGAGGTAAGCCCATGCACTTCCTGATAATATCTCTTGCAACTTCTTTTTGGTCAGGAGGGACATGTACTCTGGCATTGAGCAACTCCCAGCTTTGTGCATCACTTAGTCTCCGCATTTCATAAGTTGTGGAAACCCAGTTGGACTCGATCTTAGCTAGGTCCCTCCTGGGAGTTGTGACCATGATTTTGCTCTCACTGTATACTCTCCTTAACAGATCTCGAATAAGTTTCCAAGCTTCGAGTGAGTTCAAGTCATCGAAGACTATGAGACACCTTGAAGAGCTCAAGACGTCAACCAACTTCTCCTCTAGGTCCTTCATATTCTCTTTTCTTCTTCTGGTGATGATCTGATCTGGAGTTTGCTTCACTATGTCCAGCAACACATTCCCCATTTGTTCTAATACGGTCACCCAAATAGTGACTTCAAACCGGGGATAATTTACCATATTTTTGTATACTTCATTGACAAGAGTTGTCTTCCCTGCACCTTTTGAGCCCACAATAAATATCACTTCGCCAAAGTCATCATCCTTCATCAACATCTGTGACAAAACCTGCACATCTTCCTCAAGACCGATAAGGGGTATCGATCCAGTGTTGGCTTTACTCATTGCAAAGGACAGACTGTTGAAAACACTAACCAGACTGGTTTCTCAGTTCTTGATTACAAGCCCAAAATTAGGATCCAAGTAGCTTTTAACTGAATGCTCGTTCTTCTTGTCATTCTTTTATGCTAAATTCCGGTGCCTTTCGGAAGAGGGTCAAGTATCTATATCTATACTATATATATATATAAGCACCAACAATGTTAAAGTGTTTTTATCTTTCTTTGACAAGTGTAACTTTTTATTTTAAAATTAAAATCCCATACTGAAAATAAAAATCAAGTTATTTATGTCTTTCTACTCAAAATAAAATTTACGATAATATCAAATTACTCTACTAGCGAAAATCTTTAAAAAATAAGTTATTCTACTAATGAAAATTAAGTTGTAGTGTTGTATTACTCAAAATAAAATTAAAATAAAATTATGCATTTTATGTCTTCTACAAAAAATAAAATTATGCATTTGATCTCTTACTCAAAATGAAAGTCAAAATAGTATCAAATTACTCTACTAATTATACTCAAAATAAAATTATGTATTTTATGTCTTTTACTCAAAATGAAAGTTACAATAGTATCAAATTGCTCTACTAATGAAAATCACGTTGTACTACTCAAAATAAAATTAAAACAAAATTATGTCTTTTACTCCTTTTATTCTACTCAAAATAGAAAAAAAAAATCTTCTACTCAAAATCAAATTCACGAGGATATCATATTAATTTGGTTTAAACTCTACTTATTTTAGTTTTTCTATTTTTCGAATGATATTATATCTCTTACAATACATCCTAATTTATTTCAACATATTATACAAGGTTCGTTCTCTCTCTTTGAGCATATTCATATTATTATTACTACAAACGAATCTTATTTCATAAAACAGTAGTTCAACAATACAGTGGATATTGGTTAATGTTTTTATAATTTTTTTATGGTCAACAATAGTTCACTCTCTGCGTAAATGAGTTTTTTTTACTATTTTATTAGTTAGTTTTTTTTTTTATTGGTTAATGGTTGACACTAGTGTTTTTATTGGTTAGTGCTTTTTATTATTATTGGTTGCGTACACTTTAAATTTAATTAATTTCCTTCTCTATTGGTTAAATCAAAAATACAATTAATCAAATTAATAATAAATGTACTAATCATATAATATACTTCAATACAGGTTTATGTTTGGCCACCTGCTGAAATTTAGCGTTACAATTTTAGTACACCTAATTGATTATACCATTCTCTTACAATTTTAAATTACATTCCACACTTGATATTATTATTGTTAGTTTGTTTGTTATATATTTATCAAGCATTTGCTTTGGATAGAACTTCTTTGCTTTTTTTCTTTTTCTTTTTTTTTTTTTACTAATTCTTTTTACATACTTATTATTAAAATCAATAACCTTTGTCGAACACTAAAGTCACATGCAATGCACTTGTACAAGAGCTAGTAAAAAGAAAAAGAGTGCATATATGAATGCTTTCCTACATAGCATAGCATTAAAATAAAGCGAATTTCAAGGAGAGAACTTTACACTGCAGCAACAATGACTAACCTTTCTTCTTTTTCTTTTTTTAAAAATTTCGGAAGCAAAGAAATTTGTTCAAATTTGGAAACCATGCATAAGGGTGGGCAAGTGCAAATATAACATTGCAATGATAAAACAGAAAAATGACTAAACTTTCTCTCATCATGCTTCCAGGAATTTGTGAGGAGAGTATAACGAAAAGAATCTAGATGAGGCCACAAATATTAATTTTTTTTTTTTTTTTGTGAAATCATCATACTAAAGAAGGAAAACTTTAGTTGAATTCTAACATTCATAAGTTGAGCAGCAAGTTTATGCTAATTTGGCCGAGTTCAAGTTTTAACTTTTCAATTCTTCTTTCCCAGAAACTTGTTATTCATAAATGCAGATTTTTCCAGGAAAATTGAGGCGACTTTGGAATAGATGGGAGCTCCGGGCAATGGTCCTGCTCAGCCTCTCCTTACAAATGACGCTCATAGGCCTAGGCAACAGGAGGAAGTACAATACAAGAAACTGGATCAGAATCATCCTTTGGCTCACCTACTTATCGGCTGACTGGGTTGCAACTGTTTCACTCGGAGTCCTCTCCAGCAGCCAAGGAGATTCTACTGACGATTCGCAGGATCCCAACTACGTGATAATGGCATTCTGGGCGCCTTTTCTTCTCCTACACCTCGGTGGCCCTGATACAATCACTGCATACTCATTGGAAGACAACGAACTGTGGCTACGGCACTTGCTTGGGCTCATTGTACAGGTGGGCGTGGCCCTTTATGTCTTTGTCAGGTCCTTCAAGCCGACTGAGCTCAACTTTGTTGCTATTCCAATTTTCATAGCTGGGATCATCAAGTACGGTGAGAGGACTTGGGTTCTCAGGTCCGGAAGCAGCAAGTATTTTCGAGCATCACTTCTTCCGCGTCCCGATCCAGGTCCCAATTATGCCAAGTTCATGGAAGAATATGTCTCGAGAGAAACAGAGGGTTTTTATTTGTCCTGGAGCGTGACCAAAGCACCAAACATTGCGTCTCATAACTATGCAGCTAACACAAATAGCATTATTCCTGACGCAGCCATTTTGAACGCTGCATATGACTTTTTCCTCATATACAAGCGCCTGTTTGCGGATCTCATCCTCAGCTTCCAGGACCTCGAGAAAAGCCTCTCATATTTCCGCACCTGTTCTTGGGAAGATGCTTTCAAAGTTATAGAGGTCGAGCTCGGATTCATATACGACATTCTTTACACAAAGGCCACAATAATTCACTCATTGTGGGGCAGCTGTCTTCGCTTCACTAGTTTATCTTCCACTGCTGTTGCTTTGATCGCCTTCAGTTCTATTGACCTGCAAAGGCAAGGTTACTCATCGGTTGATACGAGCATTTCATTTCTTTTGCTGGTTGGGGCAATTGGCCTCGAGTTGTATGCATTTCTTCTAATGCTTTCGTCAGATTGGATGCTACTACGGTTGAGTAAGCACAGAAACCCTTTCGTGAAATCCGTGTACAGAGTCATATCCTGTTTCGAGTACATAATCAGCAAGAGGAAGTGGTGCAACTCCATGGCACAATACAATCTGATAAGTTCTTGTTTGAAGGAAAACCCGAGCAAGTGCTATAATTCGGAGGCGGTACCTTCCATTCTCAAAGAATTCATGTTTGATAGGGTACCTTCCATTCTCAAAGAATGCACGTTTGAACAGGTACATCCCAATCTCAAAGAATTCATGTTTGAACGTCTCGTGACAATTTCAAAGGGCGTTTCGGATTTCAAAGTCAACAAGCAACTGTGTGCTGCTAGGGGAGATGGCGTGCTTCGAGAACACAATTGTCTAGACAAGCTTCAGTGGAGCGTAGAGGTTGAATTCAATCATAGCATTCTTCTCTGGCACATTGCAACAAACCTGTGCTATTTCTCTGATCAGCACGATGAGCAGGACGCTGTCCTCCATCCAAAATGGAAAGCAAGCAAGTTGCTGTCGGACTATATGTTATACATTCTGGTCGAGCGTCCCTTCATGTTGCCCAATGGGATCGGGCAAATTAGGTTTCAAGACACCTGTGCCGAAGCCACCGAGTTTTTCCAAGAAAGCAAGACCATATCAGATGAAGACCTTGCTTGCAGAAAGTTGCTACAAGTTGATACCAGAATTCCGCCTGAAGAAGTGAAAGGAGACAGAAGCAAATCCGTGCTATTCGATGCGTGTAAACTCGCAAAATCATTGCAACTGCTGGAAAGGGAGGAGAAGTGGGAAAAGCAAAAAAAATGGAAGATGATAAGCGATGTATGGGTGGAGATGCTATCATATGCAGCAAGTAAGTGTACATGGAATCACCATGCTCAGCAGCTTGGACGCGGAGGAGAGCTTCTCACCCACGTCTGGCTTTTGATGTCACATCTTGGATTGACTGAAAATTTTCAAATATCACAAGGTCATGCTAGAATTAGATTGACAGTGCAATAGGAAACAATTTGTAGAAACTGCGAATAAAAAAGCCTCAGTTGTATTTCATTCCAGTTCGGAATTGGATCATGTGTTTTCCCCGTGGCATCGAGTCCCAAAACAGCTAGAACAGACATTTAATGTGACAAATTGAAGTTAAAGAAGATACCAAAGAAAAAGACATTCTTACCGGTCTTATTAACCGAATAATCATAACAGATGCATTAACGAGTTGTACATTCCGATAATTTACAACCTATCGATGCATCCGGTATGAATAATCTGTTGATGAAGCCGGTAAGTATAGCATTCATCATTTAGATTGCCAAAGCAGTGAGACCTCTGTTCAAGTCAACAATTAGATTTCTAGGTCGTAATATGTACTGAAGGCACTATCCATCTTTGAAAAAACATCTTCAATCTCAACCATACAATTCTTTATTCCTTGTGCATTTTCAAGATCAAATATAGAAGCAATGAATACATGTTTTCTTTTCCAAATCATGTACTGAATCGTATTGGGCTCCTCTAGAGTGATTAAAATCTCGAGAAAGCTTGTATGAAATCAGTTAGTGCAATATTTTTCCAGAGCATCTAGCGAATCAACCAAGGCTCTACTTCATTTAAATACTTTAATGACATTTGCTTTTAACTCTCAGGGGTATTTGTTTTTGCCTCTGAATGCCTAATGGGAGAGTTTTAAATATTTAGAGGTGCAATAAGCTATTTTTTTCTTTAAAAAAATCAAGAGATTAACGGCTAGTTTTTTAATGATTAAGCATTAAACATTAAGAGACATCAGCCCCTTCATGCTTAATGTTGAATTCCACAAGTTAGTTTGGGGGACCGAAGGCAATTCTCCACGCACCCAGAATGAGAACTGTGAGAATGCGCTACATCTCATATATTATACTTGTTGGTATCCCGCCTCAGTCCTCACTGAAGCCAGAAGGCGCTAGAGCCTCATTAGAAAAAAAAAAAAAACAAACAACATCCTCAGATCTTGGAATTAGCATTTAGCACTCAGCATTTAGTAATTAGCATTCATCAATTAAATGTTAAGAAAAAAAAAAAAAAAGGCACCCTTAATGTTGCTGAATGGAAGCCTATTTGGCATCAAGAGTTAAAAACGGTGTGTTTTTGCATTCAGCATTAAGAGAAAAGTCATTTGGTGAATGCTTGATTTGATTTTAACGAAATTTTGCTCCAATGGCCCTATTCTTTTTATTCCTTAGCTTCTGATGCAAATCATAATAATAAGGCTAAAATTATAAAATTCCAAGTATTCAACATTCAAAGCAAAATAAAACCAAACACAATTTTCAGAGGTTCATTCAACATTAAGCATTCACAGTTTAACATTTAAGAAAAACAACAAATTAAGAATCTCTTAAAAAAAAAAATAGAATTACTAGCAAAGAACTGAACTCAACCTTAAAATCAATTATGGCGAATAATATCCTAAAACTTTGGACTTGACTGATCACTTTGAGATTGAACAATTAGAATGGAGAACATATAAGCTATGAAAAATGATACACAGAGATAATCGGTATGAGAAATTTCGTTGAAGATAACTCTCTGTTAATTTAATCATCGAATCAATCACAAATAACTAGGGCAAAAGCGAGACAAACCTCGTTGAAATTTGAATGCGGTTATGTATGTCGGTGGATTAGTATGTTCTGTGCAATGTAGGGAAATATTTCAAAGGATTAACCATCCAATTCAAACTTTCTCATTCATTTTCTTTAGGATTTTGTAGTATTTTTTAGTGCTAATTCATCTGCATAAAATGGTTAATTTCTTTTTGTTCAATTGTTTCTCTTTTTTTGGAGCAAAATTGAATATAATAAACCAAATTTGCTCACACATACAGCGTCATTCAAATATAAGAAATTTAAATAAAAAAGCTGAATTTATATTTTTTAAAAAAAAAAAAAAGCAAACAAACAAACAATAACAAAGCCAGCAAGATTCTTATAGTAATTTTGTTGTAAAATGAAGTCTATAAGCGGCTGTTTGATGATGATATGAAAAATAAAAATAATTAAATTTAGTGAAGAGTTTGAAAAGAAGTTGAGACACATGGAATATATCTTCTAACTTTATTACTTTTTTCATAAATTTATTTTTTTTGGTCATTGAAGAACAAAAAATTTTTTTTACAAAAAAATTAAGAAATATGTTGGCCATTTATTTATAAAATGAATAATATTTTATTATATGACTAAACTTATTTTTTAACTTTTTTTTCAAATTAAATAATTTTATGTTTTCTTCTCATGTTATTGTCAAAACAGTCAAACGGAACTTAAAAGTAAAATTGAATTTTAAAACAGTTTAAAAAAACTGTTGTAACATTGTAGTAGGCCTAAATCTACTAGAGTAACTATTGAAATTTAAAATATAATAACTACGAGATCTACTTTAACATAGCCAACTTTTGCTAAAACAAAATTATATATTCATTCAATACCTTCCTCCTTCAATAATCAATAGAATACTAAACATATAGAAATAAGAAAAATAAAGGAAAAAGAAAATAAAAAAGAAGAGAAAATTCTATATCATGTGATTAACACTTCATTCCCAAAATAACAATAATATAGCCAGCTCACTATGACACCTCATTCTAGAATCTAAAAGAAAAATACAAGAATACCTTCAAGTTCACAATAATACTCCCTCTTAATAATCCTTGTCCTCAAAAATTGAAAAGAGGAAAGTTGTTGGTTATGAAATTCTCATATTTGGGTAGCATCTGCAGGTGTTGCATTAGCATTTACCCCACTCCTCCATTCTACCTTTTGACCATTTAATTCAATTATAATTTTAAAAGATTGTTGATGGGGTTAAATACTGATTTTTACCATTGGCCTACAAAGGTAATTCAATAATTTTATTCCCGATAAAATTTCACATTTACCCCCGATAAAATCTCACTTTTATCTCCACTAAAATCCCACTCAACTCCACTCAAATTCCACTTACATCCACCCACCTTTATAAAATTACATTTTTACCCCTCATCTATATCAAATTTACTTTTTTACCATTCTAGATTTTACCTATAAATATCTCCCCTCATTCATTCATTCAACACACCAAAAAAATATATCTTCATTCTCTCCTAAGATCCATCCATCTCATCTAAAAGATAAAAAGCCATTGGCAAAATAAATACAAGTCAATTTAAGAAGAAATAGAAGGGTCTTATACTCTCCATTTTCATACCTTAAAAAAATACCAACAACCCTTATATACTCTCTCTTCTACACAGTTTATTATTTCATCTTCTTGAAATATTTGTAATCATAATTCTATACTTATAAATAGAATTAAGGAAATTATTGAGAGAGAGGTTTGTAATCCTAATTCTATATTTATAAATATAATTAAGGAAATTATAGAAAGAGATTGGTAGCTTGTATTATCATTCAAATTGATCGCCTTTGAGCTAATACAAAGCAAACACACACAAAATGAGGATGTACTATCGCAATAGCATAAGCGTTACCGGGGGAACCTACCTTAAAAAAAATGTCATGTGTTCATCATTGCGCCGCATTTATTTTTTATTTACCGATATTTGCTTATTGATTGGTTAATTATCTACTTCTAGATTTTGACACCATCAATTGTCATTAACTTTTTATAATCCGTAGATTATGCTAAACCTATTAATTGTTTTAAGTCCATTTAGAATCTTGTAGATTTTAATGAATAAATTTTTAAATTTTTTTTTTTAAAATTAAATATTTTTATGTTTTCTTTTCATGTTATTATGGAACATTCAAACGAAACTTAAAAGTAAAATTGAACTATGAAACAGTTTAAAAAAATTGCTGTAATATTGTAGTAGTCCTAGGTCTACTAGGGTAACTATTGAAATTTTAAATATAATAACTACGAGGTCTACTTTAACGGGAAACGATTTTAAGAGGACCAATTTTTTTGTCCTTAAATGCGGACCATTCAATTTGAGGGGGAAAATGGATGAATTTTTTTATGAAACTTGGTGAAAATGAGCTCCGTGATTAGTAGATCACCTCCACTAACTTTCATTGAAAAATTCATTAAGGAAGAGGGTTAACTAAAAAATTGATATATATGCACTTTTTTTGTCGTTAAAATTTTAGATTTTAGCTAACCTACTTCCCGGATGAATTTTTGGATAAAATTTGGTAGAGATGATCTACTAATCATGGAGATCATCTTCACCAAGTTTCATAAAAAAAATTCATCCGTTTACCCCCTTAAAATAATTGGTCCGCATTTAAGGCCTAAATAGATGGTCCTCTTTAGATCATTCCCCCTACTTTAACATAGCCAACTTTTGCTAAAGCAAAAATATCTATTCATTCAATACCTTCCTCCTTCAATAATCAATAGAATACTCAATATATAGAAATAAGGAAAATAAAGGAAAAGGAAAAGCAAAAAGAAGAGAAAATTCTATATCATGTGATTAACACTTTATTCCCAAAATAACAGTAATATAGCGAGCTCACCAGGACACCTCATTCTGGAATTTAAAAGAAAAATAAAAGAATACCTTCAAGTTCACAACAATACTCCCTCTTAATAATCCTTGTCCTCAAAAATTGAAAAGAGGAAAGTTGTTGGTTATGAAACTCTCATCTTTGGGTAGCATCTGCAGATGTTGCATTAGCATTAACCCACTGCTCCATTCAACCTTTTGACCATTTAATTCAATTCTAATTTTAAAAGATTGTCATTAACTTTTTATAATCCGTAGATTATGCTAAACCTATTAATTATTTTAAGTCCATTTAGAATCTTGTAGATTTTAATGAATAAGTTTTTTTAAAATTTTTTTTAAAATTAAATAATTTTATGTTTTCTTTTCATGTTATTATCGAACATTCAAACGGAACTTAAAATTAAAATTGGGCTTTGAAACAGTTTAAAAGGACTGCTGTAATATTGTAGTAGCCCCCGGTCTTATTGAAATTTAAAATATAATAACTATGAGATCTAATTTAACATAGCCAACTTTTGCTAAAGCAAAAATATTTATTCATTTAATACCTTCCTCCTTCAATAATCAATAGAATACTAAACATATAGAAATAAGGAAAATAAAGGAAAAATAAAATCAAAAAGAAGAGAAAAATCTATATCATGTGATTAACACTTTTTTCCCAAAATAACAGTAATATAGCCAGCTCGCTAGGACACCTCATTCTAGAATCTAAAAGAAAAATACAAGAATACCTTCAAGTTCACAATAATATTTCCTCTTAATAATCCTTGTCCTCAAAATTGAAAAGAGGAAAGTTGTTGGTTATAAAACTCTCATCTTCCGGTAGCATTGCATTAGCATTTTACCCAACTGCTCCATTCTACCTTTTGACCATTTAATTCAATTCTGATTTTAAAAGATTGTTATTAACTTTTTATAATCAGTAGATTATGCTAAACCTATTAATTGTTTTAAGTCCATTTAGAATCTTGTAGATTTTAATGAATATTTTTTTTAACTTTTTTTTTAAAATTAAATATTTTTATGTTTTCTTTTCATGTTATTATCGAACATTCAAACGAAACTTAAAAGTAAAATTGGACTCTGAAACAGTTTAAAAAAAATGTTGTAATATTGTAGTAGCCTTAGGTCTACTAGGGTAATTATTGAAATTGAAAATATAACAATTACGAGATCTACTTTAACGGGGAAGGATCTTAAGAGGACCAATTTTTTTGTCCTTAAATGCGGACCAATCAATTTGAGAGGGAAAATGGATGAATTTTTTTATGAAACTTTGTGAAAATGATCTCCATGATTAATAGATCACCTTCACCAACTTTCATTAAAAAATTCAATCGGGAAGAGGGTTAACTAAACAATTGATATAAATGCACTTTTTTTGCTGTTAAAATTTTAGATGTTTAGCTAACTTACTTCCAGGATGAATTTTCGGATAAAATTTGGTAGAAATGATCTACTAAACATGGAGATCATCTTCACCAAGTTTCATAAAGAAATTCATCCGTTTACCCCCTTAAAATAATTGGTCCGCATTTAAGGACTAAATAAATGGTCCTCTTTAGATCATTTCCCCTACTTTAACATAGCCAACTTTTGCTAAAGCAAAAATATCTATTCATTCAATACCTTCCTCCTTCAATAACCAATAGAATACTCAATATATATAAATAAGGAAAATAAAGGTAAAGGAAAAGGAAAAGCAAAGAGGAGAAAATTCTATAGCATGTGATTAACACTTTATTCCCAAAATAACAGTAATATAGCGAGCTTACTAGGACACCTCATTCTGGAATTTAAAAGAAAAATACAAGAATACCTTCAAGTTCACAATAATACTCCCCCTTAATAATCCTTGTCCTCAAAAACTGAAAAGAGGAAAGTTGTTGGTTATGAAACTCTCATCTTCCTGTAGCATTTGCAGGTGTTGCATTAGCATTTACCCCACTGCTCCATTCTACATGTTGACCATTTAATTCAATTCTGATTTTAAAATATTGTCACTAACTTTTTATAATCCGAAGATTATGCTAAACCTATTAATTGTTTTATGTCCATTAGGAATCTTGTAGATTTTAATGAATAATTTTTTTTAACTTTTTTTTTAAAATTAAATATTTTTATGTTTTCTTTTCATGTTATTATCGAACATTCAAACAGAACTTAAAAGTAAAATTGGACTCGATCTTAAGAGGACAAATTTTTTTTTCCTTAAATGCGGACCAATCAATTTGAGGAAAAAAATGGATGAATTTTTTTATGAAACTTGATGAAAATAATTTTCATGATTAGTAGATCACCTCCACCAACTTTCATTGAAAAATTCAATCGGGTAGAGGGTTAACTAAAAAATTGATATATATGCACTTTTTTGGCTGTTAAAATTTTATATGTTTAGCTAACCTACTTCCCGGATGAATTTTTGGATAAAATTTGGTATAGATGATCTACTAATCATGGAGATCATCTTCACTATATTTCATAAAAAAATTCATCCGTTTACCTCCTTAAAATAATTGGTCCGCATTTAAGGACTAAATAAATGGTTATCTTTAGATCCTTCCCCCTACTTTAACATAGCCAACTTTTGCTAAAGCAAAAATATCTATTCATTCAATACCTTTCTCTTTCAATAATCAATAGAATACTCAATATATAGAAATAAGGAAAATAAAGGAAAAGGAAAAAGAAAAGCAAAAAGAAGAGAAAATTCTATATCATGTGATTAACACTTTATTCCTAAGTACCCTGAGTGATCCCATTCAGTTGAAGAATGAACAGTTTACAGTAACTTGGTGTTCATAGATTCATCATTTCCCACATACTTCCTTTGTTTATATCGCAATATTTCATTCTTTAATGAATAATTAGGATTATTGTGGAAGTTTGCAATCAATTGATTAATCATTGTCGCACTATAGGATCTAAATCATAGCTACTCAACACTTTCTTTTACTGGTATAGCTGCTCAATTGGCTCTTTTATTCATACATTCGAGGCAGAGCACCTACTGCCCTGATTTCCTTGCCACTTTGATACCTTATTTCATAACCATAACCTAATAATTTGGTGGACCACTTTTGTTGGAGCATAGTTGAAAGCCTCTGATCATTAAAGTATTTAATACTTTATTGACCAGTAAGAATTATGATGTTTACCTTAAGAAAATAATATTTCCAATGCTGCATAGACATGATGATGGCTAGAAGCTCCTTCTCATAGGTGGATAGGACTAGGTATATTTCATTTCAATCGATTTTTATTTGTGCAAGAGTATTTGGACCTGAATTAGTTATTTTTTTTTATTTTTTTTCACCTGATTTCCCTTTGAAAGAAGTTTAATTCTTATCAAAATTCGTTTTATTTCATGTACAATTTTGTTGGGACGGGGTGTGTTCTTAAATTAGTGTAGCTTGCCGTCTCTGAACTTCAATAAAAAAAAATCCATTGCTTAATTTGATAAAGAATAAAGACAAACCAACGTTTAGCAATTAGCCATGGCTAGAATTATTTTTGCTGATGACACAGAAGCTCCTACACAAAACAAAAGTGACACGACACAATATCAAGTCTACTATTAGGGTGTGTTTAACGTGTCAGATTAGAAGTTGAATATGATTATTTAATACTATCTAAACAAGATAAAACAATCATACATCTTAAGTGAGATTCGTTAATCCCTCGCTTGATAGGATAAAAATGATTAGTAAGATAAATAATCTGACTTGATATTCACTCCCGACGAACACCAAATATAAGATATGATAATATTACCTTACTTTACTCTCTTATATTACGTGATAAATGCAACCTTAGGGATTAGGAAAGAAATAGGGCAACCTTTTGAATGAAACTTTAATAAAAGAAAGGGTAAATTACCAAAAAATACAATGTACTTTACCCGTTTTTACAATTTGGGTAATATAAAATTTTCTCGACATTAGAAACATTATACTTTATTTATTTTTTCATTTTGGGTAATATTTTGGGGGTTATTATTACCCAAATTGTCGAGAAAATTAAAGTACAATGTTTCTAATGTCGAGAAAATTGTATATTACCCGAATTGTAAAAACGGGTAAAGTACATTGTATTTTTTGGTAATTTACCCTAAAAGAAAAGGTGTTTTTTTTAATTTCTTAAAGTTTCAATCTTGGGCCCTTCTTTAAGAGAGTTCGAAGTCAACTACTTTCTTCATTTTTTTCCATATTATTTTGGGCCCACTTTGTATCGTGTGTCTATGTAATATTATGCTCAGGCCCGGCCCAAAATACGGCTAACAAGGCGCCGTGGTTCCTCAAAATTTTAGTATTTTAGGGTCTTCAAATTTTTTATTTTCCGCTTTATATATATTTACGTAGTGTTATATAAAAGAATAAAACTCGCTTATATTTTATAGAAACCCAATTTACGCACATGAAAAAAAAGGCCACTTTAATATAACAAAATTACATAACCTACATGTATTAACAGCTGTCATTAATTCAACTGTTCAAGTATAGTGACCCAAGTAATGACCAGTGACATTAATACTTGGGTGGTCAATTTCTTCTCATCAGCTCTTACGTAAAAAAATATATTAATTAGGAAATATCAAGAGCAGTAAGTTAGCCAAAAGCAGAGAGAAATTTAAATAGCTAATTATTTAAGTTTATTTTAAATGTTTGATTAAAAGAGTTTTAATTTTATATTTGTATTATCAATGGGGCTCATTTTCAAAATTCACTCTAAGCCCTCAAAACTTTCTAATGGGCCCTCATTATGCCCCTCTATGTATTGGAGGCCATGTGTTGTGGCCCATGTTGCATACTCACATGGTCGAATCTAGTAGATACATAATTTACTAATTTTCAGTCAAAAAACGAGCGGGTTAGTATAGTAGTAAAAGTGTTCACTTGGATTTAAGATATGTTGAGTTTGAGTCTTCTTGAAGGTGAGAAAGTTTTTTAATATTTATACTAAAAGGAAGAGATATAAACCTTCAATTTTATTTATTTAATATTATTTTTTTTTAAAGTAAGAAATTCACTTTAAAAATAAAATAAAATAATACTTTTACTTTATGATGTTGTTGCACATCTGGAGGGCTAGGCCTTCTTCTACCTTTCACTCAAATTATATTGTAAGGCTGCGTTTGATTAACCTATTAATGTTGCAAGAGGGTTTTGTTTGCATGAAATGTGTAACACAATGAGCTTTGACTCGTTGCAAAATGAAAAAACTATAAACTACTCTCACTTTTTTCAAACATTTTGATACCAATTGGACAATAAAAAGTAGTATAATTAATTTTCATAATTTATGATCTTTACGCTGAGGCCTTGTTTGATTCACGAATTTGAGCACGGAAAGGAAAGTATTTCCTTCTACACGCAGTTAATTGTCGTTCTATCTCCCTTTTATTTACTTTTCCTCTCATTCCTTGTTCACGGTGAAGGTTATACTTTCTGAGATGTAAAATCAAGCTAGTAAGAAAGTATATGAATGTGAAAACTTGAGTCAAGCTGGTGAAATGAACTATTACTTCTCATATACACAAGCACACAAACAGAATCCAAGCAAAAATTGAACTAGATCTACCAACAAATGAAACCATACGAAAGAGAAATGCAAAGTTCAGTGCCTTGGTCAAGATGGCTTCTCAAAGCTGCCGAGAACAAATCCGGTGATGCTGAATGCTTTGAGTGTGTTTTCAGTGAAATCAAAACAGGTAAGTTTCTGTGGATATGAAAAATTAACCAAAATAAAGAAGCAATTCAATTACAAAACTACTAACTTTGTTTGACTTGTAAGATCAGATTAATCAAAATTAATTAAAAGGAAAAACAATGATCATAAAATGTGACAACCAACAATCAATCAAATACCCACATATATAGAGAGCTTCAACCCAAAATTAGGAGGATCAATTGCATTCGTGAGGTGGAATCGATTGTCGAGTGGAATCGAGCTCTAATTCATTACAATTATCTGGAGAAGAATGATGCCCAAATTCACCGAGATCAATTGATTTCGCTAAACTCACGTCCTCTACTTGGTTCTCCGGATCCACTTCGACAAAAATTAATAAAAACAAAACAAGGAGTAGTGGTAATACATATTTCAGCGATTACAACGACTAGAACGGTTAAAAGTCTCCACTGCCTGATGTCCTTTAGGGATGCAAAAGCCATCCATTAGAAACACGACTTTTGGTGTAGTGGATACCGACCAACCAGTGATGCTACATCTCGTTTGCATAGGAAACTGTTTGCATATTGAAAACAGTTTCCACTGCATCGAGTTTTCAATAACAAACAGAACACAGCATGTGCTTCAAATATAAAATTTGAAGGTTTGGGGTAAAGTGTAAACCGCATACGCACCATGTCTAAGAAAATTAAAAAAACATAATTACTGCATTGACATGTATACTTCAAGAAGTCTGATTTTTCTATTATTGCAAAGCTTATACATTTCCAACAACAAACGCGACAAAAGTGAGCTTAATATCACAAACTACCCTCTGAAATTAACTACTAAATCATAATTTCTGCAAAAAAGAAGAAGAAGTGTTGATAGAAACTTGTATTGCGAGTGATAAGGGATCAAGAGATGTACTAAGTTTTCAAAATAAGAAACAACCATCACTCAATTTTACAAGCACTTGCTTGGATCAAGCAAAACAAGTCAAATGTTTTCTACTAAGATGAAAATATTGAAGACATACAATGAACAACTAACTCGGACTATTTCACCAGTTTTGAGAATTTGCTGAAGCTAACCAATCAGCTAAAATTGTTTCTTTCTGTTAAAATGGATAGGATTACATATTAAAAAGAACAATCAGAACAAAACATCACCCTTGAAGAACAAATGTAATAGCCACAAAAGCATCCACAACAGTTTTTTCTGAAACCAAGAATTTGTATGATACCGTTCGATTGCGCTCAGGCCTTTTCCTTTCTTTCTCATTCTTCATTCTTATTAAGTTCTTTTTTTTCCCTTTTGAAGCCCTACAGGCAACTATGTGTGCCATCCAATGAACGTGATGTTGTGGGCAAGCCGATGTATATACCCTTGTGTCACTGTAGTAGGTGCTGGCGAACTACACGCTAGGGAAGTTCATCCATCATTGCCTGGGTGTGGTAAACTAAAGTGCTATCTATGTCTAGTTATTAGTCCTTCCTACTAAGATACCTTTTTAGGAAAAAATAAAACCACGAGAGTTTGGGCCTAAAGCAGACAGTTGAACCGAGACATGAAAATGGAAGTAGTCCAATGATATCCAAGGTCAAACCACTCTAGGGAATAGTGAACTATCCTGCAAACCTTATGCGAGCGCAAGTTGGATAAGGTCATCCAACTTGATTGGTGCAGATGTTTTAAAGAAAGAAACTTGACCTTCTCTTGAAACAAATTCTCAAACTCCTTTTTTGGCTGACAATGTACAACAAATTAATAACTGTGTTCACCAAGCATCAGGCTCAAGATCTATGTATATAGAACATGGACACATTACACCAAAGGGTAAGTATATGTATAATTCAGATAATTAGAATTCAAATTAATTAAATATAAACAAGTCTAGACTAAACACGCAAGAAAGACATTGGGGTAGAAATACTTCTATGCAACTGGAGCCAGAAAATTTGTTCAAGTGGGGTCAAAAAAAAAATTTATTCAGAATTTTTCTAAGCTAATATTGAATCAACCACAATAACCAAAAAATAAATATATTAATCTTAATATTAACTTATCAAATAATAATCTAATAAGCAAATCAACCTCAATAAAAAAAATTATTATCAATATTTAACAATCTAATAAACAAATAAACATTAATAAATAATAAACAACAAACAAATATATTAATAAACACCTAAAAGCAAATATCAACATTAATATCAATATTTAACAATCTAAAAGCAAATCAACATTAATAAATAATAACCAACAAACAAATATGTTAACAATTTAAGAAGCAAATCAATATTAAAATACTTAAATCTTAATATTCAAAAATTTAAATAAAAAAAAAGGGAAAGAGGGCTATAAGAGCATAAGAAGACCCCTAAACATCACCCATTGATTATAATCACCTGCCCCCGAACTTATAATGTTCGTCACACAAAAGCCTCTCTTCTCTCGCCCACCAGTTTCTCTTTTATTATATCACCAATCTCTAACTTTTTATGTTATCTCTAGGTGCGTACATGGCTCCGCCCCCGTATGTAACGACGTTAGCAGGCACACGAGCAGTCTTATCCCAATCTGCCACGACTATAGTAGGCACATGAGCAATCTTATGCCAATCTTCTCCCTCGTTCGGGCTAACCCTTTCTTTGAAAGCATCAGGCATACTTGTCAACTTAATTTGTTGGCAGTGGACTAGATGTTGGAATCCATCAGGAATCATTTTCAATTTGCTGCAGGATCTGATCTCTACTTTCTTTAGAATTGTCATCGCTCCCTTTTCCACAATCCATTCCTCCAGTTGCTCTAGCATCCACAGGTTCAGGCCTTGAAGCAGAGGAAAACCTCCAACAGAGCAGACCATTTTCTTCCCAACATAGGATCGAGAGTACAAGTTAAGGGTCCTAAGGTTGGGAAGCTTCTCCAACCTAGGTGCTGGGTCTTCTATTAGTCCCGACAAAGACAAAGCAATCTCGGTAAGACTCATAGGGAAGTCATTGATGACAACTGGATTCTCCAACCGTCCAAACAAATATATGTTAGAAAGATTTTTAAGACCCGACAAATTCTCCACGTATAGGTCAGAAGGTTGGACCATTTCATCAATTGATCTTAGCCTTAAGGATTCGAGGTTGTTCAGTTTCACAATCGACTTAGCCAATGCCTTTTTCTGTGACGATGTTAACCGGCAAGCCAGCCCTAATTTTCTTAGACTGACCAGCCTGTCAAGGTGACTAAACGGAGTCTCCTCATCTACAAACACTCCCCAGAGTGTTTGGATGTTTAGAAGCGAGCAGGTAGCTGTTGGAGCCACAAATCTACAACGGTAAATTTCAGTCAGGTAGAGGTGCTGCAGCGGCTGCATCTTCCACACGGAAGAGGGGAGGTGCCTGATGCAAGTGTGCTTCAAATCCAAAGTTCTAAGGTTCAGCAAATTGCCTATGGATGAAGGAAGCACCTCCAGATATGTACCTCTTAGGCCTAGATACCTTAACTGACTAATATTCCCAATTGAATTGGGCAGTTTAGGGCGAAAAACGCTTTCAAGATCGATTACTCGCAGCATTTTGAAGCACCTCATCGCAATGACTTTACCAAGAAAATTTCCTATATCCACCCCGGGGACAGGTCCTTCCCGCAAATCAAAAGATAGAAATGAACTAATGTACTGATATTGCTGCAAGGAAGAACGACTTAATCTATCGCTACTATGGATGTGGGAGAAGCAATCGCCCTTATTGTCGAGATGATCAGCAAGTCTGACAGGCCTCTCTGGTTTCTTATTTTCGCTAGCTTCCCCACCCTCTATTGACAACCAATTCTCCCTCAATGTTTGGTTTAGACGACAAGTTTTCACCTTTCCATCTGTCTTCCATTCTGCCACTTGAATAAAGTCTTCATGTACAAGCTCCATTAAACACTTCTCGGCGAGTTTCTCCAGGGATTCACCGCTGCCATTTTCCTTTTGCAACAGTTCCTCTGCAACCCACAACGCGAACAGCCGCCTCTTAGGGACGTCATAGGCTTCAGGGAAAAGTTTGAAACAAGAGATGCATTCCTTCAAGTTTGATGACAAGGAACCAACAGTTGCCTTCGAGGTACGGGGGTCTAATTGTAGATGGGGCTGGTTTAGCACCTCCGACCACCGGTCTTGAGTTGTAGCTGTACGTGACAACATCTCTCCCGCAGTTAAAATTGCTAGAGGTAAGCCCATGCACTTCCTCATAATATCTCTTGCAACTTCTTTTAGTTCAGGAGGGACAGGTACTCTGGCATTGAGCAACTCCCAGCTTTGTGCATCACTTAGTCTCCGCATTTCATAAGTTGTGGAAACCCAGTTGGACTCGATCTTAGCTAGGTCCCTCCTGGGAGTTGTGACCATGATTTTGCTCTCACTGTATACTCTCCTTAACAGATCTCGAATAAGTTTCCAAGCTTCGAGTGAGTTCAAGTCATCGAAGACTATGAGACACCTTGAAGAGCTCAAGACGTCAACCAACTTCTCCTCTAGGTCCTTCATATTCTCTTTTCTTCTTCTGGTGATGATCTGATCTGGAGTTTGCTTCACTATGTCCAGCAACACATTCCCCATTTGTTCTAATACGGTCACCCAAATAGTGACTTCAAACCGTGGATAATTTACCATATTTTTGTATACTTCATTGACAAGAGTTGTCTTCCCTGCACCTTTTGAGCCCACAATAAATATCACTTCGCCAAAGTCATCATCCTTCATCAACATCTGTGACAAAACCTGCACATCTTCCTCAAGACCGATAAGGGGTATCGATCCAGTGTTGGCTTTACTCATTGCAAAGGACAGACTGTTGAAAACACTAACCAGACTGGTTTCTCAGTTCTTGATTACAAGCCCAAAATTAGGATCCAAGTAGCTTTTAACTGAATGCTCGTTCTTCTTGTCATTCTTTTATGCTAAATTCCGGTGCCTTTCGGAAGAGGGTCAAGTATCTATATCTATACTATATATATATATAAGCACCAACAATGTTAAAGTGTTTTTATCTTTCTTTGACAAGTGTAACTTTTTATTTTAAAATTAAAATCCCATACTGAAAATAAAAATCAAGTTATTTATGTCTTTCTACTCAAAATAAAATTTACGATAATATCAAATTACTCTACTAGCGAAAATCTTTAAAAAATAAGTTATTCTACTAATGAAAATTAAGTTGTAGTGTTGTATTACTCAAAATAAAATTAAAATAAAATTATGCATTTTATGTCTTCTACAAAAAATAAAATTATGCATTTGATCTCTTACTCAAAATGAAAGTCAAAATAGTATCAAATTACTCTACTAATTATACTCAAAATAAAATTATGTATTTTATGTCTTTTACTCAAAATGAAAGTTACAATAGTATCAAATTGCTCTACTAATGAAAATCACGTTGTACTACTCAAAATAAAATTAAAACAAAATTATGTCTTTTACTCCTTTTATTCTACTCAAAATAGAAAAAAAAAATCTTCTACTCAAAATCAAATTCACGAGGATATCATATTAATTTGGTTTAAACTCTACTTATTTTAGTTTTTCTATTTTTCGAATGATATTATATCTCTTACAATACATCCTAATTTATTTCAACATATTATACAAGGTTCGTTCTCTCTCTTTGAGCATATTCATATTATTATTACTACAAACGAATCTTATTTCATAAAACAGTAGTTCAACAATACAGTGGATATTGGTTAATGTTTTTATAATTTTTTTATGGTCAACAATAGTTCACTCTCTGCGTAAATGAGTTTTTTTTACTATTTTATTAGTTAGTTTTTTTTTTATTGGTTAATGGTTGACACTAGTGTTTTTATTGGTTAGTGCTTTTTATTATTATTGGTTGCGTACACTTTAAATTTAATTAATTTCCTTCTCTATTGGTTAAATCAAAAATACAATTAATCAAATTAATAATAAATGTACTAATCATATAATATACTTCAATACAGGTTTATGTTTGGCCACCTGCTGAAATTTAGCGTTACAATTTTAGTACACCTAATTGATTATACCATTCTCTTACAATTTTAAATTACATTCCACACTTGATATTATTATTGTTAGTTTGTTTGTTATATATTTATCAAGCATTTGCTTTGGATAGAACTTCTTTGCTTTTTTTCTTTTTCTTTTTTTTTTTTACTAATTCTTTTTACATACTTATTATTAAAATCAATAACCTTTGTCGAACACTAAAGTCACATGCAATGCACTTGTACAAGAGCTAGTAAAAAGAAAAAGAGTGCATATATGAATGCTTTCCTACATAGCATAGCATTAAAATAAAGCGAATTTCAAGGAGAGAACTTTACACTGCAGCAACAATGACTAACCTTTCTTCTTTTTCTTTTTTTAAAAATTTCGGAAGCAAAGAAATTTGTTCAAATTTGGAAACCATGCATAAGGGTGGGCAAGTGCAAATATAACATTGCAATGATAAAACAGAAAAATGACTAAACTTTCTCTCATCATGCTTCCAGGAATTTGTGAGGAGAGTATAACGAAAAGAATCTAGATGAGGCCACAAATATTAATTTTTTTTTTTTTTTGTGAAATCATCATACTAAAGAAGGAAAACTTTAGTTGAATTCTAACATTCATAAGTTGAGCAGCAAGTTTATGCTAATTTGGCCGAGTTCAAGTTTTAACTTTTCAATTCTTCTTTCCCAGAAACTTGTTATTCATAAATGCAGATTTTTCCAGGAAAATTGAGGCGACTTTGGAATAGATGGGAGCTCCGGGCAATGGTCCTGCTCAGCCTCTCCTTACAAATGACGCTCATAGGCCTAGGCAACAGGAGGAAGTACAATACAAGAAACTGGATCAGAATCATCCTTTGGCTCACCTACTTATCGGCTGACTGGGTTGCAACTGTTTCACTCGGAGTCCTCTCCAGCAGCCAAGGAGATTCTACTGACGATTCGCAGGATCCCAACTACGTGATAATGGCATTCTGGGCGCCTTTTCTTCTCCTACACCTCGGTGGCCCTGATACAATCACTGCATACTCATTGGAAGACAACGAACTGTGGCTACGGCACTTGCTTGGGCTCATTGTACAGGTGGGCGTGGCCCTTTATGTCTTTGTCAGGTCCTTCAAGCCGACTGAGCTCAACTTTGTTGCTATTCCAATTTTCATAGCTGGGATCATCAAGTTCGGTGAGAGGACTTGGGTTCTCAGGTCCGGAAGCAGCAAGTATTTTCGAGCATCACTTCTTCCGCGTCCCGATCCAGGTCCCAATTATGCCAAGTTCATGGAAGAATATGTCTTGAGAGAAACAGAGGGTTTTTATTTGTCCTGGAGCGTGACCAAAGCACCAAACATTGCGTCTCATAACTATGCAGCTAACACAAATAGCATTATTCCTGACGCAGCCATTTTGAACGCTGCATATGACTTTTTCCTCATATACAAGCGCCTGTTTGCGGATCTCATCCTCAGCTTCCAGGACCTCGAGAAAAGCCTCTCATATTTCCGCACCTGTTCTTGGGAAGATGCTTTCAAAGTTATAGAGGTCGAGCTCGGATTCATATACGACATTCTTTACACAAAGGCCACAATAATTCACTCATTGTGGGGCAGCTGTCTTCGCTTCACTAGT
Source organism: Lonicera japonica (assembly GCA_021464415.1). Classification (NCBI taxonomy): domain Eukaryota; kingdom Viridiplantae; phylum Streptophyta; class Magnoliopsida; order Dipsacales; family Caprifoliaceae; genus Lonicera; species Lonicera japonica. The sequence continues at coordinate 87,762,460 of CM038464.1, forward strand.
TTATCTTCCACTGCTGTTGCTTTGATCGCCTTCAGTTCTATTGACCTGCAAAGGCAAGGTTACTCATCGGTTGATAAGAGCATTTCATTTCTTTTGCTGGTTGGGGCAATTGGCCTCGAGTTGTATGCATTTCTTCTAATGCTTTCGTCAGATTGGATGCTACTACGGTTGAGTAAGCACAGAAACCCTTTCGTGAAATCCGTGTACAGAGTCATATCCTGTTTCGAGTACATAATCAGCAAGAGGAAGTGGTGCAACTCCATGGCACAATACAATCTGATAAGTTCTTGTTTGAAGGAAAACCCGAGCAAGTGCTATAATTCGGAGGCGGTACCTTCCATTCTCAAAGAATTCATGTTTGATAGGGTACCTTCCATTCTCAAAGAATGCACGTTTGAACAGGTACATCCCAATCTCAAAGAATTCATGTTTGAACGTCTCGTGACAATTTCAAAGGGCGTTTCGGATTTCAAAGTCAACAAGCAACTGTGTGCTGCTAGGGGAGATGGCGTGCTTCGAGAACACAATTGTCTAGACAAGCTTCAGTGGAGCGTAGAGGTTGAATTCGATCATAGCATTCTTCTCTGGCACATTGCAACAAACCTGTGCTATTTCTCTGATCAGCACGATGAGCAGGACGCTGTCCTCCATCCAAAATGGAAAGCAAGCAAGTTGCTGTCGGACTATATGTTATACATTCTGGTCGAGCGTCCCTTCATGTTGCCCAATGGGATCGGGCAAATTAGGTTTCAAGACACCTGTGCCGAAGCCACCGAGTTTTTCCAAGAAAGCAAGACCATATCAGATGAAGACCTTGCTTGCAGAAAGTTGCTACAAGTTGATACCAGAATTCCGCCTGAAGAAGTGAAAGGAGACAGAAGCAAATCCGTGCTATTCGATGCGTGTAAACTCGCAAAATCATTGCAACTGCTGGAAAGGGAGGAGAAGTGGGAAAAGCAAAAAAAATGGAAGATGATAAGCGATGTATGGGTGGAGATGCTATCATATGCAGCAAGTAAGTGTACATGGAATCACCATGCTCAGCAGCTTGGACGCGGAGGAGAGCTTCTCACCCACGTCTAGCTTTTGATGTCACATCTTGGATTGACTGAAAATTTTCAAATATCACAAGGTCATGCTAGAATTAGATTGACAGTGCAATAGGAAACAATTTGTAGAAACTGCGAATAAAAAAGCCTCAGTTGTATTTCATTCCAGTTCGGAATTGGATCATGTGTTTTCCCCGTGGCATCGAGTCCCAAAACAGCTAGAACAGACATTTAATGTGACAAATTGAAGTTAAAGAAGATACCAAAGAAAAAGACATTCTTACCGGTCTTATTAACCGAATAATCATAACAGATGCATTAACGAGTTATACATTCCGATAATTTACAACCTATCGATGCATCCGGTATGAATAATCTGTTGATGAAGCCGGTAAGTATAGCATTCATCATTTAGATTGCCAAAGCAGTGAGACCTCTGTTCAAGTCAACAATTAGATTTCTAGGTCGTAATATGTACTGAAGGCACTATCCATCTTTGAAAAAACATCTTCAATCTCAACCATACAATTCTTTATTCCTTGTGCATTTTCAAGATCAAATATAGAAGCAATGAATACATGTTTTCTTTTCCAAATCATGTACTGAATCGTATTGGGCTCCTCTAGAGTGATTAAAATCTCGAGAAAGCTTGTATGAAATCAGTTAGTGCAATATTTTTCCAGAGCATCTAGCGAATCAACCAAGGCTCTACTTCATTTAAATACTTTAATGACATTTGCTTTTAACTCTCAGGGGTATTTGTTTTTGCCTCTGAATGCCTAATGGGAGAGTTTTAAATATTTAGAGGTGCAATAAGCTATTTTTTTCTTTAAAAAAATCAAGAGATTAACGGCTAGTTTTTTAATGATTAAGCATTAAACATTAAGAGACATCAGCCCCTTCATGCTTAATGTTGAATTCCACAAGTTAGTTTGGGGGACCGAAGGCAATTCTCCACGCACCCAGAATGAGAACTGTGAGAATGCGCTACATCTCATATATTATACTTGTTGGTATCCCGCCTCAGTCCTCACTGAAGCCAGAAGGCGCTAGAGCCTCATTAGAAAAAAAAAAAAAAACAAACAACATCCTCAGATCTTGGAATTAGCATTTAGCACTCAGCATTTAGTAATTAGCATTCATCAATTAAATGTTAAGAAAAAAAAAAAAAAAGGCACCCTTAATGTTGCTGAATGGAAGCCTATTTGGCATCAAGAGTTAAAAACGGTGTGTTTTTGCATTCAGCATTAAGAGAAAAGTCATTTGGTGAATGCTTGATTTGATTTTAACGAAATTTTGCTCCAATGGCCCTATTCTTTTTATTCCTTAGCTTCTGATGCAAATCATAATAATAAGGCTAAAATTATAAAATTCCAAGTATTCAACATTCAAAGCAAAATAAAACCAAACACAATTTTCAGAGGTTCATTCAACATTAAGCATTCACAGTTTAACATTTAAGAAAAACAACAAATTAAGAATCTCTTAAAAAAAAAAAATAGAATTACTAGCAAAGAACTGAACTCAACCTTAAAATCAATTATGGCGAATAATATCCTAAAACTTTGGACTTGACTGATCACTTTGAGATTGAACAATTAGAATGGAGAACATATAAGCTATGAAAAATGATACACAGAGATAATCGGTATGAGAAATTTGGTTGAAGATAACTCTCTGTTAATTTAATCATCGAATCAATCACAAATAACTAGGGCAAAAGCGAGACAAACCTCGTTGAAATTTGAATGCGGTTATGTATGTCGGTGGATTAGTATGTTCTGTGCAATGCAGGGAAATATTTCAAAGGATTAACCATCCAATTCAAACTTTCTCATTCATTTTCTTTAGGATTTTGTAGTATTTTTTAGTGCTAATTCATCTGCATAAAATGGTTAATTTCTTTTTGTTCAATTGTTTCTCTTTTTTTGGAGCAAAATTGAATATAATAAACCAAATTTGCTCACACATACAGCGTCATTCAAATATAAGAAATTTAAATAAAAAAGCTGAATTTATATTTTTTAAAAAAAAAAAAAAGCAAACAAACAAACAATAACAAAGCCAGCAAGATTCTTATAGTAATTTTGTTGTAAAATGAAGTCTATAAGCGGCTGTTTGATGATGATATGAAAAATAAAAATAATTAAATTTAGTGAAGAGTTTGAAAAGAAGTTGAGACACATGGAATATATCTTCTAACTTTATTACTTTTTTCATAAATTTATTTTTTTTGGTCATTGAAGAACAAAAAATTTTTTTTACAAAAAAATTAAGAAATATGTTGGCCATTTATTTATAAAATGAATAATATTTTATTATATGACTAAACTTATTTTTTAACTTTTTTTTCAAATTAAATAATTTTATGTTTTCTTCTCATGTTATTGTCAAAACAGTCAAACGGAACTTAAAAGTAAAATTGAATTTTAAAACAGTTTAAAAAAACTGTTGTAACATTGTAGTAGGCCTAAATCTACTAGAGTAACTATTGAAATTTAAAATATAATAACTACGAGATCTACTTTAACATAGCCAACTTTTGCTAAAACAAAATTATATATTCATTCAATACCTTCCTCCTTCAATAATCAATAGAATACTAAACATATAGAAATAAGAAAAATAAAGGAAAAAGAAAATAAAAAAGAAGAGAAAATTCTATATCATGTGATTAACACTTCATTCCCAAAATAACAATAATATAGCCAGCTCACTATGACACCTCATTCTAGAATCTAAAAGAAAAATACAAGAATACCTTCAAGTTCACAATAATACTCCCTCTTAATAATCCTTGTCCTCAAAAATTGAAAAGAGGAAAGTTGTTGGTTATGAAATTCTCATATTTGGGTAGCATCTGCAGGTGTTGCATTAGCATTTACCCCACTCCTCCATTCTACCTTTTGACCATTTAATTCAATTATAATTTTAAAAGATTGTTGATGGGGTTAAATACTGATTTTTACCATTGGCCTACAAAGGTAATTCAATAATTTTATTCCCGATAAAATTTCACATTTACCCCCGATAAAATCTCACTTTTATCTCCACTAAAATCCCACTCAACTCCACTCAAATTCCACTTACATCCACTCACCTTTATAAAATTATATTTTTACCCCTCATCTTTATCAAATTTATTTTTTTACCATTCTAGATTTTACCTATAAATACCTTCCCTCATTCATTCATTCAACACACCAAAAAAATATATCTTCATTCTCTCCTAAGATCCATCCATCTCATCTAAAAGACAAAAAGCCATTGGCAAAATAAATACAAGTCAATTTAAGAAGAAATAGAAGGGTCTTATACTTTCTCTTTTCATACCCTAAAAAAATACCAACAACCCTTATATACTCTCTCTTCTACACAGTTTATTATTTCATCTTCTTGAAATATTTGTAATCCTAATTCTATACTTATAAATAGAATTAAGGAAATTATTGAGAGAGAGGTTTGTAATCCTAATTCTATATTTATAAATATAATTAAGGAAATTATAGAAAGAGATTGGTAGCTTGTATTATCATTCAAATTGATCGCCTTTGAGCTAATACAAAGCAAACACACACAAAATGAGGATGTACTATCGCAATAGCATAAGCGTTATCGGGGGAACCTACCTTAAAAAAAATGTCATGTGTTCATCATTGCGCCGCATTTATTTTTTATTTACCGATATTTGCTTATTGATTGGTTAATTATCTACTTCTAGATTTTGACACCATCAATTGTCATTAACTTTTTATAATCCGTAGATTATGCTAAACCTATTAATTGTTTTAAGTCCATTTAGAATCTTGTAGATTTTAATGAATAATTTTTTTTAAATTTTTTTTTAAAATTAAATATTTTTATGTTTTCTTTTCATGTTATTATGGAACATTCAAACGAAACTTAAAAGTAAAATTGAACTCTGAAACAGTTTAAAAAAATTGCTGTAATATTGTAGTAGTCCTAGGTCTACTAGGGTAACTATTGAAATTTTAAATATAATAACTACGAGGTCTACTTTAACGGGAAACGATTTTAAGAGGACCAATTTTTTTGTCCTTAAATGCGGACCATTCAATTTGAGGGGGAAAATGGATGAATTTTTTTATGAAACTTGGTGAAAATGAGCTCCGTGATTAGTAGATCACCTCCACTAACTTTCATTGAAAAATTCATTAAGGAAGAGGGTTAACTAAAAAATTGATATATATGCACTTTTTTTGTCGTTAAAATTTTAGATTTTAGCTAACCTACTTCCCGGATGAATTTTTGGATAAAATTTGGTAGAGATGATCTACTAATCATGGAGATCATCTTCACCAAGTTTCATAAAAAAAATTCATCCGTTTACCCCCTTAAAATAATTGGTCCGCATTTAAGGCCTAAATAGATGGTCCTCTTTAGATCATTCCCCCTACTTTAACATAGCCAACTTTTGCTAAAGCAAAAATATCTATTCATTCAATACCTTCCTCCTTCAATAATCAATAGAATACTCAATATATAGAAATAAGGAAAATAAAGGAAAAGGAAAAGCAAAAAGAAGAGAAAATTCTATATCATGTGATTAACACTTTATTCCCAAAATAACAGTAATATAGCGAGCTCACCAGGACACCTCATTCTGGAATTTAAAAGAAAAATAAAAGAATACCTTCAAGTTCACAACAATACTCCCTCTTAATAATCCTTGTCCTCAAAAATTGAAAAGAGGAAAGTTGTTGGTTATGAAACTCTCATCTTTGGGTAGCATCTGCAGATGTTGCATTAGCATTAACCCACTGCTCCATTCAACCTTTTGACCATTTAATTCAATTCTAATTTTAAAAGATTGTCATTAACTTTTTATAATCCGTAGATTATGCTAAACCTATTAATTATTTTAAGTCCATTTAGAATCTTGTAGATTTTAATGAATAAGTTTTTTTAAACTTTTTTTTAAAATTAAATAATTTTATGTTTTCTTTTCATGTTATTATCGAACATTCAAACGGAACTTAAAATTAAAATTGGGCTTTGAAACAGTTTAAAAAGACTGCTGTAATATTGTAGTAGCCCCCGGTCTTATTGAAATTTAAAATATAATAACTATGAGATCTAATTTAACATAGCCAACTTTTGCTAAAGCAAAAATATTTATTCATTTAATACCTTCCTCCTTCAATAATCAATAGAATACTAAACATATAGAAATAAGGAAAATAAAGGAAAAATAAAATCAAAAAGAAGAGAAAAATCTATATCATGTGATTAACACTTTTTTCCCAAAATAACAGTAATATAGCCAGCTCGCTAGGACACCTCATTCTAGAATCTAAAAGAAAAATACAAGAATACCTTCAAGTTCACAATAATATTTCCTCTTAATAATCCTTGTCCTCAAAATTGAAAAGAGGAAAGTTGTTGGTTATAAAACTCTCATCTTCCGGTAGCATTGCATTAGCATTTTACCCAACTGCTCCATTCTACCTTTTGACCATTTAATTCAATTCTGATTTTAAAAGATTGTTATTAACTTTTTATAATCCGTAGATTATGCTAAACCTATTAATTGTTTTAAGTCCATTTAGAATCTTGTAGATTTTAATGAATATTTTTTTTAACTTTTTTTTTAAAATTAAATATTTTTATGTTTTCTTTTCATGTTATTATCGAACATTCAAGCGAAACTTAAAAGTAAAATTGGACTCTGAAACAGTTTAAAATTTTTTTTGTAATATTGTAGTAGCCTTAGGTCTACTAGGGTAATTATTGAAATTGAAAATATAACAATTACGAGATCTACTTTAACGGGGAAGGATCTTAAGAGGACCAATTTTTTTGTCCTTAAATGCGGACCAATCAATTTGAGAGGGAAAATAGATGAATTTTTTTATGAAACTTTGTGAAAATGATCTCCATGATTAATAGATCACCTTCACCAACTTTCATTAAAAAATTCAATCGGGGAAGAGGGTTAACTAAACAATTGATATAAATGCACTTTTTTTGCTGTTAAAATTTTAGATGTTTAGCTAACTTACTTCCAGGATGAATTTTCGGATAAAATTTGGTAGAGATGATCTACTAAACATGGAGATCATCTTCACCAAGTTTCATAAAGAAATTCATCCGTTTACCCCCTTAAAATAATTGATCCGCATTTAAGGACTAAATAAATGGTCCTCTTTAGATCATTTCCCCTACTTTAACATAGCCAACTTTTGCTAAAGCAAAAATATCTATTCATTCAATACCTTCCTCCTTCAATAACCAATAGAATACTCAATATATATAAATAAGGAAAATAAAGGAAAAGGAAAAGCAAAGAGGAGAAAATTCTATAGCATGTGATTAACACTTTATTCCCAAAATAACAGTAATATAGCGAGCTTACTAGGACACCTCATTCTGGAATTTAAAAGAAAAATACAAGAATACCTTCAAGTTCACAATAATACTCCCCCTTAATAATCCTTGTCCTCAAAAACTGAAAAGAGGAAAGTTGTTGGTTATGAAACTCTCATCTTCCTGTAGCATTTGCAGGTGTTGCATTAGCATTTACCCCACTGCTCCATTCTACATGTTGACCATTTAATTCAATTCTGATTTTAAAATATTGTCACTAACTTTTTATAATCTGAAGATTATGCTAAACCTATTAATTGTTTTATGTCCATTAGGAATCTTGTAGATTTTAATGAATAATTTTTTTTAACTTTTTTTTTAAAATTAAATATTTTTATGTTTTCTTTTCATGTTATTATCGAACATTCAAACAGAACTTAAAAGTAAAATTGGACTCGATCTTAAGAGGACCAATTTTTTTTTCCTTAAATGCGGACCAATCAATTTGAGGAAAAAAATGGATGAATTTTTTTATGAAACTTGATGAAAATAATTTTCATGATTAGTAGATCACCTCCACCAACTTTCATTGAAAAATTCAATCGGGTAGAGGGTTAACTAAAAAATTGATATATATGCACTTTTTTTGCTGTTAAAATTTTATATGTTTAGCTAACCTACTTCCCGGATGAATTTTTGGATAAAATTTGGTATAGATGATCTACTAATCATGGAGATCATCTTCACTATGTTTCATAAAAAAATTCATCCGTTTACCCCCTTAAAATAATTGGTCCGCATTTAAGGACTAAATAAATGGTCATCTTTAGATCCTTCCCCCTACTTTAACATAGCCAACTTTTGCTAAAGCAAAAATATCTATTCATTCAATACCTTTCTCTTTCAATAATCAATAGAATACTCAATATATAGAAATAAGGAAAATAAAGAAAAAGGAAAAAGAAGAGCAAAAAGAAGAGAAAATTCTATATCATGTGATTAACACTTTATTCCTAAGTACCCTGAGTGATCCCATTCAGTTGAAGAATGAACAGTTTACAGTAACTTGGTGTTCATAGATTCATCATTTCCCACATACTTCCTTTGTTTATATCGCAATATTCCATTCTTTAATGAATAATTAGGATTATTGTGGAAGTTTGCAATCAATTGATTAATCATTGTCGCACTATAGGATCTAAATCATAGCTACTCAACACTTTCTTTTACTGGTATAGCTGCTCAATTGGCTCTTTTATTCATACATTCGAGGCAGAGCACCTACTGCCCTGATTTCCTTGCCACTTTGATACCTTATTTCATAACCATAACCTAATAATTTGGTGGACCACTTTTGTTGGAGCATAGTTGAAAGCCTCTGATCATTAAAGTATTTAATATATATTAAAACTGAAGAAAAATGCTAGAGAGAGAAAGTCCAACAGAGCCCAACCCTGAAATAACCATGGAAGAGAGGGACCACTTAATTCGAAGTAACAAGAAAGTTAAAAACCACCATGATGAATATGGAGAAGCACGAGAAACTATGGTGCCAATGGAGGAGGAAGAAACTGGAGGACAATCCTATACTCAACACTACCCTGTAGAGCAGCGCACTGATGAAGTTAGTTCGAGCTATGAATGTGGTGATCCAATCAAAAATTTCACGGATGAGGAAATGGGGAACAATAAGGGTAATGAAAACCCCACTATGTCCTATAAGGATGCTGTGGCAAACTCCACCCCTAAAGAAATTTTCTTCAGTGAGGATGTGGAAAAATGGGACTGGCATTCTGATGATCACATGGCTGATAGCCAGAGCTTCAACCTCAATGAAAACCCGGTGGATGAGTGTTGCGCCAAACCGCTCACAACCGAGCACGACGCAACGTCGAGGGATCTCACAAGCCCAAATGGTATACTCGAAAGAAGAACCGACACAAAAAAGTACACCCACAATAGAGAAATAGGAAATAAAGAAACAATTGCGCAAGACAAGGTTTTACCGTGGTGTCGGCGTAAAAGCCACTAATCCACACAGACGATAGCTTCTATTAATAATTGGAACAAAGAGTGATTACAAGCACACAAGAAAAAATTCTCTCAAATTTAGCTCTCAACTCACTCTAAGCAAAAAACCAAGCTTTTTATGCAAAATGAGCCAAAAGCAACACTTAAAGGAAAAATGCCTTGGACCATGATCGATCATGGGCAACCCATGATCGATCATGGTGCCCACTGCCTCAATTTTCCAAAGTCCACCAAATGTGAGCCAAAACTCACAAATCTCCACCTTGGCGAACCATGCAGCGATCCCGTCCAGTAAATTGCACACCTCACTCCCATTGTTCCTCCATCAATACTGCTATAGCATCACACCCGGCTCAGAAGAGCCTCCACCCTCAATGGGTCCTCAACACCGAAAAAACATAGACCTCAGTTGAGCCCTGCTCAAACTTGATCATTCGAATGTCCCTCGATTCTTGTAGGTACCACACAATCCACCTAACGGCATTCCAATGCAGTTTCCAAGGATTTGTTCTAAACCTACCCTTTATGCTCAAAACCCGAGCAATAACCAGTTGAGTATTTACCATGGCATCCATCAAGTTCCCCACTATATGCGCATCCGGCACTTGAGCCATATACTCCACCACCTCCTCTGTACTTGGAATCATCATTTCTGAGAGCTTGAAGCACGGAGCCAATGGGACACAAATAGGCTCTTTATCCTGCATCCCAAACCGAACTACGACTTTTAGATATTGCCTCTGTGTGAGGCACAATCTACCCTTCTTCCTCTCCTTTATGACTTCCGTTCTAGAATCACTATTCTCATCTTTATCCACGAGCACCCACTTGCACCATCTCACAACCGACTCTTTCTTCTCTAGCAACTTGCAAAGATCCCGGGTACCAATGGCCGTCTTTCCTTCACCACAATGACTAACCGCCATTGTATCCTGATACGGAAACTGTTCTTCGCCATAAACCACCAATGCAAATGCCACACTATCTCTGTAGCTAAGTCGTTGAGGTGCTAGTAGAGCTTTCCGCTCTTTTATGCTCGCTAAAAATGGCACCTGTCGTTGACTAGATTTCTCAACAGGAATTTCTTCATCCTCCGAACCACTATCAGAAGACTCCACCGAAATAGTCACTTTCGGTTTCCACGAAGTAGCCACCTTCGTCTGCACCACCTTGCTCACTCCATTCTTCTTATTCTCAGAAGAATTCACATTCATTGCTGTAAACATCTTGAGCATCGATGTCTCGTCGAATGTCACATCTCTACTAGTCACCATCTTCTTCTCACGAAGGCACCACAACTTGTATCCCCCGACTCCACTACTAGAACCCATGAATAAACCATTACAGGCACTTAGATCAATTTTATCATCATTAATGTGATAATAAGCGGGACACCCAAAGATGTGCAACGTATCGTAACTAGTATGAGATCCTGACCAAATTTCCATCGGAGTTTTATACTCGACCTCCGAACTTGGCAACCTATTCACAACGAAGCTAGCATAGGATAAGGCCTCCGCCCAATACTGTTTCCCCAAATTTGCATTTGACAGCATACACCTCACTTTTTCAAGTAAGGTACGGTTCATCCTCTCAGCTACTCCGTTTTGCTGTGGTGTACCTCTAACCGTGAAATGGCGAACAATTCCCTCATCTTGACAGTACTCCTTAAACGGATCACTAGTGTACTCTCCGCCGTTATCGGATCTAAGTACCTTGATCTTCCTGCCAAGCTGATTTTCGACCATTTTCTTCCACCTTAGAAACACCCCAAAGACCTCGTCTTTGTGCTTCATGAGATATACCCAAATTCTCCTAGAGAAATCATCTACAAATGTAACAAAGTAATGATTACCTCCTAAGGATTTCGTCTTGGAAGGTCCCCAGACATCCGTGTGTATGTAGTCAAGCAACCCCTTTGTGCAATGAATAGCCGTCCCAAACTTTACTCGAGTCTGTTTCCCGAGCACACAATGCTCACAAAACTCTAGCTTGCAGCTCTTTGCACCCTTGAGCAGACCTTGGTTACACAACACTGTCATCGCCTTCTCCCCGGCATGTCCCAATCGCATATGCCATAGTTTCGTCGAATCTGACTCCAAACTTGCTCCACCAGTTTTTGAAGAAACTGAAGCACTACCGGTTACCGTGCAACACTGAAGGAAATAGAGGTTTCCCTCCTTCTTTCCTCTCATAACCACCAAAGCACCAGAGAGAACCTTTAGCATTCCGCCCTCGAGCACAATCTTGTGCCCACTAGAATCTAAAGTACCAAGAGAAACCAAATTCTTCTTCAGATCCGGGACGTATTTGACTTCATCAAGAGTTCGAACTACTCCATCATGCATCTTCAGCCTCACTGTTCCAATACCCATCATCTCACAGACATGATCATTACCCATCAAAACCGCTCCTCCATCCACCTTCGTCAAGGTATGAAATAGGTCTTTGTTTGGGCACATATGGTATGAACAACCCGAGTCTAAGATCCATTCGCCCACCGAGCTTTCTCTAGGAGTAACCGCTAACAGACTCTCAAAGTCACCATCCCCTGAACTAAGAGAATTCGCGGTATCATCCGCTTTCTTCTTCTTCCCTCCTAACTCTAGCATAGGACAATTTCTTCTGAAATGCCCCAATTCCTTGCACTTGTGGCACCGAACTTTAGTCAAGTCCCTTGGTCTGTACTTAGATTGAGAGTTGCTTCTGCCACCTTGTTCTCGCTCCTCATTTCTTCCTCGAGTAAACAACGCATCCGAGGAAGAATTTTCCTTCTCCCTTTGCCGTTGTTCATTACCCAATAACGCAGAAGAAACATCTTCAAACTTCACTGAATCCTTGCCATATAACAAAGTGGTGCTCAAATGGTCATAGGATTCAGGAAGTGAATTGAGCAACAAAATAGCTTTATCCTCATCTTTCATGTCCTCGTTCAAGTTTAACAAATCAGAAATCATCTTGTTAAACTCATCGACATGCTCACTCATTGATGTACTTCTAGCATATTCAAACCGGAACAGTTTCTTCTTGAGATAGAGACGATTCTCTATACTCTTCATCATGTACTTATCTTCCAGTATCTTCCATATGCTAGCCGCGGATTTCTCACGCATAACGTATTATATCACATTTTGAGCTAGATGCAACCGGATAGTGCTACAAGCCTTCAAATCATACTCTTCCCAATCAACATCTGTCATCGTCGTGGGCTTAGCTTCCACACCCAACAATGCCCTGTGCAACTCCTGTTGGATCAAGACATCGCGCATTTGGCATTGCCACATGCCGAAATTGACCAACTTTCCGTCGAATTTCTCTACGTCAAACTTTATCGCTGACACCTTTGAGGTCTTAGAAGTAGTCATCTTCAATCACCAATGGACTTGACAAACCAACAACGAGACAAAGATTGAAAAATCTCACTTAGGAATTTTATCAAACACTTGGCGTGCGACACAAAACCCACCTTTCTCGTTTTAGCCTCTGATACCAATTTGTTGCGCCAAACCGCTCACAATCGAGCACGACGCAACGTCGAGGGATCTCACAAGCCCAAATGGTATACCCGAAAGAAGAACCGACACAAAAAAGTACACCCACAATAGAGAAATAGGAAATAAAGAAACAATTGCGCAAGACAAGGTTTTACCGTGGTGTCGGCGTAAAAGCCACTAATCCACACAGACGATAGCTTCTATTAATAATTGGAACAAAGAGTGATTACAAGCACACAAGAAAAAATTCTCTCAAATTTAGCTCTCAACTCACTCTAAGCAAAAAACCAAGCTTTTTATGCAAAATGAGCCAAAAGCAACACTTAAAGGAAAAATGCCTTGGACCATGATCGATCATGGGCAACCCATGATCGATCATGGTGCCCACTGCCTCAATTTTCCAAAGTCCACCAAATGTGAGCCAAAACTCACAATGAGGATCCTTTATTACCAGTGATAGACTTTCCCCAACCGCTTGCAATGACAATTCGAGAGCAGTGGAAGGACTGTCTGATCGTGAAATTGTTAGGGAAAACTATTGGTTTTAAGGCTCTTGAAACACGTGTTAAGAGGCTCTGGGGCCTCCAAGGGGACCTAGAAATGGTGGATTTGGATGAGGGTTTTTACCTCTTTAAATTTAACATGAAAGATGACTATAGGAAAGTGATGACGAAAGGCCCTTGGGTCATTCAGAACCACTACCTTACGGTTCGAAAATGGGAACCTAATTTCAAACCCTCAGAGGCCAAGGAAGTCACAACCATGGTCTGGCTCCGGCTTCCAGAATTGCCCATAGAATACTATGGGGAAAAGGCATTGTTTCTGACGCGAACCCGGATCGTCTTTTCTAGCCAGGCTAATGGATCCTCAACCCTTGATACAAACGTAGCAAGAACCTTGGAATACGTCGAAAGATGGAAGGCGGAAACCTCAACCCAACGCTTAAAGAAGCGCGAACCTCGGTATAATGAATGACGCCACAATCTAGTGTGATTGCTAGATTGATAAGTCAAGAACAATTGAATTTACTCAATTCAACATGTTCAACATGCTCTTAAAGAACACAAAGAGAAAACTCTCAATTTAATTAACCATCATAACTTATTTTTAATAAAACAATAATGTGCCTCCTTTAAATAGGAGAAACAAAACTAGAATCCTAATTCAAAAAGGAAACTAATTCCTACTTAGAAAAGGAAAATAACTTCTAGAATAATCCTAACACAATAAGGAAATTAATAATAAGACAATAAGGAAAATATTCAAAAAGGAAACTACTAATTCTAATTCCTAATTGAATAATGAGACTCAAGAAGCCCTATTAATTTAAAAACAATTTAAATTAATATCTTCTAGATTATTCCAATGGGACTCCTTGCCGTTTTAACCTCTTGAACTTCCACGCCCAGTCCTTAGGAACTCCATTAAATGTATGATTATCATTTAAGCTCCTTGCTTCAAGCATGTGAAATTCTATAAAATTCCATTTGAATTTCCATGCTCTATCCTTGTGATTCATCATGTGCGGATCATCATTTAGAATGCCACAAACCACCATGGTTGAATAGAAATTGAAGCTAGACCGGATCATATCATACCCCTCTTCTTCAAGAAGATTCGTCCTCGAATCTTTGCTAAGCTTTGTTTGATTCAACCCACATCTTCCAATTTGCAGCTTGGCCTTCTTTGACAAACGGAATTCATCGAACTTGAGGCTATGCTTCAACTCGATCATCTTTAGTTCATTGAAGAAACTTCCCGGCTGATAATTCGGATGGAAATCATACTTGTCCACACCAATGAAGTCTACATGCTCCACTTCATCAACTTCCAACTCCGGTTCTTTGGCTAGAATCTCTTCTCTTCCCTTTGTAAAGATCCTCCTCGCTTCCATGGCTGCCTTGGAAATTCCTTGATCTCCTCCGTAACTAATCTCCATATTTCTTTCACTCTCGATGGCTGCCATGCTATTCAACTCCCCCGCTAAATCCGGCTTACCTACAACATTCTCATAAAAGCAAAGAAACATAGTCTCATTCGTGCCAAGAGTACACTTGTTGAGGTTAGCGATTAGCGCATCAAAATTCATCATAAGCAATTGACTAATCGATATGTAACAATTCAAACTACTATTGTTACATGACAATGTGATATTCCAATGATCAAAGCCTTTCAAAATAATTTTTCCCAAGAATGGCTCAAAATTTTGATTATTTAAACTCACAAAAGCATTATTCAAATTCACAAAGTTAGTTACCCATTCAAACAATCCACGCTCAGTTTTGAATCCCATAAGCTTCTTTGGGCAACAACTTTTCAATTCAAGTTCATCAACACCTTGCTCTAAAGCTTGCTGTCTATGTTCCAACTCAACTTTTCCTTGGTGTTGATCTCCAATGCCCTGCAAATAAGACACAATAGATATAGGCAAAACGGGATTAAAATTGTTAGTATTTGAAAATTCTTCCTCCGATTCACTCTTTTTTCCCTTAATCTCCCTTACTTCACTCAAGTCTTTTTCAAACTCATTCTCACTAGAGATCACTGAATTTTCTTTTTCTCTCTCTTTTACCTCAGCCTCTCTCTTTTCATTACTCTCTTTTATTTTTCTCTCTCCTTCTTTCTTTTCATCTTCGCTCTCTTTCCTTTCCACTCCTTCACCATTTTTCTCTTGTTTTCGCGCACTCTCTCTCTTTTGATCACTCTCCTTTTGTAACTTCATTTGATCTTCATGAGCTTGCTTTGGTGGTAATGGAACAAGAGTAACGGTTCTCTCATTCATCTTGAAAGAGTATTTATTGGAAACGCCATTGTAATTGGCTTGCCTATCAAGTTGCCATTGTCGACCCAAAATCATGTGGCCGGCTTGCATTGGAACCACATCGCATAAAACTTCATCCTTGTACTTCCCAATGCTAAGAGAAATAAGCACTTGTTCGTTCACCCTTATCACTCCATTATCATTCAGCCATTGCAATTTATAAGGACACGGGTGCTTGAAAGTAGGCAGTTTCAACTTCTCAATCATTGTTGTGCTAGCAAAGTTTGAGTAAACTCCCCCATCAATTATCAAACTACACACCTTCTCTTGCACGAGGCATCTAGTTCGAAATATATTTGCTCGCACGCTTGGGTCACCACATTCAGCTAGCAACTCACCTTCTACGGCTTGTTCCTCAATTTGGTTTAGCACAAAACTTCCCCTCCTCTTAAACTGCTCATAAGTTTTGGTAAACAATTCGTTAAACTTAGAACAACCCTCTTCATCAAACAAGGAAGCCTTTTTCGTGGTACTACTGAAATTTTGTTTTATCCTTTCCCTATTAGGAGCTTCACTTAATCGCATGCGCCGTCTAATTTTTAGATTTTTTACTTGCGCACTATCCCTTTTAAACTCCTCATCACGCCAACTTTGCTCAAAATTAAAATAAGGCATTCTTGCGCTGCCAAAATAAGGATTAGTACAAATAAAGAAATAAAATTTCCTCACGCACTCCCTTACGTGTATCACTCAAGTATCACACATTTTTTTTTCTCTCGTGTTTGTCACTCAAGTAATAATAAACCTCACAATTTTTCTCCTTGGAACTTTTAAAACAAGTTGAACAATATGAATATATCGCAAGTCCCCAACAATCAATCGCACACCCAACAATTAGATTGAGCGCCTTCACAATGATTAACTAAGGACTCAAGAAACCAAATTCTAGCAATATTAATGAGCCAAACGAATTTCTAGAATTGCTAGAATATTGCAAGCAGAATTTGAAAGAACAAACGAGCAATAAGTCCTAGTTTATAAAGCAATTCAAAGTTCCTATGGAGATCTAGAATTCCCAACACAATCCAATTTAAGAACGTATCTCCAATTAGAATGCCCCCAACTAGAATAAATATGCAATAAGGATCAACAAACCCAAACGAATGATTATGATTCGAAATTTTGTAGGGTTCAATGGGAATCTTCAATTTCAATAATAGCGCAAGAGTTCATAGCAATCAAAACCCTATTCCATAAAGCATAAAAAAAACTAGGGTTCTCGTTTCAACGATTCAACTTTCGTGTATTTTAATTCTAAACAACTCACACTAAACAGAATAATCAATTTTTTTTTCATGCAATTTCGAAATTCAGTTTTTTTTTTTTTTCAGAAATCACTGTTCACGCGGCACTGTTCATCGAGTACTGTTCATCGTTACTGTTCACGCAACTGTTCACAGCACTATTCATCGTTACTGTTCACGCGTACTGTTCACGGTTACTGTTCATCCGAATAATTTTTTTTTTTTTTTTTTCAGAATCTATAAACCCTAACACAAATTTTTTGGAATAAGATTAACAAGAATGAAGGCCTAGGGTTTCAAGAATCTACTAAGAAATTGAAAGAACAAGAAACTAAGATAGAAAACCTGGATAAAAAAGTCTGCTCTGATACCAATGACGCGAACCCGGATCGTCTTTTCTAGCTAGGCTAATGGATCCTCAACCCTTGATACAAACGTAGCAAGAACCTTGGAATACGTCGAAAGATGGAAGGCGGAAACCTCAACCCAACGCTTAAAGAAGCGCGAACCTCGGTATAATGAATGACGCCACAATCTAGTGTGATTGCTAGATTGATAAGTCAAGAACAATTGAATTTACTCAATTCAACATGTTCAACATGCTCTTAAAGAACACAAAGAGAAAACTCTCAATTTAATTAATCATCATAACTTATTTTTAATAAAACAATAATGTGCCTCCTTTAAATAGGAGAAACAAAACTAGAATCCTAATTCAAAAAGGAAACTAATTCCTACTTAGAAAAGGAAAATAACTTCTAGAATAATCCTAACACAATAAGGAAATTAATAATAAGACAATAAGGAAAATATTCAAAAAGGAAACTACTAATTCTAATTCCTAATTGAATAATGAGACTCAAGAAGCCCTATTAATTTAAAAACAATTTAAATTAATATCTTCTAGATTATTCCAATGGGACTCCTTGCCGTTTTAACCTCTTGAACTTCCACACCCAGTCCTTAGGAACTCCATTAAATGTATGATTATCATTTAAGCTCCTTGCTTCAAGCATGTGAAATTCTATAAAATTCCATTTGAATTTCCATGCTCTATCCTTGTGATTCATCATGTGCGGATCATCATTTAGAATGCCACAAACCACCATGGTTGAATAGAAATTGAAGCTAGACCGGATCATATCAGTTTCAGATTGCTAAAAGGCTGGGCAAGCCGATAAAAACATATTACAATACTGCGACTTCCACTAGAGGGAAGTTCGCAAGGGTGTGTGTGGAGTTGGATCTGGCAAAACCATTAATTCCAGCCTGTATACTCGCCGGAAAAAAATACCGGGTGGAGTATGAATATTTGCATTACTTATGTTTTTCGTGTGGCAAGGTGGGCCACCGGAGTGAGTTGTGCCGGGAAATCAGAAGCTCCGGTGAAACTCCGGTGGAAAACCATAGGCCAGTGGAGATGGGGAATATGACCGTTGGTAACGGAACTATTTCAGAAAATGGAGGTAATTCGGGACTCAGTGGTTCAAGACATGAGCCACGGGTCAATGGGATAAGTGGTAACAGGACTGAATCTAGGGCCCAAATGAATTCAAATGTGGATCATTTTGGGCCGTGGATGATAGCACAAGCAAGAAATAAAAAGAGGGCTAACAATGGGCCCAACAAAAAAACTGAAATACACAGACAGAAATCTATGAATAATAGATTTAATGCTTTAAATTATGTTGACAATTCTAATGAATTGGATAAAGGGAAAAGAACGCTGAAAAATGTGAACCCGAGTGAGGGGAACACTAGTTCATCTGGAACTAAATTTAACAATACTAATACAGCTTTATATAATAGTCCTACTCTAACTAATACTTCTATTTTAAAACAGGCACATAACCCGAGCACTCGGGAAGAGGAACTGACAATCCCACTTGAACAAGCATCAGCGAAAAACAACATTGACAATCACCCACGAGAGTACACAGCTGCTGAAAACACCTCAAGATTCGACGATGGCAGCAACGGAACCCTAAGGAACACAAGTTACAGAGTTATAGCAGATACCCCTTCGAACCCTAATCTAGATCATTCGAAATCTCTTACCATCACTCCTATTCACAATTTAAACCCTACTCTTCACTCGCCATCGCCCAACTACACATTTTCTCCGTCAAAAGAAATTCCAAAAATCAACCCAACAGAACCGCCGAAATCCAACTATGGAGGAGGTCACGGTCCACAGCCTAGGAAAGAATGCAGTATGGTTCTCCTTGGAAGCAATAGAAGAAGAGAAACAAATAGTGGACGTGAGCTGGATGGTAAGCCAAATCAGACTCAACATCGAGCCAGAGCAGTTCAAGGGGAAAGGACCAAGGGCGCACGCAATTCAGATGGCGGCGACAACGTCCACATTGGAGACACAGCAAAGGGTAAAGCTGATAACTGCTTGGCCCTCCAATGAGAAACTCCCGATCCTTCCCCAAGTCTCGTCCATGAAGATTCTTTTTTGGAATTACCGCGGTGCCGGCAACGAAAACTTTAGAAACTCCTTTAGAGATATGCACAGAGAACATTGCTTTGATATGGTTGTTTTAATGGAAACTAAAGTAGAATTTGCACAAGCTGAAGACACCTTCAGGCGGTATGGGTTCATGGACTCGATAATGGTGGACCCGGTGGGCAGAGCTGGAGGCATTTGGATAGTGTGGAATGCTACTAATGTCAATCTCCGACCCTATCATGTTTCGAATCAGTGCATTCACGCCATGGTGACTAAGAACAATCACGAAGAGTGGCTACTCTCAGCTGTTTACACTAGTCCTAACCACAACTTGAGGGACAAACTGTGGAGCAACCTCGCTGTTGTGGCAGATTTCTACAATGTTCTTTGGTTGGTGGCTGGGGACTTTAATGACCATGCTGATAGCAGTGAGAAAAGATGCTTTGGCGAGACCTCGGAGAACAAGCGTATGCACAAGTTTGTCAACAATATCAACCGCTGCAACCTAATTGATCTAGGGTGTAATGGGCCTCGCCTGACCTGGACAAATAACAAAGGAGGTACAGCCAACACTCTTGTTCGCTTGGATCGTGTCCTGGCCAACGAGGAATGGCGTATCAAATTTCCGGAAGCTTCAGTTTCAAATCTCCCGCGCACTTCGTCTGACCACTGCCCTATGATGGTAAACATGGAAGGTACAACTTCTAGCTCTAATCATAACCGTAATAGACCATTTAGGTTCCTTGCTAGCTGGTTTGAGCACCCAAATTTTGATTCGGTTATTGATGGCTGCTGGGATAATTGCTTTGATCTCAACTACAACATCGATAATTATAGAAACAAAGTTTTGGAGTGGAACAAAAATGTCTTTGGTAATATTTTCCAAAATAAAAAACAGATTAAGGCCAGGTTGGTTGGTATCCAAATGGCCCAAGAATTACATTTTTTGCACAACTTAGACCGGCTAGAAAGAGAACTTAAAAGGGACCTTGACAGGATTCTTAAACAGGAAGAATTGCTATGGTACCAAAAATCTAGAGCTAATTGGATAACTCAAGGAGACAGAAATACTAGATTTTTTCATTTGTCTACCATTATTAGGCGTAAGAAGAATCGCATTGAGAGACTGCGTATTGACGGGGACTGGTGTGTGTGTGAGAATCAAATTAAAAACCATATCCAAAATCATTTTAACAACCTTTTCAATGATAGTTCGGGCAGCGAGTCCCCTGAACCTGTTTTCCCCCCATCTCCTAACATATGAGATAGAGACAGAACTAAAATGCATCGCCAAGTTTGTGAATTTGAGATTAGAAAAGCCATCTTCGGTATGCAACCGTTGAAGGCTCCTGGGCCGGATGGCTTCCAGCCTAAGTTCTACCAAACTTATTGGGATAAAATTGGCACCTCTGTGGTTTCTTTTGTCAAAACGTGTTTCCAAAATTGGGAATTTCCCAAAGATAATAACAGATGCTTTATTACCCTCATTCCAAAAATTGAGAATCCTGAGAGTATAAACCAATTTCGGCCCATCACGCTGTGCAATGTGAGCTATAAAATCGTGACCAAAATCCTTGTTAATAGGATGAGACCTATTATTAACAAAATTGTAGGTCCGACTCAAGCTAGTTTTCTCCCGGGGCGCCAAACCACGGATAACATTATTGTTACCCAAGAGATAATACATACGCTCGAGAGAAAAAAAGGAAAAAATGGTGGTCTTGTTTTTAAAACTGACCTCGAAAAGGCCTATGACAAGCTTTCTTGGAATTTTATTGCTAAAGTTCTCAAAAATTTTCATTTTAGCAATGAATGGATCAAACTTATTATGAGTTGCATTACTGAAGGTAAAACTTCCATCTTATGGAATGGGGAACCTCTCCAACCTCTTGATTCGAGAAGAGGTCTGAGGCAAGGAGACCCTATGTCTCCTTATATTTTTGTTCTTTGCCTTGAATACTTGTCCAACCTTATTAATAAGGTGGTGGAGGGTAAGAAATGGTTGGGGGTGAAAGCCTCTATTAACGGGCCTTCTATTTCTCACCTATTCTTTGCTGATGACCTTATGCTTTTTTGTAAAGCTAAGGAAAAGTGTTGTAAAGCTGTCATGGATACGCTAAATGAGTTTAGTGAAGTTTCGGGGCTGAGAATTAACTTTAGCAAGTCTAAACTTTATGCCTCTCCCAATACCCCTGGTAATGATGTGAATAAATTTAAATTCATCTGTGGCATGCCGCTAAGCAAAGACCTGGGCATCTACCTGGGAACCCCCATTGTTCATAGGAGGGTTAAAAGGAGTGACTTCAATTTCATTATCGAAAAAGTTCAGAGGAAACTGGCAGGTTGGAAAGCTAAGTCCCTTACCTTTGCTGGAAGAGTCACTCTTGTGCAATCAGTGAGCTCCTCCATACCTTACTATAACATGGCCACTGTTGCTCTGCCTCAAAAGGCTTGCAACCGTATTGATAAATTAAATAGGGACTTTCTTTGGGGAAGTACGGAGGAAAAAAAGAAGTTGCATCTTGTTAAATGGGACAAGGTCTGTAGACCAAAAAAATTTGGTGGTCTGGGGTTGCGCACATGTAACAATAATAATAAGGCCACGCTTGCCAAGCTTGGATGGAACTTGGTCTCTAATAAGGACTGTCTGTGGAAAAGAGTTTTAAAAAGCAAGTACAACATTCCTTCAAACCCATGGGGCTGGAGCATTAGAAGAAATTCCTCCCACATTTGGAGAGGAGTTCTCAAAACCAAAGAACTGCTGTGTGATGGTATCCGCTGGACTGTGGGCAACGGGGAAAAAATTTCGATCTCCAAGAACTGGTGGTGTGGAACTGCTAGCCTCCAAAAAAGAGGAGTTGAACTGATGAATATCAATGAGGATGTCACAGTCCAAGAGTTACTGGATGACAGAGGCGGCTGGGACGCTAACAAAATTCAAAACTTAATCCCCACAAGCCTTCATCAAGAAATTCTCAGTACTCCTTTATCTCTTGACAAGGATAAAAAGGATATGCCTAGCTGGATGGGGAAAGGGTCTGGGAACTTCTCCATTGGATCATGTTATAACCAAATTCTTTTGGAGAAAAATCTGATCGATCCTAATGATGGTAACTGGAGAAGGTTATGGAAACTCAAAATTCCTCACAAAATTACACACTTTCTGTGGACACTTAGACAAGATAAGATCTTGTCAGCAGAAAACTGTGTGATTAGGGGCATTACTATGGACCCTAAATGCAAGTATTGTGGCTATAATGAGAGCAGTATCCATATCTTTCGAAATTGCAGGAAATCCCAAGAGGTGTGGAACTACCTGGGAGGTAATACCCAGAACCATGGTGAGAACGTGGACATCAAAACTTGGCTAGATGACAACCTCAAAAATGATGACAGAACCCAGGGAGTTTTCATTCCATGGAATATTTTGTTTACTACAACTATATGGTGCATTTGGTTAAATAGGAATGAATTACTTTTTAGGAATAAAGATACCAGCTACTCTCAAATTGCTATAAAAAGCTACAAAATGGCCTTTAGTTACTTTGAAGCTTTTAATAGCAATTTTAAGGAGAAAGATAACAAATACAACAGCCTGATAAAATGGAATTTTCCTTCTGCAGGACTTATCAAAATCAATACGGATGGAAGTGTTCTAGATGGGGGGTACGCTAGCTACGGTGGCCTTGCTAGGAATGATGAAGGACGCTGGATTGAAGGTTTTTGCGGCCGCGTGGGAGCAACAGTTCTGGGAGCAGAATTATGGGGTATGAGACAAGGGCTCAAGCTTGCAAAAGATAGAGCATGGGAAGGCATTGAACTGGAAAGTGATTCGCTTACGGCGGTCAACCTCGTCAATGAGAATGGCGAAGTGGATAATCATCCAGAAAGAAATCTAATAGAAGATTGCAGAAAGCTCAAGAGAGAGTTGAAAGCCAGAATTTGGCATGCCCCTAGAGAAGCTAATCGATGCGCTGATAAATTAGCAAAGCTTGGAGGAACACAAGGAGAACAGCATGTGCGTATACTGATCCCCCCAGATGAAGTAGTGGAAGACCTCATGGCTGACCTGATTGGAGTTGCATACCCTAGGGGTTTTTAAGTTGTATTCTGTGGACTGCTGTGTCTTTTTTGCGTTTTCTGCTGTTGTTTTCTTTTCTTCCTTCAGTCACCAAAAAAAAAAAAAAAAAAAAAAATTAAAGTATTTAATACTTTATTGACCAATAAGAATTATGATGTTTACCTTAAGAAAATAATATTTCCAATGCTGCATAGACATGATGATGGCTAGAAGCTCCTTCTCATAGGTGGATAGGACTAGGTATATTTCATTTCAATCGATTTTTATTTGTGCAAGAGTATTTGGACCTAAATTAGTTATTTTTTTTTTATTTTTTTCACCTGATTTCCCTTTGAAAGAAGTTTAATTCTTATCAAAATTCGTTTTATTTCATGTACAATTTTGTTGGGACGGGGTGTGTTCTTAAATTAGTGCAGCTTGCCTTCTCTGAACTTCAATAAAAAAAAATCCATTGCTTAATTTGATAAAGAATAAAGACAAACCAACGTTTAGCAATTAGCCATGGCTAGAATTATTTTTGCTGATGACACAGAAGCTCCTACACAAAACAAAAGTGACACGACACAATATCAAGTCTACTATTAGGGTGTGTTTAACGTGTCAGATTAGAAGTTGAATATGATTATTTAATACTATCTAAACAAGATAAAACAATCATACATCTTAAGTGGGATTCGTTAATCCCTCTCTTGATAGGATAAAAATGATTAGTAAGATAAATAATCTGACTTGATATTCACTCCCGACGAACACCAAATATAAGATATGATAATATTACCTTACTTTACTCTCTTATATTACGCGATAAATGCAACCTTAGGGATTAGGAAAGAAATAGGGCAACCTTTTGAATGAAACTTTAATAAAAGAAAGGGTAAATTACCAAAAAATACAATGTACTTTACCCGTTTTTACAATTTGGGTAATATAAAATTTTCTCGACATTAGAAACATTATACTTTATTTATTTTTTCATTTTGGGTAATATTTTGGGGGTTATTATTACCCAAATTGTCGAGAAAATTAAAGTACAATGTTTCTAATGTCGAGAAAATTGTATATTACCCGAATTGTAAAAACGGGTAAAGTACATTGTATTTTTTGGTAATTTACCCTAAAAGAAAAGGTGTTTTTTTTAATTTCTTAAAGTTTCAATCTTGGGCCCTTCTTTAAGAGAGTTCGAAGTCAACTACTTTCTTCATTTTTTTCCATATTATTTTGGGCCCACTTTGTATCGTGTGTCTATGTAATATTATGCTCAGGCCCGGCCCAAAATACGGCTAACAAGGCGCCGTGGTTCCTCAAAATTTTAGTATTTTAGGGTCTTCAAATTTTTTATTTTCCGCTTTATATATATTTACGTAGTGTTATATAAAAGAATAAAACTCGCTTATATTTTATAGAAACCCAATTTACGCACATGAAAAAAAAGGCCACTTTAATATAACAAAATTACATAACCTACATGTATTAACAGCTGTCATTAATTCAACTGTTCAAGTATAGTGACCCAAGTAATGACCAGTGACATTAATACTTGGGTGGTCAATTTCTTCTCATCAGCTCTTACGTAAAAAAATATATTAATTAGGAAATATCAAGAGCAGTAAGTTAGCCAAAAGCAGAGAGAAATTTAAATAGCTAATTATTTAAGTTTATTTTAAATGTTTGATTAAAAGAGTTTTAATTTTATATTTGTATTATCAATGGGGCTCATTTTCAAAATTCACTCTAAGCCCTCAAAACTTTCTAATGGGCCCTCATTATGCCCCTCTATGTATTGGAGGCCATGTGTTGTGGCCCATGTTGCATACTCACATGGTCGAATCTAGTAGATACATAATTTACTAATTTTCAGTCAAAAAACGAGCGGGTTAGTATAGTAGTAAAAGTGTTCACTTGGATTTAAGATATGTTGAGTTTGAGTCTTCTTGAAGGTGAGAAAGTTTTTTAATATTTATACTAAAAGGAAGAGATATAAACCTTCAATTTTATTTATTTAATATTATTTTTTTTTAAAGTAAGAAATTCACTTTAAAAATAAAATAAAATAATACTTTTACTTTATGATGTTGTTGCACATCTGGAGGGCTAGGCCTTCTTCTACCTTTCACTCAAATTATATTGTAAGGCTGCGTTTGATTAACCTATTAATGTTGCAAGAGGGTTTTGTTTGCATGAAATGTGTAACACAATGAGCTTTGACTCGTTGCAAAATGAAAAAACTATAAACTACTCTCACTTTTTTCAAACATTTTGATACCAATTGGACAATAAAAAGTAGTATAATTAATTTTCATAATTTATGATCTTTACGCTGAGGCCTTGTTTGATTCACGAATTTGAGCACGGAAAGGAAAGTATTTCCTTCTACACGCAGTTAATTGTCGTTCTATCTCCCTTTTATTTACTTTTCCTCTCATTCCTTGTTCACGGTGAAGGTTATACTTTCTGAGATGTAAAATCAAGCTAGTAAGAAAGTATATGAATGTGAAAACTTGAGTCAAGCTGGTGAAATGAACTATTACTTCTCATATACACAAGCACACAAACAGAATCCAAGCAAAAATTGAACTAGATCTACCAACAAATGAAACCATACGAAAGAGAAATGCAAAGTTCAGTGCCTTGGTCAAGATGGCTTCTCAAAGCTGCCGAGAACAAATCCGGTGATGCTGAATGCTTTGAGTGTGTTTTCAGTGAAATCAAAACAGGTAAGTTTCTGTGGATATGAAAAATTAACCAAAATAAAGAAGCAATTCAATTACAAAACTACTAACTTTGTTTGACTTGTAAGATCAGATTAATCAAAATTAATTAAAAGGAAAAACAATGATCATAAAATGTGACAACCAACAATCAATCAAATACCCACATATATAGAGAGCTTCAACCCAAAATTAGGAGGATCAATTGCATTCGTGAGGTGGAATCGATTGTCGAGTGGAATCGAGCTCTAATTCATTACAATTATCTGGAGAAGAATGATGCCCAAATTCACCGAGATCAATTGATTTCGCTAAACTCACGTCCTCTACTTGGTTCTCCGGATCCACTTCGACAAAAATTAATAAAAACAAAACAAGGAGTAGTGGTAATACATATTTCAGCGATTACAACGACTAGAACGGTTAAAAGTCTCCACTGCCTGATGTCCTTTAGGGATGCAAAAGCCATCCATTAGAAACACGACTTTTGGTGTAGTGGATACCGACCAACCAGTGATGCTACATCTCGTTTGCATAGGAAACTGTTTGCATATTGAAAACAGTTTCCACTGCATCGAGTTTTCAATAACAAACAGAACACAGCATGTGCTTCAAATATAAAATTTGAAGGTTTGGGGTAAAGTGTAAACCGCATACGCACCATGTCTAAGAAAATTAAAAAAACATAATTACTGCATTGACATGTATACTTCAAGAAGTCTGATTTTTCTATTATTGCAAAGCTTATACATTTCCAACAACAAACGCGACAAAAGTGAGCTTAATATCACAAACTACCCTCTGAAATTAACTACTAAATCATAATTTCTGCAAAAAAGAAGAAGAAGTGTTGATAGAAACTTGTATTGCGAGTGATAAGGGATCAAGAGATGTACTAAGTTTTCAAAATAAGAAACAACCATCACTCAATTTTACAAGCACTTGCTTGGATCAAGCAAAACAAGTCAAATGTTTTCTACTAAGATGAAAATATTGAAGACATACAATGAACAACTAACTCGGACTATTTCACCAGTTTTGAGAATTTGCTGAAGCTAACCAATCAGCTAAAATTGTTTCTTTCTGTTAAAATGGATAGGATTACATATTAAAAAGAACAATCAGAACAAAACATCACCCTTGAAGAACAAATGTAATAGCCACAAAAGCATCCACAACAGTTTTTTCTGAAACCAAGAATTTGTATGATACCGTTCGATTGCGCTCAGGCCTTTTCCTTTCTTTCTCATTCTTCATTCTTATTAAGTTCTTTTTTTTCCCTTTTGAAGCCCTACAGGCAACTATGTGTGCCATCCAATGAACGTGATGTTGTGGGCAAGCCGATGTATATACCCTTGTGTCACTGTAGTAGGTGCTGGCGAACTACACGCTAGGGAAGTTCATCCATCATTGCCTGGGTGTGGTAAACTAAAGTGCTATCTATGTCTAGTTATTAGTCCTTCCTACTAAGATACCTTTTTAGGAAAAAATAAAACCACGAGAGTTTGGGCCCAAAGCAGACAGTTGAACCGAGACATGAAAATGGAAGTAGTCCAATGATATCCAAGGTCAAACCACTCTAGGGAATAGTGAACTATCCTGCAAACCTTATGCGAGCGCAAGTTGGATAAGGTCATCCAACTTGATTGGTGCAGATGTTTTAAAGAAAGAAACTTGACCTTCTCTTGAAACAAATTCTCAAACTCCTTTTTTGGCTGACAATGTACAACAAATTAATAACTGTGTTCACCAAGCATCAGGCTCAAGATCTATGTATATAGAACATGGACACATTACACCAAAGGGTAAGTATATGTATAATTCAGATAATTAGAATTCAAATTAATTAAATATAAACAAGTCTAGACTAAACACGCAAGAAAGACATTGGGGTAGAAATACTTCTATGCAACTGGAGCCAGAAAATTTGTTCAAGTGGGGTCAAAAAAAAAATTTATTCAGGATTTTTCTAAGCTAATATTGAATCAACCACAATAACCAAAAAATAAATATATTAATCTTAAAATTAACTTATCAAATAATAATCTAATAAGCAAATCAACCTCAATAAAAAAAATTATTATCAATATTTAACAATCTAATAAACAAATAAACATTAATAAATAATAAACAACAAACAAATATATTAATAAACACCTAAAAGCAAATATCAACATTAATATCAATATTTAACAATCTAAAAGCAAATCAACATTAATAAATAATAACCAACAAACAAATATGTTAACAATTTAAGAAGCAAATCAATATTAAAATACTTAAATCTTAATATTCAAAAATTTAAATAAAAAAAAAGGGAAAGAGGGCTATAAGAGCATAAGAAGACCCCTAAACATCACCCATTGATTATAATCACCGGCCCCCGAACTTATAATGTTCGTCACACAAAAGCCTCTCTTCTCTCGCCCACCAGTTTCTCTTTTATTATATCACCAACCTCTAACTTTTTATGTTATCTCTAGGTGCGTACATGGCTCCGCCCCCGTATGTAACGACGTTAGTAGGCACACGAGCAGTCTTATCCCAATCTGCCACGACTATAGTAGGCACATGAGCAATCTTATGCCAATCTTCTCCCTCGTTCGGGCTAACCCTTTCTTTGAAAGCATCAGGCATACTTGTCAACTTAATTTGTTGGCAGTGGACTAGATGTTGGAATCCATCAGGAATCATTTTCAATTTGCTGCAGGATCTGATCTCTACTTTCTTTAGAATTGTCATCGCTCCCTTTTCCACAATCCATTCCTCCAGTTGCTCTAGCATCCACAGGTTCAGGCCTTGAAGCAGAGGAAAACCTCCAACAGAGCAGACCATTTTCTTCCCAACATAGGATCGAGAGTACAAGTTAAGGGTCCTAAGGTTGGGAAGCTTCTCCAACCTAGGTGCTGGGTCTTCTATTAGTCCCGACAAAGACAAAGCAATCTCGGTAAGACTCATAGGGAAGTCATTGATGACAACTGGATTCTCCAACCGTCCAAACAAATATATGTTAGAAAGATTTTTAAGACCCGACAAATTCTCCACGTATAGGTCAGAAGGTTGGACCATTTCATCAATTGATCTTAGCCTTAAGGATTCGAGGTTGTTCAGTTTCACAATCGACTTAGCCAATGCCTTTTTCTGTGACGATGTTAACCGGCAAGCCAGCCCTAATTTTCTTAGACTGACCAGCCTGTCAAGGTGACTAAACGGAGTCTCCTCATCTACAAACACTCCCCAGAGTGTTTGGATGTTTAGAAGCGAGCAGGTAGCTGTTGGAGCCACAAATCTACAACGGTAAATTTCAGTCAGGTAGAGGTGCTGCAGCGGCTGCATCTTCCACACGGAAGAGGGGAGGTGCCTGATGCAAGTGTGCTTCAAATCCAAAGTTCTAAGGTTCAGCAAATTGCCTATGGATGAAGGAAGCACCTCCAGATATGTACCTCTTAGGCCTAGATACCTTAACTGACTAATATTCCCAATTGAATTGGGCAGTTTAGGGCGAAAAACGCTTTCAAGATCGATTACTCGCAGCATTTTGAAGCACCTCATCGCAATGACTTTACCAAGAAAATTTCCTATATCCACCCCGGGGACAGGTCCTTCCCGCAAATCAAAAGATAGAAATGAACTAATGTACTGATATTGCTGCAAGGAAGAACGACTTAATCTATCGCTACTATGGATGTGGGAGAAGCAATCGCCCTTATTGTCGAGATGATCAGCAAGTCTGACAGGCCTCTCTGGTTTCTTATTTTCGCTAGCTTCCCCACCCTCTTTTGACAACCAATTCTCCCTCAATGTTTGGTTTAGACGACAAGTTTTCACCTTTCCATCTGTCTTCCATTCTGCCACTTGAATAAAGTCTTCATGTACAAGCTCCATTAAACACTTCTCGGCGAGTTTCTCCAGGGATTCACCGCTGCCATTTTCCTTTTGCAACAGTTCCTCTGCAACCCACAACGCGAACAGCCGCCTCTTAGGGACGTCATAGTGTTCATGGAAAAGTTTGAAACAAGAGATGCATTCCTTCGAGTTTGGTGGCAAGGCATCAACAGTTGCCTTCGAGGTACGGGAGTCTAATTGTAGATGGGGCTGGTTTAGCACCTCCGACCACCGGCCGCGATTTGCAGGTGTACGTGACAACATCTCTCCCGCAGTTAAAATTGCAAGAGGTAAGCCCATGCACTTCCTCATAATGTCTATTGCAACTTCTTTTAGGTCAGGAGGGACATGTACTCTGGCATTGAGCAACTCCCAGCTTTGTGCATCACTTAGTCTCCGCATTTCATAAGTTGTGGAAACCCAGTTGGACTCGATCTTAGCTAGGTCCCTCCTGGGAGTTGTGACCATGATTTTGCTCTCACTGTATACTCTCCTTAACAGATCTCGAATAAGTTTCCAAGCGTCGAGTGAGTTCAAGTCATCGAAGACTATGAGACACCTTGAAGAGCTCAAGACGTCAACCAACTTCTCCTCTAGGTCCTTCATATTCTCTTTTCTTCTTCTGGTGATGATCTGATCTGGAGTTTGCTTCACTATGTCCAGCAACACATTCCCCAGTTGTTGTAACACGGTCACCCAAATAGTGACTTCAAACCGTGGATAATTTACCATATTTTTGTATACTTCATTGACAAGAGTTGTCTTCCCTGCACCTTTTGAGCCCACAATAAATATCACTTCGCCAAAGTCATCATCCTTCATCAACATCTGTGACAAAACCTGCACATCTTCCTCAAGACCGATAAGGGGTATCGATCCGGTGTTGGCTTTACTCATTGCAACGGACAGATTGTTGAAAACACTAACCAGACTGGTTTCTCAGTTCTTGATTAGAAGCCCAAAATTAGGATCCAAGTAACTTTTAACTGAATGCTCGTTCTTCTTGTCTTTCTTTTAGGCTAAATTACAGTGCCTTTCGGAAAATGGGTCAAGTATAAGAAGAAAAAGAGTGCATATATGAAAGCTTTCCTACATAGCAAAGCATTAAAACAAGGGAGTCGTTTATTTACGCCCACCGAATCGATTACAAATACTTTTATTGTCATAAAACACCTTCTAAAAGTAAATTTATAATTATTGATACTCTATACAATTCACTTAATGAGAGGTGAGTATAGATGCATACATTTTTTTTACTTGAAGAGAGTTTGTTTATAATAACTCGTCTAACATCAAGCAATGAATTACTGGAGTGTTTTTTAAATAAGGCTACCGGAGTGTTTTTTAAATAAGGTTCATCTAATGAAAGATAAGTGCACTTACATAAACTCGCCTTACATGAGGAGAGTGTTGCTAAGTACTCACCTAATATCAAGTAATGAAATAGTATTTTTGACAAATAAAGTCATGTTAAAATGTATTTTTAGTTAAATTTTAAAATAAGTTGTTTGTGGCAGATTTAAAGAGCGTAAATAATACCATCGTAAAATAAAGCGAATTTCAAAGAAAGAACTTTACATTGCAGCAACAATGACTAACCTTTTTTCTTTCTTTCTTTTTTATTTTTTTATTTTTTTATTTCGGAAGCAACGAAATTTGTTCAAATTTGAAAACCATGCATGAGGGTGGGCTAGTGCAAATATAATATTGCAATGATAAAAAAGAAAAATGACTAAACTTTCTCTCATCATGCTTCCAGGAATTTGTGAGGAAAGTGTAAGGAAAAGAAACTAGATGAGGTTCACAAATATTACTATATATATTTACGTATGTGTTTGATTGTCATAATTTTTTTATAGAAAATAAAGTTTTTTCACTCAAATTATTATTTTTAGGCTCTGTTTAATTGAAAAGATAGAAAAAATAAAATAAATTTACTTAGTTTGTGTGAAAAGATGAAAAATTAGTTCACTTTATGAGTAGATATCCTCCATTCTTCTATATTTTTGGTATAAAATTTTACTCACCGCCGAGTAAAGAAAATTTCATCATGAAAAAAACTTAAAAATTAAGAGGATATCAACCCTATAACTCAACTTATTTTCCATCCTTTAACTAAAACTAACTCAATTTATTTTATTTTTCCACATTGCAATCAAACGGAGTCATAGTGTATTTGATTGCCATAATTTTCTAGGTGGTCAAATTTTATCATTGAGCTCATTTTCTACCAAAGTCTTGAAAACACTTTATAGGGAGAGGTGATTTTTATTTTCTAGGCTAAAGATGCACAAATTTCAAGACAAAATTTTACCCATTTTTTATATTAAAAATGTTATAACTTAAAATAAAAATTCAAAATTTAATAAAAGTTTAATATTTAAAATTAACTAATCAAAATAAATTAAACAAGATCCATCATAACTATGAAATTCTATATAAAAAAATGAGACTATTAATTTTTTTTACATTAAAAATGTCATAATACAACTAATTTCTATAGAAAATAATTGATATCAAATACCAAAAGATGAAAAAGTACAATATTTTTTGAATAAAAAATTAAGATAATCAAACACATTTAATTAACATTTTTTATATAATTTAATTACTTAAATTTTGTTTTTCATGCAAATTATATGTATACGATCAAACATAAATCTTTTGCTAGGAAATCTCTCCAAAATGCATCATTGACTTCAAGTCCACTCTTGCAAGTAGACAGAAATAATAAATTTTAGAGGGGCATGTGAATATGAAAAGCCAAAGAGAGAGAGAGAGAGAGAGAGAGAGAGAGAGAGAATGTCCCATCGCTTTCGGTGGTTATAATCTTTACTAGGTGGAAAGCCATGTGGTTTTTGTCCACACACATAAAGCATCTTAAATTCAAGTCAAGTTTCACATGTCTATAAAACTCTGTTATTATTATTATTATTATTATTTTTTTTGTTGTGTGAAGTTGAAATCTCCAAAAATCATCATTGACTTCAAGTCCACTCTTGCAAGTAGACAAAAATAACAAAATTTACCGAGGCAAGTGAATATCATAAGCCAAGAGAGAGAATGTCCCATTGCTTTCATTTGTTAGGAAAAAAAAATAAAAATGCAATCTTTGCTAGATTGAAAGCCATGCGGTTTTTGTGTACACGCATAAAGCATCTTAAATTCCAGTCAAGTTTCAAACGTCTATAAATCTCTGAATACAATTATTATTATTAATTTTTTTTTTGTGAAGTCATCATACTAAAGAAGGAAAACTTTAGTTGAATTCTAACATTCATAAGTTGATCAGCAAGTTTATGCTAATTTGGCCGAGTTCAAGTTTTAACTTTTCAATTCTCCTTTCCCAGAAACTTGTTATTCATAAATGCAGATTTTTCCGGGAAAATTGAGACAACTTTGGAATAGATGGGAGCTCCGGGCAATGGTCCTCCTCAGCCTCTCCTTACAAATGACGCTTATAGGCCTAGGCAACAGGAGGAAGTACAATACAAGAAACTGGATCAGAATCATCCTTTGGCTCGCCTACTTATCGGCTGACTGGGTTGCAACTGTTTCCCTCGGAGTCCTCTCCAACAGCCAAGGAGATTCTACTGATGATTCGCAGGATCCCAACTATGTGATAATGGCATTTTGGGCGCCTTTTCTTCTCCTACACCTCGGTGGCCCTGATACAATCACTGCATACTCATTGGAAGACAACGAACTGTGGCTACGGCACTTGCTTGGGCTCTTTGTACAGGTGAGCGTGGCCCTTTATGTCTTTGTCAGGTCCATCAAGCCGACTGAGCTCAACTTTGTTGCTATTCCAATTTTCATAGCTGGGATCATCAAGTACGGTGAGAGGACTTGGGTTCTAAGGTCCGGAAGCAGCAAGTATTTTCGAGCATCACTTCTTCCGCGTCCCGATCCAGGTCCCAATTATGCCAAGTTCATGGAAGAATATGTCTTGAGAGAAACTGAGGGTTTTTATTTGTCCTGGAGCGTGACCAAAGCACCAAACATTGCGTCTCATAACTATGCAGCTAACACAAATAGCATTATTCCTGATGCAGACATTTTGAACGCTGCATATGACTTTTTCCTCATATACAAGCGCCTGTTTGCGGATCTCATCCTCAGCTTCCAGGACCTCGAGAAAAGCCTCTCATATTTCCGCACCTGTTCTTGGGAAGATGCTTTCAAAGTTATAGAGGTCGAGCTCGGATTCATATACGACATTCTTTACACAAAGGCCACAATTAATCACTCCTCGTGGGGCAGCTGTCTTCGCTTTACTAGTTTATTTTCCACTGCTGTTGCTTTGATCGCCTTCAGTTCTATTGACCTGCAAAGGCAAGGTTACTCATCGGTTGATACGAGCATTTCATTTCTTTTGCTGGTTGGGGCAATTGGCCTCGAGTTGTATGCATTTCTTCTAATGCTTTCGTCAGATTGGATGCTACTACGGTTGAGTAAGCACAGAAACCCTTTCGTGAAATCCGTGTACAGAGTCATATCCTGTTTCGAGTACATAATTAGCAAGAGGAACTGGTGCAACTCCATGGCACAATACAATCTGATAAGTTCTTGTTTGAAGGAAAACCCGAGCAAGTGCTATAATTCGGAGGCGGTACCTTCCATTCTCAAAGAATTCATGTTTGATAGGGTACCTTCCATTCTCAAAGAATGCACGTTTGAACAGGTACATCCCAATCTCAAAGAATTCATGTTTAATCATCTCGTGACAATTTCAAAGGGCGTTTCGGATTTCAGAGTCAACAAGCAACTGTGTGCTGCTAGGGGAGATCACGTTCTTCGAGAACACAATTTTCAAGACAAGTTTTTTTGGAGCGTAGAGGTTGAATTCGATCATAGCATTCTTCTCTGGCACATTGCAACAAACCTGTGCTATGTCTCTGATCAGCGTGATGACCCAGCGGCTGTCAGCCATGCAAAATGTAAAGCGAGCAAGTCGCTGTCGGACTATATGTTATACATTCTAGTTGAGCGTCCCTTTATGTTGCCCAATGGGATCGGGCAAATTAGGTTTCAAGACACCTGTGCCGAAGCCACTGAGTTTTTCCAAGAAAGCAAGGCCATATCAGATGAATACCTTGCTTGCGGAAAATTGCTACAAGTCGATACCAGAATTCCACCTGAAGAAGTGAAAGGAGACAGAAGCAAATCCGTACTATTCGATGCGTGTAAGCTTGCAAAATCATTGCAACTGCTGGAAAGAGAGGAGCAGTGGGGAAAGCAACAAAAATGGGAGATGATAAGCGACGTGTGGGTGGAGATGCTATCATATGCAGCAAGTAAGTGTAGTTGGAATCACCATGCTCAGCAGCTTGGACGCGGAGGAGAGCTTCTCACCCACGTCTGGCTTTTGATGTCACATCTTGGATTGACTGAAAATTTTCAAATATCACAAGGTCACGCTAGAATTAGATTGACAGTGCAATAGGAAACAATGTGTCGAAACTGCGAATAAAAAAGCCTCAGTTGTATTTCATTCTAGTTCGGAATTGGATTGTGTATTTTCCCCATGGCATCGGGTCCCAAAACAGCTAGAACAGACATTTACTGTGACAAATCGAAGTTAAAGAAGATACCAAAGAAAAAGATATTCTTACTGGTCTTATCAACAAGATAATCATAACAGATGCATTAACGAGTTGTACATTCCGATAATGTACACAACCTATCAATGCATCCAGTATGAATAACCTGTTGATGAAGCCGGTAAGTATAGCATTCCTCATTTAGATTGCCAAAGCAGTGAGACCTATGTACAAGTCAACAACTAGATTTGTAAATTACCGAAGACTATAAATAAGAGTTCCAAGGTGTTAAACTACCAAATTAACAGTTATATTGCTCACGGCACAATCTAGAAGTAAAATTGTTTTACTAGGTCATAACATGTACCGAAGGCACTATCCATCTTCAAAAAAACATCTTCAATGTCAACCATACAATTCTTTATTCCTTATGCATTTTCAAGATCAAATATAGAAGCAATGAATACATGTATTCTTTTCCAAATCATGTACCGAATCGTATTGGGCTCCTCTAGAGTGATTGAAATCACGTGAATACTTGTATGAAATCAGTTAGTTAGTGCAATCTTTTTCCAGAGCATCTAGCGATTCAACCAAGGCTCTACTTCATTTAAATACTTTAATGACGTTTGCACTTAACTCTTAGGGGGTGTTTGTTTTTGCCTCTGAATGCCTAATGGGAGAGTTTTAAGCATTCAGAAGTGCAATAAGCTATTTTTTTTCTTTTTTTAAATTATCAAGAGGTTAACGACTATTTTTTTAATGATTAAGCATTCAACATTAAGAGACATCTGCCCTTTAATGCTTAATGCTGAATTCCACGAGTAAGTCAGTTTGGGGGACCCAAGACAGTTCCCCATGCACCCAGAATTGGTGAATGAGTTAGAACAAATAAAAGATGAGAATGAGAACTCTGAGAATGCGCTGCATCTCATATATTATACTTGTTGCCATCCTCCCTCACTCCTCACTGAAGCCAGAAGGCGCTAAAGACTCATTAGAATAAATAACAAATAGCATCCTCAGATCTTGGATTTAGCATTTAGCACTCAACATTTAGTAATCAGCATCCATCAATTAAAGGTTAAGAAAAAAAGAGGCAACCTTAATGTTGCTGAATGGAAACCTATTTGGCATTAAGAGTTAAAAACGGTGTGCTTTTATATGCAGCGTTAAGAGACAAGTCATTTGGTGAATGCTTAATTTGATTTTAATGAAATTTCGCTCCAATGGTGGCCCTATTCTTTTTATTCCTTAGCTACCGATGCATGTCATAATAATAAGGCTAAAATTATAAAATTTCATGTATTCAGCGAAATAAAACCAAACACATTTTTCAGAGGTTCATTAAGCATTAAGCATTCACAGTTCAAGGTTTAAGAAAAACTAAAAATTAAGAATCTCTTAAAAAAAAAAAATAGGATTACCAGCAAAGAACTGAACTCAACCTTAAATCAATTAGGGCAAATAATATCCTAAAACTTTGGACTTGACTGATTACTTTAAGATTGAACAATTAGAATGGAGAACATATAAGCTATGACAAATGATACAAAGAGATAATCGGTATGAGAAATCTCGTTGAAGATACCTAGCGCATAAAAATAATCCGTTAATTTAATCATCGAATCAATCACAAATAACTAGGGCATAAGCGAGACAAACCTCGTTGAAATTTGAATGCGGTTATGTATGTCGGTGGATTAGTATGTTCTGTGCAATGCAGGGAAATATTTCAAAGGATTAACCATCCAATTCAAACTTTCTCATTCATTTTCTTTAGGATTTTGTAATATGTTTTGGTGCTAATTCATCTACATAAACTAATTAAATGGTTGATTTCTTTTAAGTGTTACTATAAGCACCTTAAAAAATAAGTTTTCACACCGTTTTTTAAAAAATCAAAGTAACATAATTGCATTCTACGACTTTTAAGGCAATTAGTTTTTTTCTTAGGGGGTGTATTAATTTAAATCTATGAGACTTTTTTAGATTTTGAAAATTCATGGGTATTTAATTGGGATTTTAAAAAGTCATTTAAAATTTTATGGTATTTAATTACGATTTAGAAAGGTCTTTTAAAATCTTGTGGTATTCAATTATAATTAAAAATAGTTTTAAAATCTTATGGTATTCAAAACTCAACAAATTTTGAAAGATTTTATAAGTAGATAGATTTTGATGGATTTGAGAGCGTTTTTATGAATAATAAATCCACCAACAAATCTTCTCTTTAACCGAAAGATTTTATATGAATTTCTTTTTCATCTTTCTTCCAACCCTAAGCATTATTTCTTCTTATCTCTATAATTTATTAAACCTTTTCACTACATTATCTTTATCTAAAATATCTTCTTTTCTCAAACCCTATATAATATTTTTTTCTTCGTCTCTATAATTTATTTAAACTCCTCTAATTCATTCACTCTATATAAAGTCTTTTTTTTTTTGATTTAGATATTGCTACTTTTAAAGTTTTAATTATCTAATTATTCATATTCTTCCGAAATTATAGAGATATCGCCTCCTTGATTTTTTTTTTCTCCCATTTTATGACTTTTTTTTAGAGAAAAGATGATAATCGAATAAAAAGGACAAAAAAAATCCAATCCATTGGGTTTTTAGACTCGATCCGAACCGTTTGCGACAAATTTATAATTTGCTTAATACTTTAAAGTTGTAATCAAAATTCTTTTATTATAACTAGTTTTTGTGCACATGCATTGCACGTGATTGTAGTGCTTGGTAAATGTCATTAAGTCCATTAATGAATAGGTATATAATAAGAATTGAATAATTACTACGAAATAAAAATAATAACATATAAACAAAATATAGTATTAAGTGTAAAATTTAATTAATAATTATAAAAAAAATCATAAAAATTTGTCGCCTTAAATTTTCTTAGTAAATAGGTGGCCATAAAATAATGAGAATGAAAATCAAGAAAACAACAATGATAATGAAGAGGGTTATGATAATCATAATAATGTTTGAATAGAGCAGTATGGATTTTTATAATGTATTTCATTAATTATCTTTACATTTTTGAAAATGTTACTTTAAACTTGTAATTAATTTATTTTATTTTTTGTTTTTTGATTTTTTTTGATAGACTTACTAAAATTCTGCATAAAATTAATAGAATCCATGCATTAAAATCTGTTAGATTCTATAAGGATTTAAAATAATTCATGAACTTAACATAATTCACGAATTTTAAAAAGCCAATTAGAATCTTTTAAAATCTGAATTGTATACACCCCTTAGTTTTTTCATCATTCTTTGCTGATAGAAAAATGCAAACCATTTTATGCAATTAAAATAAATTATTTTTTTCATTGTGATAATACACAGTCTTATAACTTTTTCATTTTTTTTTCTTTTGTGTTTGCAATTTAGTTAAAACAAGTTGAATTATTTTTAACACATCAAAGGAATGACATTCAAACTCACGACCTCCTTCATAGAAGGGTAAATAATTTCCTTTATTTTAACATAATTATTCATGTATATTTACATATAAATTATATATGCTAGCGTTATTTTTATTTTTCTTACATTTAGTATTGTATTGAAAGTAGATAAAAAGGTAATGTTTGGTTGATATTTTGAGTTGAGTTTTTAAAATTTTGTGTTTGGTAGAATTTGGAAGTAGGTTGAAAACTGAATTTGGTTTTTGTTTGAGGATTTTTCAACCAACTAAAAAATATCATAAAAAAATTTAAAAAAATAGTTACAATAGATCTTATTTTATAAATCTCGACGAGTAGGCTTCAAATATATATATATATATATATATATTTATCTAATCTTGACTTTTGGATTTAAAGTTATGGTGTTTAAAAAAAATTAGAGAGAAAAAGTAAAGTGAAATAAAATTTGAAAAGTGTAAAAGTAAAGTTGATTTTAAGTTTTTAAAATTTGAAAAAAAAACACCCACCAAACATACCCTAAAGTATCATAAACTTCGCATAATTAAGTATCATAAAAAATTGATAATGAGGTTTTTGGTGTTTTATCTCTTATATTTCAATTAATACTAGTATATGAAAATATTTTTAGAATACCAATCAAAAGCTCACATTCTTTGTCTATGATATGACAAACAACCAGCACTAAATTCAACCAAGGCGAAGTATCTAATTATTTTGATACATGCAATTGTGCGAATCATATGTTTGTAATATGCTTAACCAATTTGAAGCTCAAAGTGACATTATAATAAATGGGTGGACAAAATCTTGAATTATCCAATAAGAGAAGATATAATTTACAACAAAAATGTTTAATTTGTATAGTGATAACAATTCTTCATCCTCCCATGATTTAGAAGGTAGTTAAATATTGTATAATAACTTGTTTATATGTTTTCTTTGTGGTACTTTAATAAATAAGGGTGCTTTTTTAAAATTAAAAGTTAAGCATGAGTGCTTAAAAAATAGATGTCAAAATTAGTTTTTAAGGGTGTTTTTACCGGCACCCATTTTTTTTATTCAATTTTTGTTTATTTTTTAGACCAAAATTGAATATATTATACTAATTTTTTGTACACAGACTATGTGTGTCATTTTGAAGATAAGAAATTTAAATAAAAAAGTTGAAAGAAAAAAAAAACAACAACATAGAGAACAAGAGCTTTGTTATATTTCCTTTTTGTGAAATAAAGTCCGCAAAAGTAAAATCGAAAAATCGAAAATCTAAAACGATTTAAAAAAATGCTAAAATATTGCAGTAGTAGCCCTAGGTCAACTACCGTAAATATTAAAGTTTAAAATACAATCTCTTTAAGATTTACTTTAAAAAAGTTAATTTTTGCCGAAGAAAAAATAACTATTCATTCAATACACTCCCCCTTTAATACAATGCTCAATATATAGAAACAAGGAAAATAAAGGAAATAGGGATGACAAAAAAACCCAATCCGGCGGGTTTTCGACCCAACCCAACCCGGATGGAGCTGGTTCGGGTCGGGTTTTTTTGAGCCCGAGTTGGGTTCAGGTTTTGGCATTTTAAAACCCGATCCGACCCGCATACTTATATATTAAAAAATATATATATTAATATTAAATATATATATATATATATATAGCCTTTTAAGAATCTCTAACTTCATCCATTCTTATATACCTTTTCATGTCTTTACTTTTATAAATCTAATTCCTTAAATCTATTCTTGAACAAATTTGATTTTGTTAATGTTAATTCGTGAACATGAATATTTAAAGGGCATATATATTCGGGGCGGGTTCGGGTTTTAAGACATAAACGCGAAGCGGGTTTGAGTTTCAAAAAATAAATCCACATCAGGTTCGGTCAAGTTCAGGACAGAGTATTTTAAATGCGGGTCGGGTTTGGTATTGGCCAAACCTGCCTCCGAACCCTGATCTGTTGCCATCCCTAAAAGGAAAAGCAAAAAGAAAAGAAGATTCTTCATGACGTGATTGAGGGACACCTCATTCTAAAATCTAAAAGAAAAAAATACAAGAATGCCTTCAGGTTGACAACAATTCTCCCTCCTTAAGAATCCTTGTCCTCAAGGATTGAAAAGAGGAAAGTTGTTGGTTATGAAACTCGGCATCTTCCCAGGTAGCATCTTCAGGTGCTGCATTAGTCCACTGTATTATCATTTGCTCCATTCTATCTTTTGACCATTCTTTAATCTATTACTACCATGGGTTCCACTCGAATTTGTCAATTATCATCTGCATAAGTTAGATTATTTATAGGAACCTTTTTCTTGCTAATCTTCTTCTTTGGCTGAGAAAAATGGAAAACTAGATGTATTTTAGAACCCATGGGCAGTTTTAGTTTATAAGCCACCTTGCCCACCTTTTCAATGACTTTATATGGTCCATAATACTTAGCTGCAAATTTCAAGTTTTTCTTAAGGCCACAGAAGTCTGTCTATAAGGTTGGAGTCTCAGATAGACCTAATCTCCCACTTGAAATACCCAATTAGATCTCATTTATCAGCCATCACTTGCATCTTGTCCTGTGCTAGCTCCAAACCTTCCTTTACAAAGTGTAACATTATTTGTCTCTGCTGCATATAATCTTCGACGATTACTACTGAGGTTGTAATGGTGGCATCAAACATACCTTGAATTGGAAGTAAGAACCAATATAATACTTGGAAATGTGACATCTTTAACCTTGAGTGTTAATGAGTAGTAAACCACCATTCAGTTAAAGATAGCCATTGATGCTAAGCTTTGGGTTTGTGGCCTGTCATACACCACCACTAGGTTTCAAGGCAAGCATTGACCCTCTCAGTCTACCCATCTGTTTGAGGGTGATAAGAAGTGCTATGCTCCAGCTCGGTTCCCAATAACTTGAACAGCTCCTGCCAATAAGTACTCATAAAGATGGGGTATTTATCCAATATAATATATTCTAGCATGCTATGTAACTTGTACACATTTATT
Organism: Lonicera japonica; assembly: GCA_021464415.1. Taxonomy (NCBI): domain Eukaryota; kingdom Viridiplantae; phylum Streptophyta; class Magnoliopsida; order Dipsacales; family Caprifoliaceae; genus Lonicera; species Lonicera japonica. The sequence continues at coordinate 87,804,526 of CM038464.1, forward strand.
CATAAAAATTATGGATACATGATAGGAAGTGTTAGGATGATTCAGCCTTATAAAATGATTGTATTTAGTAAACCTGTCCACCACCATAAAAATGACTTCCCTACCTTCAAACTTCGGTAAACCCTCAATAAAATACATGGCGATATACTACCAAGCTTGGTTAGGTATAGGAGGATGCTGCAAAAGTCTTGCAGGCATAGTATTCTCCTCTTTGGTTCTTTGACAAATATCACAGGTAGTTACAAAAGCTTTGATTTCAGTCTTCATCCTTGGCCAGGAAAAAATGGATTTTGTTTTATGATAAATAGCCAAGTACCTTGACTGACCCCATTCAACTGAAGAATGAACAGCTTGCAGCACCTTGTTCTTCATAGATTCATCATTTCCCACATACATCATTTGTTTATATTACAATATTCCATTCCTTAATGAATAATTAGGATTATTGTGGGAGTTTGCATTCAACTGATTAATCATTATCATGCTATTGGATCTGAATCATAGCTACTCAACACCTCCTTTTACCAGTATGGCTTGGCAACAGCAATAGCACTCCGTTGGCTATTTTATTCATACATTTGAGACAGAGCATCTGCTACCCTGATTTCCTTACTACTCATATACCTGATTTCATAATCATAACCCAATAATTTGGTAGATCACTTTTGTTGGAGCATAATTGAAAGCCTTTGATCATTAAAGTATTTAAAACTTTCTTGATCAGTGAGAATTATGATGTGTACCCTAAGCAAATAATAGGGTAATAGCAAAAATGACGACCAAAATCCCTCGCTCGTCTCTAAAATTCAATTTTTCGGTTGAACCATGCTTTGGGGTAATTTTTGCTAATTACCCCAAATAATAGTTCCAATGCTAAATAGACATAGTTCTTAAAACAGAAACCAGCTTTAAATGCTTGACATGAAATTCCAAATAAGAACTATGTATAAGTATATCATAAAAAAATTACTAACACAAACTTCCTCAAATATGGTTGAAAGGTAGATGGTGCATTGGTGAGACCAAAAGGCAATTACTCTAAACTCAAAATGCCCAACATGAGTTCTGAAAGTGGTTTTGTATATATCTGCTTCCCAGACTCTGACTTGGCGATAGCCAGCTTTAAGATTTATTTTGGAAAATATTTTTGACCCACGTTATTCATCTTCAATTAAAGGAATTGGGCATTTATCCTTAATAGTACCTTATTTAACTTCCTATTGTCCACACAAAATCTCCAACTTACATCTCACTTCTTCACCAATATAACAGGAGAAACAAAAGGACTAATGGTTATTCTAAATAATACCATATGCCAGCATTTCTTTAACCAGCCTTTCAATCTCAGTCTTTTGGATAAAAGGGTACCTTTAAGGTCTTTGGTTTTGGGCTCAAAATTTAGCTTTAATGGAATATGATGGTCTAACTGTTTATGAGGGGGTAGGCTTGTAGGTTTAACAAACAAATAAATGTATTGGTTTAATAGCTTTTGGACAAGAGGTGATTTAGGTATATGTCCATTAGTCAATGACTTTTGGACATTAGTGGATTATTGGTCCTCAGCTGGTACAGCAGTAAAAGCAAACAAATGCCCCCATTAAACTTTGTACCCTTTTCTTACACATTTTAGCTAAAGTTTTGCCCAATATACTTTAAATGGTTGTAGACCCCTGTGTCCCTTGCAATATGACCTTTTTACCCCTTGTTTTTCAAAGTCAGACTCAGTCTATTAAAAAAGGGGTGGGACTATTGCCACCCCCATATCTCTCCGTAACACTCCCACTTTGACTTGGTGCAATAGGACCGAGCATGTGCACATTGATTCGGTGGAATAGGGCCGGATATGTGTACACCGAGTTAAATGTAGGGAGTGTTATAGAGAGATATGGGGTGTGGCAATAGCCCCACCCTAAAAAAGAGGGGTGGGGGGGGGGGGGGGGGGCATTGAACTGTTTCATCAAATTTGTGCCTAGGACACACGTCCATCCCCTTAAGGAAATGACCCTAACACACAGGATCATTGACCAATGGTGTATCATACCATTAGCCACAGTAAGAGTAATGGGTTTTGTGGGTTCCATTTCTACTCTATATTTTTGAGACAATGTAGGGATTTATAAAGCTATCGGCGTGCCCACTTTCGGTCAAAATAGTCACATGATAGCGTAGAATTTTACCTTGAATTCTGATTGTATCGGGACTAAGGTTGCCAGCAATAGCATGCACTGATACTTTTATGTCTTTCACATGGTCATCCAGCAGTGCCTCAGATTCATTATTCTCCACCTCCTTTGTTTCATCATCCCCCAACTATCATATAAACACTTGTTGCTTACACTTCTGTCCAGGCTTAAATGTTTCGTCGATCACAATTATAACAGTCTCTTCTATCTTATGGAACTCATTTCAACATAGGATAGTCTCTTAATAGGCTGGGTAACACTGGAACCAGATTTGTTTTGAGTAAGGTGCAGTGGTTTTGGAATTGACAGCAGGGAAGTTTGAGTGTTAAGTACCTTTAGCAGAATTAATGTCACATCCCTATTCTTATGGAAATTGAGAAGTGATCAAATAAAATTTCACACTATTTTTTTTTTTATTAAATATGCATAATGACATATATAGATAACATCACACGTAAAGAAACATTACATACATAAAGCTTAGAATTACATCTAGAATAACTTTTACTGCATATTAATGTGTCATTTTTTTTCTTCAAAAACTACTTGAACACTCCTTTTATTTATTGTCTTCGATTCCTCCAATTTATTTGCTCCGCTGGTTAGCCATCAATATATTTATTTATGAGGATCACATGAAATGTCAATAAAAAAGGTGTGCTTCACAAGCCTAGTGAGTAACTTACAACACCATTTCAAGGATTAGAATAGTTTGTTTTTTTTAAGAAAAGAAATTAACCATAAGTTCCATATACTGTAAATAAAGTTTCCAATAAACAACTATAAAAATTTATTAATCAGTTGATAATTAGTCACATCTAAGGTCAAAGGTTTATCTTATGCTATTTGGGGTTCAAAACTTATAAAATTCAATTAAACGATTAGCCCAAAAGAACTAATTCTGACAATGCTAGGATATTTGGCACGCTACCCAATTATCGGTGGTACAGATATAAGTATTAGAAGTTGACTTTCCAAAGTGCATGCAATTTGTCAAATTACCATTTACTTATTTAATATAAAAGCATAATGATATTGAAATCAGATTTCAACTGAGCATTGGGATCCGTTGATTTATTGTTGAAGAGAGAATCATGAAGAAATGGTTAATTTGTGTTTACATATTACTATTCTTATCCTTATTCTTATTGTTGTTGTTTAATCGTTTGGGAAAATACATGTATTGAATAATACATACTAATAAAAACAGTGTATATTGTTAAGAACAAAAAATAAAACACAATATTAAGCACCATTCTAAGGAAAACAAACCGTGGGCCTCAAAACAATACATTTCCCTTTTTTTTTTTTGAAACAAAACAATACATTACTTATTAAACTAATTAGAACCCCTTTTGGTTTTATTTTTTGTCTACATTCTACCGTGACCCATTTTTCTCTCTTTCTTTTTCCTTTGAATTCCATCGTATCCCTTATTTTCTAGATATTTATTTTACATATTTATATGCAAATATAGCTCTGCTTTGTACAAATTAGAACTAGTGTCGTATCCCTCACCATATCCATCTTTTGTGCCTCACTCAGGGGTTGAATATAGGGGTGTTTTCGGTTTCGGTCAGGGTAGAAATTAAGGTACCCCAAACCCAAATCAAATGTAAAATTTATATTTTAGTTTGGTTCGGTTTCGATTTCTAAATCTTCAAAACCCAATCTCGAACCAAGCTTTTCGGTTCGGTTTTGACATATTTTTTTTTTCAAAAGAATCAATTTAACATAACAATGTAATATTAATAGCAATATAAGATTTGTTCATATTCAAATTAAAGTCATGATTTTTTAGAAATAAGGATCAAACATATAAATAACATGTTTTCTATTTAGTTGCTATTTTATTTGTAAATTTACAAGAATAAAACACATTAAATAAAATGATTAATTATCTTGCCATCATGTATGTGATAAAAAAAATCTCATTATGTAGTTTATTCAATAATAAGAGCTCGTGTTAAGGACTTTTTTTTAAGATGATCACAATATGTAATTAATAAGGAACATATTCTTATAAAATTCCATCTTTTTGTATTATAGTATAATCAACGCGTGAACTTAGAATATATATTAATCTTTTTTATTTTCTTATACATAATTTAGTTCAGTTCGGTTTAGTTCGGTTTTGGACTAACTTGCCCTAAACCCGAGCAAAACTATTCGGTTTCGGTTTGGTTTTGTCATTTTTGGTTTTAGATCTTTTTTGGATTCGGGGTTTTACTGATCGGTTTGGTCTATTCGATCGATTTTCGCATTGGCCTTAACACCTCTAGATGAATATTGAAATATTATTTTTATATTTTCTCACCCAATTTCATGGGTTATTTCCATCAAAAACTAAAAAAATTAACTTTAGGTTGTTTAGCGACGTTACCAGATTCAGTGGATCCCCAGTTGCTCATTCCTTCAGATTTACCGCGTTGTCCTAGGAATCTGGAGTTGTTGTTGCCCATGTCTATGATTTCTGGACTACTATCTTTCTCCATAAACAATTATAACAATTTCTTCTTCCTTATGGAACTCATTTCAGCATAGGATAGTCTCTTAATAGGCTGGGTAACACTGGAACCAGATTTTTTTGAGTAAGGTGCAGTGGTTTTAGAATTGACAGCAGAGAAGTTTGAGTGTTAAGTACCTTTAGCAGAATTAATGTCACATCCCTATTCTTATGGAAATTGAGAAGTGATCAAATAAAATTTCACACTGTTTTTTTTTATTAAATATGTATAATGACATATAGATAACATCACACGTAAAGAAACATTACATCCATAAAGCTTAGAATTACATCTAGAATAACTTTTACTACATATAAATGTGTCATTTTTTTTTCTTCAAAAACTACTTGTAGAACACTCCTTTTATTTATTGTCTTCGATTCCCCCAATTTATTTGCTCCTAGTGGTTTAGCCACCAATATATTTATTTATGAGGATCACATGAAATGTCAATAAAAAAGGTGTGCTTCACGAGCCTAGTGAGTAACTTACAACACCATTTCAAGGATTAGAATAGTTTTTTTTTAAGAAAAGGAATTAACCATAAGTTCCATATACTGTAAATAAATTTATTAATCAGTTGATAAGTCACATCTAAGGTCAAAGGTTTATCTTATGCTATTTGGGGTTCAAAACTTATAAAATTCAATTAAACGATTAGCCCAAAAGAACTAATTCTGACAATGCTAGGATATTCGGCACGCTACCCAATTATCGGTGGTACATATATAAGTATTAGAAGTTGACTTTCCAAAGTGCATGCAATTGTCAAATTATCATTTACTTATTTAATATAAAAGCATAATGATATTGAAATCAGATTTCAACTGAGCATTGGGATCCGTTGATTTATTGTTGAAGAGAGTATCATGAAGAAATGGTTAATTTGTGTTTACATATTACTATTCTTATCCTTATTCTTATTTTTGTTGTTTAATCTTTTGGGAAAATACATGTATTGAATAATACATACTAATAAAAACAGTGTATATTGTTAAGAACAAAAAATAAAAGACAATATTAAGCACCATTCTAAGGAAAACAAACCGTGGGCCTCAAAACAATACATTTCCTTTTTTTTTTTTGGAAACAAAACAATACATTACTTATTAAACTAGTTAGAGCCCCTTTTGGTTTTATTTTTTGTCTACATTCTACCGTGACCCATTTTTCTCTCTTTCTTTTTCCTTTGAATTCCATCGTATCCCTTATTTTCTAGATATTTATTTTACATATTTATATGCAAAATATCTCTGTTTTGTACAAATTAAAACTAGTGTCATATCCCTCACCATATCCATTTTTTGTGCCTCACTCAGGGGTTGACTATAGGGGTGTTTTCGGTTTCGGTCGGGGTAGAAATTAAGGTACCCCAAACCCAAATCAAATGTAAAATTTCAATTATTTCAGTTTGGTTCAGTTTTGGTTTCTAAATCTTCGAAACCCAATCTCGAACCAAACTTTTCGGTTCGGTTTTGAAATATGTTTTTTTTAAAAAATAAATTAAATTTAACATAACAATGTAATATTAATAGCAATATAAGATTTGTTCATAATCAAATTAAAGTCATGATTTTTTAAAAATAAGGAGCAAACATATAAATACCATGTTTTCTATTTAGTTGCCATTTTATTTGTAAATTTACAAGAATAAAATACATTAAATAAAATGATGAATTATCTTGACATCATGTATGTCATAAAAAAATCTCATTATGTAGTTTATTCAATAATAAGAGCACGTGATAAGGACTTTTTTTTAAGATGATTACAATATGTAATTAATGAGGAACATATTCTTATAAAATGCTATCTTTTTGTATTATAGTATAATTAACTTGTGCCCTTAAAATATATATTAATCTTTTTTATTTTCTTATACATAATTCAGTTCGGTTCGGTTTAGGACTAGCTTACCTTAAACCCGAACCAAACTATTCGATTTCGGTTTGGTTTTGTCGTTTTTGGTTTCAATTTATTTTTGGTTCAGGGTTTTACGGATCGGTCCAAATCGGTTTGGTCTGTTCGATCGATTTTCGATTCGCCTTAACACCTCTGGATGAATATTGAAGTATAATTTTTACATTTTCTCACCCAATTTCATGGGTTATTTCCATAAAAAACTAGAAAATTAACTTTAGGTTGTTTAGCGACATTACCAGATTCAGTGGATCCCCAGTTGCTCATTCCTTCAGATTTACCGCGTTGTCCTACAAATCTGGAGTTGTTGCCCATATCTATGATTTTTTGATTACTATCTTTCTCCATCATTTTCCCCTTCCAAAGTTGTCATTGATGGTTTTTAATAATTATTCAAAATGACTCTTTACCCTTTGTTCAAAGCTTCTTTGTGATGCTTTTTACTTTATTATAAAATTAGATTACACAAGTGATTAATTTATTATATTGTAAGAATCTCTTAATTTTTTTATTTTTTTTTGTACAAGGGAAAAGAAAGAACAGCAAAAAACAAAATAGAAGGTTAATAGCTTTTGCCAAACTCGGCTCCTCCCGTATCGCATTTCATCGCTTCAACAAATTCATTTGGAGGAATAAGCATTCTAACTTCTTGCTCACTTTGTTCACTTCCCATGTGAGTCCAAGCGTCTGCACATTTGTTTGCATTGCGGGGAATGTGAGCAATTTGGGCATCCATCTCAGTGACTAAAGCTTTACGGTCTTTAATGAGAATCCTATTCAGATGGTTTTCCTCATTCTTCACTATCTTTTATAAGGTTCATCTGCATTTAAGCAGTCTGTTTCAATGCTAATACTTATCCAATTTCTCTATTTGCAAAGTTTGAGGGCATGCCTTAAGCCCCATAATTATGCTTTAAGAGCGTCCGCATAGCCAATGTATCCGCAAAATCCTTCGACCCATTTTCCTCAGTCCATCCTCACAAGACCTCCGAATCCACCTTTGTGATCTTCCAACGTACTGCTTCATCCGTATTGATTTTAATGCAACTTGCAGGAGGGAAATTCCAACAAATAAATCTAACATCATTGCTAGAGTTACTTTAAAATCATTTTCAAAGGCTTTAGACACATCTTTAGCAAAACTTAGGCTTAGGTTAGCCACAAATCTTTCATTTTAGGAATTTTCGTTGAATTGTAACTCGTTACGCATTTTCCAAACATGCCAAACAGTAGAATAAAAAACAATTCTCCAATTCATATCACCAATATGCTTGTCAACAATTTTCATGTTAGCGTCAAGCCAAATATTAAAATGAGTATTTCCTGGGTCATAATGTCCTACCCCATTACAATACTCACACTTTTCTAGCATGCAGGCAGGCACGGAAGAGGTGGTTAGCACTCTTTTCCATACCACAATACTTGCAATTAGAATTTTGAAAGAAACCACGACTCACACACATTTGATTATGCAAAATTCTATCCAATTTAACAAGCCGCATGAATTGAATGATTTTAATGGGGAGTTTGAGTTTCCAAAGCCACTTCCCATTTGGGTCCATATTGGTAATAGATTTTCTTTATGTTCTCTGTTAAGGATATGCATATAGCAAGATCCAATAGAAAATTTACCATTATCGGAGAGACCTCAAGAATGAGTATCTTTTTTCTCAAATAAATTGGAGACGGGAAGAGGGGTACTAAGAACATCATTATAGCCCCCCATCGAAATGGTGGCTGTAATTTTATGAGCATTCCAAGTACTATTATTATCAATAATATCATTTACCATAACATTTCCTAGGCAAGTTCACATTATGCCCCCGATCTATCTTTAAAACTATCTTTGCCACACCACCAGTCTTCCTAAAGGGAAATGGTGTTTCAACTACTACCCACAGTCCACTTGGTAGCCTCAGTAATAATATCTTTAGAATCACGGTATACCTTTCCAAATATGCGTGCCATCCTTGCCCTTTTTTCCCAATTCCTCGGAATTAAGAGGAATTTTGTATTTATTTCTCATGACTTTGATCCATAGGGGGTCATTCTCATTCATCACACGCCACCAAGTTATAAGCTAACTTTGTTATTTTCCACACAAAGACCTAATACCTAAACCATTAAATTTTTTTGGGTTTGCAAACTTTCCTCCACTTGACAAGGTGAGTTATATTCTTATCTTCTTGTCGCCCCCACACAAAATTTCTATTCAACCTATTTATCTTATTATAAACATTTGTTTGGAATTTTTATAGTTTGCATAATATAGGTCGAGATCGTAGAGGTAACTACTTGGATGAGGATCGTCCTTACCCGTAATGGACAGGACACTCGATTTCCACCCACTATGTTTACATTGCTGTATTTTATCAATGATAAAGTCAAAATGATTTTTTTGGATTCCCTCGTGGATCAAGGGAACACCAAAATAGGTACCTAAAATCTTTGGTACACACCATGCCACAAATTCAGCTAAACATAGTTGCTTTCCTTTGGTCGACATTAGGGGACACACAAATTTTAGATTTTTGAAAAGTTAACTCTTTGCCCCGAATGACTACAGAAGGTATTAAGGATTTCCATCACCACCCTGCAATTATTTTCCTCGACCTTAATTAGCAAAGAGGATAAGATCATCCACAAACATAAGATGTGGCACAAGTTACGACCTAGTTACTATATGCATAGGCGAAGCCATATTGGGGCAAGTGGGGGCACTAGATTTTGGATTTTTTTAAAATTGTATATGGGGTATTTTTTGAAAATAAAAATATATATAGGAACTTATATGTAAAAACTTATACTTGAAGGTAAATAAAGTGTAAGGGAACAAAACTACACATATAAATCTATTTTTTCTTAAATGCTTATCAAGTTTATAAAAGGTGATCTCTTATAAATCCATCAATTTTTTCACAAAGTTCCCATATGGGACTAACTCATTTTCATTCCATTTTTCTATCTCAAATAACTCATTTTGGGTGACAATTTTTCATTCACCCCATAATCATTTTGAGCAAACAAATATACAATTTCGATGTGTCCTCAAGGAGGAGAATGCGAATCTATAATACTATGTTACAACAGAGTGTGAGATTCCACTGAAAATTACCCTCAAAATGGCTCTAAAATGGTATTTTACCTATTTTTCTAACACTACCAAGGTAAATCCTTTCTTATATCTACTTTTTAATATTAGGTATAATTAAATTTCTTAATTACTTATATAAAATTAGCATTGTATTATTCATACTATTATATTTGCATTATATTATTGTAACTTCTCGTAATTGTTTACGTTCTCTATTTGTATTGTATGAAGTATTATTACTATTATGTTTACGTTCAAATTTTACAACTTTAAATATATTTTTGTGCGTTTTGAATTTCGCTTCCACTTAACCAGATTTCTGACTCCGCCACTAACTATATGTATAATAATACGGAGGAATTTCCTTCGTAATACTACCCTCTCTCTTAATTGCCGTAATAATACTCCGCTTTAACACAACTCTCCTCTAACGCTTCATCACCTTCTCTAGCCCCATCTTCATTCCTCTATCCCTCTTTGAACGTAACATTCTGTGACTCTCTTAGGCTCCTCTTTTGTTTGTGATTCTCTTTCGGCGTCTACTTCTCTACCAAATTGTGGCATCTTAGTTTTTGTACCACCAAATTGTGGCATCTTAGTTTTTGTACCTTTCAAAGCAAGGAATTTCGATTGGCAGTCTATAGCGTATGGGATTCTTTGCATTGGTTTCGGCTTCCTTATCAAAGTGTTGGTGTACATGTAATGTCTACATTAAAATTTTTCTTCTTTGATTTTCTGATTTGGGTTTGTGCATGTCTAAATTAATTAGTAGAGTTTCATGCTTTAATTAAGTCTTAGAATTAGTTTGATTTAGTATATTTAGAGGTCAATAAAGTAGTTTAGACATAACAAAATATATGCAAAAATGTTTCGAAGTAGCTGTGCCAGATTTTTTTTTGGGAATTGGAGTGGGTTTGGTAGAGTAAAATATATTAGGAGAGGCAAGAAGCTATGGATAAGGATATAAAGAAAAGAAGAGGAAAAAAAGTGTCGTGTGATTTAAATTATGTGCGGCTTCGATCATTAATATATATATTTTTATAAAAATATTATAATAATTATTATAAAGAGTGGACGCACCACCACCACAAACAACGGACACAATAAAAAGGGCTCAATACTACGTACATTCATGTGGATCAAACCTGTGACCTCTAGATACAACAAAGGGTTCAATACTACATTCATGTGGATTGAACCTGTGACCTCCTTGTTACGAGAATAAGGTGAATGCCAATCAAAATACAAAGTTGTTGGCTCGATCATTAAAATTTTGTAATTTTTAATTTTCAAAATCAATGGTTTGATCAGTTTCGCTCTTACGAGCATAATAAGTTTGCAAACTAACGTTGAATTAATTCATATAAATTTATTAAATTGGATAAATGATTTATTCAATGTGCTTCAGCAAGCTTATGTGTCTAACACTATTCATGCTTCACGGAGAAAACATTTTGGTAACCAATATTCTTTTTCTTTTTCTCTCAGCCTTTACAACTGAAGCAAGAGATCCATTTTTACTTGGTCCTCATTTCACAATAAGCTTAGTGCAGTGGGCCACTTTATGAAAATATTTGCATTTGTATAATGTAGTTTTACATTTGGAGATTGGTGGGAAAGAGACTAAGAGCATCTCTAATGATAAATGTGTAAATTGAATGTGCAAAAATATATGGATCAATACAAAATAGACATTTGGAGGATAAAATTAATTTTACACAAATATTTTACACATTTTCATTTGTGTAAAATTTGAATGAACCAATGACATTGTAGCACATGGAATATATATTCAATATTTTTTTTGAATATTTTTTATTTATAATTTAATAGTCAAAATGGGTATTATTTTAAAGCTTTTGATGAGTAGAATTCAAATAGACAAATATCATAATAAAATCATATTTTGATTTTTACTTACATTAGTTTTAATATTTTGTAAAAGGTTAGAGAGAGAAAATTATGATGCGGATGTGTAAAATAGACGGTCATTTTACACAAGTGATGATGTGGCATATTTTACACAACACTATTGGATCACAAAAAATTATACATATTGTGTAAATTTTATACAAATCTTATGTGTCATGATTTACATATGCCCATCTGAGATACTCTAAGTTGGTATTAATTAAAATTGATACCATAATGGGGAGTTCATGAGCTTTGTATTAGTTTGGACTCCAAGAAATGGTATCCTTTTCTTCTTCTTTTTTATTTTTTCCCACTATACCAAAACTCGTTAAGTGGCATGGCTCTACACCAAAACAAAAATATCTTCTGTTTTCTGTTTTTTTTTTTGCTAGCATTCGATCTTTGAAATATTAAGAAAAAACCTTACCTTAATTATGATTCTTAAATATGTTAATAACCATCTTACTATTATACAGAATCAAGGGGGAAAGGATACCAAAATAATTTTGTACAACATGATGTAATCCACTTAATTGGAAGCTTGGTTGATTTGAGTTTAACTGTAATTTTATTTTACGTACAACCTTGATTCTTTTTTATAACGTAGAATTGGTTACTTATTATAATGTTATATTGAACATGGCTTCCTATACATTAATACATATTTTGTTTCATAGTGTTGGTACTAAATTTTTTGTAAAATATATTGAAAAATATTTATGTAAAATGCCCACGTGTTGTGTGGGTTACAAATTAGAAATAAATTAATTTGTAAGAATGTTAATGGTTAATATTAATTAGGGTGATTTAGACTTTGGGCACCATTTGTTCTTGCTATTTATATGTTGGTTGTCAAAGTTTATGGTAATGAAAATTTGGGTGCCATTGTGGATGGATTATGTTAATCCACTTGGCCAAAAATAATCTCCTTTAATCTTTGGCACAAACTTATCTATACACTTGTATGCATTTTATATGTCACTTGTATATATTTTATATATTGGATTTTTTTTTGTTCGTGGTTTTGTTGTTGTTGTTTTTGAGGATACCATGGCATTACGAGGCCTTAGATCATTCATTTGTCATTATGGTGATATATGGGTTCTAAAATATATTAAGTATGTTGGGGAGAAAACTTTTTTCTTTAATTATGTTGATGGTGATGAATTTTGTTACATGAACCTTGTTAATGTTTTAGAAGAAAATTCTAGTTTAAAAGGGGGGGGGGGGGGGGGGGGGGTTAAAATACAATGGTTATGGGATGGTTGTTTTTAGTGATGCTAGCTTAATGGACATGTGGAACCGCATAAAACCTTTAAACAAACATTTCCACCTTTACTTGATATAATCCAATACCCCAACAAACAAAGTGAATATTTGTGCTTCTACCAATGAAGCTCTAAACACACCAAATAAAAACCCGCAACCATATAATCAAGAAGATCACCTAGATTTAAAATACCTACAAAGAAAGAAAGATCTACTAAAGTAACTTGTGGTGAATTTTTTTTGGAGATCTCTTAGACTCCAATCCAAATCTAGTTCAACTTTAACACCACTGCTAATAATCAGGCCAGTGGTGTTGTATGAAGAAGAGGGTGAAGGGGATGGAGAGCCTATACATTCAGCTATTCAATCCAATGCTCCAAGTGAGGTTCCTAGGTCAGAATTAGAAAGTGAGGAAGACTAGGCCTTTAACAACTTACTAAAGAGCACATTTCAAGAAGATTTAAGTTCTTTTAGGGCTTCTTTGCAACAAGAGCAAACAAGTGCAGGAGATGTCAATAGGCCTTGGGAGGACTTAAACTTTTATAATTTGGCTCCAGAAGATAGTTACCATAGTGTGGGTGAACTAAGTTGAGGTGAAGAAGAAAAGGAGCTTGAGTTTGAATATCCAGAGAGTGAATCTATATCTCATTTTGAAGAAAAAGAAAAGCAAGTTTATGAGGGTAAAAAGTTGAAAGAACCAAGTTAACACTACTGATCTAGATCAGTTTGTGGAAGACACAAAAAACTTGTATAAAGAAAAGGAAAATGAGAAGTTTGATGATGGTCCCAAGGTTGATGAAGAAGATGAGTTATAGCCTACGATGCAATGGCTAACCATGGCTAAATGCATGTATTAAGAAGACGTTTGAGTATAAACAAGTTCAAAACAACAATATAAAGATTAATCTTAAGTGCAAAGACCCTGATTGCAAGTTAAGGGTATATGCTAGGAGGATGCTTGGGGAACATTCAACTATGTTGAGATCATTTCTTCCCCGTCATACATGCAAATGTGATGACAAAAGGTAAGAATTCAATGGCACATGTTGGTTGGTTGCAGATGAGATAGAAAATTGTGTTTGGAACCACAAGAAGTTTAGGCCAAGAGATGTTCAAGCTGAGATGTATGAGAAACATGGGGTGAAGATATCATATTGGACATCATATCAAGCGAAAATCAAATTTCATGAAAACATTTATGGGCAGTATAATGAAAAGTATAGGTTGTGTCCTAAGCTTGCAATGCATATATTGACAAAAAACCCGGGAAGTGTTGTGTAGTGGTTTAGATTTCCATATGACAACAAGTTTGTATCATTTGTTGTTGTTAGATGGGTGGGTGGGTGGGTGGTTAAATGGGTGTTGAGCACTTAATTTAGATAGTTGTTTCTTGAAAGGAAAACATATGGTGGAACTGTTCTTTCAGTGATTGGTTTAGATGGTAAAAATAGTTTGTTTCCCATAGCAATTTGCATAGCTACAGGTGAACACTTTAACTCTTATCAAACACACAAACCCTCACACATTCACCTCAGATTGGCAGAAAGAGTTAATTGTGAATTTATATAGATATTAGTCCAACGGCTATTTTCTAGCTATTGGTAAAAAATGGTTGTTGCTGGATTGTTGAGTAACTAGGGGCAAAAATGTCACACCAAAACTTTGGCACCCAAAGCCTAAATAACAAGAAAAAATGGCTCCTAAAATCTAAATCTCCCTATTAATTATTAATAATAATAATTTCAATAATATTAACATATTGATCTATGATGCTTAATTTAGGATTTTACACTATCTTTTTTCTTTCCTTTTTTTTTCCATTCATTCCAATGATAGGAGAAAGGGATAAGATTCTATTAATACAAGCACACATGTTCAAACCTTCACAAAAGCTCAATGTGAATTAGTTTCATACCAACTTAGCTCAATTAGTCTCTTCACTTTTCTGGCTTCATTCTTATGATGTAAAGTTTAATATATCAAAATGAAATTAATTTTGGGTGTTAAAGTTTTGTTAGAGTAAAAAACTTCATTCACAATCAAATTTTGAGTCTTATACTTTAAATTCAAATTTATTAAAATCAAGTATTAAAATAAATATTTGTTTTTTCTCCCTTTTAAAGGATTTTTACTGAGTACTATTTTGTAAATATTTGTTAAAGACAATGGCAGTATGGTCCAAAAGAATTAACAGATATATTATACTAATTTGGGAATAAATTTAATTTAAATATTTTCGGAAAAAGTTAGTTTATTACTTCTTTTTGTCCCTGGTTAAGGGTTCTAATTTTTTAAAATGGCACTACAATAAGGCCTCGTTTGATTCAGGGATTAGGATCAGTGAGATTAATAATACCAGTATTAATAGTACTGGATTATTAATCCTGGTATTAATTTAATACCAATACCCTGTTTGATTCATACAGTATTAATACTGGGATATCTCATGCTGATATTAATACCATGTTTAGTTCTGTAACTTGTATACGAGATTATATTTTGGACTAACAAAATAAAAAAAAAATTTTAAAAATTTTAAAAAAAAATTTAAAAAAAATTTAAAAAAAATTTAAAAAAAATTTTAAAAAAAATTTAAAAAAATTTTAGAAAAATATTTTAAAAAAAATTTTAGAAAAATATTTTAAAAAAAAATTTATAAAAAAATTTAAAATTTTTTTTTTAAATAAATTAAAATAATAATAATAATATAGTAGTAGTAGTGGCATTTTTGAAAATATTATACTAGTAATGGCATTTTTGAAAATATATGGTTCATTTTTCTTAATCCTGGATAAACAATACCACCTCCCCCCTGGTATTAAATTATAGCACAAAGAGTAGTATTAAGTTAGTACCGGTATTAGTAATCCCATCACATTTGTGCGAATCAAACAAGGTATTATAAAAAAAGTGGTATTAATAATCCCATCCCACTTTTTAATACCCGAATCAAACGAGGCCTAAATGTATCAAAACTTACGTACTAAATTAAGTTATATTCTAAACCACTTATTATCTTATCTTACAATTGAAAATGTGCAAAAGTTATAAACAGATCATGTAATTTTCTTTTTGGATTACTTAAATTTACCTTAAGATTAATTTAAAATTTAATTTTAAGTATTGTTAGGTTAGATATGATCATTTTAACTTTAAAACAAATGTACAAAGATTATATATTGCTTTAGCTGATAAATTCCTTTTCTTTTCCTGTGGTTCGGATTTGGTGTGACGATCCTTATACGATCCATTCTATTAGTGATGCATTTTCGTAGCTAAAATATTGAAAGATAATTTCAACAACAAAAATTCATTACTAAAATACAAATCCACATATAGATTGTCTAGGGTGGAGATACATACACCCCACAACTCTCACAACTTTAATATTTGTTATTCGCAAATAACATTACACAAGAACTATCGAAAAAAAAATGCGGCAGACTACAAATACGAAGAATTGCTCGATTAATCAGTAAGTCGCATTTTTTAAAATTAAATTATTCTATCAAAAAAATTATTCAAAAAATATACATAGATATCTTTCTACATATCTGTTATAGCAAAAAAAAAGTTGTCATTGAAAGAAATATTTAGTGACCCTGTCTTTTTTTTTTTAACCGGAGATTTTCTTTATAAATGGCGCTCTTCGAAATTTAAAATCAAGTAGGTGTTTCTAAAGAAAAGAGTGTCAAAATCTTAACTTGTGGGTGCTTACTTCATTTATTTGTGACCATTAAGTATGACCCTATACACACTAATCATTTGTGTCTACAACACTGTAACTTTGTCCTCCAACATTATTCATATGTGACAAATTACATGTCCACAACCCTATTTATCATACAACAAATTACTTTTTATTACAAAAATTTCAAAAATATGTTTCTTCAATTACAAATTAAAACCCCAAGGTGTTGGCCTAACGGGCGTGAACCTAAATGTCTGGTTAGGCTCACGTTGCATATTCGATTTCTCACGACAACATAATCTCTTAAAGCTAACTATCACCTACTATGCCATAGGCCATAACAAACAAATGATTAGTCTCATTCCAAATTGGGGTGAAAATACCTCAGTGGCAAATAAAAATAAAAAAAATTATAGATTAAAAAAGACTCACCCCTACGGCCCTACCCCACGCCCAACTCACCCCCCTACTAAAGAAACTCAAACTTATAATCTTCTAAATTTAAATGAGCACTTTTATCACTAAGATAACGCATTTATTCAAAAATCTTTTTACTTACGCCATAAACCACTTGATCAAATATTGTTTTTATTCAGCATTCAAATTAGAATACATTTTCGAATGCCTCATTTAAAATAAAAATTCATAATTAGTGTTTGGCGTCATTTAGAGGCTGAAAGTGATCTACCCCCAACTTATAAAGGATATGCGAACAAAGTAACAAACAACCTTGATAGTGATGGGACACCATAATCTCCCATGTGCCCGAGCAAATAGTGTTAATGAACGGTCGATGCTCTGCATAAATAAATTTAATCCACCGATACTTTTTCTACTCAACCATTTTTTTATTTAAATTTTTTAAAAGAAAAATTTAAGTCTCTGTTTTAAAATTATTTAAGTTGATCAACCTATACGGTCAAGTATTATTCTAGTTTTTGTGCTCTTCAGAATTCTTGCACCCAATTTATGTCAATAATTTGTATCAATGCCTCATGTAATTTTACTTGAAATTACCAATTTTTGTTCTGAGACACGCAAATTATTCTTTGCTGTTGGCTTTGACATTTTATTTCATTGTCTGTAATCCAAACATAATTCAAATTCTACAGAATCCCAATTCTTATCTCAGTTTAACTTATCAAAGAAAGTAACCACCAGTAATACCATAAATATATTGAGGAGAAAGTGCTCAACAAATGCAGATATCAACAACCGAGGAAGATAGATAAGAACAGTTTGAAGATCCATTAGAATGAAATATTACAGGGTCGACTTGAACTATAGTAAGCAGATTAAACTTCCAAACGGGATTCACAAAGAACAAATTAAACAAGTATCAGGCTCCTCTGATGAAAGTCACCCTAGAGAATAGTTGAAAAATCTAGACTGATACTTCAAAATTAGATGGTTCAGATTTTTGATGAGTCATCGCCAGAGGCAAACTCTATCTGTCAAAATCTAAGCCACCCACTTTTAAACAAACAATCCAGATTTACTACTTTAAAGTGATTAAAATCAATCTAGAGGAGCCGATCCCTTGAACAAACTAACCAATTGCAGGTTACCCTCATATGAAGAAATCAGCCGCTCCAGAGCCGATTTTGAAACCAAAGGAAATGCAAGTCAACTGATTATCGTTCTTGTCTTCCATCTTCATCTTAAGAGTATAAGAACCCTGAAATACACCAACCCATATGTTAATGTACTATTTTGACTAGGAAAATGCATTTGCAATATGCTAAAGTGTAGTTTTAGTACACAGAAATACTAACAGATATTTTTATAATTACTGAAATTTGGGGCCTTCAGATGGTTTCTTGAAGGATTTGTACATAATTAGAGCCAGAAATTCATGGAAGCGGATAGTTATTATACGTGATTACATGAATAATTTAAGGGTCTATACATTATAGGCCTTCTTAGGTGCATACCAAAAGAACACCTGCATATCTTAATATATTGGAATAGATAAGTGATGAAAGATACAAAGAATATTAAAATATATTTCATCTGACCATTTCTTTCTGAGAGGCTGAGGGGTAGTGGGTACGGGGTTGTACTCTAATAGAGGCTCAAGCAATATTTCCTGGTGAGGATATTCTCACTCAGGCCCAATAATCTAGCACTCAGAAAGTATCACTACGGTTGCATTTGATCACAAGCTGGAAAGTGCTTGGAAAAAGTACTCTTTTTTTAATCTAAAGTTCGAAATTAAGATGGGGTGATTTGGTGAGATGTTATATTACTTTTCCGGTTTTCCATGGAATCCAATTCTTTGGGCAGTGGGTAAGAGACTTTTTGCATGGAAAACGAGGAAACCCATAAAATACACACACAAGAAAAAGATAAAGAATGCGCAAAAGTTTCAAGGATGTCTATTTTCTTTTCCTCAACACCATTTTCCCAAATGGAGCTTGACACAGTTTGATAGATAAAATCCCCTGAAGCATCCAATCCATATTCCCTGCACTTAATTAATTATATTCAAGATTCCTTCCAAGTTATAATTACATACTTCTTTTGGAAACAATATTATACACTGAAAAATTCATACCACTACATAGTTTAATGGATAACAAAGTAAGTACATGAGCATTATCCATCTTCCATTGCCAACCGAAATGTCATAATCATTGATTATGAACCAAAGAGTTAAAACAGTTTCTATACATGTTCATGGCATAACCCAATGTTGGAAAGCATGATTTACATAGTCGGCCTACTAACTAACAACTTAAGCTTTTGGATCATATGGTGACTTAAACACTCGCCTTTCATTGACAAATAAAAATATTCTTTGTAACATTAGATCACTAGGAAAAATTATCGCTGCTCAATTATATGCTATTAGTATGAATTGTCTATAAAAATTGACATGCTTGCGGTCTCCCCCACCCCCACCCCCACCCCCACCCCCAACTGTGAATGAGATAAGCTGAACAATGTCAAAGATGCAATAGAGCAATAATACATAGAAAGAAAACTAACAAGGTGAGGACCAATGCGCCTTTGATTATAGAAGCTAAATTAAGCTTTCCCCACCTCAAAATGAGGTTCCAAACAAGTTGCTGCTCGGGATCATGGAACTCTCGCTCGAGAAATAGGCACTGTGGCCATATCGAACTCCCCACCTAATGAGTCCCTTTCCATGATCTTGTGGTCAGATAATTATTTCAGATTGGTCGAAACAAATAGATGTATCAAAGAAATGGAATTGGATCTTACGTCCATTCCACCACAAATGGAACGACAAAAGTCTCTCTCATCGCAACCCTGAATGCTATATCCTCTATTCTTATTATTCAAAGAAGGACAATCGTCTCTCAGCTTCTTAAACTTGGTCTGCAATTTATTTTAGAACTTTCTTTTTATAACAACAAGGATGGAGGGGTCTTCTGGTCTTCTTTTTAATTTTACCACAGAAGTGCAGCATACCAGTTCTTATCCGCACTGTCATGGGGAACGAATCTGTTAAAATCCCAGGTAGTTTGGCCTTCTAGAACACCTCACTAATCAGCAATATAGACTTGGACTTCAATCATTTTACAAAAAGCTCACTATGTGGGCTGGAACTCAAATACCAGGCTCATAAAGGGATCTATTCCACATGCAAGTTTATTTCTATTTTTCTAAATACAAATACGTGAAGAAAGTGTTGCTTGCTGCCAGTGGAAGGGGCATTTTGTACCCACAGCCAAAAAATATTAAGGGACCCAAATCAAAACAAATAGCTGCATGATGCTATTTAAGTCGAAAAATAGTACATTACCCAGAGTGAAAAAACAGGTCTCTAAGTACGTTGTCCTTTTCTGTAATCAAAACCCAATATTTAAAGAAAGTGTATCTTCTATATATGTTGTCAGAATATCACAATTTTGTTATTGTTAGGTGTTAGTTGTGTAATGTACACCCCACAATTAAGGGATCTCGTAGGTATAGGTATTTATCATATTTGATTCACTTTCCTAATTGAAATATTTCTAATATAAATATAGAGCCTTGGCTGTCAGTTGAGTACTACGTTCTCCAGTTCATGTACAAATATCAGGTGTATGTGCACATGTCAAATTCAGTTGATGTGGCTGACAGTGGGACACGTGAGATGGTTATGAAGAGGCAGAGTGGATTCAGATATGGCAGGCACAAAAGGGCTACAACGGTCCAAAAAAGGGATTTATGACTAGAACAAAATATTTCCATGATCACCATTGAGGTTATGTACAACACAATAAGTGATCTAAAAGAATTCCAGATAAATTTTCACCGCAAGTGAGATGATGCGCAAACGATTGAAATAAATGGTGAAAAACAGTGCAGAGACCTTTTGGCACATACTTCAAATAATAACTTTCTAAAACAAACAGCATCAAGTATCTGTTAAGTTACTCTAGTCAGCAGACAGCAATACCTTAGTGTTAACCTTGACAATTTGAACTTCTATATTTAACCAGTTATAGACCAAATATATACATATATACTTACCCAGTTCATCTTAAAAGCTAAAGCAGAGTGTTGTGACTTACTGATGGCGTAAACGATGGTAGAGTTTGGGTGTGAGAGAGCACAAAATTCCCAGCTGATACAGGGCAAGATGTCTCTTCACAAAGATCATGTGTCTCCGAGTGGACAGGCAACCCAAAATAAGAAACGTCAATAGTCAATTTCCCTCCAGATAATGCTTCACCTACAAGAAAAGAGTATACTTCATTATAGTGACAGATTTCATCCATGATTCAACATCAAGAGCGTAGATCTTTTAGTGATAGATCAATCAACCATCCATGAAGTACAAAGCAGTAATTCAATTTGGGGGCATTATCTTCAAATGAGGATAAAAAGACAAGTTTGTTTTTGCTACTATGACAAAAGCAGATAACATGAGAACATATACAATCATACATACTTCTATATAATAAGAAAAATACTACAGCACATAAAGCCAGAGCATCTTAAAGATATATTTGCAAGATGCCGTAATTTTTAAATCAGAAGGAACCTGGGGCTGCTAACCTTGTGGATGACAATATACGAGAAGGACCAGGTATTTATTAGACTGCAAGAAATAAAAGAATATCTCCCGACTCCATGGTATGACAGATCAATCGTGCTTATGAATCTATATTTATTTTGAATATCTAACAAGTTATAACAAAACTATACCTAGAAATATAAAATAATCTCCTACTTTTTTTTTAAACTCTCGAGGTATCCAGTCCTCTTAAAGCACCTGACTAATGTTCTAGAATTTTTACATCCTAGTTTCAATTTAAAGTTTGGAGCATAAATTTGAAGCATAGAAATACCAATCTAGAACTTACATTTTTAAATTAATCAGCAGCAGTATAAGGCAGCTAAGGGTCAAATAGAAGGTGCAAGGTACAAACCCTGAAGTGGAATATGTGCCTTGGATAGAGTTTTGGAGGGTGGGGAGAGATTTTATTATCTCATCTTCTGATCGTTGCATTTTCTAGGTAAACACTCCATGCCTGCTCCTAAAGAATAGAGACCTTTAAGCTTCCACAATCTTTACATTCCCTACTCCCAAAATAACTTGGATCTTACACAAAAACAAAGAGAAACACTCCAGCCACCAATATGAGGGTATTCCGATCAACCACAAAGAGGGGAGTTTTCTGTCTAGCATCATGCGTCATTCAGTTGACATTATTAATTTATTATCAGATATAAAAATCCCATAAATCAGTAGATAAAGCATTTTTTTATGTAGACTAACAAATCCCATAAAATGGGAAAGAGTAACATGCATCAATGGAAACCATAATACTAGTCCAGTATATCTATAACCTCAATGACCTCAGTTTGGCTAGCATCAAAATTTATACCTCTTAATAGACCTGATTGCAGCACTTAGACCAGTGCAGTTGGTTCTATAGAGATATGAATCCGGGAATGTTTCTTTACTATAAGTCTTTTGTCTAGATCTTAAGTTTGATGTATTTAAAAGTCTAACTAGATCACACTAACCTGACATGCAATATCTCATCGTTATCTTCTTAGGATCATACAAAGAGGGCAAAATAAAAAGATCACTATAAAGTATAAGGTGAGGGTTTTGAGTCATCTTTTCAGTCTCAGCTTTCAATATGAGAAGAATCTTTTATAGAAGAAAAAGTCCAGACCTTTAACAATTGGGATCCATTTAAATGATTAAAAAGCCTTCTCTTTAGCATAGAAAGCAACCAGCATATATCTTTCCTTTTCACTACTTGTAAAATAGAAAGCATTTGTAGCAATTTGGGTAGCTTTTAAGCAGTATATAGGAAGTGATGCTTCTAGAATATAAACAGCACTTGGAGTCCCGGTGAAATTTTTTATTCGAATTTATTTAGACGACAGGATTCCTGAGGCAATAGATAATTATGCCATAACACTCATTTCTACTATCTTCAGGCAAATGTATAGTCTCTTCATCTTCATAATCAGATAATAGAGACAGATTCAAGGATAACTTGTTAATAATATAACATGATAGTACTTATGATGGACAGAGGTGCCGGCCTGCCGCGTGTAGGTGCGGCAATTCGAAAAATCTTGTAAAAATATGATACAGGTGGGGTGGGAGATAACTAAATAATATAAAAAATATTAATAACAGCAGAGGAAAACAGATCACAAAAGCTTTGAATAACTTTAAAGTCCCAAGGTCACAAAGGGTGTTTCAGCTCTGGTTGCGGCAGGACTTATTGGAGGGGGGTCAGTCTATATGTTGCTCTAATAGTCTCTGCAATGGTGAACGTGGCCAAAAGGCTGTAGTGTTCAATTTATACTGGGTGTCAAATAAAAGATTTATCCTGAAGGAACCATAATAATCCCCCTAATTGAGAGACTTATCATCATGCTCGTCCTCATCTTGTTGAGACCTGAGAGCACTCCAGGGAGTCGTGACCTTCAAATGGTTAAGATAGGTCTTCAAGTCCTTACACTTCCCGTGCCAAACCTTTGGTGTGAACTACGATAGAGTCCTGCCTTCCATAAGCCATGAAACTTTGAAAGCTGTGGTTGCACAATACAATGCAATCCAGCTCATCACTCAGAGGCTAGCCGTTAGTAGAAAAATTCGGAAATGTTAACAGCAAAGCAGCCTCATTCAACATTGCACTGGATGATGTTGCAATCACAAGCCTAACTTTTGGGAAGGAGTTTACAGCTGCTATTGAGGCAAAGCAAATTTCTGCACACAAGAAGCTGAGAAAGCCAAGGTGGTTGTTGAAAAGGCTGAGCAGGAGAAGAGAAGCGCTATTATCGGAGTACAGGGTGAGGCCAAGAGTGCACAGTTGATTGGTGAGGCTATTGCCAAGTCAGTCATCAGACTGAGAAAAATTGAAGCTGCTAGGGATTTTGTGCAACCAAGAGCGAATTCTGAAAACCTCTTCATAGGAGATTACTAATTAAGATAGGAGTTGAGATAGCAAGAAGTCCACTAAAAACCAAGTAAACTACAAGAAAAGAAAAATGTCAATAGAAAACAAGTTCTCTAAAAGCCCCAACTACGCCCGCGGGGCGGGGGGGGGGGGGGGGGGGGTTGTTGACAACTGACAAGGACAACATGTATGTTCCAAAACATCCGCAGAAGGCCTGTTAAGTGTGCAACAAGCTACATCTACAAGAGAAATGGGTGCCCCAAACGGTAACTCAAGCACTAGATCTACAGAAAATGAATTTTGCTGTAGGAACTTTGGAAAGCTTGACTTTATCATCATGTCATTACATCATCAATAAAAAGACTCTCAGGGATACCACAGTGACAAACTTACTTGTAGATGGTGCCATCTTATATACCAAACATGTTACCTAAACGGGGCCATAGGACTTCTAATGGCAATTTCTCCGACCTCAGCTATGAAACAGTGAGAGAATTTAACCAAGGCGCATTAATCTCTCTCCTGCACCAACACTTTTTACTTGATATAAGCAAGTCCGTGTCTCCATCTCTCTCAAGAAGTTTATCCAACATTTACAGATTACACACAAGGGGTATACTCACCAGGATTATAATCCTTTCCAATTACCCAAAGAAACTCACCACTTCGGGTTTTGAACTGCAAATTCTCACTTGTGAGAGGGGTGCACTTACCATTGGACTATAAGATCACGTGCACTTCATAGTTTCTACTTATTTCATTTAGTTGATCATAGAGAATAAGCACCAAAATAAATATTAGTTTGATTTAATATTTAGTAGATGAAAACTACAGCTCCCCTAAATCACTGTAAGGGATTGGAGTTGCCAGAACAATGTGCATTTTAGAGCCACAGAGTCAAGTTCCAAAGGTTTTAGTTTGTGTGCAATAGTGAGTTTTCCAAAAGTTGGCAAAATGGCACTGCTCTCGCATCCCCACCAGTGTCTTTCCATAGAAGTAAATAGATTTTCCTGAAATTTCATGGATGATGCTATATCTTTATTGTATTCTCAGTTTGCTGATTGTTCATTGTATATTTACAAACACGTGCGTTAACATCCTACTTATCTTGTTTAAACCATGATATGTGGGTTTTCTTGTGACATTACCATGATTCACAGGCATGCGATTTCTCCTCTCCCAACACAAAACTTTGAGTCAATGGACTAAATAAGGCACATGTCTTTTTATTCTTATAGTGATATAGGCAAGAAGAAGCAATGGAAATAGAGTCAGTTAGGTTTTAAACAGCATATTAAACATATTAAACGTAAGTGAAACAAGAACATTATGTAAAAGTATATGGCGAAGATAAAGCAGAGACAAAAAAATGGGGATATATAATTACCGCTTGAGGCTGATATCTTGAAGGTGGCTGGTTTACCCTTGGCAACAGGATCAGGTGATATCTCAACACCAGAGACCTTAACGTCATAATTAGCTTTCTTATCTGCACTTATTTAAAAACACCTACAAATGTCAGTCACACACTTGCAAGTCGCATCCCCATCTAAAATCAACTTCTTTAATTAAAGGCAAAGCAAGAAGCAATTGCCTCTACCGCTGTATGATTTTCTGGTATATCAATAAAGTTCTTTGTTTCCTAAAAGCAAATATCAAGCAATCGCCAATAAACTACCCCATATCACCACACAAGACAAAATAACTAAAATTACTCCCTTTTTTTTTTGACATCCCTGATTACGAATCTTTTTTCCTTTTTTGCACATAAATAAATTCTATTTTTGACCTTTATTGATACCCAAGTAAATTTTATTTTCTACAGACAGTCTTAATTTGGCATGGATGGATTAATGTTCAAAACCAACAGTAGTAATTATGCATCACATGATAAAGCTGGCAATTCACACAATTCACCCAAAAAAAAAGCTCTATAATAACCTACTCAATTCATTTACACATGATCTACTATGCGAGTAACCTTCTGATTTTATTTCATTATTTTGTTAACACGAAAAGAAAACTAAACACAGACTTCTATAATTGTTTGCTGAGAACGTTCTCACTTGATTTTCTCAGGAAACAAACAGGTATAAAAGAAAATTCCGCGAATCAATTAATTTAAACAAGCAAAGACTATGCAAGTAATCTACTACGCGGATTAACCTTGTGATTCCATCTGATTATATTGTTTGAGCAAAAAGGATCTTATACAACTACACAAGCACTTCTATAATTGTTTTCTGAGTACATTCTCACCTTATTTTCTCAGGAAACAAACAGAAAGAAAAATTCAGTTAATCTGAAGAACAGTAATAATTATACAACACACGATAACGCTGTCGATTCATACAACTCACAATAAAAACCTATAATAACCGGCTCAATTAATTTAAACAAGTAAGAGTATGCAATCTGATTCTATTGCTTGAACCAAAAGGATCCTACAGGACTTCTACAATTGTTCTCAGAGTACTTTCTCACTTGATTTCCAGGGGAAACAAACAGATATGGAAGTAAAATTCAGTGAATATGAAGAAAAGAACTAACCGCAATATTTGACTGTTGTTTTGGCTTGAATCGAAGGTGAGAGCAACAGCAATACAGCCACGAGAAGGAGAAAATTGAGATTCAATTGGCAATTTACTACTGATGCGGCCATAGTGATTGATTTAAGATCGAAGAAATAGAGATGAACTGGTGGCGAAAAAAAAAAGTAAGAGAAAGAAAGCTCTGGATGATTGACTAATCGCAGAACGGACAAACAAGTCTGAGATTTTATTTTATTTCCTTCTCGTTTGTACGAAATTACATTAGTTTCCCCTGGATTTTGGATTTTATTAGAATATAATATTATTTACCAACAGATCGCGCCAAATCTTATCGGAAACAACTAAAAAATTATTAAATAAATTCACGCGGGATTCAAGTGAAAAATTATTAAATAAAAGAATTTTTCGAGTTTGTCTTTTATTATTATATTAATTTAAAATTTAATTTACTCTTTTATTTTATTAATTTTTTAAGTTACTTCTCACGATTTAATGGAATGCTAATTACGTCCTATTTTTTATCTCTTTGACCATTTTATCCTTACTGTTTATCATCTTCCTCTCTCAATGATTATTCAAGAACCTTAATTTCATTTCTTTTATTCCTAAACACAAAACCTAACAACTTTGTCCCTCTAACTTCCTATTTTTCTTTCTCCATCTCAATCTTCAAGAAACTCATTTCGTAATTATCTCAAACCCAACAACTCTCTCTAATTTAATCTCATTCATTCTTCATCTCAACCTTCAAAAAACCATTTCGTAATTATATCCAAAATTAGTTTTAACTTTCTCTCTCTAAAATTAGTTGATTTGGAGATCTAATTTCAATTCGAATATTTAAATCTTAAATTTCAAATCTCAAATTTCATTGCATATCTTTCAATCGCGCCAAGAAGATGATGAAGAAATATTACATAAGTGAGAAAGAGTGAGGAAATAGGGGAGAAAGAAAAGAAAGGAAAATGGGTTCATCATCATCATTTTTGAAAACGATTTTAGAAAGAAGATAAATAGTGAACCCATTTTTGAAAAAGAAGATGAATAGTAAACGGATTTGCATTTGTAAATTGGGTATGAAAACTGGTTGACAAATATAAACAACTTTGGATTTTGAAATTGGGTATAAAAATGGGTTTATTGTTGAAAATGGTTTTGGATTCATCTTTGAAGAAGAAGATGAATAGTAAACCCATTTTTGTATTTCACATTTGAAGAAGAAGATAAATAGCAAACAACTTTTGGATTTGTAAATTGGGTTTACTAATATAAATAATTTTGAATTTTGAAATTAGGTTTATTGTTGAAAATTATTTTGGATTCATCTTTGAAGAAGAAGATAAATAGTAAACCCATTTTTTTATTTTACCTTTGAAGAAAAAGATGAATAGTAAATGATTTATGAATTTGTAAATTGGTTTATTAGTAGAAACAATTTTGGATTTCGAAATTAGGTTTATTGTTAGGTTTATTGAAGAAGAAGATGATGAAATTAGGTTTATTGAATAAGATAATGAAATTAGGTTTATTGAAGAAGAAGATGATGATGATGAATAGTAAACAGAGGGGTAATTCGGTCCAAGAAATTAAGAAATAGACGGAGTTAGCATTCTGTGAAACTGCAGGGAAGTAATTCAAATGATTGGTAAAACAAGGGGTAAGTTGAGTTTTGAATTAATAATAGGGGGCAAACTCAAAAAATCCCTTAAAAAAATTCACGTGTCCTTAACAGAACGTTTGAAAAAATAATACATGAAAATGATTTGTTGCTTTATTCAGTAGCACGATATGATAAAACATGTTTTATCCATTAAGCGAATGAATTGCTTCGAATAAACTAGATAACTCGATATAATTAACTTAAAAACAAAATCAATATGATTCAAACAGGGTCATAACAGCTCTTTAAGGGACTAATATATTTTTTTTTTGTACAGCCACATTTTCTTTTTTTCTCTCCAAAAGGTTCTTTAAAACCATTCTATAAATTGAAAAAACAAATATATGAATAGTGAAGTTGACTCTTCAACTTGTTGGAAGATGCAAATAATAATTTTGTTTGGGGCCTTTTTGAGTTAACCACCTGAATAATTGCCATAATTAAAGTTACCCCCTATTTTGATAATTCTTTGACTAGCTCTTGACGTTTAACGGAGTTAGTCTTCTATTAAATTTTTGATGCAAAATGACTTATTTGTCGTCGGGAGTAACTCAAATTATGCCTGTTATCTAAGGGGCTAACTCAAATTATAACATTAATCTTAATGAAAAATTTTCTTAACTTTTTTATTGTAACTCTGACTTTAATCTTAATTTTTTTTGTTCTCCTTAAATACAAAATTCAACAGTTGTTTCTCTCTAAGCACAAAATACACTATTGTTTCTTCTCCACTCACAAATCCAAAAAAAATTCACAAATCAAACACAAAATAAGGAGAAATTATTGGTTACAACAGGGATACCACGTAATTATGTTGATGTGGTATCACAGCCCAATGATATTAAGCCAAATCACCAGGTGAATCCATGTCAGCATTAACCAAAATATACCAGTAGATTTTTAAAACTTAACTCTGTTAATAAAAGATAATTAAAAAGGGAAAAATTAAGAAGAATCCAACTTACCAAAATTGGCGCCTATATTTTCTCTCCTCTTCCTCACCGTCTTCTTCCCTTATTGCATACTTTATGTGCCTCTTTTTCTGAACTAGAATACTCTAATGGATACCACATCATTAAATCTCAAGAATCAAAGCTCTAGCAAAGTATGTAACCGTGTAGCGCACAGCCGCACAAGTAACCCTCATGCACTCCTTGGATTACTCGTAGATCTTATTTTTTTAGTTTTACTTTCCTCGGAATCATGTTATTTTTATACCATTTTCAAAATATATAGTCTCGTAAGTTAACTGCGTTACGAATTCTCTTACCTTCACTTCTGTTATGGTTGTATTCCAAATTCAGAATATCTCCTAATTTTCTCAATTGCAAACCCTAAAGTTCTTAGAACCTAGAAGAACAACAAAAAGTCCTCAAGAGAAGACATAATTTAATTAAATTAATGATAAACTGGATGTACAAAAATTATGTTGCTAGTTAACATAATGCTAATACTTTCTTTAGCATTGGTTTATCACTGAAGGTTACTGAATATGGTTTTTTGTTAGTTAGGTAGGTGGTTAGTGCTGATACAAATGCACTACTAATTCATTCATATATATGTAAATAAATTTATATGCTTGCTAAACTTACAAATATTACTTGCCCCCTGATACATACATACATACATACGTAGATACATGCTTCGTGACTTAATTTGAAGCATTTTTTTTTGTTCTTCTTGGTACAGACAATACATTAATTTCAAGTTTTGATTTGTTATTCTTGGGCGGTGCTCAACGAGCTTACATCACGGGCACGTAGCTGACAATTGAATGTCAAAGATCAGTGAACCTCGAGCAATCGACCACAAAGTTTAATCTCGATGCCTTTTCGATATTCAAAAATTCAATATAGTGCTGCTGTGTGATACCAGTTTTGATGTTTAAGTGAGAATTGCTTTATATTATTATTGTGCAAAGAGAAAGGAGATTATTTGTTATATATTGTATACTCTTGAATATTGAAAATTTGTATGAGAAGTCAAGTTATGATTATCAGATATTGTTCAATTCCAATCATCACATTATAACTCATTGTTGTAATTATATATATCGTTTGTGCTACAAAACTAATTAGACTTGAATGTTGAATTTAGATAGGAGAATGCTATATATATATAAAAAATACAAACTTAACCATCATCTGGAATTAAAAGTTGGGTTTTACTTTTGCACTCCATTGTTCTAAAACCCAATTAAAATACTCAACATAAAGTATTTGGAAAAAAAGAGAAGGTCAGCACTTAGCACAAATTTTATGCAACTAAGACAAATTAATGAAGTTTTACAGTATGCAAGCTAAGAACTTTGCTAGAGAAAAGGCTTTTCCATAGTGACTCTCCATTCATTTAGCTATAAGTTTATGATCTTCTTTTAGAATCTTCTGTTGTTATTCTATTTTTTCCAGCTTTCCGCATTCAAAGGGTTTAGCACATGCAGTGATGGGTCCTGTACATAAAGATCAAGTGGAATTTGTTAATACCATAATAATCACATGATATCTAGTTATCATTAAATAAAAATTCGATATACTTGTACCTGACTACCAATTGATAACTATTTGTTCATGTAGTTTCCTACAAGATTTGTGGATAGTCCCTACAAACATGTGTCAGATATTAGTAATATGAAAATATATATATATATATATATATATATATCATTAATATGATATATCATTACCTCATCAGTAAGATATGGCATTTGTTCATTGCTTTGAAGCAAACTAGTAAAACTAAAATTGGGAGATATCGCGGAGGATTCAATGAACCTGAATATATAAGTACATTAAAATGTAATGACCGAAAGAACAAGAGAACTATATAATTTACATCTAAAAGTATATGCAAAATAAAGATGTAAAGGTAAAAGTATTACGGTTTTAGCTCGCTCAAACAACTTTGGATTGAAGGGGGCGGTATAGGAGGATAACCTACAAGGCCATTCCACCTATCAACAAGCGGGAAAACCATATCAGCCCATATAGATGCTTCTGGATAACAGTGATATTGCCATCCGGGGAAAATATGTGGAATTGGAGTACTGTCTTTCCAAAAGAATTTCATAAAGTGGCAATCATCATATAATAACATTTGAACGAATTGAATAGTGGACCCAACGTCAATTGCAAGTATGTCATATATTGTTGTGGAGCTAAAATGCAAATAACACAATTGAAAGTAGTAGCGAATAGACATCCCATATCCTGAAACTGCATCCAATACGTTTTTGAAACGCTACAAGTTTGAAAATAATTCAAAGCAAACTCCACTTTAGTGTAGTTTTCTTGATCTCCCAACATACTCATGTATAATTCCTTGTGAACTTGAAATTATACCAACATTTGATGCCTAACAGTCATCCATCCATCATCTCTATCTAGCCCTAAAAGTTCCGCACAACACCTATAGCCGCAATGTCCATCTGGTACAACATCTTCCACCCTGTCAATTATATGATACTTAATCTTTGGATCAAAGAGTGCCAAAACTGAGTCTTGGAATTCCTCATCTTTTAGGTCGGCTAGTACATATGGCAATCGTCTCCTTTTTTGAATTGTCTCCTAAAGGAAAAAACATAGAAAGGAAAAAATCGTTATGAGGAAAATCTTGCAGAACTTGACTAGTTAACCTCTGACTTTTAAAATCTTGTAGAACTTGACTAGTCCAATAACAAAAAATGACTTCAAAAAAAAAGACCAAATATATTAAAAGCATACAAATAGAGTGTTCTAAGAACGTAAGGGATTTCAAACAGTGTATGAATATTGAACCATAGTAAATGAATGGGATTGTCGAAACTTTACTTTTTCCAAACTCGTGCTCGTGATGTTATTTCTACTTATGGCCTCTTTCTTTTTCAAGTTCTTCCCCTTCTCATTCTCTTGTTTATTTCTAATAACTTTCTCTACCTTGTGTATTCCTACAAAAAATTTATGAGCATACATTACACAAATAATCATTGAATAATTGAAAAACAGTTTGAAACTCTTAAACAACTTACCAAATTCTTTTTGAGAAGACAGTGAATACTTTTTACTGCCTTTTTGCTTTCGCCTTTTCTTTTCCAAATAACTTTTCTTTCAGGCATTTATCACCCCTTTTTCTCTCACTGTTGGAGGGTCTAACAGCACTATTTCGGGTGTCTTAGTGACTGTGTCAACATGATTAATGTCTTTATGTGCCTCACACTTTTCCAATATTTTCACTTCATCCCACATTTCGGCCATTTTCATTTTGACTACCATTCTTCCTTCAGTATTCATCACGAGATGATTAATAATATGATAAGCTGTTTGAACCAAATGGTTTCTTTCCATTGTCATAGATAATTTATGCACAGATGATGGTTCATTATGTTTTTGTCCTAAAAATCTATTTTTTGCAAATTTTGACTATCTTTGTAACATATATTGAGTCGGTATTTCAGTGACACTCCATTGATTGAGAACTTTAAGAGCATGCCTACACAGCCACCCCATTGACTCAAACAACTTACATGTACACTGAACTTGATGGTTGGAAGAGTTGAAATTCATTGTGTAACACCTATCATGTTTTTCCTCATACAAATAATAAATGTATAACGTACCAATACTTGTAACTTTTTCCAAATGCACTGTTAGGCTTGAAAGAAACTCGTCTACAAATAAATTATAAATATTGATTGTGTAAACATTGGCTGCTTGCATCAATAACTTACTACATTTCACAAGAATTTGTGGCCTACCGTGTTTGCAACGATGATCTTCCTCCTTCTCAACCAACTGCATCTTCCCACATTGTTCTTCATAGTGATACACAAACTCCGTTAAATTCATGGTTTTGCACGATATTTTTTGAAGAACATTATTCATGCTTTCGCTTCTTTGAGTAGATTTAATGCACGCATTGAAAATGTCAAGACTAAAGGCCGGACACCATTTCTCCTTAATTTCGTGAAGAGTCTTGAGCCATTTATTATTAGTAAGATCAAACTTTCTAATCATCTCATTCCATGTAGATTCAAATTCTGACTCCGTTTCAGAGTCATATAAGCATTTGTGAACAAACGTTTAAATTCTTGATTAGCATATAAACTTCCAATATTTTGAGACGCATTTTTTGAGATGTGCCATAAGCAAAGACGATGACAAGTATTAGGAAAAACCTTCTTAATGGCGTTTGCCATTGCTTGACACTAATCTGTAAATATTGTTACTGGGGCTTTATTTCCCATTGCTTCCAAGAATGTTTCAAACAACCAAACAAATGTGGCAGTAGTTTCATGCAAAAGGAATGCACAACCAATAAGGATATTTTTCCGATGATGATTAATTCCGACAAATGGTGCAAATATCATATTATACCTATTTGTTCGATAGGTAGTATCAAATATCACAACATCTCCGAAACAATCATAATCCAATTAGATCTTCCATCTCTCCAAAAAAGGTTTGCAAGCCTTCCACCTCATCTAATTCCTCAGAGTGAAAGAATAATTGATCTTCAACTAAACGATGCTTAAAATGAGTCATCACGCTTTGTGCATCTCCTCTTTCAATTAAATTCATCTTCCTCTTATTGATGAAGTTATGGCAATCTCGTTGTGTAAAACCCACATTTTCAGCACCACCAATTTCATTTACTAGATATGAGTATGTTTTACCTGCTTTAATACCTGCATCAACCATGGAACTGATAATACTTGCATTGGTATCATTTATCTTTCTATTTGTTCTTAAAAATTGTCTTTCTTCAAGAATAGAAAGTTCATGGTTATGGTCCGCATTGAAGTGACTGATTTCCCAAACATTGTCTTTAATAGTAAACCGAACATAAGCTTTGCAACCAGATCGTTTCATTGTTCTACAAACTATCCTTTTTGTTTCAAAGGGATCTCCGTCCAAATATATTCCTGTTTTTTAGCACATTGTGAACACTTCATTTTGTGACCCCCGTAAGAATCCTAAACTCCAAAGAAACAAGCACACATGCATGCATAAGCATTCTTAGATGCATACATACCATACACATGTGATACAGGTCAAAGAAGGAAGCCGAAAGGATCCCGGATGAGGAGTTACAGAATTATCGAAAATTGCCGGAATCGAAAACCGTCAAAACTCCTGAAAACTTCTGAAAGGAGAGTTATGCATTTTTGATCATCCTCAAACTTTGAGAGTTATTAGACATTACCATGAGGAGTAGCATACTCGAAAATCAGCTCGATCCGACGGTCGAATCTCCGAAAATTTAGAAATTGGTGAGTTTGTTTCGGGTGATCAAACGGAGGCCTTCTCAAAGTTAAAATGGTTTGAAGTTTGGTAAGTAGATAGGCTTTATTGTGGGGAAGAACATATTCAAAGTTCAGCTTTGTCGAACATGGGATCCTCAAGAATCAATTTGTCTATCGTGCAATTCTAGTCAAGATGTCCTTCGTAGCAAATTAAAATAAATATAGGCCTTCCCGAATTCTGATCGACATCAAATTTTGATACAAGCTATAAAACATTTGGAGGGAAAACATATAAAAAAATCAGAATAATCCAACGGCTAGAAGTTCAGTTGTCGAGGTTGTTGTACGCAAGTACGTTTCCTATGCAGGGAATAAACTCTTTGTACCAAGCCAAGGAGACTGAGTCCTTCCCGAACACCGATCGTCTTAAAATTTTTACAGGGTATAAAAGACTTATATTGACAATATATATCCAAAATTCAGCATGATCCAACGGTGATAACTTGACTTGTCGGGCAAACAAGGGACCTTGTCTACAACAAGTACTTTTCCTATGCGGAAACAAACTCTTCGTACCAATCAGAACAAAAGGGAACCTTCCCTAAATCCGATCGACTTTAAATTTTTACACGATCTATAAGACTTCCATTTTCAACACATATCCAAAAATCAGGATGATCCAACGGTGGAAAGACTTCGCGATAAGTTCCAAGAGTCCTAGTTGCAATATATTTTCTTGATCTCCAAGTATTTTGACAACTATAAATAGGCTCCCCCTCCATTCATTATTTTCATCAACAAGCAAGAGGATTTCGTGGTACACACCAAGAGATCCTTATTCTCTCCCTCCAAGGTGGCTCGGGTATAATTTTCTCTATCTTCATTTATTTATTCTTCAGTTTTATAATTTATATTCTTGTCTGCATAATTTCTATCACTTGATAGCTTTTCAAAACCCCTTTTCAAATTATTTTTCAAAACCAAAGGTGTATAATAAACCCTAATCCAATTTCAAAATAGTATTATTACTTTCTTACTTTTTCAAAAGCCCGGATTAGTGGTATTATTATACGAATGAATCGATAATCGCTATATATTCAATCTAACTCATAGATTGTGGTGTATATGTGATGAATACTCGATGATGAGAGCACTAGCGCCATCTATACCGATTTAATCAATAGACTATGGTACACGATTGGTTAACTCACCTCATATCATATCGAGTATAAGATTCCACATTGTATCAGTTTCCAAAAAGCCCAATACTTTACAAAATCACTTGTTTCATTGCATTTATTATTCTCAAATTCTCTTTTTTTCAAATCACACACATACTTATTTTTAAATCATGGGCGAACTAGGAAACATATCGTTTTCATCCCAATCCCAAAATTCCGATTTCTAAGGCAAGTACGAAAAGTTGTAAAGTAATAGCAATAGCATGCAAGAACTGAATTATAATATACGCATATTTTACTCAAGAGACCGAAAGGGCGAATTGGGTGCCTAACACCTTCCTAATTCGTAATTTAATTCCCGAACCCTCGAATCAACTGGTTTCGCATATATTGTGTATAAGAGGAAATTTAGTCCATAAATACGTCTCTTTTACACAAACTTTTTTTGTTTGTTTAGTAAAACAAACTGGCGACTCTTATTCTTTTCAAAATCGATTTTCAAAGTAACAAAGGAATCACCGCCCATGAGAATCTCCGGGCGTCGAGAACGCGGGTTCTCACACACATATACTCCCGCTGTCGGATAACCTCTCCAATTTTGCGAATATTTCCTTTTCGAACTTCGAAGCCCTTATGTATAGCATACTTGCAATAAAGTTTATATGCTTCATCTTCACCATGAACTTTGGTTCCAATTTTCAGTTTGAAGTCATCATCCACGACACTGATATCGGTTCCTAAAAAATTCAATGCTTATTATAATTGGTATTTCTGCTGCTATTGTTGCTAGTAGATAAAAATAACATGATTCTGATGAAAGTAAAACTAAAAAAATAAGATCTACGAGTAATCCAAGGAGTGCGTGAGGGTTACCTGTGCGGCTGTGTGCTACACGGTTACATACTTTGCTGGGGCTTTGATTCTCGAGATTTAATGATGTGGTATGCATTAGAGTATTCTAGTTCAAAAAAAGAGGCACAGAAAGTAGGCAAGTGAAGAAGACGATGAGGAAGAGGAGAGAAAATATAGGCGCCAATTTTGGTAAGTTGGATTCTTCTTAATTTTTCCCTTTTTAATTATCTTTTATTAACGGAGTTAAGTTTTAAAAATCTACTGGTATATTTTGTTAATGCTGACATGGATTCACCTGGTGATTTGGCTTAATATCATTGGGCTGTGATACCACATTAACATAATTACGTGGTATCCCAGTTGTAACCAATAATTTCTCCAAAATAAGGTGGGATAAAGTAACAAATACAAAATACTCAATCATGTATTTAATATATTGTCTAGATAATTCAAACCATTAGGCAATGGTATATAACGTCAACAACGTTTTTATTTTATCTCTCTATACATAAGCATACAAAGATTTAAAGATTTATAGATATACACAATAATTTTTCATTGTTTATCTCTATATATACACATACCTAGATTTTATATACATACATAGATACAAACTTCATTTTCTCTTTTTATATATACTTGTCTAAACAAGTCAGCTTTTCTATACGAATTTCTCGTTTCTCGCTATCCCTCAATAACACAAAGCTCCATCATCATCCCCCATCTCTTTCTCTCTCAACGAAGCACCACCAAGTTCCCTCCATCATCTACAAAGCATCCTCAATAGGTCTCTCACTGTGCATCGTTCTTTCTCTTCCCCTCTCTATCTTCATCAACAAAATTTAACTAACAATCAACAATGAGCAAATTCAATATATGAATCTGTCAAATTCATGTCAAAGATTTAGAAGGCTCGATTATCTTTGCCCTAAAAATAGTACCCCAAATAAAAAAAATTGTAAAATTACCCCTTTGCATACCATCAATTTAGCACAATTACTCTCATATAAAACCCACAAAATGTGTCTCCTCTCTCTCTTATCTAAAAATCCAAAATAAGCCAAACCCACATTTTATTTTATTTTTTTAGAAAACCCACTTCATCTCTAGCTATCAAAATAATCAAACCCAGTTTTTCCATTTACTGCTATAAATCAAACTAAACTCAAATTAGAAGCCCTGGATTTGAAACAAAACAAAAATAGAGAAAGAATGAAGAGAATCATCGAGACAGATCGATTCCAACGAATCTATCATTAAACAGAGATTCTTGATTAGGAGGAATGTTTTGATTCAATTTTATTAATAGGGAGAGAAAGGAGAAAAGAAATAACAATGCATAGAAAGATACTTTCTAAATTTAGTGACTAAATATGAACCGTAGAGAGATATAAACACTTTTAAATATATAGTTACCTAAATATTTATTAAGACCTAACGTTAGGAGACTAATATAAAAGCTCCAACTTGCGGATGATTCGGTTCTTCCTCATTTGTACTATCTAGCTATTTGATGCTTAATGTCAAATCCCATTGAATCTCAAAAGACCTGTCAAATTACGTTGAGATTAAAACAAAGTAAATAAACATCCAAAATCAAGATTAAAAAAAAACAAACAAACAATGGTCAAATGTATTTACTATAATATTGAAAAGGAGCCAATTTCATAATTTATTTTGTTAAATTAGTAATATGAAAATTAAATATGTATTTATATGGGAAGATGTATGTATAGGACGTTATAGCACTTAAAATGTGAATTAAGGGATCTTCTAAGAGATTAATCCACAAAATGTCATTATGCATGACACATGATCCAAAAATTTTCCTATCCAATCCAAATCACTAATAGCCATAACACTTCGCATTTATAAAGGAAACTATCGATCAAAATTTGCAAACCAAACTTGTACGGCCAAACTACTAAGAAAGAAAAATTAAACAAAAAAAATGAATAAATCCTTTGGTTTATGACATTTATCTTTCGAGAATGGTTGTAAGATCATGGACAGTTGGACACATTCTTCTTATGAGAAGACTAAACATTCTTAAAGTGGAAAAGAGCATGGTTTAAGGAAAAACATATAATGCCACTAAAAAATTTATTTAATTGATTCAAATGTTTAGACCAATCCAAATTTTTTTTGGCAAAAAACCTGATAGTGGCTACTAAACTAAATTAATTATTTTGGTCTGAATTGTGTGTGCTTAGGTTTTGTTACCTTGTATCTTTATTCGTGTGTTTTCTAAAGTTTACTCTAAAAACTAAATTAATTACTTTATAACTTAGTTATCAACAACAATTTAATTGAAAATGCATCTTGTTTTTGCAAACATGGTTTTGCTAGTATGAATTCAAATCCACATAGTTTAAACCATTCAAATTATCTCTATAAATTTCCATCATCCTTAACCGGTACGTCATAAATTAAGAGTCCCACTTCTTTAATCAGTACTTCTCAAATTATAGTCCTATTTTTTTTCTTGGGAACTAATCTTCTCATAATTTTGATTAAGTTGAAATTATTGTTTAAAGTAGAACTATCAAGTTGACATGGATAGAATAACATAAACGAAAAAAAAGCTATGGAAATTGAATTGTCACACTCTAAACAAACTTAAAGTATGAAACCAATAATTAAAAGAAGTTTACAAATCTTACCTTCTCAAGAGTTTCAAGGTTGAATCTATGTCAAACAGAAAAGGTTACAAATTTAAACTTAGGTTTAATTGCACTAATGTGTATGAGGTTACCTTGATAATGGCATTAAGACTTGCTATATTTGTCATAGCTAAAGACTCCGACCATTGTAGCCTTTTAAGAGAGGAAGAGGCTTTAATCAAAATAGCCGCACAACCATAATTGAATAATGTAAAGTCCAAATTTATGAGGACTTAGATTAGGTTGGCATGACTTCGATGCCAAAAGAGTCTTTCTAGTGTAAAGTCGCTTAGTTTAGGTGAAGATGTAAAAAAGTGAAAAAAAAAACGGATTGAAAGCTAAGCTTCCGAAGCCTTGAGAATTGAATTCAGAGTATTAATGGGATCGAGGTAAGTAAAGTAAGCATGGCAGGTGAGTTTAATTCAAAGTGTAGATGGTGTATTTTTTTCAAATCTTATTTTAAAAGTTTAAGCTTTTTCAAATCAAATTCAAAAGGTAACAGGCTTTTTCATGTTGCGTGTTGGTTTACTCGACTTGAATCAATAGAGAAACACAATATATAATAATGTTTTAAAAATGGTTCATAAAATTCCACATTGATTCAATGTCAATTAAAAACGAACTTGAGCAAAAACGAACGAAAAACAAACACACAACAGAGAAAACAAGCCAGACTGGTATTACAAAATTGTGGAGTGGTCTGGGTGCCTAAGTGCTGGATCGATATGGTTTTTTATGGGACTGGTTCGGGTGTCTCTTTTTTTGGGTCTTTTGGTTTTTCATGTCATATCGATATGGTTTTTTCCTAGACTAGTATAGAAGTCAAAAAAATCCTTGTTTGAGCCCTTTTAACCTAATTTTAACAAGAGTTTGCCTCTAGTTTTCTTATAAATAAACCCTATACCATAAGAGTTAATTGACAAACTTTTTTAAGCTATTCTAGAACAACTCTCAACTTTTTTCAAAGTGCAAATACATCGTTTAGGGTTTTGATTAAACGTGCCATATATTGTTTTTTATTTTCTAAAATCAAGAATAGATCCCGCTGTAGGTCGAAAAATACCCTAGATAGGGGGTGAATAGAGTTTTTGAAACTTAATTCGGTTTTAAAAAATATTTTTAAAAATATTTAAAATATATATCAAGAACCAAGTCAATCAAACGAGTAATCACAATCAATAATATGGAAAAATAAATAAATAACTAGAGATAGAAAGATTAAACTGAAGAAGCCCAAGATGTTTTGTTCACGTAGTTCGATTCTTTAAACCATACGTCCGTGCCCGAGTAATGTCCCGAAAAGTTTCACTAAAAATCGATTTTCTTACAGGTGAAAATCTAATCTCTACAAGTGTATTTTTCTCACACACTCCCACAAGAATCCCTCTTGCTATTCTATAAGATAAACCTTTCACAATTTTGAATAATGAAGATGTTTGGTAACAAACACCAATGTACAATAACTTTCAAGTGTTTGAAGGATTACAATTGATGCTCACACTAGAGTTATCAAGTTTGATCAAAGTATATAGTTCAAATGAAGAATGATTGATCAAAATAATTGCTTAGATCTTTGTATTATGAAAATAAATGAAGAATAGAGATGAATAATGATTCAAGGTGATTTAAAAGTG
Organism: Lonicera japonica; assembly: GCA_021464415.1. NCBI lineage: Eukaryota > Viridiplantae > Streptophyta > Magnoliopsida > Dipsacales > Caprifoliaceae > Lonicera > Lonicera japonica. The sequence continues at coordinate 87,845,248 of CM038464.1, forward strand.
TCTAAGAAGTCATATATATAGTATTATACAAGATATGGCCGTTTGAGGGAGTTGGTATAAGTTTGATGCCAAAAATAGTAAAAATCAGAACTCTAACGGCCATAATCTAAGGCATCATTCGACTAAGTAAGGCTCATCAGTCGACTAAGCAGCACTACCCATCAAGCCAAAATCTCAAATTTTGAACTTTTGCAATTTAGCTCCAAAATCAATTCTAATACTTTAGGGACCTCAAAAACATGTTCCTAAGACACCTATTTTCGGAAGAGCTCCAAATATGCTCAAACAAATTTAATATGAATTTATTTCAAAAATGTTTTTTGTAAGAATGATGTATTCAAAAGGAATTTGATTCAAGTTTGTTTTCAATCAATCTAACAATGATATATGATATATTTGGGCTATAATGATCATCAAACAAGAAGCTTTACAATTATCAAAAGTACTCAGTCAATTATAAATTTAACGAGTCTTTGAGTGCTTAGATGAGTTCCTTGATACTTCACTTGCTTTTAGCTTTGATCCACAATGATTTGTAATTCCATGTATACTTTGATCAAAAGTAGTAAGAGATTCAAGCCAATATGATTTGGGTTCTTGTAGAAGATTGATTATGTTACCGACTTTATCGGTTTTGTGCTACGTATAATATTCATTTAATGTGGCTATACTTGAAACATCACACAAGATAAATTACACAAGATTAAATTATTGTTATTATCAAAACAAGATTAGTGATTTTTAGGTTAACACCCACAGTTAGGAGTGTTGTAACGAACCCAAAAACTGAAAGATTGAACTGCACCAAGCTAAACTAATCCGTAAAAAAAGTGAACTAGGAAAAAAAAACACCGAACAAAAACTGGATATGTTTGGTTCAGGTTTGGGGCCTGACATTGCAAAACAAAACCGAACCGAACTAAACCAAATCATTACATATGTCACTTGAAAATAGTATTCTTCATTATCTAAAATTTTATATTACTCAAATTTACAATATTTAGTAAGAAACCAACTCTTTGAGCTATCACGAATATTGGAGCTATATTATAAATCTAAGAGTTAAATTTTTTTATATCCAAAATATGCAGGAGCAAGTATCGAGTTATTTTTTTTAACCATAATAAGTGTTGTTTTACAATGTATTTGTTTTTTTAAAAAAATATATCAAAATCGAATAAAATTGAACTAAAACCGAACCAAAAGGTTTGGTTCGAGTTTTGGTTCGGAAGATTTAAAAACTGAACTAAATCGAAATCGAACTTCCAAGTTCGGTTTGGGTATTCTTATTTTTACCCAGACCAAAATAAAAAACACCCCTACCTGTAATCCTTTACCTTCAACCTTTAACCGAAGAAGGATATCAAAGTGGCTGATATATCAGTGTAATTCTGAGGTGTGTGAGTATGCGATTTTAATAGCGGCTATGAACATGATCGTAGAGGTGAACATTGAAGGAGCAGAGATGAGTGATTCGTGGCTAAACTGTGCAAGCAAGTCGGCAAATGCTGCGATTTGAGGTTGAAGATCAAATCAACACTTATGTGATGCAAGTCTATGAGTTTGAGTTTGAATCTTTATAAATATTTTGTTCATAGTGGATTTTCTCAATTCGTCCTAAGGATTAGTCTTATAAAGTAAGGATACCTCATTAGATTTTGATGTTGTGTGATTGCTTCGTATTTGCTTTATATTACTATATATACCAGCTTCTGCATGCTAAAGAAGAACAATTACTTTTGAGAATTAAAATTGACTAGACTTGGCTTTAATTTCATTATTCTCACCATACCACGGAAAAATGATTTTAGCAAATAACCAAAGAATAATCTACCAAGGGTTAATTATTTTATTTGCACATTATTTTTCAAAGAAATCATAAACTAAAAGAGAGAAATAGTTGAGAATATAAGAAAATGATATTAAATCATTAATTCTCTTTTAGTTTTTGATAGACAACAAAAAAAATATAAGGCTAAATGATTAAAAAGTACAACGAACTTTACAATTTTTAACAATTTGGGTAAACATATTTTTTTTCAACATTTTTGACAATGAACTTTTTGTTTTGTTTTTATTTTGGTCACAAAATCACCAATGAAAATTTGTGACCAAAATGAAAACAAAACAAAAGTTCATTGTCCAAAATGTCAAAAAAAGTATGTTACCCAAATTATAAAAAAGTGTAAAATTTGTTGTACTTTTTGATCATTTAGCCAAAATAGAACAAAAAAAATCAGTACAAACACGCACACGCACACACACATATGCGGACCAATCATTATGGATTGGTTCTTTTATAACAGTTTTCTGTCATAAAAACATTTGGAATGTGTTTTTTATGACGCAAAACCGTCATCAAAAGGATAAGTCCGTAGACCTGAAATCTTCCATATATATAATAGTCTAAAGGGGGAAAATAAATAGATAATAAAGTGGTTGCAGATTTTTAATTACTTTTATAAGTCAGAATGTTAAGAGTAAAGGGCTAAGGTTTGAGTGTGAGGTGTGAGAGGGTGTGGGAATTGGTTGAAAATATATGATGATAGAAAACAGTAAAAGGATGAGAAGGAATGAAATGAAAGCAGAAGATAGTGAAACGGTGCTATGATTAAAAATAGTTGAAAAAATTGCAGCCTAAGAGATCAATGATTTAGTAGCGGCCGTAAGGAAGAGTGAGAAACAGATAAATGGAGCGATAAAAGAGGAAAAACAAAAGAGCAATTAAGGGGGTGTATTCAATTTGGAGTCTATGTGATTTTTTTGGACTTTCAAAGTCTATGGGTATTCAATTAGGATTTGAAATAATCTATTCAAATCTAAGGGTATTCAATTAAGATTTTAAATAATCTTTTAAAATCTTACTGTATTCAATTAGGATTCTAAAATATCCCTCAAAATCTTATGTTATTCAAAAGTCTACTAACTTTGAAAGAATCTATTTATTAGTGGATTGTGATGGATTTTAGGGTCCATAGTATAAATACTAACCCTACTTAGAAATCTCTCCACATTCCTAGAGATTTCACGTTATCTCAAACGACTACTACCAGAGGACGGACAGAGCTTGAGGGAAGACCAACAGACCTTCTCCATCAATGTATTTTTCTATAATCTTTCTTCACGTTTTTGATCTATATCATCATGTTATATATATCAAAATTATCCATGTAATAAAAAATCTAAAAACATAAAAAAGATTAGCGTAGATTTGGATACTAGAATGTAAAGAACACACAATTATATATATATATATAGCTATAAGTATATACATGAAGAAAGCGACTTCTTTATGGTCTTCTCCATATACATGTTCCTTCACTGTGGATTTTTTTTTCCTTTTCTTAAGAATTTTGTGTTTATGGTGGTAATGAATCTGCTTTGTATTGAAACACAAATTTGGTTCCATATGCCACTAGGCATAATTTAGAAATTGGTGATTATTATTTCTACATCAAAATGAAAGTTTTTTGGTTCTTATTATATGAAAGGATATAATAATTACATACATAATATATAGATATACGTATATACATACTTCTCATCACGGTATGTATATACTTATATCTATATACACTTCACATGAAGAACTATTAGTTATAAGATCGGCGCTATTTGTACAGTTATTTGGTCTGCTACGATACGGTATACTAAGACCGGCGTATACAAAAGCATATTAAATACTATAAGTATTGGTACATATATTATTATACGCCAGCAATATTGTTTATCAATAACTATTGGTATAATTAGGTCTATGTATACATACCATATCCCTTGGTATACTATTATACCAAGATATTGGTAATATAATTTACAGTGGAGTTATATTAAACAAAATTTTCAGACAAATACCATTACTTATCAGATACTAGTAGCTGATATTGGTATATTGGTATATACCAATATCTTTTGATACCAATATATTAGTATATACATATCATGAAGTTAGAGCACTAACAATTCTTTTTACCTTTATTGGATTAGACTTTTGTGTGTGTAAATCCAATATATTGGTCTGTTCCTAAGTCTCTCACAAACTTTGATATATCTTGTATTGGTCTTATATGTTTGGTATATAAGTATTTGGTATATATTGCTATTTTATAATTTTATAAAATTATAAGATGTATCATCTTATTAAATAGGTATTGTAATTATAAATGTTTATAAGTATTTGGTATATATTGCTATTTGGTATAGGATTTTATATTATCAGATCATTATATACTATTTTAATACCACATATTAAAATGTATGTATATACTATTTTAATACCACATATTAAAATGTATGGATATACTATTTAATACCACATATTAAAATAAAACTAGTATGTTAATATACTAGTCTTATTTAATATCAAAGGCATTTGGTATAATTTATTTAAATTATAATATTATTTGTCTTAGTTATTTTGTATACCAATATAATACAATAGCTATTGTGTATATATGTCTAATTTAAGTATTTCTTATATTCTGGTATATGACATTTACAAAAATCCAGTAGATTTTTCAATACTAATCGCAGCAATTACATACGAGACTTATTCGTATATCTATAGCTATATGATACATACGAATAGCTAACTATTGGTATATCTATAGTATTGATAATATAATTACTTTGGTCCAATAATTATTAGCCAGCAACTGTATATTGCTGGCTAATAACTATTGGTACCAATAGTATATGTATGTATAGTTCTCACGTTATAACAGTAATATTGTGACGCCCCGAAATCCCGTTTAGAGGATTTCACCTCCGGGACCCGGTTAGCCACGGAGTCGTACGCGATGACGGGTGATCAGGTGTAAAATTTAGAATTTTATATCACAAACAGGCTGAAGTAATAAAGTCATTTAAAAGAAACTCTGGCATGTGGAGTTTGTATTATTAATAAAACCATTTCCTGCCAAATAGCTTACATTTAACTTAAAATAATATCTCCACATCTGTCAGTAACTTGTTAAATAAAAGGCACAGTACATTATAAAGTGATCCCTTTAATAGGGTTCCAATCTCAAACAAATACTTTACATATATGGCTTAAGAGTTTAAAACGATACAATATGAATACTTAAACAAAGAAGATACAAGTCGTTTCCCACGACTCAGGGTTCATCAGAGCTATCTAGACTTGTACTCGTACCATTCCCGCGAACACCTGCAAAACCTGGTTTGGAAAATGGGAGTGAGCCAAACGGGCTCAGTGGGAACTATAAGGGTTGTATAAGAAAATAAGTTGGGAATCACGCATGCCATGCCATGTATTATAATGAAAGTAATTTATATGCTGCTTCTCTATAATAAACCATATCTGGGTAGAAATGTGTGTATACGAATGTAAACACATATATTTATATAATACAATTAAGAAGCAGCCAATGCACAGAAAACCTTTCGTCAAATATATGTATGATGTCCCCAACCCAAAGTACGAGAAAAGCAATGTAAGTATACATATACGTCATCGTACAGTATATGCCACAACACCGCAACTAGATCTATCACATCAATCACATATATCAACTCACGTCTAGGATTTTCATATATCTACTGTACAGAGATAGCCGGCACTCGGTTTCTTCTGCCCAAGGCAGGGACCACCTACCAGGTCCACCTAGACGCTACCTCACGCAGCCACACAGGCATACGCTACCTCACGCAGCCATAAAGGCGCACGCTACAATAATACTCACGTAGCCACCAAGGCTATACGCTACCGGTAATCACCATCTATCTAGTATGAACGGTGTGGCCATCCGATATAAAATCACAATAATCATCTCATCAAATGAATGAAATCACAAGAATATAGAATCCAACATATACAGATATGAATATACATGCATTCCATATGTATTCGTAAAACTTGTATATATGTATATATCCATTGATGATATGAGTAAATATACATACTGCAAAACCTGTAGTGGTATTGTTGTAGAGATTAAACAATATAAGCCAAGTCCGTCAGTTAATAGAGCAACCTAGAAAATCATCAGTTTGGGAGTTTTCGTATGTTTTCATCAATTGGCCCCAAGCCAAGTCTAATATACACAAACAATGTATATAAGTTCCCAAATAGCCTCCCATTATGATTTAAAGGCTTCATTTATTCAAAACATATTTATATATTTGACCAGCATACTTACGGACCGGCTAGGTAAGTAGAAAATCTCATAAATGTAGTTCATAGCTTAAAATACAACCACAATACCACCAATATATGTAACTTTGTCCAAAATATGGTTTAAATCCCATATATAACATCATACATAAGTGTATCAAAGTCTAGCGTATATAATCGTATACGTACTTGAAGGTCATATACCAAACTTTCTTATAAATCATATATAATTGGGGCTTTTTGTATAAAATTGTTATTGGTATCATATATAAAGCAAATCCATCAAAAATATCCAAAGAAATTAACCCAAGCCCCATGCATATGCAACTTTGAGTAGAAAACCTAGGTTTAGTTTGATTTGGAGTAAATATGTTATAATCAGTTGAAAAGAAGTTTAAATACTATTGTTCCCACCTTAGGAGGGTCAATCCCTCGAAGTATTGCAGAAGAATCGAACCGGAGAAGCACGGATACGAAAACCCCCAATTTGAAGCTCCAAAACCCTAGCTATGGCTTCATGAGGAGGAAGAAGATGAAAGTGATAATGGAGATGATGATGATGATGGCATGGATTTGTTGTATGATAAGAGGCCTTGAGCAATCCCTCTTCATCCCCTCAAATTCGCCCCTCTTTCTCTCTCTAAATACTCTCCAATGGTTGGGGTGAAATGAGGAAGAAATGAGATGAAGAAATATAAAAAATCTCGCCAGAACCATGTAGCCGACTCCCCACTTACCCATGGAGTCGACTCCATGGCTTAATTTCTGCCTCCTTCAGTTTTTGGTCAACAGCTCGACTTCGCACGCACATTTAGGCATCAAGGAGTTGGATTGGGTCTCGGCCAAAACACGAAAGTTGTATAGGGCATTGAGATGAAGACGTGACCAAAAACGGGGACTCATTTGGAGTTCGGATGAGGAAGTTATGGTCTTCCAAAGTTGGGCAAAAATCATCTATCGAGTAGGATCGAAACTTGTGATTTTCAACCTGATTTTCGACCGAGCCACCCGAAACAACTTATGGTCATTATAACACACTTAAATATATTAATATGACTTATTTGGAAGTTTCCAAATCATACCAACCTTTACAGAACCCAATTTGGCTACCCGGAGCCAAATTCAGCCTTATACGCGATATGGGCCGCGATTTGCAAGCGATAAGGAAACCGGGTGTTACAATCTCCCCTCCTTAATAAATTTCGTCCTCGAAATTCCCATAGGATAGTTATCATCCCAATGTACATGTGGCTCTGAATTCTACATAGCTGTCCTTCCTTAAAAGAGAAGACTACCATAACCAATGAAGAAAGATTTCAAACTCAAAGATCAGAACAGCAGGAATAATCTTATCAAATGATGGTGAAAAGAGACCGCATGACCCAAGTCATCCAAGTCATTCTCTTTGACAAGCCACAACCTCTATAAGAGTTTTAATGGAAGAAGATACTGACCAAACATGAGCGCTTTCCGCTAGTCGATATACACAAACTAGGTGGTGGAAGTTTGAAATTTCTTTATGCACCCTCTTTCTCTCTTCTCACTTATTGAGGAATGCAACAATCTTGTTTTCACCAACCCAGTTTCTAATCACCAAATACTTCAACCCGATATAGGCACTGCACTCAGTATCCACCTCTTAATGGCTTTAGAAGTTTCTAACTCAAGAAACTTGGACTGATCAGTTCAAAATACGGGTGATTGAAGTTCCATCTAGGGTTATCCTCAAACAGATCCTTAGGTGACACTAAGTTTCAGATATGGAAGGGTTTTCAGTGTCTCATTTCTCATGGAAAGGTACCATCCCCAAGGAATCAAAGAATGACTGAAGGATCCAAAATGAAGTGTCAGGTCTACTTTACGGTATAACGATAGCCTGAATCCAATTTCCATATACTCGGAAGAAAAGAGCATAAGCTAATCTCCCAAAAGTTAAATAAAAGCAATTCTCAATTCGGTTATGACAACTATAGTGTTATCTAGCCCATAGATAAATAGCTTCACAAAAGGTTAGAGGCATCGAACCTAAATCATTACCGTTTGATTATGGAATCCAAATTTCGTACCCTGCTTGAAATTTTAAACTAGATTCCAATTCCACTCAATCGGAACCAGAAGACGAGTAAAAATGCATGGGTCGATTTCTAGAAGATGAATCTGAATAACTCACAAAATTCAGAATTCAATTTCTTAGGAGGTCGTGTCACAATACAAGCAGTAGTTATACGTTAAATGCATTCCTTGCCCTGTATGTCTTTTCTTAGCCTAGACGAATTCCTGAACCAAGAATGAAATTTCAATGGACATCTCGTAAACTTCAGACTAAGAAAATAGGTTCACTGAGAGCTCATTAAATTACAGGGAATGTTAGAGGTCCTCTCATCTGTATAGTGATGATCCTATGATCACCTCGTAACCATAACCCCGATTACTTCCACTAGTAACCCAGGAAGCGGAGCATCGCCATACACAGGCCTGAATCGAATGACATGGTACGAATACTGCATATTCAACTGTAAGGATTTCCTCGTAATGCATCTACCATGCATAGCATTTCCAATAAAACAAATTTATAGGATCTTACCTTGTCTTCCCCCTTAACAGGCAATAGACATACATCTACGGGAAATCTCTTGAGGAAACTACTATACACAGGGTGAAAATGATAGACTCGCAGTACGTTGGCATGGTTTTAGGAGAGTTCATACTCCTCCAAGGATATAACTCATGCCCGATAGAATAATTCAGACTGTTCTTTCCCGAGCCAGAACAAGCTTTAACACACCCAAAATATATATATGTATATATAATTGTAAGACATAAAGGGAATGGCGGTGAGAATGAGATCAATTTACCTCAATCGAGTGTCGACTCCCCTCCTTAAAAGGTTTGCCCGTGATTGGATTCAATAAGGCTTGAATCTGGAGTACCACTTCAAATCCCAAACTAGAATCACGAGGGGAAATAGGAAGGTCTCAAGCTTGAAATGCTTACCTCAACAACATCTGGATTCTTAAAACAAGGTAGGACAAATTTTCACCAGGAAAGTCATCCTGAATTGAAAGAACAATTCTACGTTCCAGACTTCTCCTTGGGTGAAACTTGCTCTTCAACTAGCGTACACTTCACTATAATAAGGTATCCACATAGGAGGGTATGGACGATTTCTTGAAATTGCTCATCTCATAGAGGCTAACTCAGTAAGGATGAAGCAAAGGTACACTTTGTGTCTCACAAGTACTACACCTTTCTGGTATAAGGAGAGTTCAAATCCTTAGTTTATAAAGCCACAACTGATTACTTCATCCTGCTATTATTGAGTAATTCAAACCAATATCCTCTATCAGAATAGATGAAATCATATTCAACTTGAATGTGTACCCAAAGCTCCACTTAAGAATAACAAGGAAAATGAAATAGAGGAGTATTAAGTTCTACTAAGGGTTCCATTCTCTTTCGCCACGAGATATAACTGTCCAGTAAATATTCTTCCTCAAGATTTGTACCAAGGGAGTTCGTCTCAATTCCCTTTACAAACCAAATTCTCAAGATTTTGATACAATATACTTAACAAATGTGGGAAGCTTACAAAAGGAGTAGTCACCTTAATCTCGAATTAACAAATCATCAAGCTTTCGCTGCGTTACTCTGATAAGTGAGCCTAATGAAAATGGAATAGAATTGTCCTTCAGACGAATTCATTGTGTATTCCTTATCATGAAGGAAAAATGAGTCTGCAGCTACTAAAGATGGGATGTCTAGCGGATACCTTTGAAATCTCCCATCACATTAGGGAACAAGGCATTATACAGATACACTAGATATAGGGGTCATCAAACGGGTTCTCGTTCCCAATTAGACTTTCATGACAAACAAAATGAGGATTCGATTCCAAAATAAGCATATTCAATGCTTTTCCCCAGACAGGAACAACTACAACCGACCATTCTAGAAAGAAAATATATATGTCTCTCTTACTATGGCCATGTGCCTCTCATTCCAAGAAATAACACAGCTACAAGCACTTACAAGGTGTCGGCGTCCATAAGGAAGTCCAATCACCCATCCACATCAGATCTCTGCACGATTGATGGGATATATACATATGCATGACCATACTTGATCACTCTCATTTATTCCATATGGATTTCCAAGAAAATTTGCTCACCATACCACCATAAAAGTTATCTTGCCAAAGAGATCTCGCAAGCCAAATGATTTATAGAACAATATAAAAGTTTACTCGTAGCAAGGTAGTCAATCTGAATATAATCCACAGATTCCCTCTCTCGTAACTGAACTTAGAAGTTCAAATGCGGCCATACGGACACGGAGAAGCGATCAACCACGTACTAGGTTCACCCCTCAAGAAAATCGAAAATGAAACAACGGGGTAAACACGGGGAATAGGACTTTAGCAGCCACTCTCCTACGAGTATGCCACGTTCTAACCTCAGTCAGCAGTAGTGGACTGGTGGTTTATCAGATAGTCAACCGTTGGCCGGCGGATGACTATAACATAATCCATCAGCCGCCTTTTGCTCACTTAGTGGCAGAACTAATCCCGATCACAAATCTCATATGGAAAACAGGTGATATAGGAGCCAATGACAGAGATAATTTACGAAAGAGGCCAAAATAATTAATCAAGAACTTTGTGAATGGACGTAGCCAAGACAAGCCACATCTCCTTTCACAATTCTCCCATTTTCCAAATATCCTAACGGTGGGATCCTATTGCAGGAGAGCGTACTAATCATCCGAGGAAAACTATAACTACTCGCACCGCTAATCTCAGATCTACCCATGGATCCCCAGAGAAAAACGTCAAACCTATAGCTCTGATACCAACTTGTGACGCCCCGAAATCCCGTTTAGAGGATTTCACCTTCGGGACCCGGTTAGCCACGGAGTCGTACGCGACGACGGGTGATCAGGTGTAAAATTTAGAATTTTATATCACAAACAGGCTAAAGTAATAAAGTCATTTAAAAGAAACTCTGGCATGTGGAGTTTGTATTATTAATAAAACCATTTCATGCCAAATAGCTTACATTTAACTTAAAATAATATCTCCACATCTGTCAGTAACTTGTTAAATAAAAGGCACAGTACATTATAAAGTGATCCCTTTAATAGGGTTCCAATCTCATACAAATACTTTACATATATGGCTTAAGAGTTTAAAACGATACAATATGAATACTTAAACAAAGAAGATACAAGTCGTTTCCCACGATTCAGGGTTCATCAGAGCTATCTAGACTTGTACTCGTACCATTCCCGCGAACACCTGCAAAACCTGGTTTGGAAAATGGGAGTGAGCCAAACGGGCTCAGTGGGAACTATAAGGGTTGTATAAGAAAATAAGTTGGGAATCATGCATGCCATGCCATGTATTATAATGAAAGTAATTTATATGTTGCTTCTCTATAATAAACCATATCTGGGTAGAAATGTGTGTATACGAATGTAAACACATATTTATATAATACAATTAAGAAGCAGCCAATGCACAGAAAACCTTTCGTCAAATATATGTATGATGTCCCCAACCCAAAGTACGAGAAAAGCAATGTAAGTATACATATACGTCATCGTACAGTATATGCCACAACACCGCAACTAGATCTATCACATCAATCACATATATCAACTCACGTCTAGGATTTTCATATATCTACTGTACAGAGATAGCCGGCACTCGGTTTCTTCTGCCCAAGGCAGGGACCACCTACCAGGTCCACCTAGACGCTACCTCACGCAGCCACACAGGCATACGCTACCTCACGCAGCCATAAAGGCGCACGCTACAATAATACTCACGTAGCCACCAAGGCTATACGCTACCGGTAATCACCATCTATCTAGTATGAACGGTGTGGCCATCCGATATAAAATCACAATAATCATCTCATCAAATGAATAAAATCACAAGAATATAGAATCCAACATATACAGATATGAATATACATGCATTCCATATGTATTCGTAAAACTTGTATATATGTATATATCCATTGATGATATGAGTAAATATACATACTGCAAAACCTGTAGTGGTATTGTTGTAGAGATTAAACAATATAAGCCAAGTCCGTCAGTTAATAGAGCAACCTAGAAAATCATCAGTTTGGGAGTTTTCGTATGTTTTCATCAATTGGCCCCAAGCCAAGTCTAATATACTCAAACAATGTATATAAGTTCCCAAATAGCCTCCCATTATGATTTAAAGGCTTCATTTATTCAAAACATATTTATATATTTGACCAGCATACTTACGGACCGGCTAGGTAAGTAGAAAATCTCATAAATGTAGTTCATAGCTTAAAATACAACCACAATACCACCAATATATGTAACTTTGTCCAAAATATGGTTTAAATCCCATATATAACATCATACATAAGTGTATCAAAGTCTAGCGTATATAATCGTATACGTACTTGAAGGTCATATACCAAACTTTCTTATAAATCATATATAATTGGGGCTTTTTGTATAAAATTGTTATTGGTATCATATATGAAGCAAATCCATCAAAAATATCCAAAGAAATTAACCCAAGCCCCATGCATATGCAACTTTGAGTAGAAAACCTAGGTTTAGTTTGATTTGGAGTAAATATGTTATAATCAGTTGAAAAGAAGTTTAAATACTATTGTTCCCACCTTAGGAGGGTCAATCCCTCGAAGTATTGCGGAAGAATCGAACTGGAGAAGCACGGATACAAAAACCCCCAATTTGAAGCTCCAAAACCCTAGCTATGGCTTCATGAGGAGGAAGAAGATGAAAGTGATAATGGAGATGATGATGATGATGGCATGGATTTGTTGTAGGATAAGAGGCCTTGAGCAATCCCTCTTCATCCCCTCAAATTCGCCCCTCTTTCTCTCTCTAAATACTCTCCAATGGTTGGGGTGAAATGAGGAAGAAATGAGATGAAGAAATATAAAAAATCTCGCCAGAACCATGTAGCCGACTCCCCACTTACCCATGGAGTCGACTCCATGGCTTAATTTCTGCCTCCTTCAGTTTTTGGTCAACAGCTCGACTTCGCACGCATATTTAGGCATCAAGGAGTTGGATTGGGTCTCGGCCAAAACACGAAAGTTGTATAGGGCATTGAGATGAAGACGTGACCAAAAACGGGGACTCATTTGGAGTTCGGATGAGGAAGTTATGGTCTTCCAAAGTTAGGCAAAAATCATCTATCGAGTAGGATCGAAACTTGTGATTTTCAACCTGATTTTCGTCCGAGCCACCCGAAACAACTTATGGTCATTATAACAAACTTAAATATATTAATATGACTTATTTGGAAGTTTCCAAATCATACCAACCTTTACAGAACCCAATTTGGCTACCCGGAGCCAAATTCAGCCTTATACGGGATATGGGTCGCGATTTGCAAGCGATAAGGAAACCGGGTGTTACAAATATGGTCTTATAGTTAATATACTTCAAGAACTAATAGTATATGTTCAAAATAACTATTGGTCTTACAAATAGTTATTTGGTCTTATTGTACCCAGGTAAATATAAGTAAATACATACTTCTCATCAAGTGTACTAATAATACTGCTATGCTTATTGGATACACGAATGACTTTAATACTGCTCTGTTTTTATATGTGAATAGTTGGATACAAGAATGACATTAATAGTACTAGAACTAGAATAGGACACCCTTTTTTCTACTCTTCCCGTATGTGAATATGGGTTCGACTTTTTTGTTTTTTGTTTTTTTAAAGAATGATTTTAGGTGGAGAATGGTGGTTTTTGTTTCGTCTGCTACGTATTTAGTATTTTGGTTTTTAGAGTACTAAAAGATGCCTTGTTTCGGATTAGTCGATATGTTCTTTAGCATTTAACCTATAGTTTTTATGGTGGCCTTTTTTTTTTCTTTGATGAGGAAATGGTAAAATGTGTTTTACTTGCTAAAAAACAAAAAAATACCACATACATTTTGATGGTGTCAAAATCTAGAACATATAATTGACGACCGACCAATCAATGAATAATAGTGAATTAGAGGTTTAATAATGGATTGTAACTGTGAACAGTGATTGTGAACAGTATCACCATATATGTGAACAATGGTTGTAGCTTATTATTTATTATGAAGGAAGTTCTAGCTCAAGTAATAACCCAAAAGAAAAAAAGAAATAGAACCGATTATGAAGGAAGTTCTAGCTCAAGTAAAAATACCCCTCAAGGTAGTGTAATAGAAAAGCTTGATAAAATTTCCACAAGTTTTGAAGGAATTTATAGTTTGCTAGAGAAAAGGAGAGACAATATACAATTTGGGATGGTATTAAGGAGATCCCAAACTTGAAAGAAGATACTCGGTTTAAAGCTATTAAGTTGCTTGATACTAAAGGAAAAAAGGACGTGTTCTTGAAAATTTCCCCTGAAGAATGATCAAGCTGGATATTCCACAAGATAGGACAATTATAATTATTTGAGATATATACTCTATATGTTATGAATGTCTTATGGTCTACTATTTTGTTTGGATATGGTCTATTAAGTTGTTTCGAATACTTTTGGTTCAAACTAGTATTATTAAAAATGCATGATGTTTGTTATTTGGTTAGTGTTGGATTTTGGTTATACTATCAGTAATATTAGACGGTCTTTTTATTTTTTGAATTTGTTTGTGTGCTAGTGAAATGAACGTGATTCTTTGTTATCTTATGTTCTTCTAGCTATTATTTTTTATTTCATGTTTAAGTACAAAAGATAGAAAAATATAATCATAATGTGTTGTTATTTATTTTATTTTCAATTTTACTTATGATACATTTTAAAATAATGCAGCAAATTTATTTTGTTTGTGAAAAATGGAAGGGGAAGAAATAGAGGGAGAAGAAATAGATGAAGAAGAAACTGAAGAAGAATTTTATGAAACAATTAAGATTTTATTGATGGCAATTCAAACAATAATCATTGTGTTAAGAGAGATTGTGCTTATGGTACCTCGACGTTTGCTCAATCGACGACCAGTTAACAGGAAGGGATATAATTACATACATAATGTGTTGAAGGAAGACCCACAAAGTTTTCGAGAGTTACATAGAATGTATCCAGATGTTTTTCTAAAATTGTGTACTATTATTAGGGACACAACACATTTACAAGATGAAAGATATATATGCGTTGAAGAAATGCTAGCAACATTTTTACTTGTTATGAGCCACAATGATCGATACTGTAATGTTCGTAAAAGGTTTAGCCGCTCACATTTCACTGTTAGTCAAAACTTTAACATAGTTTTGAAAGCCTTGCACACTATAGCACCACAAATGATGGTCAAACCTGAATCTGCAATACCTTCTAAAATAAGACAAAGTACAAGGTTTTACCCTTACTTTAAGGTATGGTCTTGCTTTTTTATTTTTATGTAAAATTAATTACTTTAAACTACTTTTCTTATTATTTTTTTAATTATGTGTCTTACAAATTAAAAATGATATTTTTTATTTTAAGGATTGCATTGGGGCTATTGATGGCACCCATATTCCAGCAACAGTAAAAGGTCGTGATGTAAGCAGCCATCGTAATCATCATGGAATTCAATCTTAAAATGTTTTGGCAGCTTGTAACTTTGATTTGGAATTCATATACATGCTTAGTGGGTGGGAAGGTTCGGCACATGATTCAAAAATATTAAATGATGCGTTATCAAGGAGAAATGGACTTGAAGTACCTCAAGGTAATTAATGATTTTTATTTTAATGAACTCTTATAATATATAGAACATGACTCGTTTGGACTTGTAAAGTACTCATTTTTTGTGTATGGTGTACTAATTCAAAATGTATTATATTTGCAGGAAAATATTTTCTTGTGAATTTTGGTTTTGCTAATCGACGCCAATTCTTAGCCCCATTACGAGGTGTCCGTTATCATTTAAAAGATTTTAATGGTCAAGGTCGTCACCCCGGGAATGCAAATGAGTTGTTCAATCTTCGCCATGCATCACAGAGAAATGTGATTGAAAGAATATTTGGTATCTTTAAATTGCGGTTCACAATTTTTAAAACTCCACCTCCATTTTCATATGTGACACAAGCAGAGCTAGTATTAGCTTGTGCTGGTCTACACAACTTTCTTCGCAAAGAGTGTCGCTCAGATGAATTTTTGGTTAAGCCAGAAGATGAATTTTTGATGAATTTTTATAATGTATTCTGTTAATTGTCTTTATATTTTTGATAATGCTATCTTAAACTCGTAATTAATTTTATATTATTATTTATCTTTTGATTTTTTTTTATTCATGGACTTTTTAAAATTTGTAGAAATCCATAGACTTTTTAAAATCCCCATAAATCCAAAAGAATCCATGTATTAAAATTTGTCAGATTCTATAAGGATTTAAAACAATCCATAGACTTAACACAATCCATGGATTTTAAAAAGTCAATTAAAATCTTTTAAAATCTGAATTGAATACACCCTTCTAAATAAAATGATAATTAGGGACACGTGGCGTACTCCAGTTGAAAGAGCGTGTTTTACTTATATACTATTATATTAGGAAAAATGATAATTTGTGCCCTTAGGGTAAATGTTGAGCATACTTTAACTAAAAAGAATTATTATATGTGTGATAATCCGTGCCCTATTTAAATGTGCATTTTAATTTATTTATTTTTACTATAAATAAGTTGTTAACCTGTACCATTAAAGCAAATGTTAAGATAATAGGAAACGATAAAAGGCATTTATACCCCACCAACCATCCAACCAAAAAATGGGAGAGAAAAATGTCAAATTTCCAATATAAACTACGATTAATACTTTTAAGAACAGAAAGAGGAAAGAGGAAATTTATATTTATTGATCCTAAGAGCATTTTTAATAGTTTGTATAAATGCATTGTTCATATATAATGTATAAAAAAGTTGCTGCTTCAATAATTTTACACATAAGTTATATACAATTATTAGAGATGTTCTAACATGCTACACGATAGAATGATATTTTTTCTCAAATCTGTATTATTTTGTAGGGAAAAGGGAATAATTTTTGATGACCTCAAACAAAGAATTGAATGAAATATAAATGATAGTATTCATATATAAAACATAGCATTCATAATTAACCATAAATGTTAATGGTATTCATACCATTGTTCTAACTTTGTATATTCTTATATCGATAATCCTATTAATTTAATTCACAGGAGAGTCACCCCCATGTTTAAGCTTATTACTTATTATGGAGTGTAAGAAAATTCACAGGAGAGGATGCAGCTGTGCCATTAACAATAATAACTTTTGATAAGCAAATATTTAATTAAGAGTAGTGGAATGTTGGTACTTTTTATCATAGGTTATGGTGGATATTTCTCTAAATTGACACATCTTTAGGATTTTAGTTGGTGATTTAACATTTTAATTATGTTTACATAATCTTAAAAAAACTAACTATCCAATTTCAGTTTTTTTTTGTAACTAAAACTATTTATTTTGATTTTTATAGTAATATAGAGTATTTACTATGTTATGTGCACGCATACCATAATAAGTTAATTATACCAACCATTATATACTACAAATAAGTAAGAACATCAAGTGCTTGTCATATTAATCATCGTATATATAGTTAATATGACAATATGTGATGGGTCATTGACCCTAAAAATAACAAAAATGTATAAATTGAGAAAGAAACTCACTCTACCCTATAGTAGAAAGTATCTACTATTTCGCTAGTCCTTGACTAAACATAATTATGTAGATGAAATGCATTTATTATTTCAAAATAAAAGTGAAAGGCAATGTTTGGTGCAGATGGCACAATAGAGTTGAACTCAGCCAACCCTCTTTTGATTGGAATCTTGCATTGCATCAAATTGCTTTTAGGTTGTATTCTATTCACAAAATTTTAAAATTACGTGGATTGATAAATTATAGGACTTTTAAATATGTGATTTTGAAATCTCATGATTTTCAATGCAAGTGTTCTTTTAAAAAATATAAAAAATTTCATAAGTATTTTACAAATGATCATATATAGTAATGTAAGTTGAGTTTGAATGAGATTCTTATCCATTATAATTACTTGACCAATAACTGAAGAGAGATAGGACTAAAGAAAGATGGATCCAATTTAAATTATGTAATTCAACGCGGGATTCCAAAGTTCCGACTTTTTGAGTGGATTATGAAATCAATTAATTTACATGATTTCAAAATTTGACAACATTTTAAAATATCAGAACTTTTTTTAAAAGAGCACTCTTAAATTATATAAATTATATAATTTACCAAATCACATCTCAAAATCACCTGAAAAGGACGTTGCCTTAATGGTTTGTCGCTATGGGTTGCTAGAGTTCATTTTGTTAAATACTTTTTTTTATTATTATTAGTGTTGTTTTTACTTTAGCCACTATTTATTTATATATATTAGACTTTAACCACAAAGATAAAATTGGAACAAGAAAAACCACACTTAAAAGTTAACTAACAGAAGGTGAAAAATAGTGGGTAAAGTCTAATTTTAAACAAAATAATGACCAAAATCTAATTATGTATATTTATTACTGACCAAAATTGAAAAAGCCCTATTTATTTTCTCATTTTCACTATACCTATATGGCTATTTTGCACAAAAGTAATTTGGGTATGTATACACTACTGTTGCACTCATTGTTGCGCAAATTGACGGATTTTGCAAATTCAAATTACTTTTTAACTTTTAGGATGATCAAAAATAAATAAAAATGGCCCCTTTTACTTTCCCCGTTTCAAATAAAAACTCTCTTACTGTTTTGCGATTTTCAAATTAGGGGTTCCTTTAATACAAAGTCGATTGGAAAATGGTCCATTTGATAACATAAACAAAAAATAATTAATTTTCATACATATTAAAGAAGATACGAATAATTTAGTAAAAAGTTCTTGATCTTTTTCCTTATTTTTCAAGAATTTTATTTTTTCATCCGACGAATTTATTCCATGAAACGTATAATATAATTTTTGTTCACTAATTGTTCTTCTTATCGCTTTTGTTGTATCTATAAATTGAGACGAATTAACAAAATTATAAAATTTGCATTCATTAATCTCACTTGAACAGTATCTTGATTTTGTCCTTTATTTGACTTAATTTAAGTATATAATAAGACTTGGTAAAGTACTAATTTATTTCTATTTGGTCAACTAAATGGTTGTTATTAAATTTTAGAGGGGCCATTGTATAAAATTAAATTAAATGAGGATAAATATATTAAATTAAATGAGAATATGCTGTTGCTTACATATTTTCTTGCTGGGAATATGCTGATGTTAATATGAAATTATCCTCCTCAGACGCATTGAATGTATACTCTGGCTTTAGGTGCAACAACTCTTAAAATAATTCATGACACAATTGACCAATTTAAAATTAGATATGTTTAAGATTTTATTTTCATATTTTTCAATAATTATGGGAATTGAACACGTGATCCTCTCTACGACTCTATTCAATATTTGGTGTAAATTAGCATTACAAATGTATATTCTTACGTTGGCAATAAAAGGGTGTAGTTGTCCGATTGGTCTGCCTTTTCGAATCAGACTGACATAAAAAGTTTGAAATATTAGAGTTGTAACGCTTTTGAATCCCAAAAAATGCTACTAGTCTCACTTTTGTTCTTAACATCTCGATTTGAGTGCATCAAACCTCAAAGTTTAAAAATTGCTGCAGTGTAATCCAATTGGTAGCTTTCGTTAAGTTGTTCATGGAATTAACATGTGGAACGGTATGATTTCTTTTTCACTTTTCTAGTGGGATTTTGCTTCTCAAGTTTGGACATCTAGATAGCCGAATTTGAAAAAGTGTTGAATTACAAAATTTTAGCTCTCGAAATTCTCTTCACGATAAACACAAAAAAAATTTGGAGTCATGACAAAAAAATTATGCTTTAAAAAGTATTTCTGTCGGTTTAGATATGTTTGTTTTACAAATTCAATAAAGTTAAGCATCGTAATCCACTTTTTCTATATCTAAAGTTATTTTCACCATATAATTTACATTTAGTTTGTTTTGCACAATTTATCCGTTGCAAATTTAACGGTTGTCAAACCCAATTGCGACATAATTCTTCTTTTATTTTATTTTTTTAAAATACCTTTGTTTAAAGATGTTGATCTGATTCCTGCTACCCTCCCTATTCTATTTGGATAGACTCTAATTAGGACAATAATGATATCCATTCTTCAATACATTTCGTCGACCATTTTCCTTTCGACCTCCCTCAATTATATATTTCTAAAAATTAAGATTTTTTTAAAAAGGCAAAAATAAATAATTATTTTTTAAAACTAAAAGAAGAACTAAGCCCCATTAAATTTTCAATAGATAAATTGTGCAAAATGATTTAAATGTATATTATATGGAGAAAATATGTTTAGAGAGAGAAAAAATGAATTTGCAGTTTAATACTTTTTCAAATTCGGCCATTTAGAAGTTTAAAATTGCAACGCAAAATCTCACCAGAAAAGTAGAAAAGAAATCATAGACCAATTGGCCTCCATTGAAATAATTTCAGAACTTCGGAGTTTAATGCACCCAAATCTCAATATTACAGACAAAAGTGAGACTAATAGTCTACTTCCATACTCAAGTGTTACTAACTCAAAATATTAGGACCAGCTGGATCAATTTTTAGGTTTTGATCTGAACAATTTTGTTGGTTTATGCACAATTGAGTGCATTGGTAGTGGACCTTTTTCAAAATGCAACCAAAAGCTACATTTGATAGAAATTAAGCTTGTTCTACAGAGTAAATACTTTTGAGTACACATTTTTGCACTATAAAGTCTTGGGAGCCCAGAATTGAGATGCTAGCTGCAGAATTAAAGTATCTTAATTTACTTGTTAGACTTAACACATGTGATGACAGAAGAATATTACTATTTATAATGCGCAAGATACAGGATTAAAAGAGAGCCGGACCAAACTGAGCGGTCATTTCCTTAGATCAATATGTTTTCTCTTACCTTAAACCACTGGTTACTGAACTTGTTAAGTAACATCTATTGCATCTACAAATTTCCATGTAGTATATAGATGCCTTTGATCAAGTCTACCATAGAGGTGCAAACAAGACTCCGTGTAATTTCTAGTACTGAACTTCTGAAGTGTTTTGAGAGTTCAACTGAATTTGAGCACAGACTATACTTCAAAGTGCTAAGATATGAAACCTTACCAAACAATAAAAATGAACGCACAGCAGAAAATTCTTCCACACCCATATTTAAAATGGAGAAAATTTTATAAGAAAATTAGATTGTTAAGCAGAATACAACTACAAATCATTTCTTATCATAGTGCTCACACACCAACATGACCCCACCCCTTACTGACAAA
The DNA here is from genome assembly GCA_021464415.1 of Lonicera japonica. Classification (NCBI taxonomy): domain Eukaryota; kingdom Viridiplantae; phylum Streptophyta; class Magnoliopsida; order Dipsacales; family Caprifoliaceae; genus Lonicera; species Lonicera japonica. The sequence continues at coordinate 87,866,753 of CM038464.1, forward strand.
AGATCCAGAAACTCAAAATCCAAGAGGACCCTAGATCAAAGGTAATTTGCGAGTCAAAAATCTCACTGCTGGGCACATTGCACTCTCTGGGCTCCACCACCATGCATGTCATCGTCCTCATCATAAGCCTCCTGAGCCTGTGCATGAGCCTTCCTCCTCATTTCTTCTTCTATGTTGACATCATGCAGAGTGGTCTCTTCACACTCATCCAGCTCCATCTCTGTCATCTGCATCGATGGCTTAGGTGGCAGCACAGCCTCCAAGGCCTTGACCTGGTCCGGACTCGACGAGTCTGGGAATTCAACCGTGAAGTGAATGTATAGCTTCCCCTTCATGAAAGGCCTTTGGTACATCGGCATACCCTCATCGTTTATCCCCTTGAATTGATCTGGTCGAGAAATAATAATAATAATAAAATTAGCAAAGTGACAGTTTAATTTCGCTAGGTATTTCTACTGCCCATAAATTTATGTTAATTATTCCATATTTTCCATTGTTTTACCTACACTCACCTCTCACTGGGGAATTTGTGTGTTTTATAACCCCCCCCCCCCCCCCCGCCTTACTTTTTTCCTTCTCTCCCTGTATAGAGTTTCTTTCCAATATCTCCTAAACTACCAAAATTGGGAAGAAGTAATGCACTTCTGATTCAAACTTTTGTGCTTTCAGAAATACTAAATTGATGGCATCACATATGAACTCCGAAATTCCAGGTCCATAATTCCTTCTTAAGGGTTCAAAATGTAATTTTTAACTAACCATTATACACACACTCCGAAACACAAACGACTGAAACAAGGTAACCACCAAGAAAATTTTGAAGAGCTAACTCACCAGGCTTGATAACCTCCCCCGGGTTTGATTTAACAAGGAGCTGCCTACCATCCAAGTGAGTCAAAATAAACCGGAAGCCACACAAGGCCTCTGTGAGAGCCAAAGTGTGCTCCACAAAAAGGTCTTCTCCCTTTCTTTTAAACCTAGGATGTTCCTTCTGCTGGAGAACAAAGACTATATCCCCTGTAACAGTATCAGGCTGCAAAACAGAACACACCACCACAATTGAGCAATTAATTAAAAATAAAATCCCCATTAAAGCACTAGTTGGCCAAAGTAAACTAAAAAGAGCAGTTCTAACATACAGCTTCATCAGCCTCCCCGGGGAACGTAATCTTCTGTCCATTCTGCATACCCTTTTCCACATGGACTTCAAGCACCTTCTTTTCTTGGACAACTTTTTCACCTTTGCACTGAGGGCAACGATCCTTATCACTAATGGACTCTCCAGTTCCCTTGCATTCGTTACACGGGTGCTGCATTTGCTGGATCATGGAAGGGCCAAGCTGTCTAATGGAGACCTTCATTCCACTTCCTTGACAACCAGAACACTTCATTGAAGCTCCAGATTTAGATCCCTTACTGAAATTGATGCAAGTACACAAATATCTCATTAGCATATGAACTTATTCAATACAAAAGACTAGATGACTGTGTCTCAAATGTATATAATTTAAATAAGGAAAATTTAACATGCGTGAATCTAAATTGATTTGTAGAAAGGATATGAATCCTTTTACAGTCCACATTTTCTATGAAGAAAAGATTCCAGGGGCAAAATAGGAAATCAAAAGCATGACACAGCTTCCTTTAGCAGTTACAATGGGTGCTTGCTTCATAAAATAGTATATATAAAGCGAACCAACATCCACTAGATATCAGAGGGAGCAAACTTACCCACTGCAGCGTGAGCAGATGACGTTGCGGGAGAGAGAGAGCTTCTTAGATGTCCCATTGTACAAGTCCTCCAGTGAGACCTTCAAGGGATGCACTACATCCTCTCCCCTCCTCTGCCTTCGTCCCCTACTGCTACCACCACCACCACCTATCATCAACAAAACAATTCCTTAGTTTCAATACTCATAACAACCAAGCAAAACTTATTTTCTTCGAAATATTTGACACAGGACTTATTTCTCTGGATATGGAACACAATCATACATTAACAAATATAACCTTCTTAAATTAATAAGGGGGCAACGCAAAATAAAAGGTTGTTACTACAGAAAGGAAGGTTAAAGGGGCAGTACTGAACTTTCTTCATGTTTGGAAACAAGTGAGCTGGAAATGAGGCTCAATACCTTGTGATTGGTGAAGTTAGAAAAAGACAATGGGAAAACAGAAACATTAAGAGCTTCATATAATTCTGAAAAACCTCTGTGAGACTCAAATCTTTAGAAAAGATTGGGTAGTACCACATGAACACTCACATTATTCACGAATCGAAATGCAACATTGCTATGTCACCTAGGCTCATAAAAGTCTCCAGCAAGGACTCGCAAGGTGACACATAGCTGTTTGCCGCCTAGACGTCACCTTAGCTGCCTTTTCTAGGATAGGATGACAAAGTGGTTACTAGGCAAGACGAGTGGGGTTTTTCCACTCCTTGCTTCAGGAGTTATTTTTAGTATGTAAATGTATAATAAATAATGTTTGGTTGATAAAATCTTCTGCATTTTTATCTAGAAAGTTTGATTGGTTATCATATTGATATAAATAATGGGTCATGTTAACATTACGCACATATAAATAGAAAAAATTAAATCATATCATGCATTAAATTAAGCACAAATTATCATGCAAAGTATTATTCTTTCCATTTATAGTATGGTTAACATGTGCCCTTACAAAAAATGTTATCATTTTCAATAAATAATAGCCCACCTCAGTAGTAGCCACCTAATCACCGCCTGGGCCTAGGCACCCTCCTAGGACAGAATAAAAATTGTGTGGCATGCCACATTTATAGAAGTATGACGCCACATTTATAGAAGTATGGGTTCCTTGTAAATGCTAATAAAAATGTCCAAAGAAATTAGTAACTTAATAGGTGCTTTCTAGAATTTTAGATCACCATAAGCTATGTCAAATTCTCTACGCTTTTAGTTTTGGTTGAGACTTGAATGATTAGGCATTCCCATGCCTGACCTGCCAGTTGTTTCTCTTGTATTGTATTATATTACATTACATGCAAAAAAAAAAAACTGAAAATATATTTGAGACATAAGAATCAACAGCCACAATATATATCTCACCTCCAAATGGGCTTCCACCAAAGAAGGATTGGAAGATGTCAAATGGGTCATGCATACCACCACCACCTCCTCCCATTCCTTCCTTCAATGCATCCTCACCGTACTGATCGTATATCTCACGCTTTTCAGGGTCACTCAAAACCTCATAAGCCTGAGCAAGTTCCTTAAACTGCAATACAATTCCAATGCACCAAATTATTAAAGTCCTCAATGAAACAGTGATAATCCTACATTCATGAGATCAGACAGAAAAGCAAATATATTCTGGCACCGCAATTTGAATAGCTAAAAGTGAACAAACCCCAGTTTTAACTCATCAAAATGGCCAACATTTCTCGTGAATAAATGATCGTATATGTGTATCTTTCTGGTCTTCTTAATTACTACGATTCAAATCTAACCCCTCCACCCCCAGTCCTTGATGCCAATCAGCAATACCACTATGTCACACACAGCTACTGGCATGCGTAAAAGGACATCACATTCTAATCCAAACAATAGCATCATATCATAAACATAACATAAACATAATATATGAAAATCGATTAACCATCTAATACAAGAATACAAACACATTAGCATCATTAATGCTTTCTATTTGAAGGACAAAAGCCCATTTAATTCATCAAGACCAAAGTAAAATCCTTAAAAACCAGTCTTATTTCCAAAATCCATAATTCCATATTGACAAGAACGTATATTAGATTACTGATCTTATCATCAATAACCCTTACCAAAATTCTAAATCCAATTATATATCTTTTACTAGTGTTCATGTACCATTGTGCCAACTACTAATTAACAACTATCATCAAAACATCCCCAATATAATCCATACAATATTATCATATTGATATACAAATTGTCCGCACAATAAACAAAAACCTGTAAATTGACGAATCAAAAAAATTACCTTCTCGGGATCACCACCCTTGTCCGGATGATTCTTAATCGCAGCCTTACGATACGCCTTCTTCAAATCATCCTGGCTCGCATTCTTCGAAACCCCCAATATATCATAGTACTTGGAATTATCACTCTTCTTCGGCCCCCTCCCAAACATCTTCACAAAACCCCCAAACTCAGCAAATCAAAACCCTAAATTCCCCTCCAAATCACAAAACGAAACCGAATCCCCAGCTGGATCGACGATCAAGTTGTGTAAATCACTAAACGAAACCCTAGCTTAGATCAATCGATTGTTTGTTTGTGCGATTCCACGGAGACTTTTAGAGAGAGAAACTCCTTTCAGAGAGAGGAGCAAAAGACCGGTTCTTTATACTCTTTGTACCTGTATATATATACCTTTCAGATTTATAGAATTTACGATGGAATGGACGGTTGAGATTGGAGATTGGTAAGGGGAGTGGGGGGTTTATGACCGTCGGATGTAATGCGAAAGGGGTCTGAAGAAACGGGGAAACGGTCTAGAATTTTCTTTGGTTTGTTTTGTGTGTGGTGTTGAGGAAAGAATCTGGACCCTTCGATGCTTTGATCACACGGTGGAGATATTCGGTTCTAGATGGTTCTGAAAAGCCTTCATATTCTTTGTTTCCCACCGTTGAACGGTTTTACATATGAGTACTGCTGTTTTAATCAAAATTGACTCAATTAAGTTAAGGGGCTTTTTGCTTTTTAACCTAAAAAATTTGAATTATTTTGCATTTAGCCCATTCTAATTTCGAAATTAAGAATTAACTCAAATAAATAGATAATTATTAATTTATTTATTTTTAATTCTTTTTAATTTTTTATTAATTTTTTCTGATTTCATATATTACCCTTGGTTGATTTTTTAATTTAGAATTAACAACCTCCTAGAATTTAGGATTTCAAAAATTAGGTAATATTTAAAACATCTTAATTAACATTTTTTTGAATTCAAAACAAATTAAAAAAGGAATTCAAATATTTTTTTGTAACTGTTTTATCTTTATCTTCAAAAATAGTCATTATGTTAAGATTTTCAATCGGTTACAATTTAATTATTCCATATATATATTATAATATATTTTTATGAAAATTACTAGATATATTACTGATTTATAATATGAAAACTAACTGAATAATCTACTAGATATATTATGATACATATTTTTGAAAAATTAACTAAATTGTAGACATATTATTGTAGAGATACATTGTAGATATATTATGGAGTTGTAACATGAAAACCGTAGACATATTATTGTAGACATATTAGTACATATATATTGTAGATATTATAGAGTTGTAACATGAAAACCATAAACAAATTAACTTAATTGTAGACATATTATTATAGATGTATATTGAAAAGATACATCCTAATTTTCTAATAAAATAATATATATTGAAAAGATGGTGAAGTATTGAAGTTGCTCGAAAGTACTTGCCTATATCCAGCACCATAAAGCTTCGGATACTTGAGTAGTGTTTTATGACTCAAGTCCTTGTCCATAATGTCAACTACGATAGTAAGTATCGAAGTATAGATAATTGAATAAAGTACACTACTCTATTTTGTCAATACAGAGGTTATTGAAAAAGCCGTACACAATATATATCTGGTAATTTAAAATCAAATTAATTGAATCATATAAAATGTGTGCATACAATATATATATATATATGAAGTGGTGACTTACACAATCCAATTAAATACACTAGCAGAAACTAGTGAGATTCAATGACCGCATGAACAAATACTATTGATGCAAGAATCAACTCAATAACTAAATAATCTATGGTGCGGAATTGGATTGGAATTAATGAAAGTCTACTTTCTATCTCTTTCATTCTTCTTGGGTTTTTAGCTTATTGGTTGGGTGATTGAGAATGAATAATGGAATGGGTTTCTTTTGAGAGAGGAGAGATAAATCACAGACAAGTTAAAAAATCTTATTAAGATAAGTTCGGAAGTTACGTATCAATTTAATTCATATATCTAAAATAAACGGCATTATCACATTAACTAATATATATAATTAACAAAATTCATTAGGAAGGGTAAATTTGTCTAATTGTTGGTTTATTAAGGTAAAAATAAAATATACATACATATATATATATATATATATTACATGTTGGGTCAAAAACAAAAGCATGGGTTATTTCTTAATTTCTCAAACGAGCTGGGTTTGAGTAAAAATACATTAGCGAAACTGGGTTAAATCCTAATTTTCTATAAATTAAAGAGAATATGGAAAAAAAATTAAAACTTCAAAGAAAATAGTTTTGATAAAACTTATTTAAATAATAGGGTGATTTAGAATTTAGCTACCGTCTATTTTTACATATCATATGTTGCGTGCCAAAATTTTACATAATAGGTGTTTTAGATGCCATTTTGAATGGAATTCGTTAGTCAACGTGGTTAGTTGTTATCTTCGTTTATTTTTAACCATTTTACCTTTCAATCAGAACAATATATTTTGTTTTTTTAGGGGTAAAATAAGTCAAAAATTAACAGTGCTAACGATTGACCGCATTAACTAACAAATTCTGTCCAAAATAGCACTCAAACACCTATTATACAAAATTTCGACACCCAACTACTAATATGCAAGAACAAACGGCACACAAAGTCTAAATCACTCAAAATAACAAAAGTTAATTTTTGAAGCAAGAAAAACAAAAAAATTAGTTTGGTTTTAGTTTTTGTGGGAGGATAATTTTGAACATAGACTTCGGCTAAGGGCAAGCCCAATACTCGGTTAATGGGTCGGTCTATGGACAAGGCCCTCAAGTTGGTAGGAATGGCCTTCATGCCGACCAACATCAGCCTCTGTGTTACTCGGATCACAGGGATGTAAGCCGATCATCAACCATTAGATTGAGGACACAAGGTAGTTAAGCTGGAAGATAAACAATGGAAAATAACCATTTTATTTAGTGTGAACAAAGTTATGAATATCTGTAATCTTAGAGTAGTGATCAAATTTACCATTTATAATAATTTCTTAGCACACCAAACCTTAATATAACCCTATCATATAAATAGGACAGAAAAATACATAGCTAGAGGATTTCCAACATTTATTACACAACACTCACTCCCACATGCCATCTCTAAAATAAATTGCAATCGCTATTATTGTAAACATCCATTTTCAGGCCACTGGAGCCTAGTCAAGAACACAATCACACACCGGGAAGACGTACTGCCGAATTGGGTATAACAGCCACCGAGGAACCTACCCCATAAAATAAATCCCGTCCTCATTACCCTGAATTTACTGTTCATCTTCACCACATTTGTTGAATTTAGTTACCGACTCTACCAATTTAGGCCGATTCTATCTTATTTGAGTTTGATCAGATTTCTTTCACCCATAGTTTAAATGTATGAACATTGAATATTGATTTACTATATCAAAAATTCCGCAAATTATAATACAAAAAACTCCAATACAAAATCCTCGAAAATAAGTAAAACGCAAAAGTATTGAATAATTATATACTTAAGATGCAGGCCTCTGATTTTTTCTAGCCCTTGTAGATATATTTATATATCTTACATTGATTAATATAATGTGCGTTGAAAAAATTTGATAATACTCGTGGTTAGTCTAGTAGCCAAATTATTTGTTACATCTTCGAGCTCATGAGTTCGAGGCATGCAATTTTTACTTTTTTCCATTTTCACATTGTCATTACTTAAACCCAAGTGCCTAACTACCAATTAAAAAACCCCACTCTCCATCACCTTTTTATTTTCATTTTCGCATTTCATTTTCGCATTTTCATTATTTAAGTCCAATTGTCTAACCACCAATAAAAAGAACTCCAACAACAACAGCTATAGGGACAACTGATTTAGCTAAAAATTAATTAAAAGAACCCACTCCCTAACCAATAATTAATAGGTTTCTTAACAAGGTTTTTAATTAAATCCTTTTTTTATCCAAAAAAGTCTTCATATAATCCTTCTATATTCAACCATTCCAATATAATTCACGATACTTCAAGAAAGATAACTTGGTTTAAGATTTGGTAAATCAAGAGGTTAATAAAAAGGATACCATTTAAACAACTATTAATGAGAAACATAAAAAAAAATCTAATAAACAATAAATTGGTGGAAAAATACATCAATATACGAAAATACAAAAGGGCCATAAAACAAAACTTTGCATATGGCCCCTCAAAAATCAAAGCCTGCCCTGACTAGTATAGCGCGGAGTAATATTTGACAATTTATTTTAATTATTTATAACTATTCACTTCACTGAATAAATAATGTTACTTTTTTATTATTTTCTTCTAAAACTATATCCTATAATATAATCTCTCCGAATACAACACATCGAAAATGAATTATTTAGTATCGGTTTCTAATTTAAAATACCAATTGGTAAACTTGTAAATCTAGTGTTCAATTTCTTAAATTTCTAATTAGAATGTTAAAGGTTAAAATAGGCAGAAAAATTGGCAGTAAGGTCAGTCAATTATTAAATTGAAATAGGGATTTGGAAGTTGTTTACTCAATTGTTCGTATGACTATGATTGGACCTTCGACCAACTATAATGACTAAGGGTGTCTTTGTGGATGATTTTTTTTTGAATTTTAAAAATTCAACTTAAAATTAATTTTCTATTTATTTTTTTAAAATTTATTTTATTTTATTTTTTCTCTCAAAATTTTTTTTTAAAACACTATAACTTTAAATTTAAAAATCAAAATTAGATAAAAAAAAATATGTATTTGAAACATATTTATCGAGATTTATCAAATAAGATCCATTGTGACTATTTTTTAAAATTTTTTTAATAAATTTTTTAGTTGGTTGAAAAAACTCAAATAAAAACCAAATTCACTTTTCAACGTACTTTCAAATTTGAGATCCATTAGCAAATCTAAATGCATTTCTAATACTCAAAATGTATTTGGAATACAAAATTTAGACAAATTATTACAAGGGTGTAGACAAAGTAGATACAATGCTATCCATTATTCGTATCCTTACTTAAATATAATATCCAATTCTTTAGATGTATCTTTTTTAATGGTACTTTCAAGTATTCTGATGGGGTCAAAATCTAGAAGTAGATAATTAACCAATCAATAAGTGAATATCGGTGAATAAAAAATAAATGCGGCGCAATGATGAACACATGATTTTTTTTAAGGTAGGTTCCCCCGGTAGCGTTTATGCTATTCCAGTGGTACGTCCTCCTTTTGTGTGTGCTTGTTTTGTATTAGCTCAAAGACGATCAATTTGAAAGATAATACAAGCTACCAACTTCTCTCTCTCTATAATTTCCTTAATTCTATTTATAAGTATAGAATTAGGATTACAAATATTTTAACAGAATAAATAATAAACTGTGTAGGAGAGAGAGTGTATAAGGGTTGTTGGTATTTTTTGGAGTATGAAAATAGAGAGTATAAAACCCTTCTATTTTTTGGGGTATGAAAATAGAGAGTATAAGACCCTTCTATTTTTTGGGGGTATGAAAAGAGAGAGTATATGACTCTTCTATTTCTTCTCGAATTGGCTTGTATTTATATTGCCAATGGCTTTATATCTCTTGGAAAAGATAGATGGATCTTAAGAGAGAAATAATATATGTTTTTGTTGTGTGTTGAATGAATGAATGGTGGGAGGTATTTATAGGTAAATGGAGAATGGCAAAAAGGTAAATTTGTAAAAATGAAGGGCAAAATGGTCATTTTTTGTGGAGGTAGGTGAGATGTGGTAGGTGTGGTAGGTGAGGAGGTAAAAATGAGATTTTACCGGGGGTAAAATTAAAATTTTACCGGAGGTAAAAAATGTTGAAAATTACCTTTGTAGGCTAATGGTAAAATTAGTATTTAACCCCATCATATTCTTATTCTTATCTTATTGAATTATTCGGATAATATCCTATCTATTTATTTTTTAAGTGCAGACTTGTCGCCCTATTTTTGTAATTGAAGAATTAGTTTAATCTTAAAAAATAATATTTGATTAAATAATCTTTTAATTATGAAAACAATTTAAGTGTAGACTTGTCCACTTGCTAGTTTTTATTTTTATTTTTTATGTGCTAATAGGCCTTCCTTTGATGTTATTCCATCTTTGTAATTCGCATGGAAAAAATTAAAATAACATTTATGTGTTAAATTAAAAATCTCACTTTTTCTTTTCATACGAATCAAATCAAGAGTCCAATTTCTAAACATAGGTTATAAAATAATGCGTTCTACCAAGATTACCTTGCGTATAACCCAACTATCTTGCTTAACAACTATAGCCAAATGTTGTCGCTTTAAGAGATGAGAGATATTTGTGGAAGTTCAAAATATTTCTTAAAATGTTTGACTTTTAAACTGACATGCATGGAGGGATTAACACAATTATTTTAAAATAAAAACACATACCTTTTATCAGGGCTAGGCTACTTTTTTTCATTATTTTTTTTCTTTCACTTTTGTTGGTAAAATTTCTATCCATCAAATATGAAAATCCCTTATTCTTTGAATCAACTAACTAGATGTCAAAAAAGCTTAAATGTTGTTTTTATTTTAAGAAAAACAGTATTAGATTTTACTTGGAGATGCAAATACTGAAATTAAAACAATAGTCAAATAGAAACATCTACCAGTATACCAAGGATTTTTTTACGTAGTAAAACTCACAATTGTGAGAAACATCCACGGAGGATTTTACCTAAAAAATAATCCACTATAATCTTGTTTTTACAGAGTACAATCGCATAAATAATCCACTATAATCTTGTTTGAGTTTGTTAGTGCCAACGACATAGAATCTACAACTCTTTCACCAACAAACTCAAACAAGAAACAACAAACACCAGATTTGAGTATTTACTCGGCACAAAAACAATTCAAAACATATTTTCTTTAGGGACAATTAAAAAAAAAAGTCTTATTAAAGAAAGATTTTCACACTAAAGCCAAGGAATAGTTTTTTTTGTAAATAAAGGGTCTATTTTTTATTTTATTGATAATATGACATGTGTCTTTTTTCATTGTAAAATAACATCTCAACCCTTAAAATAAACTAAAAAATACCAATATGCATTAAAATATGGATTGCAATATGAACTTTGCAGTCTATATTTCACTGCAATATGAACTTTGCAGTCCATATTTTACTGCAATATGAATTTTGCAGTCCATATTTTTGGTACAAAGTTCATATTGCAGTCCATATTTTACTGCAATGTAAACTTTGCGGTCCATATTTCTAGTGCAAAGTTCATATTGCAGTCCATATTTCATTGCAATATGAACTTTGCAGTCCATATTTTACTGCAATATAAACTTTGCAGTCCATATTTTTTTGTGCAAATTTCATAAAGAGATGGTAATTTAGGTAATATATAACATGTTTTTATTAATTAAATGATATTTAAATTTATTCAAATACCTTCATTTAAAATATAAAACAAAATAGGCCTCTTACACTAATTACCAATTAAAAATAGGCTCTTCATTCAAAAAAATATTATTCATTGAATTTTTGGTAAAAATCAATGTGTAATAAGACCTTCTACCTAATTTCTAGTTTTCTTTAAGATCTAGAGTATTTTTGAAAACCTTCTTTATTTTTTCTTGTAAAACCATGACAAAACAAATTTAATATGGGGTTGTTTGTTTTCCCACTTAAATCTGAAAACTAACTTTTCAGATTGATATGGTTTCAAAGTTGTTTATTTGCTAAAAAAATTAAATGATTTGCCACTTAAAATTGAAAATTTGCATCAAAAAATTTAAGTGATAAATTAGCCACTTAAATCTAAAAACTTAAAACACCTTTTACCATCTTCAAAACTTAAAACACTCTCTTCAAAACACCAATAAGGGCAAAATTATCATATTAAAAATAATCAGTTTTCAAACGTGCTATATTCAAACAAACAACATTTTTTCAGATATAGTTTCCAGATCTAAATAAACAGTTTTTATAGTTTCAGTTTTCAGTTATTGTATCAAACGCCACCTAAATCAAATCCATATATCACTTTTAAAAATTTATCAATAGAGAATAATTTTTCTCAGTTTTCCTTAAAGATCATGTAAGAACACACCAAAATAATATAACTTAAAATTTCAAGCACAAAATATGGAAAGACAATACTAATTTAGAAGACCATCAACAAATCTGAACGAGATCGAGCCAGATAAACCCTAAATTTATTATTGCAAAATATTCCTCAATACAAATCACAAATCTTGGGAGGGGAGAAGGAGTTACAGTGCAATGAACCTGTATAAATTAATCTCTAAGTACACGACTCCTAAAATAAACTTAATTTCTCTATATAAATCTAAAGAGAAAATATTTTTAGAGAAAGAAGTTAACTTTTAGGGTTTCTGACGAATGTTGTATTAATTCTCACAAATGCGACAAAATAAAGTGTATATATATGAATATGTGGTGGAGATTAAAATAAGAGTAATCCACCAATTAAAAAGAAATGTCTTATAGAATAAAAACACACCAATTAAGAAAGCACACGGTTTTAAAAGAGCACATGATTTTTTAAAGTTGTTTTACATACATCATATAACTAATATTAATAACATATCTTTTTCACCAAGAACTTCCATTTGTCCATTCTCCCTAATTGCCACGTGTCTAACAAAAAATTTCCCCTTTTTTTTTTTTCCTTTTTTCCATTAAAATTGCAAAACAGTAAAATTCCACCACGTTCTGACATGTGTCATTCAATAGTTATTATTTGCTCGACACTGTTTGGACATAGTAGTTTTTTAACTGTTGTTTTTGTCGTCTATTAAATGGTCTCTCTCAAAACAAATTTTCTCCTTTTCCTCCATTATTTCAAATTTACAAAAATTCATTCCTCCTACTCAAGCCCTTATGGTAAGTTTCTCTTCTCCATTCTTTTTTCTCTTTTAATGTACATACTCTTTAACATGTCTCTGTGACGGTTATCCTTCAACAGTTTGACCCCTTGCTCTCTCTCTAGATTCAACTCAACCATCGCCGTTCTCTATTATTTTCACTTCGTTCACTAACCGCTACAATTGTGCTTTGGGTTCCTAATCATCTTCTCCAATCACTACGATGTTGTCCTATTATTTCTCTCTTCAACGAGGATATCAATTTATTTCTTATTGCCCGATTTTTTCCCAGTTTTTCATGTCTTCTTGATTTCCATTCTGATGCGATCCCGGATCGTACTCCTAAGCAGGTTGTTTGTGAATCCTTGACCCGTAGTCTATATTGAGACTAGAACCTTGGAATATGACAAATAGATGGATAATGGAACCTAAACCCAACGCTTAAAGAAGCGCGAACCTCGGTATAGTGAATGACGCCACAATCTAGTGTGGATGCTAGACTGATAAGTCAAGAAACATGTGAATTAATCAATTCAATATGCTCAACATGTTCTTAGAGAACACAAATAGAAAACTCTCAATTTAACTAATCATAATTGTATTCATAACTTGATTAATAAAACAATATTGTGCCTCCTTTAAATAGGAGCAACAAAACAATAGAATCCTAAAACAATAAGGAAACTATTTCCTATTAAAAATAGGAATCCTAATAAAAGGAAACTAATTAAATATTATCTTATAATTAAAATAAAAGGCCTATTAAAGAAATAAAAAAACTGCCAAAATAATAATAAAACTAATTAAATTATTCGCTATCCGATCGTGAGAACATGCTAGAAAAATAAGGCTGAATTTCAGACTTTAAGGCATGCCCGCGCCTTATCAAAACAACATTTCTGCCTTTTGGTCACAATTCCCAACTTTGGCATGCCCACGCTTTAAGCAAACATTTCTTCTGATTTCTTGGCTAAGAAGGGCTAGGCAGAATCACATCATACCCCTCCTCTTCAAGAAGATTCGTCCTCGAATCTGGCCTACCCATCCATCGGTTTAACTAGTCTTTAACAACTTCGACATTCAAACACAGTTTTGGAACTTGGAATCTCCCATGCCAATAGAACAAGTACTTTGAATATTTACGATGCTTGACACTTTTTTGCAAATCGAAACTCATCAAGCTTTATCCCATACGACAACTCAAATTTTCTCAATTTGTTGAAGAAGTTGACTAGCTGGTAATTCGGATGAAAATCACACTTATCTACTCCAACAAAATCGATATGCGCAATTTCAAGAATCTTTAAACATAATTGTTCAACTTGAAAATCTTCTTCTTTCTCGGTAATGACGTCGTTTGTGTTATTAGCTATCCTTGGAGTTTCATGCATGATGTCTTGTACTTGGACGAGGTCTTCTTGTCGTACTTTTTCATTTTCTTCTTCTTACAAGCTTGGAACTTCACCTTTAACCCACAACTCACCTTCTTTAGCCGTCACTTCAATTTTCTCGATCTTATCAGTTTTCGGCTTATGCTCCAATAGTGGCTTATATATGGTTACCTTTTCCTCCTCTTTACAATGATTTGATTCGCAAGAGGATGCATTCAGACTTGGCTCTTCGCTGCCCCTCATATGGAATTCAATATAAGCCTCTATCATCTTCCCCAATTTTTGCCATTATTCGGGATCATTCAAAGGAGTCTTCTTCTTGATACTACCCATATTGTTGTCTTGAACCCGACTCTCTCCCACCTCACCGCCATGTCTTTTACTAGTAACACTTGAATCCCATTCATATTTAAATTTAACTTTACGAGGCTGTCTTTTCAATTTCTTTTTAGGAGCTTTATTCAACCACATGCGCCGTTCAATCTCTAATTGCTTTAATCGCGCACTATTGCGTTTAATCTCCTCTTCAAGCCACCTTTCTCCATATTCAAAGTTTAGACAAGACATACTTATTGCAAAACAAAGATTAGTGCAATAAAGATAATATTTTTTTCCCTCACAACACTCCCTTACGTGTTTCACTCGAAAGATGTCACTCTTTTTTTGCCACTCGTGTTTGGCACAGAAAATATTTATAACCTCGCAATTTCTCTTTGGAATTCTTTAAACAAGTTAAACAATATGAATTTGTCGCAAGTCACCAACAACTAATCGCACACCAAACAATTAGACTGAATGCCTTCACAATGTAATAGTAAGGACTCAAGAAACCAAATTCTAGCAATATTAATAAACCAAACGAATTTCTAGAATTGCTAGAACAATTATAGCATAATTTCAAACAAAACACCAATGAATATCAAACCCTACAAGTATAGCAATCAAATTTTTTCCTAGAGTTTTCTAGATTTCCCAACCAAATGGAATTTATAGGAATCAAAATCACACGATAAAACCCAACAATAAGTATCAGTGAATAATCTAGGGTTTTGAATTCCCAACTTTCAAGAGTTCACAATTTGCAATCTCAAATCAAATCAATTTGCAACGCTTTAAACCCTAATATCAATAAAACAAACAATTTTTAGGGTTCAAAGAATTTGACTTCTATTATGAGTAATGGTGCCGCAATATCAAAACCCAAACAATGAACAATTCAATTATAGGGTTTCAAGAAAATAATATATTTTTATTGTTCACGCGACACTGTTCACGTTTTTTTTTTCTAAAAAACCCTAAACCAATGATACGAAATCCCAATTCGCAGAATCAGAGACTAGGGCTATGGAATAAAAATAACAAAAAAAATAAAAGATAGATAACCTGGAGTAGGAGTTCCCTCTAATACCAATGAAGCGATCCCTCTGCTACCAATGTCCCGATCCTGAATCGTACTCCTAACCAGGTTGTTTGTGAATTCTTGACTCGTAGTCTATATTGAGACTAGAACCTTGGAATATGACAAATAGATGGATAATGGAACCTAAACCCAACGCTTAAAGAAGCGCGAACCTCGGTATAGTGAATGACACCACAATCTAGTGTGGATGCTAGACTGATAAGTCAAGAAACATGTGAATTAATCAATTCAACATGCTTAACATGTTCTTAGAGAACACAAAGAGAAAAGTCTCAATTTAATTAATCATAATTGTCTTCATGACTTGATTAATAAAACAATATTGTGCCTCCTTTAAATAGGAGCAACAAAACAATAAAATCCTAAAACAATAAGAAAACTATTTCCTATTAAAACTAGGAATCCTAATAAAAGGAAACAAACTAAATATTATCTCATAATTAAAATAAAAGGCCTATTAAAGAAATAAAAAAACTGCCAAAATAATAATAAAACTAATTAAATTATTCGCTATCCGGTTGTGAGAACACGCTAGAAAAATAAGGCTGAATTTCGGACTTTAAGGCGTGCCCGCACCTTATCAAAACAACATTTCTGCCTTTTGGTCACAATTCCCAGCTTTGGCATGCCCACGCTTTAAGCAAACACTTCTTCTGATTTCTTGGCTAAGAAGGGCTAGGCAGAATCACATCACGTTCATTTTACGATTTCGGTCTTCGTCCTTTCCCATTTATCATTGACCTTTGCTTTTATTTTTTGTTTTTCGGTAGACCATTGCAGGTTAATTGAAAAAGACAAGGTATAATTTTCTTCTTACTTTTTCAATTTTGCTAATAGAAATGTGATTTAGATCTGGTATTGATTTAACTGATATTTAACATTTATCCCCATTCAATTTGTTTTAATTTTTGAATCAAATATCTTTCATCGGAAAACTAAGATTCAAATTGAATCTCATGCACAGTGTAATATGCATTTCGCCTGTTCGATGAAATGCCATAGTGAGGGGAGTGTCGAACCCCACTTTTATTTACATCAACTTGAGTACATTTTTCTATCTGTCAAATTCTAATTAAATTTCCCCCTTTTCATATTCATATATTTTTGTAATCTCATTGTATTATCTGAACATATGTATTTTTGTAACAACGCGCCTAATTAAGCAGGTGTTAACGGATGCTGTATTAAATTAACAACAGATAAACAAATGATTTGAACTAATAATATACACAAAAGCAGGGGAATTTAACAAAATTTTGACATGAAGTACCCCCACATACTAAGAAATCCACCCTGTCTAATAAACCAGAACATCATAAGGGTATAGAATACATCATCATCTGATTACAACCCAACATAATTAGTCCAACACGTAAATACAAAACAAGGTTCAACTACAAACCAAAATTCAAATAAAGTCCAAGTTCAAAATGCAAACTCATACAACCATTGATAATTACAAAGTCTCTCAACTTCAATAGAAATAACAAGTTCCACAATCAAAGATAATACAATGAACTAAAATCCATAAGGGTATCAGAGTGGCTCTAAGACGAACTCGGACCTAGTTCACGACCTCTGCCCGTACCATGAGATATACCTGAAAGATAAATGAGGGAATGAGCCAAAACTGGCACAGTATGAACTATAGGGAAAGGGAAATGCAATACATATACATGTCATGGTATAAAAACTTATAAATTTTCACCGTTGATAAAGATTTCCATGTTATGCCAATTAATACGAAAAACCATTCATTTATCTCAATTTGTGTCAATTTGTTGTCAACACAAATCTCACTCGCTAACAATATAAATATCCATCCACCTCCTCCTCTTTCTCGACCTAATACTGGTAGTCTGGTAGTAGACGGATTATACTACTCACAAACGCACCCCATCTTTCCATGGGTTAGTGCACTGATAACTAGATTTATGGCACCCCATTTATACCATGGGTTTGTGCAATTATATCTACACAAGCATTTCTATACCGATGCTTATCCGGTTCCAACAACCTTGATATTTCACCGTAATTTATTTGATTAGTTGTAAAAAGGTTGTCTTATGTGATCATAATTTCAAACAATCAATAATCAGGATTTTTAGCAAAGTGTGTATCGAAACCATATCGCTATTTGCTTGAAAACATGATTTATATTGTCTCATAAGCCAATAATTGAGATAAAAATACTACATAATCTAGAATCATCATCCAACGTACATGTCTAATATAGAGTTAAAAGTAAAACAGAATTATTTTATATTATGGAAATTTATTAATTTATGTAGACATGTTATTTATTAGACATACAAATGATGTTTCTAGCCATTTCGGTACCAAATTCTTAAATGAGTAAATAAATTTTGACATGCAAGACAATCAACCACTATTTGTACCAATTATAACCCATTTACCATCAACAACAAGGTTCAGAGGTTTCAATCCATGGTTACGCAGCATAAATGCAAAGGAAAATCAAGAATTTGGAACCGAAATCTAGTATTTTCAACTCAATCGATCCAAAATCTAGAAAATCAAAGAATGAAGGGGAATTCCCACCTGATAAGCTAGAAGAACAGAGGTAGATGGCCTGGGTGAGCTCAAATGATCTCCCAAATCACGCATGCAAACTCGAAAATGCGAAGAGAAAACGAAAAACATCAAAAATCTGCGATTTCAGTTGAAAAGCTTGAGTTTTGAGCTATGAAACCTTCAAAACCCACCAAGAATCACCCTCTCTCTCTAGAATAGCTCTAAGGTCTCTTACCTCCGAAAATGGTCTGAAATAGTGGAGAATTGGTCTTAAAATTGGGTCAAAGAGGTCAAATTCGATAAAAACTATGCTAGAGATTTTGACATTGCGGATCGGTCTGGGAAAAGAGGAGACCGGTCCGGCACCAAAGAAACTTGAAGATTAAAGACTGCGGACCGGTCTGCCAAAATGCCATACCGGTCTGGAGCCAAAGTTTTCAAAACTTTTGTACCTGCGGGCCGGTTTGCCAAATGGCCATACAAGTCCGGCACCAACCTGGACAGGGAGATTAACTTGAAACTGATTAATTAAACACACGGGGTGTTACAATTTTGTTGTATCCATGTGCTAAAAATAGGTTGAAATACAATCTATGGAAAAAGTTTTTAATCAAGCACCATAAACATGGGAAAAGCTTCTTATAGAGAATATAATTACAGTTAAACACGCCTTCATTTTCTATATTACCTCAAATCCATTTTATTTAATGTTTCTTATTTTTACTAATTGATCTTAGCCTAATTGTACTTGATGTGACTTCTAATTCCTTATGTTTTCATTTCAGATATTCAAGCGTGATAGTTAAAATAAATAAATAAAAATTCCTATTAGATCTTCTTGCTTTAAGATATAGCATCAATATATTGGTTTTTTTGTGTGATATTTTCATAAACAAAAGGTATGTGTTAATGTACTTTAAATTTTCTGTAAAAACACATCATCATATTTTAATGTAAAACTAGGAGTGTGCAAAAAAATCGAAAAACCAGCCCGACCCGAACTAAATTAGCTGGTTTTTAAAGTGTTCAACCTCGGTTCGGTTGAAAAAAATTAAAATCGAAACGGCTCGGTTCGGTTGTCGGTTACCAGCGTTACAGAACCGGTGAAAACCGAACCGAACTGACATTACATGTGTCATTCATCTATTGGTTCATTGTATAAGTTTATTCCCTTTAAAAAATATATAATGTTAAAAGACTAAAATTGTAAAACCCTAATACCTAATAACACACACAGCCGCTCATCCTCTTCTCTTACCTCCATAGCTGTGACCTCCTCTCCACCGCACCTCTATAGCCACCGAATCTCCAAACTCGTCATTCTCCACCTCCTTCCATCTTCTTCTCCACAAGGACCACAACCACCTACTCGTCTAGACTAACAAGTAACAAAGGTTCGTGCTTCTCTTCTTTTTTCTCTTCCTCTCTAAATATATTTTAAATTTTTAACTTTTGTTTGAAATTTGATTTATAAAAAGTCACATTGATACAAGCATACAGCAGCACCATTCGTGTCACATGGATACAGCACACTCACTTTTATAAAAAGTCACTTAATAAATCTTAGAATAATTTTTTTTCTAAGTCCAAATCACTGAGATTTATAAAAGTGAGTGTCTCCATTAAATAAATGCATAGACCTCGCAGGCTCGTAGCACACTCAATTTGTGTAAAATATTGTTAATTCTTGATCCTTTGTAGACTTAATTACACATTTATAAAGAATATGTGTAAATTTTTTTATTTACCAAATTTTTGTTTACCAAATCACTGAAATACTCATTTACTAGAACTATTTTTTTTGTTTACCAAATCAATGTAATACTTATTTCAAGGAGTATTTTTTTTGTTTACCAAATCAGTGAAATACTCATTTACCATAACTATTTTTTTTGTTTACCAAATCAGTGTAGTACTCAAATACTCATTTCAATTTTCAAGTAGTATTTTTTTTCTGTTTACCAAATCAGTGAAAGTACATTTGTTTGTAAAAATTATTTGAAATCTAATTTATAAAGAATGTTTGTTTGGATAATTTTATTTCAATACACTAATTTACTTTTTTTGTTATATATATTGTTATAGATAGCTACAAATGAAAGGGTAACTAAATCAACAATGGTCGATTCAAACTCAAAATCAACAGAGAATACACCGATGGAGAATGCACCAACAGAGAAAAAGAGTAATAATACCAAGATAAAATCGCAGGCATGGGGTCATTTTACCGAACTTACAAATTGTGATCCAAAGAAACCTAGAGCGGCGTGTAATTATTGTGGTACTACTTATGCTTGTGATCCAAAAATAAATGGTACTCGTAATATGCTTGCTTATATTCAAGATCGATGTAAAAAGTATCCATATCGGAAGGAAGATTTGAAACAAAAGACTTTAGGTTTTCAATCTAAAAAATGGGAAGATGGGGACAGTGGTTCAAATCTTGTTGCAGTTGGTTATAATTACGAAGCTTGTAGAAAAGCCTTAGCCAAAATGATTGTAATTGATGAACTTACTTTCAAGTTTGTAGAGGGCATAGGTTTTAAGCGATTTATGGGTGTTTCATGTCTAGGGTTTAAGAATATTCCTTATCGTACTACGATTGCACGTAATTGCCTAAAATTATTTGTGGAGGAAAAAGAAAAGTTGAAAAAATTATTGAAGGGTCACAAGATTTGCCTTACCACGGACACAAGGTCGTCCATTCAAAATATCAATTACATGTGTCTAAGGGCACACTTCATTGATAATGAATGGAAATTACACAAAAAAAAATTAAATTTTTATTAAGTTCAAAGTCACAAGGGTGAAGTTCTTGGAAGAGTCATTGAAAGTTGTCTACTTGATTGGAAGATAAATAGCATTTATACTTGCACAGTTGACAATGCAAGTTCTAATAATGGTATAATCCAATTCTTGAAAAGAAAAACAAAGAATTGGAAAACTACTATTTTAGAACATGAGTTTTTGCATGTAAGGTGTTGTGCACATATTCTTAATCTTATAGTGGGTTAGGGCTTAGAAGATTTGGATGAGTCAATTTTTAGAGTATAAGAAGAGCGGTGAGGTATATGAAGTCGTCTCCGGCTAGGCAAGCAAAATTCCAAATGTGTGTTGACAAAGAAAAAATTGAAAATAAGAGTTTATTGTGTTTGGATGTGCCAACTAGATGGAATTCTACTCACATGATGTTAGATGTAGCCAAGAAGTTTGAAAAAGCATTTGAAAGAATGGAGGATGATGACCCACATTATTTGCTTTGCTTTGGTCATGAGGAAGATGAGGAGGATGAAGAAGATGATGAGGGTGGAAGTGGGGTGGGGAGAAGGAAAGGAAAAAAGAGAGGGGGCAATAAGATAATGGGGCCTCAAAATATTTTAGATTGGAAGAAAACGCGATCGTTTGTGAAGTTTTCAAAACTCTTTTACAATGTAACTTTGCGGTTTTTCGGGTCTTTGTATATCACGTGTAATACTTTTTTTCATGAAGTTGTGATGATTCAATCAAGGTTGCAACAATTGATAACTTATGATGATTACTTGGTATCTTCCATGACAAGGAATATGATAGAAAAGTTTGATAAATATTGGAGCTTAGAAAAAATAAATGTGTTGTTGTATATTGTAGTTGTGCTTGACCCAAGATACAAATTAAAGTGTGTGAATTTTTGTATTAGTCAATTATATGATAGTATTGTGGCAAAGGAAACGATAAGGAAGGTGAAAGATACTTTAATTCGTTTGCATGAGTGGTACGGTGATAATAATTCTACTCATTTACCATATAATATGAATTAAGCATCCGACGGGATTGGAGAAAACGCTATTGTAGACACCCCGATCCGTGACCCCCGCAAGAACCCTAACGACCTTCGAAAACTACTGTTTTTAGGTCCGGGACCCACCCAAGCACCCGAAACTACCCTTGGTGGGTTTGTTGGCCAACAAACCTATTTTTATGAAGGATTGTCGCACGACATATCACATTGTCGCGCGACAATCCCACTATGTCGCGCGACAATCCCCCTCTGCACCCGACCAACCACTTTCTGACACATCACAGTGTCAGAACCCATCACTTCAGCCGTTTGTCGCGCGACAAACAGAAATGTCGCGCGACACTTGCCCTTTCTGGGGGAATGTCGCGCGACAATCTCTCCCGGGCACTATAAATAGGCCAACACCCCCAAGGGTTCTAGACGGAACTTCTCGCCACAATTTCTATACTAAAATTCCTTATTCTCTCTCATATTTTCTAATCTTTAAGCCTTCTCCGGAAGCATCTGCGATAACATTTATTTCCGCAAGAGTCTCGGATCTAATCTTGGCACCCGAAGTGCCACCTTCTAAAGTCAGACCGCTGGAAATATTTTTAAGAGGAAAAGCTAATATTCGCCGGAGGTCTTCTCTGCCGTATTATATTTTCTCTCTCTTATTCTTATATATATCGTCGGGAAGGTAACTAAAGTCTCTTCTAGTAATTAAATAAGATATTTGTATATTAGTTTTATTGTAGACTTGTTTAGAACTCGATTTTTCTAACGGGGCGTTGCCCCGCACCCCGCGACCTGACCGGGCAGGTCGATCCCCGTCCTAGTAAGCGAAGTGGCGACATAGTTGTGGTAGATTCCTAACGCGCTCGAAAAACAGGTTCATTAGTTATTTCCAGAAAGCAGTAGAATATCAGTAAAAGCATCCAAGTTTTTCAACATAGAATAAACATATAAGACCGCTAGAGACCGAAAGGGCGGAATGGGTGCTTAACACCTTCCCAAACCGTAATATAGTTCCCGAACCCTATAAAATCCTGGTTTCGTAGACAAACGTGTAAAGAAAGGCTCATTTGTAGCATTCCCTCTTACACAATCATTTTGTCCGTTTTTTCGTAAAACGTACTGGCGACTCTGAACGAACCCTCTTGCATCTAGAAATAGGATAGAGGGACTCCCGATATGAATTATCAACTCATAGAAGCAAATGGAACAACGGAATCCTTTCCGATGTTTCAGACGCCCACCAACGGGAACGAGAACCCGGGGGTCGCATTCGCGGATTCTCACAGCTATGTGTGAGGATGATGATATAGATGGCCGTGCATTTTTGGCTTCTCAATTTAAAAGGCATTTAAAAGTGAAAGATAGTGTAGGAGTAAAGTCGGAAGTTGAGAAGTACTTGGCGGAGTCTTGTGAGGAAGATGGTGATAAATTTGATGTATTAAATTGGTGGAAAAATAACTCGGGTAAGTATCGAGTCCTTTCTCTTTTAGCACGGGATTTATTGACAATTTCAGTCTCGACCGTTGCTTCGGAGTTGGCATTTAGCATGGGTCGCCGAGTACTTGATCCATTTCGTAGTTATTTATCTCCTAAGACGATGGAAGCCCTTATTTGTACAAAAGATTGGATTCGAGATTCACCAACTCCAATTAACCTTAGAGATGTAATGGATGAAGTTGAAAAACTCACAAAAGTTGAAGATGTTAATTTTTCATACTATTTTATTTTATTTGCAATAACTATTTATTTGACATTATAAGTTTATATAATGTTACTAATACTTTGCCTTTTTTTACCATTTAATATTTCTAGATGTTTTGGGATCAAGTTCATTATTTACTATTGTTGATTGACCCAAATGAAGGATCTTTATTTTTTCATAGGAGAGATGAAGGTATTAATGTATATAGTCTTTAAATTTATATTTTTGTTAGTATGATTTGTTGTGTTTTTTGCTCGGTTCCAAACCCAAGAGAAGATGAGTTTTATAGGAAATCATATTATTTGCTCGAAGGGTGCAAAAGAGGGTTTGCGGTTCTGAAAAGGTGCAAAAGCACTTTTGCACTCAGAAAATTGCATTCTGGAAAGGTGCAAAAGCACTTTTGCAGTTACGCGGGAAAAGTGCAAAAGTCGTTTTGCAGCTGGGCGAGAAATATGTTTCCTTATCAAACTTGGTTTCCTTATTTATTTTGGTCTCTATTACCTTGTTAATAGTTTCCATATTTAAGTACGATTGTTATTACCTTATTCTAGATTTGATGGACTCTATTATATTGTTATATATAGATGGAATCATTCAAGAAATTAAGGCATAAGAGAAATTCTTCTTTTTATGGGATTTGTGGGATAGTTCATCTTGTTGTGAGAGAGAGGTTAAAGGGCTGTTGATTTTCTTCTTCTGTGAGAGCTTTTAGTGCAATAATTCTTGTGATAGATTTTGTAATTGTTTTCAAAGAATTAGTGAAATCTTCGTTTGTCGAATATTTTGTGTTCCATTATCTTTCTTCTTGTTTTTCTCATCCTTATTATCTCTAGTTATTAATATCCACTATTTGAATTACGATCTGTAGCGTAATTTATTGTTAATAATCACAACATGATTGACTTATTAGTTTTGTTAATATCTTGGAAATGTAATTGAACATTTTTTTTTCCTTTTGTTTCTTTTTTTGTAGTTTCTTGTGAAGGAAGTGGAAGCGGAAGTTACTATTTATGAAGTTAATCAACTTATGAGGAAATGTGGCTATATTATGCTACTCTTTTAATTTTGTTGGATTTTATTTTTTTGGATAATTGAATTAAATGTTTTTGTAATTTTTGTCATTCTTTTTGAGTTTGTAGGAGTTGGATTATGTTTTTGTTGGACTTGTTAGTAAGCATGAATGCATGATGTGATTTTTTTTTTATTTTAGGTTCTTAAATGTTGTTACTTCTTCAATTTGGTGAAAGGTAAAAAATAAAAAGAAAGGCTAAAGTTGATGAAAAGTATAAAATGTTTTTTTTTTGTCAAAAATGATTTAAGAAGAAAAGTGTCACATTAATTAAAAAGAAGCCCAATTTTTTTGTTAAAAATGACTTTAAGTCATGGCCCAATAATAAAAAAATATTTTTTAAGTCATGGCCCAATAATATTAAATAAGCCCAATTGTCTGAGTCCAAAACCGAAATAACCGACCCGGACCGAACCGACCTGACCCCGACCGGTTTTAAGCCTACACCGGTTCGATTCGGTTGACCATTCTACCAAAACTGAAATATTGGTTCGGTTCACGCTTAATCCGCACGGTTCGGTTAACCGAACCGTGCACACCCCTATGTAAAACAAATAACGTAGTGGTCATATTCTCCAGTACATTGTTAGGCTACATAAGTCATTGTCTATAGCTAAAGGCAAATTTTGAGATTTTGTTTTTTCTTCTTTCTAATGGATTTGTTCAGTTTTGATTTATGTATAATACATTTTGTGCTTATTGCTTACCAAGTATTTGATATAATGTTTCAATGTTTTCTTTCCCTTTATAAAATTTCTCACTTTTAACTGAGAATAGTGTTTACATTTTTGTTTAAAGAATAAAAAGTCTAAATAGTGTTCATCACAAGTTTTTATTTAAGACGTGGTCTTTTTTGATTTATATATAATACATGTTATGCTTACTACTTGCCAAGTATTTGATATAATGTTTAAATGTTTCTTTTTTCTTTCTTACTCTTTTTTTCCCTTTTTTTGTTGTTGTTGTTTTCCTACACAAAATTTCTCACTTCTAACTCAGGATAGTGTTTATCAGACATTTTGATGAGACGCTTGACATGTATACAACATATATTTATCCCATATCTCAAACAAAATCAATCATTGTTTTGCTTGACATAACAACTAATACATAAACTTATATTTATCTCTCTCATATCTAGATTGTTTTAACTTTTAAGTGTTATTTCAGTTTTCTATTTTGAAAATAACTAACAATGTTGAATGCATTTGTTTAGAACACTTGGCTTCTCCATATGTTATTAGAATTGATTTCATGACACTTCTCAATGAAATACTTCAAAAATTAAACTTACCGCTAGCTATTTATGGATATGTTCGCGAAGACGAATTTTTCAAATCGTATGTGAAGATCGAATCATTTGCCAGATATAGAGATTATGTGACATATTGGAGCTTTTCTACATCAATTGCACGTGCTGGAAATGTTGCCGTTTGATCCGCAATCAACTTTTTGAATTTCAATCACAACTTCTTCGTAGAGGATGACAACGTTGAGTATATGCAAATTTGCAAATTGAATTGCGAGAGATTTAAGAATGCCTTTGAAAAATTGTGTAAAGTGTACGTGGACCTGAAGAATAAACTTGACGAAATTGTGGGGAAGCCGTAAATTTGCTATAATACTTACATATGTTACTTTATTTTAAACTGATTGATTTGGATTTGTTTAAGTGTGTTTATATTTTATTTTTTGAAGTACATGGTTTCTTTATTTTTTTAAAAATTTGAACTACATGGTATGTCCATATGGTGTTTATTAAAATACCCAATGTTAGGCATGCTAAACATTAACAACCTAATTTGAGTATTATAATTTCTATTGTCCACCTATGCTTTATCATCACTAAACTTTATTATTGTATTGTTGGTTAAATTTATTCTATTGAATGCTATAGTAATAATGTTCAAACAAATCGTTGTGTTATTCGTATTATTTAAAATAAATTCTATTTAACTAATTTTATATCCAAGTTCATAAAGGTTTGGAAATTGACTAAGCATGTAATGAGAACCTTTGAATTTGGAAATTTGAGAGTTTAGTCTCTCTTTTTCATAATGTTTTTCTATTTTTAATCCGACTTCATTTTATATATATATATATATTAAAATGATAATAAGCAAGATGACATTTTAATTATATTTAGATTATTATTTAAATAAAAGGCAAACTTTAATATTTGTATATAATATAAATTTACAAAACACCTGTGCAACGCACCGGCTATAAAACTAGTATTGATAATTGTAGCCATTGATCAATAAAATCACACGGTTGGCATGGCTGGTAAAGAAACACAACTTTTTACTAAGAAAAAAATAAAGTGCAACCGTCATAACTTACGCCAAGCACTACAAAATAGTAAAACTTAACTGTCAATCACTTTACCTAACTCCACGTGCCTATAATATACTCTCATTCAAATTATATTGACCAAGTCAAATAAAACAAAGGCTCACCAATTAAAAAACAACATATCAATTAAACTCTAAGAACCCGAAAGGGTTAGCCTAGTGGTTAGGGCAAGCCTCAGATGTGTGGGTTAGGTGCACGTCTCAAGTTCGATTCCCCGTAACAACATAATCCCTTGAGGTCAGCGGGATTTTTGCCGTTGTGGTACACGGCATAGACCAAAAAAAAAATAATTAAATTCTAAGTGGGCCGTGACAACTTACATGTAAGGTGTACTAAATATATAAATAAATTCTCAACAATGTAAAGTATATTAAAATATTAATTATATATACTAATGAGAACCAATAAACACCATTTATTTTTAAAAAAAATCTATTTTAATGTTTGTAAAAAACTTCTTCACTTTTAAATTCTCTGGACCTTTAGTAAATCCAGAATAAATGAAGAAATTATACCTAAACTTGTTTCATTGAGTTTGTTCCCAAAGTCTTGCTCTGCTCGCTCCAACATTTTACTAGCGTGTACTTCTTCTATACACAAACAAAACGACTCAAATATGTCCAATATTTTGAAAACCGAAATGTGCCACTTTCAGAATATATATATTACAGTGTTTTGTTTAAGAAAGTAAAACTATATTTCAACCCATTGATTCAGCTTACGGAAGAGAAATTGGTCTTTAGTCTCGATGCTTAGAGGGTAAAACTCGTTCAAACTCAGATGAATATATACATTGGCAAGAAATGATACAATACAATATCGTCTCATGTTTTGTGGAGTAATTTTGTTCGTTTTCTCGTCTCTTTTTTATATGTCATGTTCGTAAGTGGTAATCGAATGACACATCTTGGTTTATGGAATTTTTAAGGGAAAGTTGACGCATTTTCACAAGCAAAAGTGTGCAGAGCTAGGAGATAAATGCATTATGAGAAATTGGAGTTTTCGTACCCAAATTTTCGCAAGGATAAAAAGTTTCAAAATAATTTTGAACTCAGGTTTTTGAAGGCTTAAATTTAGCCTTTTTTCAAATTCTGAAAAATAGGAGGTTTAGATTGTTTTTTTCAGGGCTAGGAGCCTAGGACAAATGTTGATCAATGCTTTTCGTAAATAAAAAGTTGCTTAGAATAAATTTTAATCCAAGAATAAGGCATTAGGAGTAAAACGTTTGCGGAGGTTTCGCTTTTCATTTGGAGTAAATATGGGCAACATGCTAATCTGTTGTAGCATTGTTGCGAGGGGCTCTGCTTGTAAGATCCTTTATTCGGAGGAATCTTGGAAGGGATGAATTGTCATTGGCATCTTGTTCTTGAGTTCAAGTGTCTCTCCACATATATATGCTCCTCAGAAAAGAGATTATCAGATTAATCTTGAGGTGGTTAGTTGAGAATTATTTGAAGGTTTGTTACTAGGGAACCAATTAAGGAGATAGTTTGTTAACTGCATTGTTTTCCTTTCTTTGTATAACGCAATTAATTTTGTTGTTACGAAGAGGAGGAAAATTATAACAAACTTGAAAGAAGAGGTAACTCTTTGCATTTACGGTTGTATAAATCTGATGTACTTTTGCCATTCCAATTCTTATTTTTGGGTCATGTTCGCGGCTCACATTCCAAGAATCAACAAAGACAAAAACATGGCACGACACAATTTCGAATTTTTTTTACGTAACACAAACAGAACTTGCATAAACACAACACAACGTGATAAACGTGGTTTTTATTTTTTTTCAGAGGCAGAAGTGAGCCTGGGCCAGGATGGCTCCAGCCCAGCCCAGTTCTTTAGGTTACCCTATTTATATGGAGGAAACAATTTATTCCAGCCCAATTAGCCACCCCAACTTAAAGTTACAAGTCCCAGCCCATTTTCTTCTTTTGTCAATTATGTCTCCTCAACTTCTTTATTATCTTTTATTGTATTACAAAAGTTTTGGAGGTATTGTTTAATCTTGTACATACGTTCATATTTTTCTCTTAAATTTAAATATTAATTTATGTTAAGTTGGTGAATAATTTCAATGTCGATAATCACGAGATGAATCAAGACTTTTAAATGGGGTGGACTGAATTAAAACAAAATTTTATAATAATTTTTTCAGTTTATTTGATTTTATAGTTTACTTACTTTTATGGTAAATAATAATTTTAATTTCTTACCAAAATAATAGTCGACAAAAATATTTATTATTAATTAATAAATTATTTTTTTACAAATTCAATGTATACACAAAAATTATGTAATTTTAAATCAAGAGGCAATCTTGAATAAGCATTGGGTTAAACAATCAAAATTAACTTAAAAGATGGAAAAAAAAAATCTAGAAGAGTCCAAACACGGAGAAATTTGTTAGTGTTTTCTATTTTCTTTTTGAATATGACGCTCAGTGGGAGCGAAACAAAAAGAAAAATAAAGTGATTTATTTTAATTATTTTATTCCCTGTTAATTTGAATTTTTTTCCCCCTAAAATGTTTCAATTTCTTTCTTTCTTTTTTTTTTGTTTCTCCCTAAGGTATTTCTACTCAACAACGGAAACTTATCCCTCAAAATACTGTCAAATGTTTTTCACAAAATTTTGTCCCAACAAAGTCTACTCAATTGATTGCTCGAGATTGAACCCCATCAACTAAAATTATAGCTTCTACTTTTTTCTAAAACTCAACAAAACTTACCATCTACTGATTTAGAAATACTAGGAGTAATTAATAGTATAGATAAATTTCAATTATATTTAAATAGAGAATTTTTAATAAGAACCGATTGAAAAAATAGAGTAGAACACTTTATTAAAGCCAAAAATTCCAAAGCTACTAGCAAAAGATGGATAGCTTTTATTGATAATATTACAGGAAAAGGTTTTAATCCGAAATTTGAACATATTAATAGAAAGGATAATTATTTAGCTGATATTATTTCTAGACTAATTTTTCAATCTTAATCTTGCAGATGGCATCAAATTCGAGTCTACACTTGCTTACTTCTATTTTTTCTCTCGATGATTTCTTTATACAAGACATGGACATATATATACACTTAAGACAAAAAGCTAAAAAAAGTCTTCAATACTTAATGGGAAGGTAAGATTTTTACTTTCCTCCCGACAACAAGTACCCTCTTCTCTTTTCATTTAATACATGTTCAAGAGCCTTCTTTTTTTTGTGAGATAATGACACCGATATTTATTGACACTGTTTTGTCAAGCTTCTGCAGTCTTATCTGATATCATGGCTGACGTTTAAAAATTTGTTGCTGCCACTATATACGTCTTGCTAGTCTTCCATCATATTTTTAATATTGTGCCTTTCAGTAAAATCCAAAAAAAAATTATCACTGCTTTTATTTAAACTGAGTCGATATTTTTGTCTCTCCAAATTTGAGCATATGTAGTACCAGATGACAACATCTCCAGAAAGTGTACACTTTCGGCTTTTATTTCGTCTCCACGTGCAATTGTTCTCATGTAATCTTTTAAAATAGGTGAATATGTTAGGCTGGGTGGGCTACAATGGGCTAAAAACTGGACTATCTATTAATTATGTAAAACTAGCGGGGTTTAAAAAATATTGGACTGGGCTTGAGCCTCCTGGGCCAGGCCTAGGTCCACCCCTTTAGGTTGATCTTTTATGAATTTGAAATATTTCTTTGTGCTAAATTTGTTATTAGTTTTGAGTGGTGACTGCTGTAAAATTATGATTTGGTATGTCTAGAAAAATGTTATATATATATATACATATCTAAAAGCATTTTTAATAATTGTGTAAATATTAAGTGTAAATATGATGTGTAAGTAAAAAATTGTACTCCAATTAGTAGTTTTGCAAACTATTGTGTAAAATTTAAAATAATCAATAAGATACCAACACATGTTAAATGTAAATTTATGAAATTTAATATTATTTGTTCTTGAATTTTCTATACATATTTTTATCATAACAATGTATCTTTGAAGAGCATATTTCAAATATGTAATTTTTATTAAAATATATATTTTATATTAAAAGTTATTACATTTTAAAATTTTATAAAAAAAAGATCTGAGGATAAATAATGTTGATGTGGCAGTGCAAATTGAAGGTGTGTTTTACACATCTGTTTTACACAAAACGCGAACATAAAAAACTACTAGATATCAAATATTTTACAAATTGTATAAATTTTAGACAAAACAAAATTGTACAAGTTTATTGATGATACTCTAAGTGATTAGTTTTGTAACCAGTTAAAAATTATTTTCACAAACTTTTAGCATTAAAAAAAAAGCAAAAAATAAAAAATAAAAAAATAGAGCTGTAGTAAATTATGTCTTAATTTAGTCCACCCTATGAGTAAATCACGGGTCCATCAAATTTTTTTTATCCCCAATTGACATGGCACAACTGACACAATATCATCCAATTTTGTATCAAAAATTTAAAACACAAACACAAATTCTCATGTCAGAAATTTTTATAATTACAATGCCTTGGGTAACAATGACCGGTAGTAAGATGGAGTGGGTTGGGGTGGACCTAACATGTTTATTGAATTCTTGCTCAAAAAATAAAAACATGTTTATTGAGTGCACTCGTTTTAAAAGTTCTATGAAATCTATAAAAGACTGAGTTGACTACTTTAATTTAAAGATGAGATAATTTTGAAATTAAAGTTCATTTCTCAACGTGGATGGGTCAAGTGTTAGATAGGATAAAAAAGTTAGCTTAGTCGGTATGCGACTAAACTACTTACTTTAATATTTTGTCACAATTCGAACTTATGCATTAATAATGGTAGAATTCTTATCCCCCTTTTCCCCACGATTGCTCCAATGCAACAAAAGAAAAGGGTAAGTGTTAGGTAAGCAAATGACATGCAACTAATAGACAACAAAAAGTAGACTGATACGTACTTCGTTCTTCTTTTATGAAATTTGCCAGTCACTTACTCAAAATTTGGCTATAAACTAATTTCCCCTAGGTTTTTTGAAGGGCCAAACCAGTTGTTTGGTTTTATTTAATGTGGGCATATCAATAAATTATTTTCAAATGATCAAAGGCAGGCAGGAACAAGGCAGTTGCTAGCTCCTTTCACTCAAAATACTATTTATCAAAGATGTATGTATATATACACATTTTATTATTACTAGTTATTACTGGTCACCGGGTTGACGCTATCTATGGCTGGTGAGACCTAGTGATCAAAACGAGTGAGAAGAGAAGAATTTTCTTTAATAAGAGTATAATTGACCACTAGAAAGGAGGTTGGGTGTCGTTTTGATAAACATAAATCGCAAAATATCCTTATGGCTGGCACTATCAAATCGGAAAAGAAGCCCTCCATTTATTAGGTAAAAGTTAAGTATCCTGATAATATAGTGTATAAAGATGTTCTTGTGGTGGATTATCAATTAGACCAAATTAAATTTATTGAGACACAACAAGTACCATACGTATCTCTCTTTATCATTCATTTGTTTTGGTATGGTTTAGATAAGGAGCTTGTTTGGAGTGTGAAGAAAGAGTGTGGAGATTTCTAAGAGAGAAGTGGAAGTAGTTGGGGCTCTTGGGAGAGCAGTTAGGTGTAAGTGATAAAGTGCCATTAAGGGTCCAAAATGTCTTTGCCAATTTAAAGGTCAATATTATTTTGTTTATAATTTATAAATTGGTTTTTGGTAAATTTTGAAATGAGCTTCCAATCTTCCATAAATAGTAGACTTCTAGAACAATTTAAGAACTTGTTATAGCATTTGGAAGATATGTTTTCTTTGTAGTTAAGATCATATGTTGAAATCTCTAATCAATTAATATGTATTTTATTTTGAAAAGTACTAATGACATTTAGTAATTTAATATATA
This sequence comes from Lonicera japonica, assembly GCA_021464415.1. Classification (NCBI taxonomy): domain Eukaryota; kingdom Viridiplantae; phylum Streptophyta; class Magnoliopsida; order Dipsacales; family Caprifoliaceae; genus Lonicera; species Lonicera japonica. Next base: position 87,899,771 of record CM038464.1, read on the forward strand.
AACAGCAAACCTTTCATGTTTAATGTAAGTAACTTATCATACACATGCGATGCATGTACGATTCACATACTTCATTTGAAGATAATATACACCTATTGTAATAAGTAGTCTAGTGTTCAAAGACATGTTTACTTTCAAATTGGCTAATGTTAAAATCCCTTTGGAACTACATTTTTTTTGGAAAAGAATATTCCAAAGGTAAAATTGGCAATTTAAAATTGTGTTAGAACTTCAAAGCAGTTGAATTCTCTCTTCTTCTTTTTTTTAGATGAAAAGGGAGAACCCCCTAAATTTTATTGTAACCTAAATATAAGAAGTTAACAAGACTAGGCATGGACCAAGCCTTTAGGAGAAGGCTAATGAGAATTAAAACAAGAAAAAGAGAACTTCAAAAAGTTATTTATCGCGGATAGGCCTATGGATATCCCGCTTTAGTATACCGCTTTTATGAATTGGATCATCAATAGAAACTTGTTTCAAGAGAAATTGGTCAACTTCATCAAGTTTATGTTTTCCTTCACCAAACCCTCTAGCTTGATTCATTTGTATATAACTCCTTTAATGTTATCTTCACTATTCTTCAAATTGATGCCATCATCCATGCACCAAATCTATTGCTAATGTCAGCCATACTCTTATCTTTGACAATTTTACTAACCCCCCTATTCTTTATAAATTGAAAATTGACATGGGTCAAATTCTCCTTTCCCGCTTTTTCAATTTCTTGCATTTGAAGCCCTTAGAACTTGTTTTGCAAATCTGTCTTCTCGCGAACACCTACAACTTCACTAGCAATAGTTGGAACCACCACATCACTTTCAACTACTTTCTTCCCTTCTTGAATTTTTCCAGTTTCCACCTCCTTTGCCTTCCACACTTGCATCAATTTTGACGTCTTAAAGCATCTATTTTCTTGATGCCCCATGACAAACCTTACATTGCATCGGAACCCACAATTGAGCATAATCCAATCTGCTTTGATTTGAAGTCATCATATATATATATATATGATGGTCTGCCAACAACACTAGCGAACTTACTAAGCATTGGGGTAGCCCACAAATGCAATTCCAATTAAACCAGGCAGTTTAATCCAAATAGGAACACTAGATAATCCATCCCTTTCTAGGCTTACATTTGTAGACCATGGTTTAACAATGACTGGTTTATTGTCAAAGTACCAAGGACCTGCATCTACAACTTTAGCCCTATCTTCAAGATCTTCATATTGAACAATTCAAACCTGTCTTCGATCAATAAACAAACATCGACAACCCCAAATTTGTTCCATATTCTTTCAAAGAATCCCCTCATGACATGAAAAGGAGGCTTGGCTCCTAGCACATACACCACAGCTGCTCTTTCCCATCTTTGTATCTCATCAGCTATTTCCTCATATGAATAAGAAATACACTTCTCTCTAGCTATCTACCTTAACAGGTTGCACATATTCCAAATTAAACAGTATCTGCACTCTTACTACTATTTCCACTGGCCATTAGCCATATTGACATGAATTGGTTTAAACCTAGTTGAAGGCAAACCAGGAAAAATTCTTTCCATACTCGCGATTGAATTCTCTCGTACGCTTTATAATATTAGATAGATGCATGGATGAATAAATAGAAGATGTGCAAAGACCCCGGTGCTTGGTGCATTTGCAAAACACCACCCACCATACGGGGAAGGTCACATGTTCCGATCTCCTGGACTCTCCCCCACAACTCAAACCCAAGTCCAGTGATACCTAATTCACAAGACGTCTTGGTACGCGTGGTAAAGGTACAAGCTATACGGTGCCTAGCTCGGTACTTGGTGCAATGAAGGTAGGCTTAGTTGGAGTCTACTTAAGTTATATGAAAAAGGTTTTGAATTTTAAGAGCATCTTGTAGAATTCTATATCTTTGTTTTATGTAAAATTTACATAATTTGTAAATACATATATATCTCCAGGAGTCTTTGAAAAATTGAAGTTCCTCATTTTACATGCCGCTTCAGCTTAATTTCTTCAAATTTAAAATAAGGATTTTTTTAATAAAAATTACATATTTAAAATTTACTCATCAGTGCATATAAATAAAGGTCCATTATAACTATAAGATTATTTATAGCAAAATCCAAGAGAAAATAAAAAAAAATGCTTAAGTTGATATTTAAGATGTGTTAAAATCTTATTAGTTATTTCAAAATTTATATAGGACCTTTAAAAAATATCATTTGGGCATATTTTTTTTAACGTTCAAATTTTTTGTAAAAATAGATCAATACATGATTTACAAGTCAATTTTACACTATTATTAAGGATGCTCTAAGAAAATTTGAATATATTATCTTATAAGAGTTATAATACTATTGATTTGTATATTTCAATTAGTGCATCTTTTATCTTTTAGTTAGTGTTGACTAAATGGTGGAATTTTATTTTTTTGCGCGTATAAAGAAAGAAGTCAAGTCAAGCTTCGAGAAAGGTATCATTTTCTAGACTATTTGCAAAACCTTTTTTTGTTAGAGTAAATGGGAAATTATTTTATAAAAATTGGTGTAGATATACTCTGAAAATGACCTCCATTAAATTTAGGGTGGTGATGTTGGCACCCCCAAAATCTCTTGAAAACACTTCCATTTTAATTTGGTCATTTGCAACCGAATAATGTATACATTATTCGGTTGTGAAGGACCGAATACAAAATTGCAAAAATTTGAAAAATCTTGAAAATGCCTTACTCGGTTGTCAAGAACCGAGTATAAAATTTGAAAAAACTTGAAAATGCCTTATTCGGTTGTCAAGAATCGAGTATATAGACTTATATTCGGTCCTCAACAACCGAATAATAGACACTTTACTCGGTTGCGAATGACCGAATTAAAGTAGGAGTGTTACTAAGTGTTTTTCGGGGTGCCAACATTACCACCCTAAATTTAGTGAAAGCATCTATTTTAGAAGTAAGTGTCATGCAAGTTCAATAAGCCCCTAGATTAATATTTACAAATTTAGGTTTTTCACCTCTCAAGAATTTTAGATTGACAAAGTTACGTATAAAGTACCATAATTTATGTTGACTTAAATTTTCTTAATTAAATATGTAAATTCTTTGTTATAGCTGAATTTCATAGGTAAACTTATTAATTTTCAATTTTAGGAAAATATTAAACGAGTTTGTTTGACAGCCCCAATTTCATACTATAGAATTAGAATTAGGGCATAGTTTTTGATGGATCAAAAGGTCAAAATTCCAAATTTATTAATTCTTAAAAATTGAATTCTAAAGGAATAACAGAGTTTTTTAATTATATTTCTCGTTTAATTTTATTAAAAAAAATAAAAAAATGAAAAATACCTTCTGCTGTCACCCACCTCCCGACGCGCCCTGTCCTCCCCCCTCCCCTCCCTTCCCGCCTAAGCCATACCGCCACCGACACACACGAGCCCCAACCCCAATTTTTTATTTTGATTGTGTTACTAACACGGATCACCCCTAACTCGAGACTCACCCCATCCACTCCTTCACATACACAATCTGTTTTCTCATGTGTGTGCATATATATATATATATATATAAATACATAGTATCACCACTATCTGCTAGAGTTCAGACAATGGACAAAGGTGGTTGATAAGGCTTAATAACCTTTAAACCTGTCGTCTCTTGAGAATTTCAAGTCAATTCTACAATTTAGCTGAACAAATAAATTTGAAAATGTAAAAGAAATCTAAATTAAAAGTACATATAATTAAAACAAGGGTATTGTAATTCCAAGAAATACAATTCTATAGAATTATAATTTTAATAGAAGCTTTTGAGTTCATGGTTTTAGAATTCTATTAGAATTGTAATTTTATAGAATTGCAATTCTTGGAATTACAATTCTATAGAATTGCAATACCATTGTTTAGATTGTATGCAGTATTCATTTAAAATTTTATTTGAATTATAAATTTGATTGTTTGGCTAATTTGTAGAATTTATTAAAAATTCCAAATAGACAATGGTAAATAACCCTCCTACCATTGCCCACTATTTTCGCTCCAGCAGGTACGATGGTGATTATAGTGGCGGTGGTGGTAGAAATACTAATATATATATGCCATATACAATTATATACCTATATAATATAGGCATATATACACACGTACATATATTTACTATGTAATATATGCATACATATAGAATATATAATGTGAATATGTATAATACAATAATATATAATGTGTATGTATATGTATATGTATATTTATTTGCATTATATAACAGTGTGGTGAGTGGTGGTGGGTTGCGTTGTGGTGTTGGTGCAAACATCATGTGTTACACTGTTACAGAATGTGCAACGGGCAAGGGAGTGACGAAAGGTTTGGGGTGGGGTCAAGGGGGTGGGTGGTGTGGTTTGATACTTTGGTTTTGAGAATGAAAACCTCAAATTAAGCACATTTTTTCCGAATTCCCGTATTAAGCACATTTTTCCTACCGAAAAAAAATAAGGGTGTGTTTGATTGGTAACATTTTTCATGAAAAATGAGCATTTTTCACTTGATTTGACAACTTAAGGTGTTTGATTGGCATTTTTTTCTAAGCAATTCAATTCCCACTTTTGGCTCACACATGTGCATTTTCAAGGCAATTGAGGAAAATATTTTATTTGGGGGAGGTGGTTTTTTGTTTTTCATGCTTGGGCACGATTCACGAGACAAGGTTTTTACCATTTTCTACATTAAAAATGCCATAACTTAAAATATAAAATTCAAAATAATATAAAAATTTAATATTTAAAATATACTAATCAAGATCAATTAAACAAGATCCACCATGACTATATAATTATGTAAAAAAAATACCAATAATTTTTTCTACATTAAAAATGTCATAATACAACCAATATTTTTCGAGTAAAAAATTTAGGTAATCAAACACACTACATTTTCCATGCAACTCAATTATAAGCAATTCAATTGCCGGTAACTTATTTTCTTTCCATGCAAATTCCACGTTTGCAATCAAACGCACCCTAACAGTTCAACCCAGATACACAAAACCACGTGGGGGTGGGGGTGAGGTGGGCGGGGTAGTGGGGGTGGTGATGGGTGGGGGTTGGGTGGTGATGATTGAGGGTGATTTTTTTGTTTTTTTGAATTCAATAAGAATTGGTTTGATCAAAAATAAATAAAAAAAGGAATTGGAAAACTTGTAATCTCATATTTAATTCAATCTTATAGAATTGATGGTTTTAGAATTCCATTAGAATTTTAGTTCTTGACAAACAATATCTAACTTTAGAAGTATACAGTAAAACTTTTTAAAGCACTACTATATTTTGGTAAAAAAAATATTGCTTTGACAATTTGATTACCTTAAATTATTTTTTTAAAAAATTCTTACAAAAGATTGATAGATCTAAGGTCTCGTTTGGGTCGCGAATTTGATAACTCAGGAAAGAAAAGTATAAATTTGTTTGATAAGTATAAATTCCGAAAATATTTTCCTGATATAAGGGAAAGTAAAGGATAAAGTCATTCATCTCAAAATCCGTTTCATTAACTTTTTCTTGTGATTTCCAAGCATTTGATACAAAAATTTTGGACAACAATACTCCTACCTAAATACTTTCCATATTTTACCAAACACAAGAATGAAAACTTGACAAAAACTTTAGTTTTCCACCCGCATGAGAAAGACTATGCAATTGATTTTTCTTCCTTGAATCAAACGAGGTCTAAGGGTTCAATAAAAAAAACATAGTAGAAAATTGAACTTTGGTGGCCCATGTGATAACATCACCACTTAATCATCAGGCCAAAATGGCTGTAACATTTGGAAACTTTAATAAATTACACAATCTAACGGAGCGTATATTTGTTCCCAAAAAAAATGAAAATCGTTAATTTCGTTTAAATCGTTGCATTGTTTACTTAGCCGATCTAATCTTGTCTTCCTTGTTCACTCTCAGAAGAAAAAGTTGTTCTTGAAAGTGAATTAGATCATTTACAATGCCGCAATTTATGATTTTTATATTTGTTTGTGTTTAGTTGTAGAAATTAAATAATTATAAATATGAAAACTCAAATTAAATTATTTCATTTAAGACTTGAAATTACTTAATTTTTAAACTAGAGAATATATTCACTCAAACTCTATATTTTGTCGAGATCTAGTTTTCATAATTGATGTCAACACATCTAAACAAAATTTAGAGAACATAAAGGAATTTAAAACATATTCTTGTTCTAAACATTTTGAATATCTCATTTAAAATTTTCAAACACTCCATAAATTAAAATTCAACTATTTTTAAAGCACAACTTTACTATATAATTGACTAATCGAAAGTTAACTAATTTCATAATAAACAACGTATACAGTACGACCAAACAGGACTTATTGATTTTATTTTTTATTTTTTATTTTTATTTTTATTTTTTCACAAGGAGTATTATATTTGTGCATATAATATTATTCATGTTCAAATTTATAAATTATGCGTATATACGATCTTTTTTTTTTTTAATGATCTTACTTATATCTGCAACAAATCATTTACATTTGTTATACATCAAATTGAATTAACCTTTGATATAAAAAGTATTGATGATAAGGAGCAAAGTTGTTGTATTGAGTACTTTTTGCTTTGATTTAATATAGTGTGTAAATATTTTAGGTGCTTGGAAACATTTAAACGCTAATACCAACCACTAGATGTGAGGACTTTGCAAAGTTGTTGAGTCTAAAAAATCTTCATTTATACTCCCTCTATTTTAAATTAATTGTGTTATTTCTTTTTTTTAATGCTTTAAATTAAGAGTGGTATTATTGTCAAAATAATTATTTATATTGTCACAGTAATTTATAATTTTAAAAATATACACTACAATATTTTGAAGCAATATTATGCTCTAATTAAAAGAATATTACTTTAACAATATGGATATCCTAAATTAATACTTATTTAATAATATCAAGATAGAAAATAAACCGTATTCTTGACAAATTGATAAGCTTTGAAGAATAAATTACATTAGAGCCCCTTAAACTAATTGTTGATTTTAATTTGTACCCTAAACAATTTTTTAAGATAGTTTGCACTATGTACATTCAATTTGTTACAATCAAACACAACAAGTCATGTTCGGCCAATTTTTGAACCAGCAATCAATACAAGGGAGTCACATTGTGGTTTTCAAGAGCAATTTTAACAAATGACAAACTGAAAAAAGGAGAAAACCAAATGATGAAAACCTCATTTACACTAACAAATCTCCATTAAAATTATATGTTAACCTAAATTGACTTTTATCATTTTTAAAGAAATTGATAAACCCTAAATACACACAAAACGCTCAATTGTGATAGAAAGAGATATAAAATACTTAGGCCATCTCCACCGCAAATGCCAACATGATAAGTTAAAAGGCTAAAGTAAGCCTATCAATGTGAAAAAAATTACACCGTTAAAAGATAAAAAATTCCTTAGACGAGGCTTTCGTCATTTAGTTTTGCGTAAACTACCTAATGGCCCTTTAACTATTGGTCCAATCTCACTTTGACCCTTAAAATTGAAAAACGGTCCACTTAGACGTTTAAATTATTGAGCAAGTCTCACTTTGAACTTTTTGTCCATATTTTCTATTAAGTTGGCCGAAATCAATGGCATTTTTGTCATTTTAATTAGGTTTTTTTTAAGTTGGTTCAAGAATTCAAACATTTTTTTTATTATTATTAACAATATGGATCAAAAAGTTTTATTTTTTTCAATTCTAACACATCATTATCTCCACCTTTACCATCACTATCACTACCATTGTCTTCACTACCATCATTGCCACCGCCTTTCATGCATCTCTACCTTCCCTCCCACCCTCACCATCTCCGCCTACCTCCACTATAACCCCACCACCTCCCCCCCAATATATGTATGTTTGCATATATTAATATAGATGGTGTATATATATGTTTGTATATCATTAAACTTAAATCAAGATTAAACCAAAATCGAAATTGAAATCAAAATTTTAAATCATTAAACTTATGTTATAGATTGTAAATAATATATTAGGAAGGTAGATAATTAATGAATCCTAATTAGTAGGATTGTTTCCTTATGTAAGTAGGAGTCTCGAGTATATAAATATGTAATCGTCTCTCTAATAAAGAATACAAAATAATTCTCTTTATTATAGATTACATGGTATCAGATGTTGGTTTTCTAGGAGGTCCAAGGTTCAAGCCTTGGCACTTCCATTCCCCATTTGTTAATTCAAAAATCAAAATTTGCTTGCTCTCCACTTGCGAGTATGGGATCGCACATGAAGAAGGGTATTAAGCATGATATTCATTACGGTTCCTTCTCCTAACAGCTTAAGCTTTTGGGAGAGATGGTTACTTACATGGAGGCGCATGAGGGAAGGTGTTAAACATGATTTTTTTAGGGTTCTAAGGTTGCAATTTCAGTTCACCTACTTTAGGTTTCCGTTTATTGACACCTCTAGCATAGGAGGCACACCTACCAGCCGATCAGCCACCTCCTAGAGTTCGGTGGCCAGAAACCTTGAGCGTGGGCTTCACGCACCACCACTGCCTTCGCCTCCAACCCCACGCACAGGAGCTTGAGGGCGCGTTGCTTACTAAATCATCTATGTTCGAAGTTCATAAGCTGCGTCTTGTCTGCTACATCACATATCCGTGATTTGTTTGGGTTGTTTTGCACCCATTTGTCTTTTAGTGTTATTCCTGTACCAACTTAGTTACTCGTTTCTTGGTTCCAGGGTTGGCTATGACCTGGTGTAGTTTGATTTTGCCTCTATTTGTGGTTAGTGTTGTTTATACTCCATATCTGTGACCTGCTCATTGTTTTGCTCGGTTTATCTGCGATTTGTGTGGCCTGATTTCTACTTTCGGCATGTACAACGCATTCCAGTATTGTTTCCTCTAGTTTACTACTGTTCATTGCCTCTGTTCTGGTTTGTACGCAATTTTGTGACCTACTCTATTCGTAGTAATTTTAGTTCTCACTATAAAATTATTTAAGTATGCCAGATCAGAAGGCGGCAGTTATTTTTGATGTGGTTTTTGTAATGTAAAAAAATCACTAAACATAAACTTAATGATTATAACTATCTTGATTGGAGTAAAACTATTCGAATTTATTTGCATAGTATTGATAAGGATGATCACATGACTCGTGATCCACTTTCAAACGGTTCGAGACATACATGGCTAGAGGAGGCTGCCGGTTATTCTTATAAATTTGAAATTATATTGACAGTAATGTGATTAGTTTGATTAATCATTGTGAATTGGTTAAAGAACTAATGGATTATCTGGATTTTTTATATTCTAGAAAAGGGAATATTAATCTTATTTATGATGTGTGCAAAGTGTTTTACCGTGTAGAAAAACTGAACATGTCTATTATGAGTTACTTTATGGATTTTAAGAAAACTTATGAAGAATTTAATATGTTATTGTTGTACAGTCCTGATGTAAAAGTTCAGTAAAGTCAAAGGGAGCAGATAGTTATCATGAGCTGTCTAATTAGTGTTCCGTCTGAATTTGAAACTACAAATAATCAAATTATTTTTTGAGATATCCTCTTTAGAGGAAATGTATACTAGAGTTATTTGTATAGAAAGATATCCACATGTTCATACTCCACCTGTTTCGTTCAATAATGTTCTAGTTAGTAGAAATACTGAGTATGAATTTGGGCGATCACAGTATCAGGGAGGCAACCAATGAGGTGGATCGAATAGTAATAGTTTTAATATTCGTTCACATGATTCAAGAGGGAGTGTGACTCGGGGACAGTGCTCCTAAGCATAATCCAGGGCATCTGAAGCGGGATTGTAGTAAGCTTCAATACAAGACTCAGAAAGCTCATTCAACCCATATTGCATCTACTAATGATACGGTTAAAAAATCAATCCTTACTCCTATGGACGAGTATGCTAAGTTCTCTAAGTACCGAGAATCTTTAAAGTCTTCATCCACTCCGGTCACCTTTGTCACTGCTATTGCTTATTCAAGTAAATAAATACATGCCTTGTTTTTTCATCATCCAAATGGGTCATTTATTCTGGTGCCACAAATTATATAACAGGTAATTCTAGCCTCTTTTCTACTTTCTAGTCACATACATCCCTTTCAAGTGTTACTCTAGCAGATGGATCATCATATTTGTTCTAGGGTCTGGAACAATCACACCAGCTCCTTTGCTTCCCCCATCATCTGTCCTACATTTACCTCAATTGCCCTTTAATCTAATTTATGTAAGTTAGCTTACTCCTACCCTTAATTGTTGCATCTCATTCTTTATTGATTATTGCTTGTTTCAGGATCTTATGTCGAATAAGATTATTGGTAAATGACATGAATCGGGAAGCCTCTACATCCTTGACACACAGATACTTAAATCCATTGCATGTTTGTGGGTCACATCTGCTTTCAAGGCTTATTGTAGACTAGGTCACCCTTCGCTTCTTTTGCTCAAGGACTTGTGTCCACAGTTTATTAAAGTGTTCTCATTAAATTGTGAGTCATGTTAGTTTGTCAAACATCACCGTAGTAGTCTTAGTCCGAGAGTCCATAAAAGAGCAAGTGCCCTATTTGAATTAGTTTATTCTAATGTTTGGGGTCTATGTCATGTTATGTCTAAAACTGTGTTTAAATATTTTGTTACTTTTGTTGATGATTATTCTCGTACAACATGGTTATATTTAATGAAAAATCGTTTTGAATTGTTTTATCATTTTTGTGAGTTTTGTGCAGAGATTAAAACTCAAGTTGCTACTTATATCCATATATTGCGCAGTGATAATGCCAAAGATATTTATTTTCATCTTTTCAGGCTTACATGATTCAGAACAATATTCTTCATCAAACTTCTTGTGTTGATACTCCATCTTAAAACGGAATGACAAAACAGAAGAATCGACATCTTCGTAAAATTACAAAAGGCCTATTATTTTAAATGAATGTTCCTAAACCATTATGGGCTGATGCAGTTTTCATAGCATGCTTTCTCATTAATCCAATGTCTTTCCTCTGTTCTTCATGGTGAGACTTTTTGCAGTGTTCTCTTTCCAAACAAATCATTTTTTCCTATTGAACCCAGAATATTTGGTAGTACTTATTTTGTTCGGGATGTCCGTTAACAGATTATCAAATTAGACCCCAAGTCTTTGAAATGTGTTTTTCTTGGGTATTCTCGTCTTTAGAAATGATACGATGTTATTGTCCTAGTTTGAATAAGTACCTTATCTCAGCTGATGTTACCTTTATGGAAGAAACACTGTATTTTTCGTCCTCTAATTTCGAAAGTCAAGGAGGGATGATGATTTATTGGTGTATACTATCACATTCCCTGAACCCGTTGCTAAACCAGCGCCAGTCAGACCTCCCATTCATCAAGTCTACTCTAAACGCCGACCTCCTAATCTATGTCCTTCGCCATCTTCTTCTTCATCAAATTTAGTGACGAGTGATGATCTTCATATTACTTTACACAAAGGTAAACGTCAATTTACTTATCTTATTTCTTCTTGTGTCTCTTATGATCACATGTCACCTTCGTCTTGTTCACTCATTGCATCTCTTGATTCTATATCTGTTCCTAAAACTGTTCACGAGGCCATCCCACATTTTAGATGGCGTGATGCAGTGATATATGAAATGGATGCTTTAGATAAGAATGGTACATATGACTTGGTCACTTTGCTTACAGGAAAACAAGCAAGCTATTGGATGCAAATATGTGTTTATTGTCAAGGTAAATCTTGACGAGTCTATTACTCATTTAAAAGCCCGCCCTTTTACTAAGGGTTATGCTCAAACTTATGGCTTAGATTATTATGATACTTTTTCTCCTATTGCTAAATTAACATCTGCCAGGTTATTTATATATTTGGCAGCTACTCATCATAGGCATCTATATCAGCTAGATACATAGAATGATTTTCTTCATGGTGATCTTCAAGATAAGGTCTATATGGAACAAACTCCTAGGTTTGTTGCTCAAGAGGAGTATTTGTGCTTGGTTTGAAAATTTTAGTTAGGCTATTAAGACGTTTGACATGGCAAAAAGTAAGTCTGGCTACTCTATGTTTTACAAACAATCTGAAGTAAGCATCAGTTTGTTAATATGTACGTAAATGACATTGTTATTACTGTGAGTGATACTACGGGAATCTCTTCGCTTAAGTCCTTCATTCATGCTCAATTTCATACAAAAGACTTAGGGATACTAAAATATTTTTCAGCTATCGAAGTCATAAGGAGTAAAAAATGTATATTTTTATCTTAGAGGAAATATGTTCTTCGCTTATTAGTTAGGACAGGGAAGTTGGGGGCAAAGCCGTGTAGTACTCTGATGAATCCTAATGTACAATTGACAAAATATGGTAAACTATTCAAGTATCTTGAGAAATATAGAAAATTGGTGAAAAAGTTGAACTATCTTACAATGACTCGCCCAAATATTACGTATTCTGTTAGTATGGTAAGCCAGTTTATGTCATCCCCAACAGTTCATCATTGGGCAGTATTGGAACAAATTTTGTGTTACATGAAATGAACACTTGAACGTGGTATCTTGTACGCCAATCATAGGCACACTCATATTGAATATTTTTTAGATGTAGATTGGGCAGGTTCCAAGGTTGATAAAAGATCCACATTAGGCTATTGTGTATTTGTTGGAGGGCATTTAGTCTCATAAAAAAGTAAAAAGCAAAATATTATATCACGATCCAGTGCATAATCGGAATATAAAGTTATGGTTTAGTCTGTGTGTGAAATAATGTGGATATGTCAACTCTTAAATAAAGTAAGGATTAAGACTTCAGTACCAACAAAATTGTAGTGTGATAATCAAGTTGTTATATATATTGCATATAATCCCTTGTTCTGTAAACGAACGAAACATATTGAAATTGATTGCTATTTTGTCCATAAAAAGATACAAAAAGGCTTAATTTCCATAGGGCATGTGAAGACTATAGAGCAATTGAGTGATCTCTTCACGAAAGCCTTAAACGAGATTCTAGTTGATTATCTTTATTAGAAGCTGGGTATGATCAATATCTATACTCCAGCTTGAGGGGGAGTGTTATAGATTGTAAATATTATATTATGAAAGTAGATGATTAAGAAATCATAATTAGTATGATTGTTTCCTTATGAGTTTCGTGTATATAAATATGTAATCGTCTCTTTAATGAATAATACAAAATAATTTTCTCCTTATCATAGATTACAACCTAAATCAAGATTAAACCCAAATCAATATAAAGATTTAACCCCAATATCAAATCACCCACTACTACCGATGCAGAAAAACAGGTAGTTGCCGAAGATTATGAAGTTGGCGAGCTGTAATGGGAAGATATTGTTTAGTTGCATGATTCAAAGTCGATGTATATATATATATATGGGTGGCTTTGGTACAATACCGTATCATACCGAGTGTACCGTATACCGTACTGAAAATTTGGTACTCCAAAATTCATTACCATTTCCATACCAAATTTTTGGTATACCAAAGTTTGGTATACCGAAGTATTGGTATGGTATGGTGTGGTACGATACATTACCAAAAAACCAATCCTGAAAATAAAACTGAAAGTGGACGATCAAAAGTAAGCATTTTTTGCTAAAACAAAACAATTAAGTTACTTTTACTTGCGTTTAATTAAGTTTTTGCAATCAATTGCTCCAAAAACACTAAACCATGTATAAATATTATTACATTATAAATTATAATCAACACATACACATCTATCAAATACTTGAAAGACGAATAATTGAAGTTTAACACGATTAAAAAATGAAGATAAATATTTGATATTTAAAGTTTAATAGGACTAGCCTTTGATTAATTAAGGGAATCTGAATGATAGGTGGATATGTTATTTAAATTGCTAATTCATCATCATCGGTGTGCAGAATATAGCAAAAAAGAGAGAAAATAATATGAAAGAGAGAGAAATGAGAAATTAACCTTAAACGGATTAAAATAGGTCTGGTAGAATTGGAAAGGGCGAGGGTAGATGAAATGATTGAAATTAGATATTATGTATAACGGTGGTGAGGTAGTAATGCTGCTTAGGTATTTGGCAGTTTTAGATTTAAAGAAAATAATATAGGAAAAGGTGTAGAAGAGAAAGAGAGCGACGTATTTGTTAGTGAGATAGTGAAACTTTAAGATAATGTGAAAATGAAACCTTGATTAACTCAAATCTGGACTCTTGATCTAAATGTTATTGGTAAATTTTGTGGTACATTAATATTATTTTGGTATTTGGTATTAAAATCTGAAAAAAATATTGTTTGGTATTAATGGTACAATTAGTATGATACGGTACGGTATACCATGGTATGTACGAAAATTTCAGTATGGTACAATATACCATTGGTATTGATTTTCAGTACCAGTACCGTACATATTATTTCGGTACGGTACAATACCGATCGGTACTGTACCATTACCAAAATTCGGCACACTTTGGTAATGGTACGGTATGGTAATAATGGTATAAAAATTCACCCCTATATATATATGTATGTATGTATATCTATAAGAGAGAAAAAGGGAGGGTGGAAGAGATGGAGATTGTGACAGGGGTGGAGGCGATGGCGGTGGTGGGGAGGTTGCGGTGGCCGAAGGGTTTCTCTCTATATATATAATTTGTTTGTTAAAAAATCTAATTTAAAGTGATTTTTTTAAAAAAATAATTAAAATAAAAAAAATGTTTCTCTCAGAAAATTTAGACAAAAAGGAAAAAAATATATATAATTTGTTTGTTAAAAAATCTAATTTAAAGTGATTTTTTTAAAAAAATAATTAAAATAAAAAAATGCCCTAATTCTGTCAAACTTAACAGAAAATTTAAACAAAAAGGAAAAAAATAAGACTCGCTTAATAGTTTAAATGCCTAAGTAGAGGTTTTTTAGTTGAAGGACAAAAGTGAAACTGAGCCAATAGTTTAAGAGTCGTTAAGGTAATTTACCCTTTAGTTTTTGTCTGTTTTAATTTGTGTTGTGTTGAAATTGCTTTTAAAAATCACATATATATGTAACTCTCTTGCACTCATTGTTGATTACAAAATTGGTTGGACATGACCTTTGGGCTTACGGCAAATTGCCTCACTCCCACCAAGATCTCGCTCCTCCATAAGAAGAACTCTCCTAAATGTATAAGTTAATTTATTATCCAAATTATTGCAAAGAAGAAGAAGAGTAATTTACTTACATTACTAATAGAAGAAGAGGTACCTAAAGTGATAATATGAATGATGAAACCAGAAGAATCCAGCGAGTGCTTACTTTCTTATTTCCTGTTCACTGTCCAATTTACTAAGAAAAGTCTTAACAACTATGCAACCAGAATAGGTTCAAGCGAGTGATTGCTGGTAAGTGAACGCTGTGTTCCAAGTGAAAATTAAATGCATATGGTGCAAACTTTCTTAAAAGTTTGTTTAGGGTGAAAAAGTAAACCTATAATTAGTTTGGGGTGCATTAGCGTAATTTATTCAAGTGACACATCATATCCTCTAAAATCCCCACCATAATCACCACAATACAAGGCAATTTCTGAAATAATGGAATTAGAAAGTTTATTAACAAATTATAACTCTTATAATACCAAATTCTTGTAAACACCCAGAAACAAATTTGTCCTGCTCGCTTGGGGTAATTATACCTATCATACTCGTTGCTACAGGCTTTTTCTCCAGCGAGTGAAATAAAAAATATATTCCGCTATATAATACTATTATATTTCCCCTTAGGTCACCTTATTTATTCTGCCGTCAATGTTTAAAGTGTTGTGTATGTATTTATTGCTTAAATATGAAAAAAATAAACACCATATAAAACCACCCTACCCTTGTATATCCCGCTACTTCATTATCTTTCTTATTGGCTTTATGGTTCATAATTCATATCAGGTTTTCTTGAGCCTAAGTGTTGCTTTAGTGGATCTTCTTCAATCAATGAAAGTTTTTGTGTATTTCCAAGAAGAGGAGAAGGAAAAGGGAGTGCCAGTTTGGCTTGGTCCGGTTGGTGGAGAAATCAAACGGGAAAGAACATTTAATTCCATTTGGATTTTACAAAATAATTATAAGTTAATAATATGTAATTAGGAAAGTTAAGTTTAACTCAAATAATTATTGGGTAAAAGAAGAAAAGAGTGGTGTCTCAATCTTTTTAATATTTCAAGTAAAAAGTGGTGTGCACCCTTCATTTAACATCCAAAAATTTGGAGACTTCCGAATTTGAAAGGGTGACTATAATGATATATCAAAACTAAAATGATAATAATTATACTAATATCAGCTATGAAGTATAAATATTATATAATTTTTAAAAATTTTGCCACAACATAATTTACATTCGTTAATATCACCCAATCTAAGAGAATATCTAAGCCGATCTTCAAATAATTTAAGTACAAAAAAATTGAAGAGTCACATAAGAGCTCCAAGATAAATAACAAAAATAAGATCTTCAAATAATTTAAGTACAAAAAAATGCTACTTAAGTCTAAAAAATTTAATTTTTAAAGAAGTAAAATATTTCTTATATTTTTTTCTTTTTAGATATAGTCATTTTTATAAAATAAGTAGATAATGACAAATTTGTCTACTTAACATTTAGATGTGATATTTTTCAAATAAATAAAACCTATTTAGTTATGACATTCAGAAACATAATAAATAGATTTTTTTTTTCCAAATTCGGACTTCAAATTCATACAACAAAACAAATGCACCCTAACTCTTCAATTTGAAGAACATATGAAAGAGCCTCTTGAAGATACTTTAAATCACTACTTTGAGTCTTAAATATTGATAACACAAATAAATTCTAATATTAAATATTACTATATAGGTAGTCATATTGTTAAAAAAATAAATATCATAATATAATATTACTTTAAAAAGCTGTATATTATTATAACAATATAGATAATTGATTTAAAAATAATGCCACACTTATTGTAATAATAGAATTACTTATTAAATTATAATCCATTTCTTGAGAAATCTTAAACACACAAAAAAGACTACATAAAAAATTGCTTCACAAAGAGTGTTATGTATCATGTGTGGTGTTATGGACTCACATTCAATATTTATTATTTTTCTGAACTTAAATAAGTGTGAAATATATTTGTAAATTAACTTTTATGTATAATTATTTATGACATAATCAAGATTTAGCAGCGGTCTGTCTGTGGCAAATATGGTATAACTGCAATTGCTCCGTTTTTTAGGGTGTCTCACGGGATTCGGATTTCATAGCGTGTGCAGCAAAAAAAATTCTATCTCGCTTCCATGAAGCCCAGTCATCTCCAACTGATTTTTGTTCCCTCCCGCAATGTTGGTTCTCCTCGTCATAAGGTAGGTTCAAAGTTAACTTCGATGCGGCCATGTTTCATGATTTGAATGCGATCGATATTGGTTTCATCATCAGAAACGCAGAAGGTGAGTTTATGGCTGGATTATCAAAGCATATCTTTTCTACCATGAGCCCATCGGATGCAGAATCTGTTGCTGCCCTTAGCGCTGTCCGCTTTGCCTGGGATTGTGGTTTTTTTTAATGCTGATATTGAGAGAGATGCGATTTAAGTTATCAATTTACTTAAAAATAGTGCTAATTTTGCTGGTTCGTTTGGTCATATTTTAGATGATATTCATCGAGAAGCTCGGATCTTTAGATTTTGTAATTAGTCTTTTGTTAGGCGTAGTAGCAATGAAGTTGCCCACTGTCTTGCTAAGCATGCAAAAATGGTGTCAAATTTTGAGTCTTAGTTGGAGGAGGTTCCGGAGTTTTTGTTGCCTTCCCTCCTAACTGATTCATCTTTTATTTAATTATCTTTATTTTACCCAAAAAAAAAAAAATTATTTATGACATAAGCTATTAGCATTCAATATTAATACCCTTATAAATCTAAAAAGTTTTGTCAATGTATAAAACATATCTCAAAAAATATATATAAAATATCACTAAAGAAATAAAATATAATTAAAAATATAATATTAATCTCTCTCTCTCTCTTTACTGTCTTAACCATTTCTCCCCTCCCCCCTCTATGTAACCTATCATCTCTCCCCTCTCATCACTTCAGTGCTAAATCCCAAACACACACCACCAGCAAACCCTAACTCTCCACCCCAAAAACCTCACTCTCTCCACTTTCTCTCACTTCACAAAAATGAATTCCCAATCCCCACTTTCCCTCACGAGTCTCATCTGAACTTTCCATTTCCACCACCACCACCACCATCATGTTCTCCTTCTCCTCCTCCTCCGCATTCATCCCCACCTTCGCCCTCCTCCTCTCCCTCCCCCTTCTCTTCCTCCTCGCCCCCCGCATCCTCCCTCCCCGCCACCCCATCTCCCTCCCCGACGAACTCGACGATCTCTCCCTCTTCCACCGCGCCACCGCCCTTCCCGACCACCGCTCCCACCGCCAACCCCTCTACCCCACCTCCCGCTCCCGCCTCGGCTCCACTAACCCTACCCCCAAAATCGCCTTCCTCTTCCTCACCAACTCCGATCTCCACTTCGCCCCCTTATGGGAGAAATTCTTCAACAACTCAAACCCTAATCAATACACCATCTATATCCACGCTGATCCCACGGTCAAGATCAATCCGCCCGGTGGCGTATTCGAGGATCGTTTCATCGCGTCTAAAGAGACTCACCGCGGCACCGCAACCCTAATCTCCGCCGCTCGCCGCCTCCTCGCCACCGCGATGCTTGATGATGTCACGAATCTCTATTTTGCCCTAATTTCTCAGCACTGTATACCCCTCCACTCGTTCAAATTCGTTTACCGCACGCTCTTCAGGGATCCAAAACCGTCGCAATTGGCTCAGTTGTTTCAGTTTCAGCATTTGAACCAACCGTTTCCAGATCTCCCTTATCAGAGCTTCATCGAAATACTCTCCAATGAATCCACCCTCCCAGACAGGTAACATTGGCCGATCTATGAATTAATTACCTAAGGGGACAATTAATTTTAGAAATTTGGTATTTTTAGTATTTAACTTTTTCTTACAAAGTTAAAGGGTATGCATTTTTATAAAAAAAAATAAAAAATAGCAGTAGTACTAATTTTGCCATTTTTATAATAAGAGGCAATTGTTTTTCAATCCTAAAAATGTATAAGAGATAGAAGATTAATGGATTTTTGGATCTTAAAAATGTAAAAGAGATAGAAGAATGTATAATTAGAAAGCAAGATGCTTTTTCGGCGGTAGATAATTTCTTTGGCCCGCGTTACTACGATACTAGTACATGTATATTAGCTATTTGGCCCCATTCTAATTTTGAAAAAATAAAATAAAATTAGTATTAGTACTAATTTTGTTATATATTTGTATATTATCTATTTTATCGCTTTTAATTTAAAAAAAGAAAAGAAATTGTAGTAGTACTAATATTATTGCCGCCTTTAATTAGATGTTTTTGTTATAGTGCTGTAGTTGCCCTCTTAACCAAATTCGTGGCTCTGCCATTGACAGGTATAATGCTAGAGGGAAGAATGTGATGATGCCTGAAGTACCGTTTGATCGGTTTCGGGTTGGATCCCAATTCTTCATCCTCACACGCCAGCACGCGGTGGTGGTGCTCCGTGACCGGCGTTTGTGGAGGAAATTCAGGCTGCCATGTATAAATAAAGAGTCTTGTTACCCCGAAGAGCATTATTTTCCAACCCTACTGTCAATGGAGGATCCAAAAGGGTGTACTCATTATACATTGACTAGGGTAAATTGGACAAATAGTGTTAATGGTCACCCGCATACTTATCGGCCACCTGAGGTGTCGCCGGAGCTGATCTACAGGCTCCGGCAATCAAATTTTACTAATTCTTACTTGTTTGCCCGGAAGTTCTCTCCGGATTGCTTGAGGCCATTGTTGGATATTGCTGATAAAGTCCTTTTCCGGGATTGAAAATTCTACTCTTGGTAAGTGATGCTCTGCTTTCTCTCTGCTCTTTTGCTTAGATCTTGCTGTGATAATGTGTAATACTCCTCCTGTCTCAGATTGGTAGTCCCACATTCCTTTTAGCGATGTCTCAAATTGACAGTTCATTTCCTTTTGGGACATAAACAAGTGACCGAATTTCACAATAGAAAATAAATTGTAATCTTGACTATGAAGTTGAAATTATTATTTTCTTGAAAAGTACCAACGTCAAAGTAGGACTATCCTTTTTAGACAGGGGAGCGTTTGGTTTGTTTGGAAACTAATCCATCCATACATGATCCATAAGAATGGTGCCTTGTTGAATTGATGCCATACAAGTTTCTCATTGTATTTAAAAGATTGTTCAATATGACCCATTAAAAACCGTGTCTTGTGGAATTCATGTTATAGGGGGTATACAATTTAATAGTTATAATGGGTTTTTGTGGATAATGCCTGAGTTATGGCCCCCCCCCCATTTACACAACCTTCGAGTTAACTCAGTAACGGACTAAATTCATCAAATTGGACCCATTAACCAATAGTGTAAATAAATGTAGTATATTATTTTGCTATTTTTACTTTTATGTGGGATGTTAATTTTCTTTAGTGTCTCAGTCCATTTGGGTTGAATTGAATGGTTGGTTAAGTATTTTGGTACTATGAGATATATATATATAGTAGATGGCTAGATTCAACATTCATTTACTCAGGAAAGTTCTTATTAGAAAAATCTACTCTAGGAATTGGGAAATTGTAGTTGTGCAAGTCTTGAGTTAATGTGCGACAATGTCAATTCTTCCTTTTGAAGTGGGTGGTTCTGCTGAGATATTAAGGATGTAGGGTTGATATTTCTTTTGCTAAAATACTCAACTGAGCGTATGTCCCAAACTGAAGTTGTTGATCAGCTTATATAAATTTGTATTAGTCTCAAATTATGAATCCCACCGTCTTTTTTGGTACAGCTAAAATTAAGGGTCGCATATTTAGAATAGTCTAAAAATAGGTTTGACTTTGAAACAAGGCTTTTGCTATTCTCTTTAGCTTTTTGTGTGGCAAAGAGATCACGGGATGACTTCTCCATCTGAAATGAATCATTTGGAGATGATCAAAATCATCCTGCTTTTGTCTAAAGAAGTAAAAAAAAAAGTTTTAAATTTGGTTCCAAGTTTGGAATTAATTTATTAAATTGCTCTGCAATATGAATGGAATTAGTTGGGACTAAATTGTCAAACTTTTGGAGAATAGATCAATTGATTCCGCAAGAAAGTGAGGTTTGAATAGTCTGATTTTTGGACTGTGGCATAAAGACAAAATAAACAAAAGTGGGTGGCTATTGGCTTTTTACTTCTGGTTCAGATACACTGTTAAGTACAACAAAAAATTGTCATAAATGTTGCAAAAGCTCCTCAAATGTAGCAAAAGCCATTTAAAAGTTCACATGTTCACGTTGAGAAGGATCTAATATTTGCCTTCTTAACTGTTTACCAGTGAAAGCTTTTGTGGTGATGACAATAATTGGCAGTTGAGTGATATATTGATTCCTTTTGTTTTAACTAATGCTAACTCCATCCCAAATTAACATTGGTTGTGAATAAATTTAGCAAGTAAATGTGAGATTTGATAAAATGAATTTAGAAAGTGTAATTTTGGCATGGTATGTACCAAAAAAAAAAAATGCTTGGATGGTTTGTTAATTCGGAATAGAGGAACTAGCTACTAGTCCATTCTTGTGGGTCAGTCATTATATTAAACAAAGTTAAACATT
The DNA here is from genome assembly GCA_021464415.1 of Lonicera japonica. Classification (NCBI taxonomy): domain Eukaryota; kingdom Viridiplantae; phylum Streptophyta; class Magnoliopsida; order Dipsacales; family Caprifoliaceae; genus Lonicera; species Lonicera japonica. The sequence goes on from CM038464.1 coordinate 87,921,500, forward strand.
TGGAATATATCTATATAATAAGGGGCAACGGTTTTTAAATCATAAAAATGTATAAGGAATAAAGAATTGTGCGGCTGTGAGTTTGAGATTTAAAAAGATACTTTTTGAATGGTTGATTATACCTTCGAGAATATATATATATATATATATATTAGTTTGTGTGTGTGTTCTGGATAGGGACTTATAATTTGTCACCAAGGGACTATATTTTCCAAGTGTCAACCTGTTGGTATCTTGTCATTATTGCTAGGGCATAGCTATTAGCAATCCAAAAGTAGTACTCCAAAGTCTAAGCTTTTATTATGATTTTATGGTGACACTTGTTATTCATTGGTGATGGGTTGTTGAGTGTTCAAAGTATTGAATCAGATGAGATCTGGTTGTCAGGCTAGCTGGTTGTAATCACATGACTGACCAAGGTGCAAGACCCTTCCCCTCTCCTACCCACAAATTCGGGATCTATCCACTGATTATATTTAAGAAAAAAGTATTGGATCGGAGTGGGAGTAGCCACACCTAATTTAGTATTGAGTAACACATTTTTTTCCTTTTTCTTTTCAATAATTAGGCACTCATTTGGGTAATAAAACACCTTTTTCCAATGGGTCAAATTTTCTCTATGTACAGCTGCAATGCATAGCATAAAGATGCTAGTTCTCTTTTGATGATGCAATTTGTACATCTTTACACACACTTTGCTCTAATCTTGTCGCTGTCAATTTCATCTCCACAGGCGAGGAAAAACAGCATTGGAAAATTCTTGGGGCGGTGGAATTGGGAAATTGCTGGATTGCAACGTGGCATATGATTTCGCAAGAGGCCATAAAATCAAAATGTGCCCTTCAAGTTTACTACTCTTGGAGACCCTAAGAGCCCTAAAATTAAGGATGGAAGTTAATTTCAAGGACAAAATAGTCCCCCCAAAAAAGTATTTTGTGGGTGTAATTTGGTGGTGTGTGAAGAAAGATCATTAGATGAGTCCAAGTGGATTTTAGCCCCATTTTCTTCTTGGTTGTGGTGTTGTACATATAATGAATGAATATTATGGAATATGTTCATGTAATTGGTCAGGAAGAAAAATTATTAAATGGGCCTATGCCCCCAAGAAAATGGAAAGCAGCACTGCAAAGGCATTTTGCTGTTTCCTTATTGTAATTTGGGTTGGTAAAATTTTGCTCAATAAGCTCACTTTCTGTATAAATCGGTTTTTAACTACTTTTTTTAAAAAAATAAAAATTCACTCGATAAGTGAAGTGTGAAAATAAATAAATAAATGAACTGAAAATCCCCTTTGGTTCTCCACGTTCTGAGTGTTGTACGTGAATTGCAATGCACGTGCATGTCTGATCAAGATACTAGTGCGATATTGAATATTTTTGTTTTTAGAGTGAAAAACATGTGGGGGACGTCTTTGGAGAAGTAGTGTATGGACATGTGGTGCATGATACAATTTCTGCAATGTCCGGATGCTACTAGTATTCTTCGAGGTTAAATGTTGTAGTCCTTTCGCCTTGGTATCTTATTTTGTTGTTTGGTTGTTTTTGGATGTGCGAATGTGCATATGTACATAAATGCATACACAACCCGTCTCTCAAGCAAATTACCTATTCGCGACCTTCTAGTGATGGTTTTATGTTGTGAGTGCACGCCTCCAAATGCATTAGAGATGTAAAATCGTTGCTGCTTAAGAGGTGGTTTGAAATTAGCATGCATACATATACATATATATGGTGTAGATTTGATACGGACTGCTTGAAAACAACTTGCCTCTTTAGCGACGAATTTTTCTCGCTAAAAGCCCAGCCCATATAAAGATGGTATGCACTAAATCTTGACCGTATAACTACATATAAAAGTATAAATAAGATAAAAGTGAAAAACTTAGTGAGGAAAATTTACACTACATAACCAACAGTAAAAGGCTATATCTTTTCTAGGTATGTTAATATGTTTTGTTAATTTATTACGAGTTAAGTTTTTATACTATTTAATGTTTAGCATATATTTTTTTTCAGTTAGCATGTAAAGATACATTGTTTTGATTTAACAACCCCAAAAGCTAGCAACATGTTTACAAGGTGACATATAATAGATTTATTTTATCTATATTAGTGTTTGTGCATTTTAGTATTCATATTTTTGTAAGCTAATATTCTTTTTATTTTAGTTTTCATATAGATAAGAGGCAAATGTGTAAATTATTTAGTCATTCTAAATACATATATTTTTAATAACTATATTAATTGGTCATCCATTCTTAAAATAAAAGTAAAAATTAAAAGAAAGTCTTGCTCCAAAAAAAAAAAAGAAAAATCCAAGAATGTAGTAAAGTGGCAGTGTGATCTACGATTCCAGCCACGATTCAAAATTTGGAGTGTCTTTGCACAAAGGTACAAGCAGCATAGCTGGAGCTTTATCACTTCAGGGACACCACACCACAATCAACTAATCGACAAACAAGAAAACCTTTTAAATAATATTTCATTGATCTATCACAAATTAAATAAGACTTTTCAATTTTACTAAAAGGTAAAATTACATTTTGTTTGGATCGACGAAATGAGGAAAAAAAAAAAGAGAGGAGAAATAATTACATTTCATTCATTTGGATAGATTTATAAGAGGGATTGGAGAGGGAACAGATGGATTGGGAGGGCCTCTATTCCTTTATTTTGTTTTTTTTTTCAATATTGGGAACATTGAGAGGGAAAAGAAAAGTTTTAAATAATTTTTTCACGTTATTCTAAATTTAACCATAATTTGTTAATAATATATTAAATCACATTCATTTCCGTTCTTTTCTTCTTTCTATCTAAACAAGATTTCATTCCATTCTTAGGTATCCAAACAATAATATTTTCAACATGTTTAATTTGAGAGGAATGAGTAAAAAGTAAAAAAATATATATTAAAATTGATAAAGAGAGTCTTTCTTTTTATTTGAACTAGATTTTCTGCACATGCGCTACATATATTATTTAAATATATATAATTTAAATTAAATTATAAAATAAATATATTAAGTAATTTAATAGTTAAACAATATGTTAAAAGAGATCGTATGAATAAAAAAATTATAAAAATTTGATACAATTTTAAGCGATTAAATTAGGATTTACTTTATGATATAATATAATATATATATATATATAATATTATTGTTGTGTGTGAATTAGTGTCGGTGTGGTCTGAAATTTCAACCATTAATTGAGACATGAGTCACTATACAAATGTACAAATGCAGTTGGGGCTCTCACTCCAAAGGTCACAAATCTTTTTGACCTAATACTATTAATATATAACCAAATAAAATGCACAATCAACTAAGTGACAAACCAAATTCATTTTTCTTAGGAAACTTCATTTCTGTTATTACAACTCACTGTTTTCCCCACATCTCACATGAAAAAACAACTATATAACAAGATCTCTCATCTTGCATCTAATAATTTTTAATATGATTATGATAAGCATTCTACTTCAACTTTTCAACAGTTTAGTTTTTATTTTTATTTTTTTGGAGAAATAATTTTTAATATAATATTAGAGTCTTATTTGTCAAATTATGGATTTAGCTTCAAGTCGATCAGGGTTGTAGGTTAATCTAATTTTTTTTGTTTATTGTTGTACTATATTAAATTTTCAGTTTTACCTTAGCCCAATTTAACTTAAGTTCTAGTTGTTTAGGAAATCTTGAGTCAATTATCGGCCGTCTATTTATCTACATGCTTCATCAATTAAATTATGTTTACTTTTTGTTTGATTTTGCTCATGTCTACTCCAGTGGCGAAACCAGGAATTACATTAACAAGGGGTGAAATTTGGTTGAAAATCAAAACACACTGAATCATATTTAAAGTCATAAAATTTGAACACAAACATAATCGTATTAATAATAATAGTTCATACAATTCAAATAACAAATGCGAACAATTAATTAATAATATAACTAACATAATATTCAACAATTATAAATTTAAGAATTAATAAATAGTTCAAGATATACACTAAATATTCAACAATTATAAATTCAATAATTAATAAATAGTTCAAAATATACACTTAATATTATAATATTATGCAATTAATAAAGAAACACAATTAATATTATGCAAGTATTCAAGAAATAATACAATCCCTAATTTTTAAAAATAAATCTGAAAAATATACGTATGAAATAGAGAAGTGGTGGCTGGCGATTCGCTGTGGATAGTGAACCTGTGGTGGGGGTGATGGTGGTACAGTCAGGGGTGAAGGTACGTAGATAAATGGTGTAGAAATGATGGGAAAAAAAATAAGAAATGGTGAAGCAACAGCTGGGCAGCCTAGGCGGCAGAGAGAAAGAAAAAGGGTCTGTGCATTGAGCGGGTGAATGTGATTTATTAAGTTTTTACTTTTTAGGTTTTCTATTTTCAAATGGTTCCTTAAATTTCTACATCTTACAATGATGCCCCCTCAAGTTTATTTTTATGCATATAAGTCCCTAAATTTATTTATTTTTTAAAAATCTGCACCGAACCAAGGAGGGGCAGCTGCCCCTGTATACCTTCGCCCCTGGTCTACTCTCTATATTCAAATATGAGTCGAACATAAAGGAAGATTTAATTTAGCATGATGTCTATTCGGATAAATATTTCTAATAATTTAATTAAATTTTTAGGAGAGATGAATACGAATAACAATTTGTCACTGTCACATAAAAAGGACATATATGGTTGAACCATATAATACGGTTGGACCATATAATTGCATTATTAAAAAGGACAATTATCCCTTTTCTAAGTAACAAATGGACCCCCAAGAAGTTAATCATATTAATTAATGGGCCATGATTATTATAAAAAATTAGGCAAAGGTCGAGTGCAAAAACTTTAACTTTTCCTTCAATTTTAATTTTAGATTTGGTTAAGTTGGAATTTTTGTCCTTTTTAAATTTATGAAATTGATATTGGTTCATATATACATAAGTTCTCGTTATTTTAGAACATAATTTCAAAGTTTTCATGCAAAACTATTAATTATTTCTTTTTCAAATTATTTTGGCAGATAAATAGAATGATTTCTTATGTCGTCAAAAACATATTTTGAAAGTTTTTTGTAATAATAAAGTATTAATGTTTACATACTCTTATATCTATAATATTATATAGACTCAAGACCAATTTCAATCACTATGAAGTAGTGTTAGATTTTCGAATTACTTATTTTTTTCTCGTGATCTCTTTTTTCATTAAAAAATATGTGTACAAGAGATTTCAAACCTTGAGTATTTGACAAAATAATATGTTGTTTAACCACTTAACATCTTTGTTTTATATTTTATTTGAATTAGATATATTTAAATAACATACGCATCGCGCATACGTGTAATCAAGTATTATTAAAAAGAGGTGGATGGAGTTTTACGTTTCAATATGTTGAATTGTTGATATTTAGCGACATATAGGAGTTCTTGGAATTGTAGAAAGTAAAAGTAAAATTAAATAATGCTTTCATGTCTAAACAGTAATTAAAGAAGGTTTTATGTAACAAATATAAAGTTTAAGATTATTTGTTTCCTTCACTATATATATATATATATATATCAAATGCGTATATATAATTTTTTAGTTAACCCACCTACTAATTTAGTATTTTTATAAAATTTGGTAAAGATGATCATCTCCACCAACTTTCAAAAAAAAATTCATCTATTATTTATCTCTTGAAATTGACCGTCCTTAAGTTTTTCATTAACTTAAGGACAATTCTTAAGAGCTGCATATATATTTACACAAAGTGATGATTCCACAATAAACTTTATTTTAAGAAGCCATGAATCTGAAAACACCACTCGACAAAGGTGGACTCAAAAAATGTTCGATAGTCATGTTCATGTGAATCGGTTTCAAAACTTTTTTTTTACGAGATCGCCAATGGGCTACAAGACCACTTTGTGTGTTATCTTGTTAAGAAGGGTGGTATTATTGACAAAACAATTATATTTTTATCCAAAAAAAATGTATAATTTTAAAAAACATATAATATAATACGATTATCATACAAAAAAACAAAAAGGAAGCCCAGAAAGTAATGAAAGTTGGTGGGCCTTCATTTCTGAACCAAAACCACCAAACCATACCTAAGCAATCACATGATCAAACCACTGTGAAGGTACAACACTCACATGCATTATTAATTAGTTTTTAAAAATTAGGGAAATAATCTCCACTTTTGATAACCTAACTTATCTGCTAAATTGCCTGAATCTTGACTAATAGAACAGAATACAAATAAATAAGCACGAGGTACAAGTTTCACCATACTCTTAAGTCAAGGGAACAAAACCCTAAGGATTAGGTGTAGTTTATGGAATATATATTTTTAGTACGGAATTCATGGGGTTTTTTTTCTTAAAAAAAATAAAAATCTAGTCTCATAAAATCTCAAGCGCTCGAGTTATTTTATTAAAAATAAAAATCAATCTAAATATCCCAAACCCGATGGTGTACATTGAAGAAGACATGGAATTCATTTTTCTCATTTGGTGGTTTTTTGAGGAAAAAAGAAGAAAAATGGTGATTGCCAAAGGTTATTCAAAATTATATTGCTAGTATCATTTACTTCCTAATATTATTGGCAAATTAAGTGGGTAAAAATTAACAATGTACGAATAAACATATGCTTGGATACTCTCAACATTTCAAAAGTGTCAAAAAAATATTCATACAAAAAATTATTGTCATGTCAATTTGAATTGATAATTAGTAAAATAAAGTGCATTTAACATATCCTTGACTATAAATTTATAATACTTAGAATAAAGCGGCAAAGTAAAAATCTTCACCTAAAATAAAGCAGGAAACAAAATCTATTTTATTACTTTTTTTTTTCGAAAATTATTAGTAAAAAGAAACACATTTTTGGTGTGGAAAATATACAACCAATGAGCAACAATTTTGATTCTTATTAGGGTGTAGTTGGATCTTGAATTACAGGCATTCTATTAAAATCAATTAAACCCAAAAAACTGTACTAATACAAAAATCAATAATATATATTTAGCTAGTTCAAGTGGCGTTAACCCTTATTTTGCAATTTAGAAATTGTAGGTTCGATTCTCCTCTTCTTAGTAAGATTTATAGTATTTGCATTGTCATATTATGGCCAATAATTATTCGAATATGAATTAGCACTTTTTATATCCATTAGATTCACAGATCAAATCGCATTCGGTATATTATCTATTGTCTCATATTTAAATACAGTATGATCCGATCCATATTCTATTTGTTGACAACACATAATGCTAAAAAATTGACATTCAAGTAGATCCATTGATACTTATTGAATTACGGGCGTTCTATTAAAATCAATTAAACCCAAAAAACTGTACTAATACAAAAATCAATGATATATATTTAGCTAGTTCAAGTGGCATTAACCCTTATTTTACAATTTAGAAATTGTAGGTTCGATTCTCCTCTTCTTAGTAAGATTTATAGTATTTGCATTGTCATATTATGGCCAATAATTATTCGAATATGAATTAGCACTTTTTATATCCATTAGATTCACAGATCGAATCGCATTCGGTATATTATCTATTGTCTCATATTTAAATACAGTATGATCCGATCCATATTCTATTCGTTGACAACACATAATGCTAAAAAATTGACATTCAAGTAGATCCATTGATACTTATTTGAACTACATATCCTAAGCTTCTTTTATTTATTTATTTATTTATTTATTTATTTTATGAAAACTTTAGTCAATAATTAGAGTAAAATATTTTATTAAAAAAATAGTTATGGACTATACAAATGAGAAAAACACTCCACAATCTTAAAAGGAATTTAAAAATGTCACTAACAAGATTAATATTTGCCGTCCTCTAGTTCTTACCTAAAAATTTGTTTTCTTTTAAATTCAACATACCTCACATAAAATATTAAAGATTAATCTAAATAAACACATTAATATTCCCACGAAAAGAGCCGGACCTTAGTCTGCCCATGAGCATCGTTAAACTTCAATGCTCGTGTTTCTCAGCCATACTCATACAAGCATGTCTTTTCCAAAATTGGTGAAGGGCATTCTCGTCATTTTAGACGAGGGAATTTTTGTCCTTAAAGAGTGGGTTTCAAATTATTATTATTATTATTATTTTTTAAATAAAAATCCAATATCATTAGAATTATTTGAATATTACAACAACATTAAAAAATTTGCTCTAAAAAAATTTACACAAGTCGTATAGACATAGATCACATCAAAGTAATACAAAACGATAGCAGTTCATTTAAGAGCGGTGGTTCCACCTTAAGTGATGTATTTGTTGAAAGAAAATTGGCGCAACAAGAAGAGATTATATGTACAAACTCTCAACCAAAATGCCATCTTTAATCAATAATTGTTATGTTTATATCATCCATAAAGTAAGAATCCTTTCTTCTCTTTTTACATCAAGAACTAATTAATATCCTTTTCCTTTTTCTTTTTTTCTTTTCATCCCCCTCCCTATGAACCATATATCAACTTTCGACGTCGAAAAAAATTTGACATGCAAAAGATTTGCAAGTTTCTCAATTTTCAATACTGTAATCTAAAGCTAAAACAAACATGATGAGCATATCCTAGCTTCCAAGCTTGCGAAAACCCTTCAATTCGGCTAAAAACTTTATACCTCCGGCTCAAACATGCTCCTTTGATCAACTCTGCAAATTCTTCTTCGGTACACGTGAAATTAGGATTTTGCCACTACCAACTAAGCAACCAAGAACATGCCACGGTTTTCTAAACCCGAAATCCCATCCCAAGGCACCAATGCAGGGAAAAATTATTAGATATAACCATTGTAACGATGACATGGTATAATAGATCGAGTGTAACCATTTGATAACGAAATAAAAGATTCAGATCATTTCAGTGGCACTTTTGTAATATGTAGCCCCCCTGCATGCAGGGGAATCCATCCCTTGGCTCAGAAATCCAACGAGCGACATTAAATCTATACCACTTCATCATTACAACTATTGCAATGAATATGTAGTCCAATGCAGGGTAGGGTGGGTGTGAGAAGAGAGTTGAACCTGAAGAGGGTTGGGGCAATCACGCAGAGATACTGTTGAAGCCAAAATAGACAGTTTTTTGTTGAAACGCATTGATGGCGTAGTCCACTTGCAAGTGACCAATGCGTGACTTGAACCGTAGGCCGTATCCAAGTCCAACACCGGTTCCTGGTTTGCCATGTCTAAGAGCTGGATTTCCTACAAATATAAAGCAGAACATTTACTCATGTATCTTGGAAGCTAAATGGGGTAAAGAAAAACAGGAAAATGGAACAGAGAAAGAACCACAATAAAATAGGTATCAACAAATAAAGAGCATATTTTGTTTACAGTTCTCTTGCATGGGTAATGCTCAATATTTCATGCTTTGAATCTTCAGTGGCACCTGATTGCATATGGAAACAAATTCCGTGGTACTAATTTTATTTCCAATGGAAAAAAATTTCTCCTTAAATAATTCCAAGGAATTCATTCTTTCCATTTAAAACCTATTAAATGCAACCAAGTGAATCAAAGATAATGTCCAAAAGTTCCATTCACAAGACATGTGAGTAGTTTTTTTACTAAATTACAAGACTTTTTTTTTTTTGATAAGAAACAAAAAATTTATTGCCACTGAAGAACATACACCAAGAAGAAACATGACAATATACAGACTAGTGAAAGAGAATTCCACCAGACTGACATACAAACCTGCCAACTAGAAAAACACACCTAACACACTTAGGATTCACTACATTAACAAACTAGCGCAATCAATACTAAAAAGAAAAGATTCAGAACTATCAAGAGCTCTAGATGCCGTAGCCCACAATCCTATTAGAAATATGATATAATCCCGCAAATCCTCAACTGAATTGCTTTTCCCTTCAAAAATACGTTTGTTCCTTTCCATCCATACACTCCAAGCTGCAGCTAGCACTGCAAATCTTCATAGGACTTTCTGTTTGTTTCGGCCCTTATCAAAATGCCATTTGAACTCTACTAACTCAGACCACCTCCTGGGAATAGCACCAACTATCCCGAACGCCTCAAATAACCCTGCCCATATCCTCCTGACGAACCCACAATGAAGAAGGATATGATCAATGTTTTCCTCATAATGTTTGCACATCACACACCAAGAGGGGGACAAACACCATGTAGGCCTCCTCTTTTGAATCACATCACATGTGTTAACTTTCCCCTTTAAAGCGAGCCAAGCGAACACTTTAATTTTGGAAGGAACTCCATGCTTCCAAATGAAACTGGATTGAGAAGTTGAAACCGACTGAGATGATTGAGTGAGAACGTCAAAGAAAGATTTACATGAAAAAATACCGAAAGAATGTGCCATCCAAGATCTTTTATCGGGATAATTCTGGTTCGAAGAAACATCCTGAATCAGCTCCATCATGGCTGAAAATTCGATAATAATCATTAAAATTTCTGCAAAAAGCAGGTCCCAAGAGAAGCTTGGACACGAAGAGGAAACCGATTGAATAGACATGTTTTGATTGCAAGATAGGTTGAAAATCCTAGGAAATAAGTCCTTCAAAGGACTACTCCCCACCCATATATCCTCCTAGAAACAAACTTTATCTCCCACACCCAACACTAATTTAATGTTTTGCATAAAATCAATTCACACTTTAGAGATCGACTTCCATGGGGCACGAAGAGTGCCACTGATCCCAATGCCTGCATCCCACCTATAATGAGACCCATACTTACTTTCGATAACAGCATACCAAAGTGAATCTCTCTCCAAAGGAAATCTCCATAACCATTTCCCGAGCAAAGCCATATTTCTTTTTATAATATTCCCCACACCCAACCCCCCATTCAATTTTGATTTCGAAACCTCATCCCAATTAAATAGATGATCTCTCTTCCCTTCTCCGAAACCTTCCCAAAAAAATTCTTTCATTAATGTTTCCAAAATTCTCGCCGATCTTTTAGGAATTTTAAAAACTAAAAGATAATAAATTGGGATGCTCCCCAGGACCGCTTGTAACAATACCAATTTTCCCCCTCTCGACAAACAACTTCTATGCCACCCTTCAATTCTCTTTGAGATCCTCTCGATGACAGGGTCCCAGAAAGCCATACTACTAGGATTACCACCCAACGGCAACCCCAGATAGTTAAGAGGCCACTCACCACTGCTACACCCCAATTTTGGAGCGATGTCGGACAGCCTAATAGGGTCCACATTCAACCCTACTACCACACTTTTTGACAGATTAATATTCAGCCCAAAAACAAACAAAAAGATCTTAAGGATTTCTTTCAAATTTTCAATGTACTGATCCTCATTTGGGATGAAGATGCTATCGTCCGCAAACTATAAATGAGAAACTTCTACGCTAATTTGCCCAATTTTAAAACCCCTCATCTCGTATTCGCTCGCTCTTTTCATAAGCCTACTAAGGACATCCGCCACTAAAATAAATAAAAATGGAAATAGCAGTGTTCTAAAAATCGGATTTTATCGGCGATAAATCGGCGATTTATCGGCGATAAATCGGCGATTTATCGGGAATCGGCACAGCACCGATAGGATTATCCATGATCGGCCGGAAATATCGGCAATGGAGAAATCGGAAATTTATCGGCAATTTATCTCCGATTTATAGCGATAAATCGTAATCGGCGATAAATTGATTTTTTTTTTAACGTTCCCAAAGTAAACGACGTTGTTTTCTTACCTGAACCCTAATCGTTTTCTCTCCAACAAATCGACCTCGCCTTTCTCTCCCACTCGACCTCGTCTCTCTTTCCCACTCTTGACTGCCGTTCCTCTCTGTCTCTCTGCTGCTCTATTACGCCCCTCTTTCCCAGCCGTTCCTCTGTCTCTCTGTTGCTCTGTTTCAACAAGGAATCAAGGACACAACAAGCGAAGAATAGAAGAGAGAGGGGGGAACGAAGAGATAGAAAGAGAGAAAGAGAGAGAGAGAGAGAGAAATCATTGAACGAAAGAGTCGAATAAGAGGAGGGAACGAAGAGATCGAAATAGAGAGAGAGAGAGTGAGAAAGAGAGAAGGGAACAAGAATCACCGACTGACTGAGCACAATAGATTTTTTCTTTTATTATTTTATTTTAACAAATTGCAAAACACCCCCTTCATTATTTTCATTTAACACTTTACACCTTAATCTATTAATATCTATTTTGCTACCCCTACAATTATGTTTTGTTTAGCATATTGTATTATTATTATATAATATATTATTTAAAATATTATTTATATTGTAAACAGTGCATATCCGATTTTTTCCGATTTATCCCCGATAAATCCCCGATAAAATGAAAAATCCCCACTCCCCACCTTGCCGATCGATTTCCGATTCACGATTTTTAGAACATTGGGAAATAGCGGATCACCTTGCCTCAATCCCCTAGATGCACCAAAATGCCCAAGTGGTTTACCATTTATGATTACCGAGAAGTTTACCGAAGAAAGACAACCCCTAATCCATCTCCTCCATCTTTCCCCAAAACCTTTTTTCTCCAAAACAAATTCCAAAATATCCCAACTGATATGGTCGTAAGCCTTCTCAAAATCGATTTTAAAAACTACCCCTTCTTTTTTTTTTGTTCTATACTCTTCCACAACGTCATTGGCAATTAGGACTAAATCTAGTATATTCCTTCCTTGCACAAACGCTCCTTGGGAATAATCAATGGTTTCACCCAACACCTTTTTCAATCTCAAAGAAAGTACTTTTGCCAAAACCTTGTACAAGGAAGTTACAAGGCTAATCGGTCTAAAGTCTTTGATTGAGATAGAACTAAACTTCTTCGGAATAAGACAAATGAAAGTGGCGTTTGTCTTGACATTAACCACTCCATTATTATAAAATTCCCCGAAAACCTTCATAATATCCTCTTTTATTGTGTCCCACCCATGATGCAGCGCCTCCATCATAAACCCATCCGGCCGAGGGGCTTTATCCCCTCCACAAAGAAATAAAGCTGCTTTGACCTCCTCCTCTCTAAATGGCTCCTCTAACAACCCTCCGATCACCTTATCAATGGCTGCCCATTCCAGACCTTCAATACCAAATTTCTGCCCCTCATGCTCTTTGAATAAGTTCTCAAAAAATCCCACAATTTCACACTTTATCTCCTTTTCCGACTGAATCAAAACACCACTAGAGTTCTCAAGCTTATTAATAACTTTACTTGCTTTCCTATTGTTAAATAGTTTGTATAGATATATATTAGGTGTACATTCCTAAGTTAAATAATTTCCTAGTTTAATAGCGATTCTTCTTGTATAAATAGGAGCTCTCATTATTGTAAATCAATATAACAATTTCTCATTATTCTCTCACATGGTATCAGAGGTATTAGTGAGAAAAAAAAACCCTATTACAATCTCTGTTTGTTGTGTTTTTCATTCTAGCATTCATCCCACCAAACCCTAGCCGCCAACAACCAAGGAGTCGTTCAAAACCCTAGTTGTTTCGCGTGTATCCTACCTCTTTCACATCACACAACCCACACAGAGGTGGTCGGAATTCCCAGACGAGTCCACGCCTAAAAACTCACCGAAAAATTCCGTCCCACGCGCCACTGCCTTCCTGCGTGTGAGATCCACGCGCCACTGCTTCCAGACGCGCGTGTAGGTGCGTGAACAGTAGATTCTCATCCGAAATTTCCAAATCTCCTTTTTGGCTCAGACCCTACTGTTTTTCAGTATTTTTCTGGTATTTTTTGGCCTTTTAAATTCTTACTTGTGTTCATTCTTAATGAGTAATCCTAATAATATGCTGCCTAGCAAATCTTTCCTAAGTTTTGCGACTACTCCTATCATATGTTCTGAAAAATTGAAGAGCCCCAGTAATTATATGTCATGGTCTGCCTCTGTTGAATTGTGGTTTATGGGCCAGGGTTATGAAGAACACTTAGTAAAACGTGTTACCGATACTGTTGAAAAAGAACAGTCGCAATGGAAACAAATTGATGCATTTTTATGCAATGTTCTATGGCAATCTATTGATCAAAGTCTTGTTGGCCAATACCGACCTTATCGCACTTGTTATGAGGTGTGGCAAAAGGCTAAGAAACTTTATTCAAATGACATAAATCGTCTTTATATTGTTGTCTCTCACATGAAGATGATTAAGAAACAGGATCATGATATGCAAGAATACATAGGCCAAATCGAGACTCTTCGACAGGAATTTAATAAGTTAATGCCCCTCTCAACTGATGTTACGCAACAAGAAGCTGATCGTGGAAAGTTCTTTATGGTTCTTGCACTAGTAGGGTTGCCTACTGAACTTGATTCAGTTCGCAATCAAATTTTGGCGAATCTTGGGGTTCTTACTATGGATACAATCTTTGAGCAGTTGATTCGTATTTCTGCACCTCTAAGCATCCCAAGCAATTCTGCCACTTCCACTGATTCTGCTATACTTGCCTCTCAAGTGACTCCTCGACAGGATGGTAAAGGCGGGCAGCGAGGTCGAACTCGCCCTAAATGTACTCATTGCAATAATCAGGGCCATACAGTAGATCGTTGCTACAAGCTTCATGGCTATCCGCCTAAGGTTGCCAACATTTCACAATATGATCCATCCTCTGGGGATACACCTGGGACTATGACTGTACCTGCTGCTGAGTATGCTGCATTTCAGAAATTTAAGGAGAATAACCAGTCGTCAGCCATAGCCTCAACCAGTCAAACTGGTAATCATATTGCTTGCATATCTCAATCATCCTCTCTTGGGCCATGGGTACTTAATTCTGGTGCTTCCGATCATATGTCTGGTAACAAGGATTTGTTTTCTCGTATTATTTATTCTAGTACTTTATCTACTGTTACCTTAGCTGATGGTTCACGAACTAAAGTTAGAGGAATTGAACAAGCTACTCCTTTGCCTTCTCTATCTTTAGATTCTGTTCTCTTCATACCAAATTGTCCTTTTAATTTAATCTCCATTAGCAAATTAACCTAAACATTACCTTATTCTGTTACCTTTGTTGCTAATTCGGTTCTTGTGCAGGATCGGAACACCGGGAGGACGATTGGAGTAAGATGTGAGTACCGTGGGTTATACTACCTTTCCCCACCACCACCCCTTGTAGCATGTGTTGCCGTTGATCCACCCACCATCCTCCATCACCGGTTGGGACATCCTAGCCTACAGAAGTTACAAAAGATGGTGCCGAGTCTTGCGAGTCTGTCTTCTTTAAAGTGTGAGTCTTGTCAGTTAGGGAAGCATGTTCATAATTCTTTTTCTAGTCGTCTCAATAAATAAGCAGAGTCACCTTTTGCTTTAGTTCACTCAGATATATGGGGTCCTAGTCGTGTTAAATCTACTTTGGGTTTTAGTTATTTTGTTACGTTTGTTGATGATTTTTCTCGTTGTACTTGGTTATTTTTAATGAAAAATCGTTCAGAATTATTCTCCATATTTCAAAAGTTTTGTTTTGAAATTAAAACTCAATTTGGCACTACTCGAAATTCTTATCCCATTTATAATTTCCTGAGTTATCATCATTTATCTCCATCATATACTGCCTTTGTGTCGTCCTTGTCCCCTGTTTCTATTCCAAAAAATGTAGGAGCAGCTCTTTTGGACCCCGGTTGGCGTTAAGCGATGGTTGATGAGATGTCTGCATTACATTCTAATGGCACTTGGGATTTAGTGCCCCTTCCTCCTGGAAAATCTACAGTTGGTTGTCTCTAGGTTTATACTGTCAAAGTTGGTCATGATGGAGCTATTAACCGGTTGAAGGCTCGATTGGTTGCAAAAGGATATACCTAGATTTATGGGCTTGATTATGGCGACACGTTCTCTTCGGTTGCCAAAATGGCCTCTGTTCGCTTATTTCTCTCTATGGCAGCCATTCATAACTGGCCCCTCTATCAGTTAGATATTAAGAATGTTTTTCTTCATGGTGAATTGCAAGAAGAAGTTTATATGGAGCAACCTCCTGGGTTTGTTGCTCAGGGGAGTCTAGATCTCGATTGGTGTGTCGCCTCCGACGTTCTCTCTATGGACTTAAACAATCCCCCTGAGCTTGGTTTAGGCGATTCAGTTCGGTTGTTCAACAATTTAGAATGACCCAAAGCGAGTCTGATCATTCAATGTTTTACCGCCACTTACCCTCCAACCGATGGATCTATTTGGTTGTGTATGTGGATGACATTGTGATTACCGGAAATCACCAAGAGGGTATACAGAAACTCAAGTAACATCTATTCCAACACTTTCAAACAAAAGATTTAGGCAAACTCAAGTACTTTTTGGGAATAGAAGTTGCTTAATCTCAACATGGCGTTTTCATCTCCCAAAGAAAGTATGCCTTGGATATCTTAGAAGAAACAGGCATGTCCAGCTACAAACCGTCGAGACTCCGATGGATCCGAATGCTAAGCTTCCACCTAATCAGGGGGAGCCTTTACCAGACCCGAGTAAATACAGGAGACTTATTGGTAAACTTAACTACCTCACAGTAACACGTCCTGGTATTGCGTTTTCGATGAGTGTTCTCAGTCAGTTTCTAAGTACTCCATGTGATACCCATTGGGATGCAGCTATTCGTATTCTAAAGTACATCAAGAGAGAGCCAGGCAAAGGCCTGTTATATGAAAACAAGAGGCATACTCAGGTGATTGGCTATTCAGATGCAGATTGGGCAGGCTGTCCGTCCGATAGACGCTCAACCACTGGATATTGCATTTTTGTTGGGGGTAATCTCGTGACTTGGAAGAGCAAGAAACAATCCATTGTCGCTCTATCCGCTGCTGAAGCAGAATATCGAGCCATGGCTAAAGCAACATGTGAGCTCATATGGCTGAAACAATTACTCCAGGAGCTAAAATTTATGGAGGTTCAGCAGATGAAATTAATATGTGATAATCAAGCAGCTCTCCATATTGCCTCTAATCCCGTCTTTCATGAGAGGACCAAGCATATAGAGATTGATTGCCACTTTATTCGAGAGAAGATTCTTTTAGGGGACATTGCTACCGGATATGTCAAGTCAAATGACCAACTAGCAGATATATCTACAAAGTCTCTCGGGGGTCCTTGAGTCAATTATATTTGTAACAAGCTAGGAACATACAATTTGTACGCTCCAGCTTGAGGGGGAGTGTTAAATAGTGTGTATAGATATATATTAGGTGTACATTCCTAAGTTAAATAGTTTCCTAGTTTAATAGCAATTCCGGACATTGCTACCGGAGCTCTCATTATTGTAAATCAATATAACAATTTCTCATTATTCTCTCACACCTACCACTAGCTATCCTATGAAATAGTTTAGTATTATTATCCCACCCAATTACTCCCTTCACTTTTGTTTTTTGATACCACGAGATTTCCTCCTTAACTATCATTTCTTCCAGCTTTCTTTTCAATTCCCTCCTTTCCCCCTTAGACAATTTTAATGATTCCTCCCTTTTATCAATTTCCCCAATTCGTCTCAAAACCGCATCTTTCTCCGATCTTATATCATCAAAAATCTCTTTAATCCACTTAATAACATCTTTTTTCACCTCCCCTAATTTCAACATGAACTTGTGACCCTCCCACCCTTGACATTCACACCTATCCCACCAATTTTTGAACAGCTCTTTGAATATTTTTTTCCTTGAACCACTTATTTTCAAACTGAAAAGGTGTGGGACCCCACTTGAAGCAATTCGTGTCAAGAACAATCGGATAATGATCCGAGGTAGCTCTCACTAATGCTTCTTACCTCACCGATTTCATCAAATCTTCCCAACCCAAAGAGGACAAAAATCTGTCAATCCTAGAACAAGCAAGACTATCCCTCATGTTAAACCAAGTGAATTGCGTATTAATTAATGCGATATCCCTTAACCCCGTTTCTCTAATGAATGCATCAAAATCTCTCATGCTTTTAGTAATTCTCCCTCCCCCTAGGTTCTCCGAAAGAAATCGCACAACATTAAAATCCCCCCCACACACCATCTACCCCCACAAAGACTATACACATCCCTTAATTCTACCCAAAAGTCTTTTCTCTCTCTTGACTTACAAGGACCATATACCCCTGTAAGCCACCACTCGTGTCCCCCACAACCAGATGAAAAAGAACCGAGATCGTGAACTTTCCTAAGATAGATTCAACCCCTCTTAAAACTCTAGAATCCCAAATAATAAGAATTCCCCCCGACCTACCCGATGATGACAAAAAGACCCACTCTTTGAATCTAACTCCCCGCACACTTCCAATGAGTAGCCTATTGATTTCTTCTTTTTTTGTTTCTTGAAAAATTACTACATCCGGTTTTTCTTTACTAAAAAATTCCTTAATGACCCTCCTCTTTTCCCACCTTCCCAGCCCCCGAACGTTCCAGCTGAGAATTTTCATTTAAAACCACTTGAGTCCCCATTAACCCTAACCCCCGTCCCTCTTTTAACCTTACTAGATCTATCATAGTTCACATTACTTACAAGATTTGTTAACTCTCTTTCTTATTTTCCTATTAGTCCCATTATTACTGCCTTTATTGTTATTAGATTCTCTCTGATACTTGCAATTAATTGGTACTAAAGACAAATTCAATTTTTTCAAAAAAACCGATAATTTTTGCCATTCCTCTTTACCTAAAGCACCTTCCAAACCATCGCCCTTAACCCCGGCTAGCTCATTGGAAAGATTAAACGGTGTTTTAGATTCACTTTGGTAACCATTTACTCGAAATGTATCACGAGTTTCATTTCCTGAGTCTAAAAGTAACTTGGATCAGTTACACTAGCATCCCCTTTGTCCGTTAGATCCCTGTTATGAAAAATAGATAATTGCATACTTAAATAAGATGGGGAGGGGAGAATAGGAGAGATGTTACCCAATTTAGAAGAAGAGACAGGAGCTTTTGGTGTAGGCTGATTTTTTGGGGAATGCAATGGAGTTCCATCCGCTTTAGTGTTGCCGTGCTCACTCCTCATGGAATCGTCAACCTGTTCTGTGCTCATTGGATTCGGTTCATTAAACATGTAGCTTGTCCCCAAATCACTATCCTTTTCAAAAACACTCTCCTCCTCCATTCTATATTTTTCAAAATCGGATTCCTCACCCCGTTCTTCTTCCACCAGAACCTCTCGTGGAATATTCGTATCAAAAAATTTGTCATCAACTTGTAAATACTCCCCACCGGAAGGCATGAAATCTTCTATTTGATCAACTGAAGTTTCCGCCCCCTTCTTTTATTGACTAAACGCACTCCATCCTCTCCTTCAGTAAGGTATACGGGCATATCGGCTTCTGCATTCTCTGTCCTCCGAAGTTCTATCAACACCACCCTCCTCTTCATCTGAATTACAAAACGGATCTTCATCTCCCCTTAATAATGTGATGCGTCTGTCTTTAGTTTTATTATTGAATAGACGAACCTGCTCATAGTCTCTCCTAATCACACCCTTTTTAAATTGATTTTCTCTCCCCTTGACTCCAGAATTCCCAGTACTCTTCCCAATATTAGTTTCTTTACCCATGCTACCATTTGCCTTATCCTAGTTACTTTCCAACAAGACATTTTTTCTTTCTTCTTTCTCCGATGTATCTGATTTTTCTACCTCTATCCTTTCCTCTTCTGATATTTTCCCGTCTGTCTGTTCACCATCTGATTCAATTTTTTTTATTGTACTTCATCTCCGGAAAGATTAATACTGTATCAACAAAAATCTAACACATCGGTAGTTAATTTCCGGCGTTCCAAACCCCTAAAATTCAGCCTAGACATCGCTCTTAAACGAACCGTAAATTCCTCCTCGTCCACCTCTATATCTATCTCTGATGGAAAAAATGCCGTTGGATTGCCCTTTACTTTCAGTCTAGCTTTGAAAATTTGTTGCATTTTTTCCGTCCGGTGATGAACCTGAATGAGACCCCCGCATTTAGCACCTACGGCCTCAAATATTTCTTTAGTCCACCAACGCAGTGGTAAATCCTCCACTTCAATCCAGCCTCCTATGCATGAAACCTTCCTATTCCACGCCAGGTCTTCTTGTTGGTACCATCCTAATAAAATAACTTTAAAAGGACCAAGAATGATCATCACTTTTTTCTTGCTTATCGACTTGGCGAACTCCTCATCCTCACAATAAAATAAAACTTTGTCCGGTTGAAAGGGGTCAGCTTCACACGATTGTTTATGAAATTGCTTAATGAATTTTGGATATCCCCCCAGTTGTCCCACAGGTTTTCTCTTGTGCAAACTACAATATGTCCCCAATCATCACTAGTAGGCTCTCTCATGCCACAGCTCCCTCACGCCATAGCTCCTTTTTGAATTCACCTTACCGGGCTCAATTTCCTTTTCCCTGTTCGAGTTCTCCCTAATTGTTGCCTTAGCTTGCACGCTATGAGTCCCTAAGTTCTGCACTGTCCTTCGTATTCTCCAATGATTCTCCCTTTGATGAACTGGATGATCATAAAGAAGATGGTGCAATTCTTCAGCAATACACAACCAACCTTCCCCTTTTGCCCCACCTGGGAAAGAAACAAATCTCTTCACTATACCTTGTTGGAGTATTAATAAGCTTATGAAACTACCCTTCTTGTTGTCGTAGCGCTGCAACAGAAATAGAGTATATGAAGCCTGATATTTGTTGAAAAAATTAACTTCATTAACCTGGTTCTTTGCCTTTTTCAGGTTCTGAATCATCCAATCAATACCACCAAAATCAATACTAATAGAAAACTTTTTTTCCCGTATTTCTTCCACTATTGTAACCGAAGCCCCTCCATTGTTGATGCTAAACAAAAAAGACTTGTATTCAAACCAAAGCCTCCTTTGTCTACAAGAATAATCTGCAATAAGAACAGGTCGGTATTTTTTATCGAAACTGTGCCCGGATTTTTCCTTTGTATGTTCCACGAACTGATACCTACTCTGCTGATTGCCCATAATCTGTTTATAAGAGACTCGATTAAACCCCTCCTGCATGCTAGAGCCGTTCTTCCTCCAATAGTTAACTGAATCGAACAAATGACTCTTCATCTTCCTCTCAGATTCAATATGAAACAAACAAGAAAAAGGGCTTGAGCACTATAAGGATAGCTTAGCTGTGACGACGAGGAAGGGAGAATGAAAGGACGAAAGAATAAAAGTGAAAAGAAGAGAAAATGGAGCTGAGAAAAGATGAGAAGTGGCCGATGGAGAGAAATGGATAGAAATGGGATGCTTTTGGTCGGAAACTGATGATTAAAAGATTGGAAGAAGATGATGAAAAAGGACGATGGTGATAGTGGTGCAGGACGATGATGAGAGGAGGGCTTTTCATCTTCTAGAGAGAGAGAGAGATCTTATTTGACCTACTAAATTACAAGACATTTCATATCACAAAAGTTTCAATCTGAAAGTCCTAAACCCCTGAGGGCATGCGAGAGATGCATTTTATTTGCAATATTTTGGCAAAAGATTGTTGACCTTGTAGGTCTTAATCTTATTTTAATAATAACAATAATTTAATTATGTGTAATTTAACATGTTTCTTTAATTAAGAATATAGTTTTCTTACTTGGAAAATCAAGAAAGCATGACACATGACAATGATCATTCTATCAATATCCGATCAAGTCAACAAAGCATTAGACAAGGAGTCAAAGAAGATCAATCTCATCAATGCTATTCATTAAGATCAAGGACAAGGAGTCAATGAAGATCAATCTCATCAAAGTGTTTCATGAAGCACAAAAGATCAAGGAAGTTAATCAAGCTTCTTAAAGGCTAGATACTTTATTATTTGAGTGAGTGGTTAACTTTATGTAAAGTTATTATCATTGATCACAAACTAAGTTCAAACATGATTATATATCATTCATTGCATTCAAACTCTTTGAAAATCAAAGCTTGAATTAAATCTCATTTGCAAAGCTATTTCTCATAAACAGGTTTTCTTGTAAAAATCATATCTAATTTATCCGGTTGATTTAATGTTCAAAACCAACTCCAACATGCTTAAAATAACCCCTAGAACACTCCCCAAGCTTTCGGTTGATTTTAGGTTTGAGTGTTCATGGACGGGCAGAAGTATGTAGTCGACTACATGGTTTTTGTGTGAGTCGACTACACCATGTAGTCGACTACATGGTTTTTGTGTGAGTCGACTACACCATGTAGTCGACTACATGGTATATGAGTGAGTCGACTACAAGGCCAAAATCTAGCCGTTGGAAAGTTGGTAAATGTCTAGTTTTGACTCATAACTTCTTGTAACCACTTCAAACGGCCATATCCTTTTGCAAGCTATATATATATGAGGTCTTAGACATGTTTTTACACACTTGAATGATTATACAAACTCATTTTTCATACATTCTCATTATTCAAGTATTCAAGCTAATGCATTGATTGTATTCATCATATTTGAGTTTAAACTTATTGATCAATCTTGATAATTCTACTGTGAGCTTCAATTGTATTCTTTAAACACTTGAGAGTTGTTATTTATTGGTGTGAGTCACCAAACACTTTGTAATATTCTTTTGTGAGATCTAAATCTCACAAGTCAGCAAGAAGGTCAATACTTGTAAAGTGTAGTGAGACAATTACACTTGAGTGATTGTGAGAGGTTAATCTCATAGTTTAGCAAGAGAGATATCTTGTGTGAGTATTGTGGTAAAGCAATACTTGTAGAGTGTGTGAGAGGATACACTTGTAGTGGTTTGTTTTTCACCCGGAAGAAAAACGGTATTAGTGAAACTTCTCAGGGAACCAACCGAGCGCGGAAGTAAAAACTAACAAGCTGAACCGTGTAGACAAAAAGTCTTTGACTTCTATCGGTTTAATCTTTCTAACTCTAAGCTCTTTACTTTATTGCTATATCTTTGCTTGTGTTTTGTTTGCTATTAAGTTTGCTTGTTTTAATTAATTATTTTCTTGATATATTTGTTTAGTAAATTTGTTTTGCTTAAACCTTTTTAGAAAAGTTTTTAATTCCGCATTAGTTTTTAAAACCCTATTCAACCCCCCTCTAGGGTTAAAATTCGACCAACAATTGGTATCAGAGGTTATACTCTTGTTTTGATTTCACAATCTTAGAGTCCTTGATCATGTCTTATTATCAAGGAACCAGCCTTTCCGAAGGTGCTTCTATTTATAGACCGCCATTGTTTGATAGCAAAAATTATAGTTATTAGAAAGATCGCATATGCACATTTTTACAAGCTAACGATTTTGAGTAATGGAGGGTTACACTTGTTGGACCCTATGAGATTACTAAAATCGATGAGAAGGGAAAAATTGTTACCAAATCGGTATCCGAATATGATGAGCATGGCATTAAGAAAATTCAAATCAATGCTAAAGCTTTAAATTCATTACATTGTGCATTGTCTATGGATGAATACAATAAAATCTCTAGTTGCAAAACCGCAAAAGAGATTTGGGACAAGCTTGAGGTTGCCCATGAGGGAACTTCTCAAGTCAAGGAGGACAACATTAATATACTTGTCCATGATTATGAATTGTTTAAGATGGAGCCTAACGAATCTCTTGTTTCCATGTATAGTAGATTCTCCATTATTACTAACGCTTTGGATCTTCTTGGCAAGACCTATTCCAAGAGGAGAAGAAACGGAATATTCTTAGAATTCTTCCCAAGAAATGGAGACCTAAAGTGACGGCCATACAAGAGGCCAAGAATCTCAAGACCTTGAACATGGATGAGCTATTGGGTTCATTAAAAACCCATGAGAAGGAGTTGGCAAGAGAAGAAAGAGAAAAGAAAGCAAATCTAATGACAATCTTTACCTTAAAGCCAAAAGAAGGAAATGATGGAAAAGGCTCAACAAAAGGAGATGAAGACATGGCACTTCTCTCTAGGAAATCTGAGAAATTCATAGCAAAGAAAAAATTCTCACAAGGGAAGATCAACAACTACCCCTCATCCTCAAAGAACTTCAATGATAGATCAACTCATCCTAAAATTGACAATGAGGAAAGAAAATGCTTCCATTATCAAAAACCGATACATTACAAGTCAAATTGTCCGGTTAGAAAAGATGAGAAAAGAGAGAAGAAAGCACAGAGGGAAGAGCTATACAAAAGGAGTTGGGAATGGTTCTCCCAGTGGTCCTTTGATGTCATAAACATTAAGGGAAAAAACAATGTAATTGCAGATTTCTTTTCTAGACCTCAAAGCCTCTCGTCCCACATCGCTACTGCAATACTTCATGTTCCTCATAAGTTGGTACAAATACCTCCGTCTCCATCGGTAATCCCTTGTATTTGTCCCATTACTCCAATTCACTTTCTCATTATGAGTGTTTCTGATGCCATCCAGCAGTTACCCGACGGTATCCAAAATGAAATCCTTCAATTTGGCCTCCATTCCCGAGATGAAGATATGATACAGAAATTCCTTGAAATCACAATAAGGAATCATGGTGTACACTTTCGTGGTCTTAAACTCCATCCACAATATCCCTATTGTTCTCTGTTTCATCTTCATTATCTCAACCGTCTCCATACGGAATCCCTCGTTTTCTTATGGTACCTCACTAGACAATACAAGATAGCTTTCCTGTTTGATGCCCTAAAATTGTACCGGTACCTCAGTTTCGTCACAGGTGATCCTGAAGTGAGATATCATATGCTCGGTGGTCCTGCTTCTCTGAACCTTGCTACTTTCCTCTCATGGTTCAAGCCTCTCTATAGATGGTAGGATGAATTGCAAACTCATCATTATTGGTACGTGCTAATTAAGTTCTATGGTCCTATGAGAAATCCCCCAGGTGACATCACCCACAGGAATGCTGAAATCATAGAATGGTATTCGTACAACCTTGCTAAGACAACAATGGAGCCGTACAACATTGACTGGGTCTTTTTCCTTCAATGGATTTGTTCTTTGAACGGCGTTACTCTTTCTGACATCCCTGAACAGGTGAAATTTGGTCAATCCCCGTGGAATAATAACAACCAGGCATGTCATAGATTTGTAATGAAAAATCTCACCTTTTTCAGTGTCCGTTCGTGGGATATTGGTTTCAGAAGCTCCGATACAGATGATTTTGTCGGCATCAACTCAAAGACAGACGATTCAGATGACTAAGTTAACTCAGCTAACTCACATCTCAAACATAGTGTCTGCATGTCGCGACAAAAGACTTTAGCAGTAAATTCCTTTGGCAATGTTTAGCCACGTTTTTCTTTTGCTTTTTGCTTTTCATTTGTCGACAAGCTGTATTATTTACCTTTGCTTTTTATCAGTTGTATAATTGATTTACTTTCTTGTTGTAATGTTTGAATGGTTGTAGTGTATTTTAGCTGCCTATATAAGGAGCTAAGTTAGATAGTTGAAAGCATTGAATTTTGGTGTCTGAGTCTGGTTGATAGGCTGCTTGCTTATTGTAATTCCCTCTCTTCATTAATGAAATGTCCCATGGGTTTTGTAAAAATCATCATGAGCTTTGTCTAATTGTTGATATACTCACTTTAGTTTTCAGTATTATTTTATTATTTGCTTTGTGTATGATCTTCTGTAGAAGATAAGTCCCACGTAATCTTCGGTGTAAGGTCACCCGTAGCGATTAAGCTTTTAGGAGAGATGGTTTCTAACATGATATCAGAGGTCAGGTTCTGCAAGGTCTCTGGTTCGAATCCTCCCGCTTGCATTTGTTTCCCCATTTGTGTCTGTGCAGTATGCACGTTGTTGTTTGTGCGCGAAGTGCACCTTTGTTTGGTTTCGTTTGTCTCTCCACATGAAAGGGAGTGTCCACGTGCGAGTGGCTCGCACGTGGGGGGGAGTGTTGAAGAGTATGATATACATTGTTGGCCCACTACCTAACAGTTTAAGTTTTTGAGAAAGATGGTTTCTAACACCAAATCATTCATTTCTCTTTCCAACTTCTCGTATAACTTAATTGTTTTCCCAATCATTTTCCAGCTTCCTAGCAAAAAAACCCTACGAAACTAAGGATGCCCGCTTGATTGCAGTTATTCTCCATGGAAAATGCCCAAGATTACTTTTCTCATATAAATGGTGTTTGCAAGGAATCAATTCTCATGGTACAGCTAGTTTTAGCGTAACTTTTCACTTTTCCATAGAAATCAAGAACCCCATAATTTCAAGGAAAAATTAAAATAAAAATACAATGAATTCAACTCGTTTTCATTTAACCAATCAAATGACCTTAAAATGTAATCTAATAAGTAGGATCTGAAATGACAAACATAAGTAAAGTATCTATACAAGGAAGACAGAACTAACCAGGAACGTGGAGAGCAGAGCCCATATCAGTTCCATAGTCCAAGAAAATAGCACCTTCAAACGTCTCATTCTGCATATAGCAACTATCATTAGAGGATGTAACATTTGAGAAATTTTTCCACAGCCCAGAGAAATGAAGTTTTGTAATCAAGTATAATGACAGTGTTATAACATCAATTACTGGCAATGAACATAAGTATATCTTCAATCAAACTTTGGCAGGCAAGAGGAAACAAAATTGTCTGGAGTTGAGAAATAAAATATCGGAGTGGCAATAAATAATAAGACATCCCAATAATGTATCAATCAGAAAAACAAACAACCAAACAAAGGACAGGAAAGTAAAACAGAATAGGAAGCTTATTAGTGAAGCTCAAGACATCCCCTAATCCTACAATAGATACAATGGCAAATAACGGGCAGAAAATAATATTAAACAGATTAATAAACAAAAAATAGTGGCAAGATATTTATCTATCCAGTATAGAGATTTTCCTTGAGAAATTTCAGCAACAGAGTTTCCTCTTCTACAGCACTCTACAAGTGTTGGTTACCTTGGAGGCTTTTCTGTTCAAACGAAAATATTCATTTCACTACAAGCCGTCTTCTGTTACTGTGTTACAAAGAATGGCTCTGGTAGCGATCTTCCAAACTGCCTTCATACTTATGTCACAACCCACATCGGTAGTGTAATGGGGAGGGCCTTGGCTTACAGTGGGTTAAATGAACTTAAAATACAACTTGGGCAGGCCTTTTTAGGGGGAGGACCCGGGCTGTGGCATCGTATCAAAACGGACTGAGAGACCTCAAGTATCCTAAATTACAAAAACGTGTCAAACATCTTTCTGAAAGATCAAGTTGTGTTGTGTCACCTGTCACGTGTTTGCGCTTTATAGGAATAGCAGCAAGCTCTTTTTAAAATTTGGACCACCTGATCTGAAATTTTCGATGATTGTTAGGCCTCAGTGAAATTGTCAATTTAATATCCAAGACTTCCCCATCATCAATTGCAATTTCAAACTGAATAAACCTAGAAGGTTCGCCTTTGACCTTAGTCCTTTCAGTGAACAGTTTACAATATCCCACTCTTCAATTAACTTCTCAACAATCTTTTCAAATGCACTTCCCATCCATAAGTTAAAATGATTAAACCCTGTTATCTAGCCTCCGGTAAAAACCAACCCTTGACATCAGAAAACGGCCAGTGATTTCGGGCATTTATTATATTCAACCTAAATAATCTTTATTTTAACAAGTGAAAAACCTACACCGTTTAATTAGAGGAGAGGGAACTGCTGAGCT
Source organism: Lonicera japonica (assembly GCA_021464415.1). Classification (NCBI taxonomy): domain Eukaryota; kingdom Viridiplantae; phylum Streptophyta; class Magnoliopsida; order Dipsacales; family Caprifoliaceae; genus Lonicera; species Lonicera japonica. The sequence goes on from CM038464.1 coordinate 87,949,048, forward strand.
AGCAGTGGTGAGATGCAACGTCCAAATGCAGGTGGGGCATCTTTGCCATTGAGAAATCCTACTTGCTCAAAAAAGAACTCTGTTTTTGAACCCTTTCAATGTATGTTCAAGAGCTGGATGCCTTTCCTTCAGTGCAATCCTTTAAATTTTGGACCTTCTGATGTGAAATTGCTGGAAACCAGAATTCCATTATTAATGGGTTTAGATTGACTACAATTGTGCTCCACCATTTTTTGAGCATTGTGCTGATTTTTGCAGTGTGGTTTTCGACCTCCCTCTCTTTTTCAAAGACTGTCCGACCAACTCACTACCCTAGCCTAACTATCACTAGTTGACACAGACAGACTACTCTGCCCACTCTTCTTCTGCTCTGCATCTTTATTAATAGGTGCCTCTAGTTACTTAGTTATGTAGATGTTTTTCCCAACTTTGGTGCTAGTAGCAGTTTGGTTTTACTGTTCTAAGGTACTTTTTTGGGCATTCCTGTTTTCAACAACAAAAGAAGCATTTGAATATTTATTTGGACACCTAAGTTCGAGTCAAGGGGGAGCAATTTTCCAACAAAGTGGCAGCATATTGATTTTGGTTTGACACCTCTTTGAATTTGAAGGGAGTGTTGGAAATCAAGATTCCCATTATTAATGGGACTAAACTGAGTTACGGAATTTATTTCGGTTATGGTTTTGGTCTATCTATGCCTTTATTGTCATTGGTCAAACTCAAACATACCACAGATAAGAGGTTTTATAAATTGAGTCATTCCTTAAATGTGTTGGGGTTCATTGTGTGTCCTTATAACCACTTTGGGAGTATATTATCGATATAATTTCATATTCTGAAATTCTACTGAAATGTTCAACTGAAACACAAAACAGAGGTGTTGCTTCCTTATTCCTTTTTTACCTCTTAATCTCTCAAACCTGGAAAGAAAGACTATTTAGGGAATTCAGAGGTTTACAAAAATGACCAAAATAGTTTTACGAGGAAACATGCTCAGCCTATATTGGCATCAAAGTTTAAGAAATATGACATTCAAAATATCACTAGAGAAAAAATAGGGGAAGTAAAGTCAGAAATCGATGTCAAATGTAACGATGAAACTAGTTCTTACCAAAGGGAATGTTAGTTCACTGTTAGCAACCAGACAAGATACACCAGATCCAACTGCACCCTCACCATATCCTCGCACGCTGCCAAGTCCCCCAATTGCAAATGCTTGATAAGGAGCTATGTCACCCCCAATATAACCACCTGTAAGGCTGACAAATGGAAAAGGTAATAGTAGATAAAACAGGAGTTGGAGAAAAATGGCTCGTTAAAAGTATAAAATAAACTAGATTTTTGTGCACAAGCAATGTGTGTACGATCTAGATAAAAGTAATTAAAGAAAGTTAACAAAAGCACACACATAACTAGTAGCACATTGGTTGACATTTTGCTAAAAGGGAGGATTCAAATCCCATTGATTACGCTGTAATGTATTTTTTATTTTATTTTTTTGTGAAATAAAATATCGCAGGGGCAATAAAGTTCTAGCTTTATAATATAGTAGATATAGAAGGCCTCAGGAATTCATGAAGTTGATAGGAGTCACAATTCAAATAAAGTTTCTTCGTTCTAACCCTGGCTTTCTTATGATCAGCCATTTAACTTAACTAGTAGTGGGACCGAGCCAAAAGCACTATCAACACTTAAAAAAATCATCTTCCATCTCAACCGCACAATCTTTTATCCCTTATACATTTTTTGGATTAAAAAACCATTGCCCCTTATTATAATGCTTCTAAAATCTTGCTTCTAAATCAGCTTTTCCTAGTTTTTTTTTTTCCTTATAATGGTATAACTTAACCATTTTCCATTTAAATTCCCCCTAGGATGCCTTTGCGTGGAGCACAGGCATTTAACATGATACTCACTACTTCTCGGGTTTTATTGTTTTACATTTCTTACTTCCTAGCTCTGCTTCTTGTATTTGAATTCACTTAGTTAAGCTTTGTTTACCTACTCAAGGGTCCAAAGAAAATATTTCTCACCTTGTCAAGAGAAATGCAGGCCCAAGTCGAACCCCCTTTGACGCAACAAACTTGAACCGTGCGAAGCCTAGCCACTTGGGTAGAAGATGAACCCCATATTCCATCTGCCCATTATACTGAAAAAGAAGAAAACTTTCAATTCAAATTAACTAAAATATGTTCATCATTCAGGATCACAGATTAACTTGGAAATACATTCTTAATGCCAACATGGCATTACGGATGCTTGTATTAGTTTGGTGAGCAAAGGTATATTACTCGAGCGACACTACGATCATCTGCCTTTGCGAATCGAAATTCATGCTTCAACACTGCCAAATTGTCGTAACAACGGCCACTGCATATCAAGAAACTCCAAGTTAGGCAGCATGTTCATCAGAAAGAGTATTGGTAAAGGGCATTTTTTCACTTTGCCCCCTGTTCTTAATGCGAAGTTAGACTTAACACCGTTTTCATACTCGTTACACTTTCCCCCCTGCATGTGGAGAATCTCAACGAATTACGTAAAATTGGGGATTGGGGGGTTGCTGGGGGAGGGAAGGGGAATATTTTATCTATTTAACGTATCCTTTGACTTAACCCCTCGTTTCCATGTAATTTTTGTACATTCCCCCACAAGCAGGGGCCAAAGTCTAGCTATTATGAAAACAGTGGGTTAAGTCTAATTCTACATATAAAACGGGGCGTAAAGTCAAAAAAGCCCATTGGTGAAAGCCTGAACTACCTGCAAGTCACTGGAAATCCATGAAGATCTCTACTTATTGAGCGGCCATCATCATTAACTGGACGGACATGCTACATGGTTCACAACAAATATCTCTTTATTTTATTTAAGTTTGGAATATAACTCATTCTTGGAACTGAAAATGTCCACAAACAAAACAATAGTCCCCAACGACTTTCATAAAAAACACCCACCTCAAACTTTACACTGGTTTTGCTGCTCAGGTTGGAATTTGCAGCCTCACGCTCAGGCTCATTTAAATCTAGCCCAGCAGAGAATCGACACAGATTTACACCTCCGCTACCGGAACGAGAGAAGTTCTCAAGAGGTAGGCCATGGACCGCAATCTCGGGTGATATGGTGTGCTGGTAAGCAACGTAAATTTGTATTAGTTGCCACAGAGTGGCATAAATTTTCTTTTATCCAAAATCTAGTTTTGCTCCAAATTCCTTGTTTAATTCTCAAAAATTACGCAGGAATGTGAGATTGGACCATAATTTTCTTGACACCTGGTTCAGATCAAATTCTCATAATGAAAATAAACATTGCTTCAGAATATTTTGAGGGCTGGGTCACTAAAAATTATTAAATCAAAGTTGGAAAATCTGCATACGTACTATAGTCAATACCCAATATCAAACTTTTTAATTATTATCATTCTCAGTTTAGGTTTCAAAGTAGACTACGAAGTTTCCATCAAGCCTATTTGGCGCAAGAATCGAATAAAGCAGACTGACATTCTAATGGCAACTAGAGGCCTAAACCAAATTTGTTAATTTTTTTTTTGGTTCCCCACGGGGCGTCCGGGCCAGCTTTCGCGCACCTCGACTAATCCCCGCTCACGGTTCGTGGTTACCGCTGGCCAAGCATTATTTTGACAATGCCGGAGTTCGACCTTGGGAGCTCCAAGTCGACCCAAGGTTGTCCCAGTGGCAGCCTTATACCACTGGGCATACCACTGGGCCAAGAGCCTTATTAAAAAACAAACTTTTTCTTTCAAATCCCAAAAGGGGTTTCAGAATTTAGGTTGAATTTACATCAATTAATTCTTTCTAGTCAAATCATATCCAAATTCAAAATTTTCACTAAGTGCCAGCCTCCATGCTTTTCCCTTACCTGCAGAATGTTAATAATTAAACAATAAATAATAAAAGCAAAATGGCAGAAGTGAGCAACCTGAATGACATAAGACTGTTGAGCAGACCCTTGAGGCCATTGGCTCCTATAAGCTATCAAGACACTGGAATCTGATAGTCCCTTATCACACAATACATCAAGCTTCTCGCTCTTGCCAAATAAATTGGGATGTTTGATGCAAAGACTGCAAAGATAACAATCAAACATAAACCGGATTATAATAACCAGAAAAGAAAGCATATCCGAAAAAATTGATAGAACAATATGGCTCCGTCTGAAAACAAAGTAGGAAAACGATTGGAAAAGTAGTCAGTTTTATGAGAAATTAGAAGATGGGATGAGTAATTTAATAAATGTCCTCCATTATTCTTTATGTTTAGTTGGAAATTTTCTTCCTCACCACCCAAAGAATTTCTTTCTACAAAAAAGTACGAGAACATCCACCACATCACTCAACTTATTTTCCAACTTCTCACACAAATCAATTGTTTTGGCCATCATTTTCCAACTTGTTATCAAACAAAGAGAATGATTAAACCCTACCTCCCAATAATTAGTGAAAGTGGACTGTCTGAGTACCTATTTCAAAATGAGACAATTTTAGATTATCATAGGAATGAACAAACATTAACCAAAATGCATATAGATTGAAGAGCAACAAACCAACCTGAAAGGATGGAGCATTAAAGCAGCACATAGCTTGTGGGTGAAATCAACATTGAAGTCAATTTTGGCTATACCAAGCAATCACCAATCATCCATCAAAATTAATGCCACAACCACCAACAAACAATAGTGCAAAATTAACCTCACTAAGGTGGTGCTTGTTTTATACATAATGGAAGCCTATTCAGCAATAAGAAGTATAAATGATCTTCGTTTTCTCGCTTTTTAATGCTGAACTGGACTAAAGTTCAGCATTGGGGGTGTTTGATTTTGCCTCTGAATGCTTAACAACATAGTTTCAAGCATTCAAAGGTGCAATTAGTCGTTGTTGTTTTTTTTAAAAAAATATTAAGAGGTTAACAACTATTTTTTCAAATGATTAAGTATTCAACACTAAGAGGTATCAGTCTCGCTGAATGCTTAATCTTAAATTTAATCAATTTGATTTAGATACACTTGACATTCAGCTCATTCAAAATAAAAACAAACAACATTTAGAGAACTTGGATTCAGTATTCAAAGATTTGAAAAAAAAAAACAAATGCACCCTTAAGTCTGATGTTGAATGCTTCATTTAACTTCAATTAAATTACATTCTCCTAATCTTTTTCTTCATTAGCTATTGATCTGTATGTAAAATTGTAAAATACCATTTATGTAGCATCAGAGCCAAATAAAATCAACCACACTTTTCAAAAGTTTCATTCAGCACTCCTCATTCAGTGCTCGTTTAATTTGAGTTTTTATTCGTTCTTCAAATCCTAAATTGGTAAATTAGCGCCAAGTGCCTCCTATAATTCATGTCGTGACTTAAGAAGTTGAATCATAAGTTAATGAAGCAAATTACTATTTTAGGTTCCAACGAACAAAAACTCGAACCAAACCACTACTCAACTTAAGCATTCAATATTGAGTAATCAAGCTGAAAAATCAAAGAGACCCTAAAAAGATATAGCATACGATATATATATATATATATATTTAGAGAGAGAGAAGTGATGGATACCTTTGCCAGCATGAACGCTCTTTTGAGCTCCCATACCATTACTTGTTATTGTTGTTGTTGGACCATTCAAATGCAATCATTAATTCAAATCAAATCAAATTTTTATTAAGAAAATGGAGCTTCGTCTTCTAATTCTTCGTTAGAATTGGGGGGTAACAGATGATGAGTAATCGAACAAAAAATGTTTTGAGGTTTTTATTTATTGAGACAGAGAATTTAGAGAGTCGCAAGCTATCCCTTCCTTTTTGATTGGGTCTAGTATTTCACAGCATGTTGCAGCTTTCTTATTTTATTTTAATATTAAATTAAATTAAATTTCTGTACAGACGCTTGCATTCGGATGTGATTATTATGGGGCAGAGATATTGGCGCTTAAAAATAATCGTTAATATTTTTATTTTTATTTGGTTTTTTATTATTAAATAAAGTGCCTGTTATTTAGGTTTTATGGATTAAGATCATCTCTAATGGTAGTGTAAAAATTGATTTGTAAATCACATGTGTCAACTCACTTTTACAAAAATCTTGAATGCTAAAAAAAAAGTACTCCAATGGTACTTTTGTAAAGTTTTGTGTAAATTTTGAAATAACAAATAAGATTCTAACACATGTTAAATATCAATTCAAGCAATTTTCTTATTATTTTTTTCTTGATATTTTTACAAATAATCTTGTAATTACAATGGATCTTGATTTATAGGTATTGATGAGTAGATTTCAAATATGTAATTTTTATTAATATATATATTTTACATTTAAAGTTATTACCTTTTCAATTTTTATAAAAAAATTGAAGAGAGAGAAAGCTGATGTGGTATTGTAAAATATGAGTGTATTTTACACAACTATTTTACACAAATTTCAATTTTAAAAGACTGCTTGAGAGAAAAAAATTTACAAGTTGTGTAAATTTTACACTAAACAAAAATTTAAAAGACTGTTGGAGATGCTCTAAGTATAAGTTTATATATTCAACTTTTAACAATTAAATAAAGCATTATTAAATTTATATTCGATCTTTTATAATTAAATAATATATACATTATTGGGTTGTTAAAAATCAAATAAAAAGTAAGAGTATTTCTAAGAGATATTGAAGGTGCTAATATCTCCGCTTTTAATTCGGCTCAAGAATTAATTATCTTTGACATTTAGGGCCGGCAATATTTGACACTACACGCTAACCCGACACGAACTCGACACGAAGTTAGCGGGTTTGGGTCAAGCATAAACGGGTTCGGGTCAATTTCGGGTCAGACACGCTTAACCCGCAAACTAAACGGGTCGTGTTTGGGTTAACCCGCTAACTCGAAATTGACCCGCAATTAACACGATTATTATTTTTATTTTCTTTTACAGCTATATATATATTTATTTTATTTTGCCATCTTTCTTGAACAATTATATTCTTATTTGGAGTATTGGTAGTAGATGATAGTTATTATGTTTTAATGATGAATAAAGTACTAATTTTTTATGTTTATGCTTCGGTGATGGAATGTTATATATTTTGACTCTAGATTATTAATATTGAATTTTGGTATTAGATGATACTCATTATTACTTATTAAAAATTTAAAACTATTACAAAACAAGTTAATTTTTTTTACATGAGACTTAATTGTCATTATAATCTTAAAAGGTTAATCGTGTCGTGTCGAGTTGCAGATTTAATATGACCTATTTATTAAACGGGTTAGTCGGGTCGTGTCGTGTAACCTATAAAATAAACAGGTCGTGTTCGAGTTAATATAAATGACACGATTAGTTAAACGGGTCGTGTTCGGGTTGACACTAATACTGTAATACTTGTGTGCTGACATGACACGAACACGACACGCGAACCCGAATTGCCAGCCCTATTGACATTACTTAAAAAAATGGTTTTTCCTGTCACAAATGCTTTTAGTGAGAATTAAACATATCGGCACACTGTTTCTTTTAATTTCACAACTGTTTCACAATTTTTTTTTTAGAGAGAGGAAATAGCTGGACAATTTTAAGTTTAGACGAAATATAAATATATATATATGAAATGTATTTTAATAAAAAAAAAAAGTTTTATGAAATGTACTATACTTTATTTTTTCCTATTTATAAATCTATAGGTTTTTAGTATTTGTTTGGGTTTGTATCAGAATGAAGATTAAACCTCATGTGCAGTTCAATAAAAGGAATTTTTGCATGAAAGAGACTTAGGTTAATTTGGGGGTGGGGGGTGATGGGGGAACATTGCATTCACAAAAGCTTTATTTCCATGTGAGCAGAAGCTAAAGGCCAACACATGGAATAATATTTTGGTAAAGATGAAAATAATAATATATTAATATCGGCTATTATTTTGGTAAAGATAAAAGGAATTTTTGCACGAAAGAGACTTAGGTTAAATTCCATTTTTTTTTGTTTGAAACACATCCAATTCCAATTTAGAAACCCTTTTTAATATGTGGCAAACAAATTTAAAAAGAGTTATAGCCTTTGGTATATTTAATTAAGAATTCAAATCTTATATTATACATAGTGTATATATATATTTACAATTTTATGTATTTATATACCTACAATATTTGTGTTAAGCTAAAACAACGTAATTTACCTAAGAATATGGTGTAGTCAAGTTTTGGATTAAGCTGATCAAGATCTCTCATCCTAATATATATATATATATACTAGCTTATTACCCATGTAATACACGGATGTTATATAAATTATTTTTCATAAGTATATATATATTGTATTTATTTTTGTGTGTACACATCTATACTTATATAATTATAGTCAAGTTCTTTCAAATATAAAATTTATCAAATCAAATAACAAACATGAGTTTACATAAATGACAAATAATAGTATACATTGAATAAATAAATTTTATTACATCATCTAATAGATTGAAATACAAAAGTTAGTTTTTGTGTTCCTTCCGATTGTTTTTGATGTGAAACTTTAATTGTCATTGTTAAATATAGATATAAATATGAAAAATGAAAGAGTTTAAAAATAAGTAAATAAAACTTTCATAATAAAAAACTATTTATTACTATAATTATTACTCGATTTGACAATAATCTATATTATTATTATAATAAATAATATAGATTATTAGGGCAATTAATATAATAATTACTAAGAGAAAGAGTATTAAGTGTATTATTATTACGACAATTATTATAATAATTAATAAGAAAGATAATATGACTTCCTTTGAAATACTATAATAGTATATGATTATAATAATAAAATGGAGAAAGTATTTCTATTAATGATATCATTTAATATTAATTAATCTATCTATCTATAAAGTACCTACATTAATAATATTATTTCTATTAATTAATCTATCTATCTATCCTATATATCTTCTATACATATATATACATACGTACTATAATAGTAAAATAGAGAAAGTATATCCATTAATGATATCATTTTTACTAATTAAAGTAATTTTATTGCATTTATGTCTCTATTTATTTAATTTTTGCATAATCTAAAAGGCAACCGTATTATCATTTTCTCTCCATCCTTTTAATTCTCTCACCCTTCTCTTTTCATTATATTTTTTTTCCAATTTTTCTATGCACACCCTTTAATGGCAAATAAAAACGTTGTTTTTCTCACATATTTAAAGACAAAAAAGTTTGTCTTTTCAAATACTATAACTATTTAATTTGTATATATATTCGTTCCTCTCTCCCTATATATACATGGCTTTATAAATAATGATATCTTTAAAAAATAATGTTAATCAAGGTAATCAACTTTTATATTGGAGAAAAGAGAAACTGGATAGGTAAGTAAAACAACAGTAGATAGAAAAGGTATTGTAAATTGTTTTATTTTATACTATTGAATTTAGTAGCTAAATTGAGGATACATTTGGCGTTAAACTAAGTTACTATGTCTTATGTCAATATTTATTTTACATTTGACCACAAATTATTATTTAGAGATTGAGATGCTCAAATGTGCAAAAAACAATTTTGTAAGGAGATTTTTTGCACCTTACAACTAAATTTGATTTGTATTTTTTTTTTAATTTGCTTATTCTCACATGTCAATCTCTAATAGTCACATTTTTTTTCCAAATTAATCGAGTTTTTAGAACTTATAAAATTTTAACTGACTTGATTGTGGGTAAATCACAATTCTTTTTTTTTAAATAATGCCAGGTTATACATTTTTTTTATATATTTTAGAAAGGACAAGAAATAGAAAAGTTAAATTTATCAAGTGATTTGGATAGAAAATTATAAACTACTATAATCGTAGTTATTTTATAATTGGGCCAGTTTATAGGACTGATCGATGTATAAAATTATTTTTAAAGTTTTTATATTGCAAAACACGTATTTTATACATAACAACAAATTCATTAATGAATTGCCAAGTTTCTTTAAAACAGTAGTTTTTAGTAACATTAACACATTTAGATATTTATCTATACAAATTGGAATTAATGCATTTTCATTATTTCATACATCAAAGTTAAGCTATCAAGACAATGAATTATAGAACTAATGTAACAAATAGATGTCATATAGCATATGCATAACTTCAATAATCATTAATGTCAATCATGAATTTAAACTCTATCTAAGTGATCGAGTAATGGAAGATGAAGGCATTTAGGTTTTAAATTATTTTTTTTCGTAACTATTTAAAACTAAATACACATTTGTAATCTTAAAAATAAAGGTATTTAATCGATATTTTATATTCTTAAAGGTAGTCTTTTCAAATTTATCAAAAAGATATGTCCAAACGCATATGCATCGCATGAGTTTGAAATAGGTACTATATAGTATAATGGAGGAAGTACATATATTAATTGCTCATTAAGTATTTTTCTTATATTCTTAATTGTAGTAACATTAATTACTTTTTTATTTCCTTAATGAATGATAAAATAATAATTATAATTATAATATTGGAAGTATCATCATTTATTATAGTATTTTTTTAAAAATGTGTTAAAATTAATAGTCTTATTTTCAATTTGCCATAGCAAATGAGTAGTATTCTCAACCATTTATTAGATTGAATTTAGTGTCTTCTTGAAAATAACAAAGTAAAAGTTCAAAAATTAATTTTAAACGGATGCAATAGATATATTATTCTCTATACGCAATATAATTAAGCCAATTATTTTACAAAGCTATTAAGATAAACACTATTGAAATTACATGTTTATTAAATACCCGTGCATCGTACGGGTTGTTAACTAGTATATAATGAAGCTAGCCTTTACCTTTGTTAGTTGATGGCCAACTGCTGGTGGAATTAATTTTAAAGGCGGTAAAGTGTTATTAATATAAAGTGGTTACCTATAATGACAAAAGAGACTAATTTAGAGAGATTTGTGTCGATGATATAGGCAATAATTATGAAGTTCGAGTTTGCACTTTTGATACGTATAATGTTCCATTTTGCATATTTGAAGAGGTTTGTTTCCCCTTTTAGCATGTAAGTTTATTTGTTGATAAAATGATGCTTTTAAGTTCCTTAATGTTAGATGCATAAATAATACATAGAAAGTTAGTATTGTCGTTACAGAAGTCATCTCTTGAGTTGCACTAACATATATGATGTTGGTTGCTGTATATTTTGATATGACAAATTACACGAGAATGCTTTCTTTTCTTTTTCTCTTGTAACACTTTTGTTCGTAATGATTATTAGTGGACAATGCCATAATTATTTCGACCACAGGTTGGGCTCGGGTCAACACACATAACACAATAATAACTCATATAATTCATTCAAATGAATTGATAACATGTCTAAATGTCAGTAAACAAGGCTTAACTTTTCTCAATTTTCAAACACAAATGAAAGAACAAAGAAAAAAAATCTAAAAAGAGTTACCCAATATTTATATAATTGTTTAATAATTTTTAAGTAAATTTATTAATTTATATGGTTTTTTTTAACTAGTTTGCATGTTTTAGACTAATTTGAACAATCGGTGGTCAAACATAGTTTTAAATTAAGAATTTGGATAGAAAATTCATCTCTCATTCTTAAAGGTTAGTGTTCGAAAATTGCATTTAGTTTTCATCTTCTTAATTTGATTTGGAAATAAGAACAATCAAATAGAGCAGTTGAAATTGAATTCGTTTTGCTCTAACTTTCATTATTAGAGTAGATGGTTTTTCTTTTCTTTTGCCTTTCACAATGCATGAATTACCACCAGAAATAATAATAGCAATGTCCTCCAAACTCCCTGTGAAGTCTCTATGTCGATTCAAAAGTTTGCATAGGTAATGAAAACTTAATTTTCATCCGAGAATTTATCAAAAGGGACCTCACTCAACTGAAGAAGAAACACAAAGCCATTCTCAACTCTAAATATCCATCTTTATTATTAGCCCAATGTGATGACCTAATTAATAAGATTTTGGACCAAATATATATTAAATTTAAATATGTGCCATGTGGAAAGTTCTTCTAATGGGTTGGTTTTTATGTATGACATGATTCGTTGGGTTTATTAAACCCATCAACAAGGTTTTACAAGAAAGTTCCTTACTCAGATTTTAATCTCATCTTTCATAAGTATAGTAATGTGTACGTATTTGGTTTTGATTTATTCACAGACCAATAATTACAATGTTGTTGAAATTTCTTTGAATAATGTATTAACTTGAATGGTATATATGGATATGTTTATATCAATTGAGGCCTACTCTGAATTTTTGGAAAATTGTAATTATGATCCATTTCTAAAAATAAAACCAATTTGCCTGCCTCCTTTTTCTAATGGTTCGCTCTATTGGTTTGCTAAAACTACTGATCATTTTTGTGGGCTTGTTGCTTTTAATTTAGCGGCTGAGAAGCTTGCTAGTTTGCCACTTCTTAGTTAATTTGATAGTTGTAAGTGTATATGTTATAATTTGCAGTTTTTGGAAGGTACCTCATTATGTATGACTAAAGGATTGTACCGAGCCAATTAGGGTAAAAGGATGTTTGGGTGATGGAAGAATATGGTGTTGAGAATGGTTGGCTCAAACCATTGATCTCACATGAAAAAACTTGTATAACTCAACATGGATATATAAGTGGGGAAGAGTCACCACATAGTAACGAGGCCTTTTAAATTAAAACATTACACCTGTGGCCCCAAGGTGTTTAAGTTGGGGACAATATCGTTACTATGTGTATACAATAAAGCATTTAACCTTGTTAGTTAATAGAATATGGTGGTGGAATTAATTTTAAAGACTGGGAAGAATTATGTATGAATATAAATGGGTTGCTTACAATGACAAAGGAAAAGAATAGAGAGAGATTTATATTGATGACATTGGTAGTAATTATGAAATTCCGATTTGTAATTTTAATACATTATAATGTTCGGTATGACTATGTGGAAAGCATTTTTCCTTTATTAAAAATCACCTCGCTTGACAAAAAAGGAAAGACAAAAGCATTCTCAACTCTAAATATCCATCTCTATTATTAGCCGAGTTTGATGACCAATTCCATAAGATTATTACCTTAATGTAGTTTGAATTTAAATCAGTCAAGTGGTCTCATGTGGAGAATTCTTATAATGGGTTGGTTTTTGTGCATTAACATGATTCGTTTGGTTTACTAAATTCATTAGGAAGGTTTTACAAGAAAGTGTCTTACCAAAATTTTAATCTTATTTTTCATAAGTATAGTAGCGTGTATAGATTTGATTATGATTTATTCACAGATCAATGATTACAAGGTTGTTAAAATTTCTTTGAATAAATGTATTGACTTAAATGAAATTGATAGGTTTATAACTATTGAGCTCTGCTTTATTAAATCTAGATCTTGGAAAAACTATCATTGTGATCCATTTCTAAAAATAAAATGAATTTGCTTACCCTAATTTTTTTAATGGATCACTCAATTGGTTTGCTAAAAAGGTGATTGTGCTTATGGGTTTTTTTCCTTTAATTTAACGATTGAGAAGCTTGTTATTTTGCCACACCCTATTTAATTTTATAGTTGTACGTGTACATATTATAACTTGCAATTATTGGAGGGTGCCTCAAATGAATGAATAGTAGGATCGTATTGATAAACGCATAATATTGTCATTTTATATGCTTTTTTATAAAGCATTTCTTGCTCGTTTATTGCATTAACTTTTGAACATTATAGAATTATCTTCTGTTTAGTTTCTTAGCATGCTTTTTATTTAACTTAGCTTGAAATAGCACTTTTTGTTACTATTGTGTGTCTTCAGATCTTGTGGAATACTTGGGGTATTAATTGATTGATCAAAAGAGTGTGCATGGACTTTTGAAGTTGTAATCCTGCCATTTCCCAGACCCATGATCGACCAAGGTTACACGAAAATGCCTTTTCACACTACTTTTTGGCTAATTTTTGTGCTTTGAGTTATTTTAGATATTTTATAAATTTATTATATATGTTGACCTAAAAAGTCTTAATCTTATTTTAATAATAACAATAAATTAATCATGTGTAATTTAACTTGTTTATTGAAATTGAATTATAATGATTCTCATTGACTTTTCAAATAATCACATGCGGATCTTTAAGTATCGATTTCGTCGCTTATTCAAAGCCGAATCAATGCAAGCTGAGTTATCACTCTTATTACGTCAATGATCACGATAGCAATTGAATCAAGTTGAATGACAATTGACAATGGCTTCAAGTAAGATTAAAAGAGAAACGTCGAATCAAAGCATTCAGAGACTTGTTAAATCGAAATTTGATTGAATGATTAGGATTTATGCAAAGTTTATCATCGATCATCTTATATAGCTCAAACACAATGATTTTATCATGCTAAGATTAATTTCAAAAGGTTTTGATACTTAAACTAGTTTTCCTTAATAATTCATAATAAAATCATACGAATGATTTTTAGCTCAAAAACAAATTTGGTAGTCTTAGAAACATGCATCCAAGCATTATAATGGTTTTGGAGCAAAACGAAAAAGTCAAAAAATCATATTTTTGGTTGATGTTTAGTCTTGATTGATGGTTTATTGCCACAGTTAACTAGTGAGCTTTTGCTCAGTCAACTGGTGGCTCAAAAACCAGTCATTGAAGTTTTGATCATTACCTAGTTTTAGCTTAAAACTCTACCTAATAGCTTCAAACGTTCATATATTTACAGGGACTATATATTGGAGGTCCTAGACACTTTTAATTATTCCTGAATCGTTATTTCAACTATAAATATATAGACGTTTGAATTTATTATGTAGAGTTTTAAGCTATTAATCCTTTTATTTTTGAACTATAAAACTTTAATCAAACTTGATAACTTTAAAGTGAGATTCATTTTATATCTTTGTATACACTTGAGAGTTATTGTACATTGTTGTATATTACCAAAAAAACTTTATTCATTAATTCATTTGTGATAAGTATTCTTATAGTTGAGTAAATAATGCATTTTGTGAGAGTGTAGTGAGAAGTATAACACTTGTATTGAGGTTTGATCTTCACCCAGAATAAAATTGTTTAGTGAAAATTCTCGAGTACCGACCTTGGGCGCGGACGTATTATCTAAACAACGAACCACATAAACAAAACATCTTTGAATTATACGGTTCAATCTTTCTAAACTCTAGCTCTTTATTTCTTACCATCATTTGACATTGAGTTTAAATTGCTTGATATATTGTTAAATATTTATTGTTTAAATATTTATCGAAGTTATTCTAAATTCCGCAATTTTTACTACAAACCTTATTCACCCCCTCTAGGGTTAGTATCTGAACAATAGTATAAATATAAGGCTTTTGCTTTTGAGTTAAGTTAACTAGATATTATTGGATCAAAGCATAGATTAGACACTCATTACTAGAAAAAAACTCATTTACCACAACTAATATGTGTGGTAAATAGCTATTTACCACAAATATCAACACACCACGAACTATTATAATTAGAAATATCATAAAAGATTCAAATAAGGTAGAAAATGACAAAATAACACACCTAAGAAATGACGTAAATGGCTATACACCACACTTATAAACTGTTATAAATAGGAAATTAATGGAAGATGGACAGCACACATGTGCATATATATATATATATATAAGAAAAGCTAAAATAACCTAAAAATTTTACTTTTTCTATTTAGGGAGGGGGATTTTGAAATGGATACACGTATTTCCTTTGAAATAGTTGCCTGAATGTCGAGTATGGCTTGTAACAATTTAGCTTCGGGGACAGAAGATGATTCTTTGACAATTTTGAGTGTTAATTTACCTACTAAAATATCACCTCCCTCTACCCAAAATCCCAACATTACAATTCCCCTTTTGTCTAAATTACGGAGTAAATGGGCTTCTAAATGCGATATTTCATTAATAACCCTTTCACGGCCATAGCTTGTCACATAAGTCTTAGTTTCATATTTCCATATGTGAAAAGAAGTATAAATATCTTCATATACCAAGCGATCGATAATAAGTACTGCATCTTCAGAATTCGCATGGCATATAAACTACAAATACGTTTTTCCCTAAAGCAAGTTCTCTGCCAACTGTAGCGACGCCATACCTTAAAATTTGTCCATAAACGTACATATGAACATTTGCATATATTGACTAAATATAACCAAGTCCATCCAACAATTCAAAAACTCCAACTATTTTATTATTTTCTAGCATTCTTCTAAAAAAATAGTGAATGTTTTACATGTACAAATATAGTTGGAGCAATTTTTTCTCATACCACATCAAAAATTCTTTTTAGCTTGCAAAATGCATACAAAATTCTATAGACAATCTTGCCAAACACAACAAACAAAATTATAAATAAAAATCCATTCAATATTTAACTAGCTAATATAACAAGAACTATTTATTCAATTACTAAAACGCAACCCTTCAACATGTAGCCTATAACTATGTCAAGATGACAACATAGATTTAAACAACAAGCACATCCCAATCGTAATACTAGCTCTAATTAAAAATGCAAAAATCATTTATGTCAAACATGGATCCTATATTTGAACGAGAAGATAAAGTAGATGGTAATAGAACACCTCAAATGTTATGATGTTCTTCCATAACTTTCTAGTGAGAGTTTTCAAAATAACAAGCAGCTTGAATATTTTTGGATTAAAACTCCAATTCCGAATTTTGAAATTGGAATTTGGAATTTGGCAAGGAATTAAAGTTTCCATCAAATTTGACTAAAATTCTAGTTCAAATTCCAAATTAGATTTATAGAATTAGTGTTTATAATGGCCCCAGCATTATTTCACGAACTTAAATAATTCGTCATAATTTATACACCTATATTTCATAATATGAATAGTCTCAACACCTTGGGGATCAAATCATTTCTTTCATGACTTACTCAACATGAAATTAATAAGGTATCAAAAGTAAAGATTAACTACCTTCATTTCAATAGATTGAGAAGGTTCACATTGGACACTATCGGGTTTTTTTTGTCCCTCCATGAAAACACATGATGAAAAGATTAGCATTTAATATTTAAAAAAAATGAGAAAGTATCTTTGTATTTATTGAAAGTACAACAACAAAATTAATACAACAAGACAATTTTCTTGAAAAGATTAGCTAAACCATAAGACCGTCGATGATGCTGATAACGATAGGCTTTGAAAGTACTTGGCAATTAATTTTTTACTTATATTTTCACCATACAATGCAACCCATATATATAATTAGTACAACTTTAGACATTCTAAACAGTGGACATACACATATACACACATTGGTTACTATGCTATTACAATCTATACATAACAGGTAACAAGATTGATGGCTCACTAATAACAAAATGCTGTAAATTAAGACCTTTAGATCACCAATGTATACGGATTTCAATCCTCTAAGACTAGCTCAGACATCTAAATCCATGTACTCTATCGTTGTATGATCCTTCCATCCTCCGGCCTTATTGAGTGCTGAAATTCTCTAAACACCAGTCGATCCTGCAATTATTTTATCACGATTAATTGAATATTGTACTAATAAATTTTCCTAGAATTAAAACTCAAAAGAAAATAAAACTCTCAGTCATTCATTAATTGGGAAGGGAGTTTAGTTACCATTGAAGCCAAAAAAATGCATAAGTTCTAGACCCAACTTCTTGCTCCACTATGAAATGATAATTAAGGGACATTTTTTGCATCTTGTCATCAATATGTCATTAGATTTTACTGCAAGACCACCCACACCAATCAAATAATAATAACTAATTACTATTTTTCTATATCAATCAAATACATTTTATATATAGTGTAATTTTATATTATAAACTTTTTTACTGAATTTCTAATAAGCTTGAAGGGGGCAGTTTTAGAATTATGCAGAAGAAAGGGAATGATGTGCCCCAAGAAATTAGGCTCGAGTTTAGAAGTCAGCATCAAAGATGGTAACATAGTCATAGTGCTTGACATAAATGTGCTTCATTCCTTCTTTGAGGGCAACTGCTTTGTACCTATTTATGTTGTCTCTTATCTCATACTTTATGTTTATTACTTTTGTCCATTATTATCCACTAAATTCTCCCTCAGAGCTGCTCCTTTTTGAAATAGTGTGAGTTGTGTTCCATTGAAGCAAAATCATCAAGGGATTTCAATAATTTAGACATATTGAGGAACATAGAGTTACCTATATTTTATAAGCATATTCTTATTTTTTTACTGTATTATTGGTCATATATATATATAGGTCTCTTAGATGTTCCTTCAAACACAATATTTTATTTCTCCATTTATATAATTGAGTCCGTGTACCAGAGTGACACATTTAATTTAACTTGTTTGAATCTAGTCTAAATATGTAGTCATATTTATAGCCTCAAATAAAAAATACACATGTCGAGCTAAGGTTTACTTAGAAGAATGAAACGTAACTTTAATACACTTATCAATGAAATTTTCATAAACAAATTTATATGAAAAAAAATTGTTGTTATGAAAGAACTTGCCTCCACTCTTCTCTAGGTGGAACTAAAGCACAAGTACATTTCCCTTTCTTATATATGCTATGAAATTACCACCATAGTTGCAAGTCAAAGAAACCCATGCATTTGAAAAAATAAATGGTTTAGAAAAAAGAATCATTAGAGAAAGATTATCAGGCATTTGAAAAGACAAGAAACCATACTGGAATGGCACAGTAAGAATGAACAAAATAAACACGGTGATTTCATATATCATATAGAATTTTAAATAGATTAGTCTCTCTTGGAATATGAATCATCGAATTAGTTCTAAAAGAAATCGTATATTTGATCATCTAAAAGGAGGCTATTTGATCCGTACCACAATTGTTGCAAGCATATTTGTCCCTCCTATAAAACTCGTGAGCAGAACTTTTAATTATCTACATTAATCAAATCTAAAAAGAAAGTAACAAAAATTGGTCACATTAGGCACACTGAGTACTTCCAATTCTTGAAGTTTTGCACAATAGGGTTGGATTAGGTGTTTTTTACATGTGGCACTTGTTAATTTTCACCTTTGACAGCTTATCGGAATGTAGAAAATCATTGAGCGGGGCAATACTATATTTCTCTCAATTTATGTAAGTTTTGTAAACTCAAGACTTTTAAATGATGATTGTGCAAATTATTAGTCCAATTCACCCCGCAAACCACGGGCTGACGCGTGGTCGTCCACGTCAGCCATCAGACCTACCCCGACGTGAGGAGCTCGGAAGAGCCCTGTTGATTCACTGTAAAGAGAATGGAGCCCCTCAAGAATTGGTTACCTACTTAAGACTTAATTACGAATAGCGAATTGTGAAACTTGAGCCCCAGAGCTCTTTTGGTGAGCTCTGAAGCTCCCTCTTTCCCAACCACTCTGCCAGAGTGGTTGGCAGGAGTATGGGCAACTGCCACCTACTTTGCAGAGTGCGCAAAACTTCCCCCACCTTCATTAAATGCACACTAACTGCATTTAATGCACTGGCATTCATGAAGAAGCAATATCACAGTCGGTATTGATCAAAGTATAGTTCCAGACTTGCTCTGGGAGCTCTGGTCACACGTTTCTTCCAGTCATATATATACAAAAAGCATTTACTTTTTTTAACAACCAAGTTTAACCAAGTTCAACCCAACAACAACAAGAGAATCTAGCATTCAATAACAAGAAGACAATAGAAAGAATAGGAGCTTAGAACACCCAGTGGAGCTCATAGAATAGAGAAACCAGCACTTGTACGTATGACCTGAGCGCATTCGTATTATAACATTGTGAGGATAAAATAGCTAAAGAGACTTTTGTGAATTTGTAATAATTGGTTGCTTATCATCAATATAAAGCAAATCGAGCTCCTAGCTCTATTCCACAGATGAGGATTAACCCGTATTTTCATACGAGGCGAACCTCATCTATAAATCTTTAATTCTCTTAAATTTCGTACCTTTATTATTCCAATCATTCAATACAACTATTTAACTGTGTGATCTAAAATACCTTTGTAGATTTTAATACCAACAAATGAGAAATTAAGTGTAGCTCATATTCATTATTGCACTACAAAAGGCCTTAAAAGCCCTAGTAAAAGGACTTTGTCATATTCTTTGAGGTCAGATAAAACCATGGCCAGTGGTACAAACGCCCATTCATCCACATTGATTATCATTTTCGTAAATCTTCAGTCCTTTCATATGTGTATACATACACACACACATAACTCAATTAAAACGAAATTTGTGTAATTTGAAAATAATTAAGTTTGGACAGGGTATCCAATTTGTGATCCAAAACTTTAAATTACTCAATTGATGCTCCAAACTCAATGCTCAAAAGAGTAAGCATGTTATCAAATTGAACTTAATGTAATTATTCTCTTACTGTAACACAAGATTTCAGCAACTAAAAATTCTCTATATACAATATTAGCAAAATAATAATAACAAATCTCGTCAACAAAACCTATATTTGCCAATTCGGATTCTCACCAATAGTTGTACATCTAACTTTGAAAAAAATCCTTATCAATACATATATATATATATATATATAATATTGATAACCTGAATTTGCTCAAGCTACAGATACAAGTCTCCTCCGAGCCTGAGTTGTCTTCAATCGATAAAACCAATGAAATTGATTCCCAAAATGAACAAATCCATACACCAAACGTGTTTAACAATTAGGGCATGCTTGAATGATTCATCCAATCAAATGGAGAAAATTGCCAATCTTCATGATGTTAGAGATCGATTATTGTTAGTGTTAAAGTGATGAACACTGCGAAGACGCATGTGAGAAAAGCGGCAATGTTGGTCAGAGTACGATTTAAAGAGTAGCGAGGGTTTTTAGAAAAAGGGGGAGAAAAGAATATTAATAATTTTAGTGCTTTTAATATATAGCTACAGTTGATATTATTAATTAAAGTTAAAACCACATGGTAAAAGTGCTAAAGCAGTCCTTTTGCAACATGTCAACATCAACCGTAATAAACACATATATAAAACCGTCATAATAAGCCTATTTTTTACTAGTGACTACAAGAAAAAGCATCCTTTATGATTGTTAAAAACAGTCATAAAAGCACTTTCATGACTTTATTAAAGCACTTTAAAACCGTCATAATGTTGAGAGTCGCAAAAAAATGGTAGTTCTTAAAAAAAAGTCACAATTAAACTATTATGAACATAAATAATATTATACACCTAAACATATTTAGAACAAATGTGATGTATGCAAATACTAAAAAAAAATTGTACACCTAAATACAAGAACATCATAAAAAATTTATTTGATTTTTATCAAAAAAAAGACCCCAAGAATCAACATTCACAATGTATTCATAGTCCGACACAGAAAAATAAGTACAGTATATACTTACAATTTCGTCTACCATTGAATATGTCGAATTTGGTATATAAATACACAAAAAATAAAAAGCTAGAAATGATATTAAATGTCAGTTCAACCATGAAAAGGAAAAATAACATATAGTTTTCCTATATTATAGAAATCCAAAGTTCAATGGCATCACATGTAGCTGCAACAAAGACACAATGAAAAAGTTATATGTTACATATTTCTAACCATTTAATGTATTCCGAATTAACACCACACAAATAATCCTTAAATAATATGTTCATGAAAAATAATATATTCTTTTAAATGTAAGTAATTTAATTAAAGGAAAAAAAAACTTTCTTATCATAAGGCGTGAATATTAAAACACTTCTAATTCATTACCTTCAAAGTTTCATGGTGTGAAGACATAACCTATATTGTTTATTACAGCTAATACATCAATAATTGATTGAAAAAAGATTATTAATTCATCGAAACTTATAAACTATGGTTACAAATAAAAACATAAACAATAAGTTACTAATATGGGATAGGTTACTTAGCAAAGTTTTAGTACCATACTCATTTCATATATATTCTTTAATGAATTCAATGAATTCATGTCAAAGGTTGTATATATATCTCGTGATTTTCATACATTTCTTTCCCAACTAATTGTTTGTATAATAAAAAATTCATTAGTAAGACTTCTTGGTATTTTATAACAATGAAATTAGAAGATAAAATAAATCATTTAAGGTAATTACCTTAACTTCAATAGATTTAGATGGATCCCTAATGAGTTCCCTCATGAAATTTAATATTTAAAATCTGCATTCAGTAGACCTTAACTGATGCGGACCCTAAGAATGTATATGATGAATATTTTAGTCATGTACAAATAGTAAAATAGTATTTCACTAGTATTAGACTACCTCTAAATATTCCCAAGTTGGCGTTGGCCATCATTTCCCATTAACCACCAATGCTCTTAGTTCACTTAAAGACAAGAATTAAAATTCATATTAGTTAAATATATGCATATATGTTAAGAAAGATGTTAAAAAACATTACTCACGTGTCCATATATTGTTTGGATTTTAAATTTGGCTTTTCATGCATGTAAATAATTTAGCCAAAACACTTTTATTGAAGTATAGTCCATTACAACCAAAACCCAATGATACTTACAAACAACAATTAAAGTTACCAACAGTTCACCATTAGTAATCTTACAATGAATATATATAAGCCCAACTTCAAACCAACTTGGACACCATCATCCCATAAGGTTTTCAAATCTTCAATTAAAGGTGCCAAGTAAACATCAAGGTCATTGCCTGGTTAGCGTGGACCAGATCTCAATATTGCTAACATCCAAAATTTTCTCTTCGTGCTTAATGATGAAAGAAGATTGTAGCTAATCAATGTGATTGGCCAAGAACTATATCTACTTCTTAGAGAACTATGTAGGTTAATTCCATCAGCTGAAAGTGCTAATTTAAGGTTTCTTGCTTCTTTTCCAAACTCCGACCACTTATCATCTACTAACTTCCACGCTTGGGAATCTGCTAGGTGGCTCATTTTATTATCCACCTCCCTTTTATTTGCATGCCATGTTAAATCTTTTGCAGTTTTTTCCAATTGAAACCACCTATTAAACCTTGGAATGGGTGAAAAGTACGACAAAACCTTTGCAAGAACACCTATTTTTTGCTTAATTGTATTCTTCTTTATTATATATCTAGAAGTTGTTGTGCTAAGATACTGCTAAAACAAGCCTTAGCACAAGCGTAGGACCGACCGAACAATTATGTGTATAATAATTAAAGAACCAAGCACTACTGATATTCAAGCAATACGAAAAACACGAGACTAAAGAAGAAAACAACTAACCAAGCACACAAGCAATTAGGTGGTGTCGGCAAAACCGCTACTAATCCATCGGGTGATAGCTATTATTGATGAGACCAATTCTGAGTACAACTCACAAAACAAACCATAGCTGCCAATTAGAGCTCTCAATATTATATCTCAAACATACCTCTAATCTAGCTAGTAAATAATATAACACAACTCATTAATAAACCCTATGGCAAAGGGTCTATTTATAGAGTATAAATCCTATGGGTCTAGGATTGCACAAAGCCAAAACCTACAAGAAATTAGATAATACAAATCCAACTAGGATTTGGACAATACAAAGCCAATTAAGAATTGGACAATATAAAACCTAATAAGAATAGGATTCCTATACAGAGCCAAATCTTCAATTCTCCACTTTGGCGATGTTCCACAAGACTCCAATGCACTACACCATGATCAATTCATCGAATAAGACCCTATTACCCTTGGCGGTCCCTTAAGACCACCACCCCCCCGAGGGGCATCAACACCGAAGGACATTGACCAACGTCAAGCAATGCTCAAACTTGGCCAACGGGATAACCTTTATCAGCATATCTACCGGATTATCTTTGGTGCCTATCTTAACTAAATTTACAACTCCGTTTTCAATAATTTCCCTGATGAAGTGATATCAGACATCAATATGCTTGGTTCTTCCATGATGAACTTGATTATTCACCAAGTGAATTGTACTCTGACTATCATAGTGCACCACCACTTTTTCTGACTTCAAACCAAGATCACTAACTAAACCACGGAGCCATACGGCCACTTTGACCGCCTCCGTTACAGCAATATATTTTGCCTCCGTGGTAGACAACGCTACCACACTTTGAATCATCGACCTTCAACTCAACGGATCACTACCCAATGTAAACACATAACCCGTAGTCGATCTCCGCTTATCTAGGTCGTCGGCGTAATCCGAATCCACAAAATCCTCAATAGTTGACATTCCAGATTTTTCAAATACCAACCCTTTGTCCATCGTACCCTAAAGATATCGTAAAACCCACTTAACGGGTTGCCAATGCGATTTTTCAGGGTTCGCCTTATACCCACTAACAATGCTCACGGCTTAAGCAATGTCCGGTCGAGTGCACACCATGGCATACATCAAACTCCTAACTGTACTTGCATAAGGAACTTGAGCCATGTACTCCACTTCTTCATCGGAGTTAAGAGCCATCGTTGCCGATAGTTTGAAATACGGTGCTAACAGGACACTCACCGGCTTTGAGTTTTTCATCCCGAATTGAGCAACCACTTTCTCAAGGTATTATCTTTGTGTAAGACATAATCGTCCCCCTTTCCTATCTCGTACGATTTCCATCACTAAAAAATTTTGCGCTCCACCCAAATCTTTTATCTTACGTTGATTTCTACCAAGCTCCGAGAAGCAATGAGCATATCATCAATGTATAGGAGTAAATAGATAAAATTACCAGATTCGAACCTTTTAAAGTAAACACAATGATCAAATTCGCTCCGAGTAAACTTCTACGCAATCATGAACGTGTCAAACCTCTTATACTATTGACGCAGGGACTGCTTCAATCCGTACAACAACTTTCGAAGTTTGCACACACTATTTTCCTTAACAACAGCTTTGAATCCCTCCGGCTAAGAGATATAAATCTCTTCCTCTAGGTCCCCATGCAAGAACGCAGTTTTAACATCGAGTTGTTCAAGTTCAAAATCAAATTGTGCCACCATAGCCAACAATGCTCAGATCGAGGTGTGCTTCACAATCGGAGATAACACTTCATTATAATCCACCCCTTCCTTTTGTGCATAGTTCCCAAGTTCGATTTTTTCGAAGAGACTCCATCTCATCTTCCATAGACGCTTTTCACTTTGCATTCTCCCTAGAATTCATAACTTCCCGATATGAATTCGGCTCATCCCCGTAACCTACTAATGCGTATGCCACCATGTCTTCATACCCATATCGAACCGGTGCACGTCAAGCCCTAGGCTCCCTTCCACTAGCCAAAGACAATATTGTTTGTTGTTAACCCAATTTCACTGTCGGAATCTCCAAATCTTCACCGGGAGTCGTTTTTTTCTCGTTGGACTCCTCCACCGAATCCATAATCCGAGTATTAACTGGAGTAGTGATTTTCGTTTTCACCACTATCTCACTCGCCTTATTCTCATTTTCAACCGGAATTAGAGAACCACCATTTGTCGACGAGGTCATCTTAAGCATAGACGCCTCGTCAAACGTCACATCCCTACTAATCACAATCTTTTTGCTTTGAAAACACCATAATTTATAACATTTAACCCCATCACAAGAGCCTAATAATATTGTCTTACGAGCCCTAGGGTCAATTTTCTAATCACGAATATGATAATAAGTCGGACAGCTAAAAACGTGAATGTTATCGTAACTAGCATAAGTCCGGTTCACACCTCCATAGGTGTTTTGTATTCCACTCCCGAGCATGGAAAACGATTAACCAATAACGTAGCGTAGGATAAGGCTTCAGTCCAAAACTGCTTATCTAATTTGCCGTTGGAAAGTATACACCGCGCCTTTTAACGGAGCGTACGATTCATCCTCTTCGTTATTCCGTTCTGTTGAGGTGTACCCTTAACCGTGAAGTGGCGAATAATACCTTCTCGTTGGCAAAAATCCTTAAAAGGATCACAAGTGTACTCCCCGCCGTTGTCTGACTTGTGCACTTTAACTTTTCTACCAATCTGGTTTTCAACCATCGCCTTCCACTTTAAGAACGCATCAAAGACCTGGTCCTTATGCTTATGAGATATACCTAAGTTCTCCTTGAGTAATTATCAACAAAAGTCACAAAGTAATTATTTTCACCCAAGGATTGAGTCGTTATCGGCCCCCAGACATTCGTATGCGTATAATTAAGTGCTCATTTCGTGCAATGTACCGTTGTCTTAAACTTTACCCGAGTTTGTTTTCTAAGCACACAATGCTCACAAAACTCTAGTTTACAGCTTTTCGCACCCTCAAATAGCCCTTGCTTACTCAACATCGTTATAACCTTCTCCCCAGCATGACCCAATTGCATATGCCATAACCTCGTCGTGTCAGTCTCTTCAGTCGTAACCGAAGCAAACCCAGTCACTGTGCTTCCTTGAAGAAAATAGAGATTACCCTCATTCTTTTCTCGCATCACAACCATAGCCCCAAAAAGAACTTTCAAGTTTTCACCCTCGAGTATTACACGATACCCATTGGAATCAAAAGTCCCTACAGAGATCAATTTTTTTTTTCAGATCAGGAACATACCGGACATCACCAAGAGTACGTACTACCCCGTCGTGCATCTTTAGCCGAATTATACCAATTCCCATCATTTTACATGCATGGTCGTTACCCATCAAAACCTTGCCTCCATTAACCTCGGTGAAGGTATGAAATAATTCCTGGTTTGAGCACATGTAATACGAGCACCCACTATCCAACATCCACTCGCTCAAAGAGGTAACCCGTGGAGTCACAACCAACATACTCTCGAAGTCCTCATCTTTTGGTGTCGTTATCGCGTTCGCGTTCTCCACTGCACCTTTATTCTCTCCACCGCTATTGGTTCTATTTGGATACTCCCGATGCACATGTCCAGGTTTCTTGCACTTGTGACAAATTATTTTACTCTTGTCAGCCGGTCCCCGAGATTTCGACCACGATTTTCCTCGATTTTCCCGTTTCTTCTCATCGCTTCTTCCCCTAATGAATAGCGCATCTGAGTTGTATTCTCCTCTCTCTTTCAAGCGCTTTTCATTAGCCAAGACGACCGACGATACCAAATCATATGTCACATTTTCCTTCCTATGAATAAGTATGGTGGTTAGATGATCATAGAATTTCGGGAGCGAATTAAGAAACAAAATCGCCTTGTCCTCATCATCAATCTCGACGTCTAACCCCTGCAAATCTAAGATTATCTTGTTGAACCCGTCAAGATGATCGTTCATGGATGTACCTTTCCAAAATTCATACCGGAATAGCTTCTTCTTCAAGTAGAGACGATTCTCAATACTATTCGTCATATACTGATCCTCGACCTTTTTCCAAATTACTGAGGCAGATGTTTCACGCATCACATAGTATATCACGTTTAGAGCAAGGTGTAAACGAATTGTACTACATGCCTGCCTATCGTACTCAGCCCAATCAGCGTCGGACCACTCATCGGGCTTAGCTTTATTCCCCAACAATACTCTGTACAAACCTTGTTGGACAAAGATGTCCGACATCTGACACTGCCACATCACAAAATTCGTCTTCTTCCCGTCAAATCTCTCTATATCGAATTTTACCGCAACCGTCACCTTAGGAGTAGTTGCCCCCTTCAAAGGTGGTGTATCTGCCACCTTGGCACTCCCTTCTGATGTACCAACAGCAGACATATCTAACTATCACATAATTATCCCAAGGAATAAACATTCATTTGATACCAAATTGTTGTGCTAAGATACCACTAGAACAAGCCTTAGCACAAGCGTAGGACCGACCGGACAATTATGCGTACAATAATTAAAGAAACAAGCACCACTGATATTCAAGCAATACGAAAAACAAGAGACTAAAGAATAAAACAACTAACCAAGCACGCAAGCAATTAAATGGTGTCGGCAAAACCGCCACTAATCCACCAGGTGATAGCTATTATTGATGAGACCAATTCTAAGTACAACGCACAAAACAAACCTTAGCCGTCAATTAGAGCTCTCAATATTATCTCTCAAATATACCTCTAATCTAGCTAGTAAATCATATAACACAACTCATTAATAAACCCTATGACAAAGGGTCTATTTATAGAGTATAAATTCTATGAGTCTAGGATTGCACAAAGCCAAAACCTACAAGAAATTGGATAATACAAATCCAACTAGGATTTGGACAATACAAAGCCAATTAAGAATTGAACGATATAAAACTTAATAGGAATAGGATTCCTATACAGAGCTAAATCTTCAGAAGTTCCATAAGTAAGACATGAATTTTTATCTTTGTATTATTTCCTATAAAGTATACAATCGATCGGACATGCATGTATTTTCTCATATCCCAATCCGAACATATACAAGGTCTTCATTGCCTTCTGCATAAATAAAGGCAATTCATTATCCTCTGGGAGCATCTCGGCAAATAATTTCTGCATCTTTGTAAAACTAGTATTCGTCCACCCACTTTTTGCTTTCAAGTTAAAAAGGTTCACTAATGCATATAATTTTGTAAATTTCTTACAACCTTGATACAAAGGTTTACGAGCATCTTCAAGCAATTTTTGAAATGTATTAGGATTTCCCATAAAATTCTCATGTGCCATATAAACCATTTTTACGGTGTCCTCTAGATGTTGTGCATTCTCGGTCTTATAATCTTGATCAAAATGATCATATAAGTCAAAATTTAGCGCTTTTTCCCCAAGCCATATCCAAATACGGTAACTTTAGTCAATACCGCTCATATATATGTGAGCCTTGATATCTCTTGGACTCCATTTAAGGGAATTACCATAGACAGAGCAAAGATATCATAAAAGAGTCGCCATCTTTTGAATTTTGTGTACCAAACTAGAGAAATTTCTTAACCCCTTAATGGTATTCGAATGATAATTTATTCATGAACATCCTGAATTTATCCATCCTAACAGTATTTATGATCTCAGAGGTCACTTATTAAAATTAGAAGTTTATACTAGGAAATATAAGTATATATACAAGTACAAACACATTAATTGAGCACGTGGTAAAAGCGAATATGGATATAGAAGGAGAATAGTAGTAAGATGCAGTATTCAAGCCGAAGCTCACTCTATTTTAATAGTTATGATAAAAACAACTAAGATAATCTTAAATTCTTTCTTTAAGACCTTATGCTAAAATACTAAAATGTTTAAATTAGCAATTATATTTATGAATAATGAAAACTACATAAAAGTTATCAATAAGTGCAACCAATTGCATTTTGATTTATTAGTACACAACGAACACTTGCATATGTGGACAAGTGCCATTAAGATTACGAAAACTATTAATACAAGAGAAAAAACTCATACTGTTGCTGATTTGTGAAGAGAACTAATTCAAGCAGAATATTTTAATCTGCTACCCTTGATTAACAAAATGATAACTGATTATTATTTGTACTGTAATGTTTTTTACATTAATGTTTAGAGCATTTGTACACAACAATAGTATCATACACAAATAAATCATATTTTAAGCTAGAATTATAGTCACAAGTACAAAATTACATAAATGAAAGATAAATTGAGATTGGTAGAAGATTAGCAGAGCATAAAATTAGTAATTTAAACGGGTAAATTAAGATTGATAAAAGATTAGAAAAATAAAAAAATAGCTATTCAAACTAATAAATATCAATTGAGACAAATTAAAGATTATAAAAAAAAATGATATTTAGCAAAAAATTAGCAATTAAGACTGATAGAAGATAAATCCTAGTTTAGAATCACTTGAAAGAGTTGTGGAATCAATTGAAACGTAGTAATCTCTAACTAAAATTGATTGAATCACACTAAGCTCCAAATTAAACAAAATACGACACGATTCAAGAAACCTCGCCGCTAAAGCTTGTGGTGGATCCTACCACACTTATCGAGGTGGAGAATGTGAGCGTATGAAAGACGATTATGAAGGTATAAAAGTGAAACTTTATAAGTTGTTAGACAAGATAATGAGCGTCTGCAAGATGATTATTGCAAATCGGAGGAAATATTGTTAATAAGTTTCTTTTCATAAATAGACATGAAATTAATTTATAAAAGAATTATAAATAAGGCACTTTTATAAATAGAGTTAATAACCGATGCTATGTAATCAATACCATTTAACACGACCTTAGGTTATATAATAATTTTAAACCATATTTAACTTGACCTTTTTTTTGACAAGATTTTTAACTTAGCCTTTTAAACTGTATAATAATTTTAAATAATATTTAACATGACCCGCTCAAACTATAAAATCATTTTAAATAATATTTAACATGACCTTTTAAATTATATAGTCATTTAAAAATATTAACGTGACATTTTATAGAAAATAAGTCATTGTGGCCCTTAAACTAAAAAACGTTTCCTTTTAGCCCTTTCGTTCAATTTTTCTGTTAAGTTGAATGAAATTGGGGTATTTTTGTCATTTTAATTTAAAATTTGATTTAATTATATTTTTTTAAGTTGGTTCAATAAAAAATAGTCCCCTTTTTTTTTAACATTGGTTAAAAGCTTTTTTACTGAAATGGATAAAAAAATTTGGTTTTTTCAATCCAAACTATCACTGCCACCTCTTTCACCTATCTCCCTCAAAACCTTCTTTCTCACCTCCACCATCTTTGCCACTACCACCCCCTTATTTATATATATAGTTGTATCTATCAAAATATATATACCTATAAATAGTTGTGTATATCAATATAAATGGTGTAGATATATATATATATATAACGTTTCTCTTACTGTCCAATCCGCACGGATTGGAACCAAATCTCGCAGTCCTTTTTTCAACTTAATACAACTTCTGTAACCAAACACCAGATTAACGAAATAAAAGAAAACCCCAAATGGTCCCACTCATTCTCTCTCTCTCTCTCTCTCTCTCAGTTGTTCACCTGCACAAAGTTTGTTTTTCTTCCTCTCTCTCTAGCTCCATAAACAAATCCTTCCTCCTCCATCAACGATTAGCTTCGAATATAGTTCACATGGAACAAACACAGTTCTGTGGAAATGAGGGCTCTATCTTATCTTAACTGTAATTTAGAAAACTATCTCGTTTCCCTGTTAACTGTATATAATTTGCATGAGATAAATTCATTTGGTTTATCACACATGAAGAACTCGATTTGCCAACGAAATTCGAAGCCTCCCTCTTAAGAAACCCCTAATTTATCTATCCATTTATGGCATTCCCACAATTCCCATGTTTAACTTGAATCAATGAACCCCTAAGTTTTAGATTGACGATTCCCTTCCCGTTGATATCCTCTCTCTTTACCATCGACCATCTCCGCTGCGACTCGACCATTGATGGCTTCATGAGCTCCCACTGATTTCTCCATCTTGCAGGGGTATCTGTTGTTAATTTATCTTAATAATGGGTTCTAATTTGGTTCTCCATTTCTAGGTTTGATATGAATTTTTTGGGGATTTTTAGAGTGTTGCAATTAAAGTTTTTTCATGCAACCATTTTTGGAATGTTCAGTCTAGTTGTTGGAGTAAGAAGGAGAGCGGTGGTCGATGCGGAGGTTTAATGGATTCAAGTCCTTTTTCTGGGCATATCGAAAATAATCTGACAAATGATAAATATATACCAATGATAAATAATCTGACAATGAAAATTACAAAAGGGAGGAATGCTTTGAGATATTTCATTAATGGAGAAATGGATTCAAGTCTTCTTTCTCAGTGAAAAACATAAATAATCTAACAAATAGATTCAAGTCCTCTTTCTCTTTGCCTCTTACTTAATCTGTGAGGAATTGTTGAGAGAGATCGTGGCCAACACATTTCATTGATGGAGTGCTTTTGAGAGGGAGGAATGATCTGAGAGATTTCATTAATGGATAGAGGAAGGGAGAGAGAGAAACAGACTTGGCATATTTGGAAATTTTATTTATTTATTTATTTAAGTGGATTATTTTGTTACAAGGGTAGCTTTAGTTTATAAAGTGGAGAGAGCCAAATTTTTGTCCAATCCATACGGATTGAATCGTAGGAGAAATGCCCTGTATATATATATATATATATCTGTGTGTGTGTGTGTCTCATTAACCTTAAATCAAGATTTAACCTAAAATAAAAATTGAAATCAAACTTTCAAATCATGAAACTTAAATTATGATTAAATCCAAATCAATACAAAGATTTAACCCCAAAATCTTATAAAACCTACTTTCTTGAAAAACTATCTCTCTCTTTCTCCTATTTTCTTTTTGAAGAACTCTTTTTTTTTTCTTTTTTTCTTTTTAAAATCTAATAAATTTTATTTTTTTTTAAAATAACAAAAATGCCCACAGTTCTGTTTAACATCGTAAAAAATTTAAATAAAACTATTAAAGTGGAATACCACTAATAACTTAAAGATTAAGGGGCAATTGGGCTTAAGGACTCATTCTAATAATAACATAATTATAAACGACACTTACAGATTAGCCATGTAAATTAAGGATACTGTACAGAAAAGATACTAATACCCCTTCCTTATAACATCTTACATTTCATTAAAATTTGTGCTAACAGATTTAGCACGATGACAATAATCAAAAGGGGTGCTAAATGCATTTAGTACCACCTGTCAACACACATGACAACAACCAGAAGGTGCTAAATGCATTTAGTATCACCTGTCAACATACATGACAACAACCAGAAGGTGCTAAATGCATTTAGCACCATTTGTCAACACACAAGACAACAACTAGAAGGTGTTAGCACCATCTGTCAACACACATGACAACAACCAAAAAGTGCTAAATAGTTTTAGCAACAATACAAAACAAAGAATAATAAAATTAATAAGATTATCATCCACTCAATTTATTTATATGTATATATATATGGATCGATGTTGGGTTCGTAAAAAAAAAGAGTTGCGATTAGATATTTTTTTTCAAATCTCGTTGGACTGTCGAAATTGGTCGATTTCGATAGCAAAACGACCTCTGATCGTTTTTATTTTTCTTGCAATCATAGTGATTTTGTCTTCCTGACAACATATTTAAAAATCAGCCTAATCTAATGATTCAATCAAATGTTATATATGTTTTATGATTGCACTTACAGAAAAAAAGAAGAAGAGGAAGAAGAAGACGAGAACGGTGATACGACCGGAGAGTCGGGGGTACTGGTGGTGGTGGTAGAAGATGTGAGATCATTTTTGAGACATAGAGAGATATTTGATAGTTGGATGGGAGTCTAGGGAGAGAGAGGAGGGATTAGAAGTTTCGGTGTGGGAGGAGGGACAAATTGATTTATCATTATTGTAGCGAGCAGTGTCTATACAAATTAAAGTATATTGGAACCGGTTAACTCAACGGTCCGCCTCAGACTTCCGCTTGGTTTTCTTTCCCACTACCCGTACCCTTTATTCTTCTTCAGGTACGTATACAAAACAAACCCTTCAACCGTCCACCACCGCCATCGACTCCCATAATAATAAACCCTTCAATCCAGATTGCACAATCAACACACAAAGAAATTACGCATTAGAGAGAGAGAGAAGAATTGCAGAGAGATATAGAGAAAGATAAGTTTCTAGGGTTTGGTCGAACATGGGGAAGAGCGAGAAAGCGGGGCTAGGTAGGGCTTTGGTGAGGCACCACAACCAGATGGTCCAACAATCGAAAGAGAAGGGGAGAGCTTACAAGAAGCAGCACAATAAAATCCTTGAATCCGTCACCGAAGTTAACGACATCGATGCTGTTATTGAACAAGCCGAGGAGGCCGAGCGCCTCTTCCTTGCTGAGAATCCTGACGTTAATCTCCCCATCGCTTTGTATGTCATTTTGATTTTCATTAAATTCAGTTTTAGCAAATACCCCACGCTATGCTATTTCTCGATTATTAGTATTAATTAATATTAGGGTTGTAATCGGAGGTTGTTCAAGCTTGGTTCGTTAAATTTTTCGAGATTATGAATTAGTTTGGGATTGGCTTGTTTAGCTTTCGAGCCAAGCTGAAACGAGCTTTTAACCTAGCGGAGCTCGAGTAATTTGATTTTTAGCTTAGTTTTACGTTGTTTTGGAGCTTGTTGAGCCGAGCTCGTTAACATTTCAAGCTCTAAAATGCGTTGAAGTTTGGTTTGTTTGTTTGTAAAACAATTCTCGAATGAGCTTCCACTAAAAAGTTTGCGAGCCGAGCTCGATTATTTGCCTATTTGGTTATGTTTTCCTTAAATTTGAGGGAAAAGTCATATTTGAGAATAAGCCTTCCAATTCTCTTCCCCTTATCTTGTTTATAGATGTAGTATACTAATTATTTTGAAAAAATTGCAAATTTGTGTTATTGTTTTGTGATGGTTGGGGTTTGGGGACTGCTGTGCTTCTCCCTATATTTTAGGGTAACTTTGAAGACTCCTCAGATATGAGGAAATGATAGGGAAGGATTTAGTTTAAGGCAGAGCTAGTTGTAGCGTCCCTTTAGAAGTTTCTGTTTTTTGATTATAGTTTTTAGTTAAAAAAAGAATTTTATGCTCAGTCGAATTAAGTTGCGAATAATGAGTTAAAGAGTAAGAGACTATTTTAAAAATGCCCAGTATAACATGCTTGGTCATCTCTCTTTTTGAATTGTATATTGTAGTTTGATTGCTCAAACTTAAAATACAGCTGAGGCATGAAAAGCTTCTTTCAGCTATTTTCTTCCTTTACTACCTTTTTGCATTGTACGCTATTTGGTTGCTCGATCCTTGTTGTACAACTAATTCAATAAAAGCTTCTTTTCTGCAATTTTGTTCTGTCATTTATGTCGCTCCAGTTTGCATTGTATGCTTTTGGTGGTTGTGTGGGATTTCTTCATCTTTCAATGGTCATCAAATCTTGATGCATCTGTCTGTTATTCTCTCGTTCTCTGTGTCAAACTGTCAATCTTTCTTTGTTTCTTATGCCTCTGCTGTTACTTATTTAATGACTTTTGTATTGATTTTTGACCACAGGGATTCAAGCTCTAGTATCACTGATATGACACCTGATGAGAGGAGAGAGCAGCAAAAGCAGGAGGAGGCGTTGCATGCTAGTAGTCTTCGTGTTCCGCGCAGGCATGTAGATTCCTTGAGCAATGCTACAGTTGCCGGCTTTATCAACAGGGTATTCCTACCAGATTGATTGATGTATTTTACATTCTTGGAATGTAAAACTCATTAATACACCCTGTGTGATTATTTGGTTGATAAAACCTGTAGGAATATAATTATTCATTTTCCTTTGTCTAAATGGAGTTGCCCGGAGTTTCTTGTCATGCCCTTATTCTTAACTACCTTCATTTTTTTTAGGCCGCCATGGAATGCTAAAATGTCGGTTGAAGAACTTGATGCAAATGAAACGAAGTCTTTCTTAGTTTGGCGCCGCAACCTTGCAAGGTCTGTTTATGGCATGAAATTATATATGTCCATCTAACATTCAATTGCTACACATTTTATGAATTCATCTTTGGCTTCTATACTAAGATATTGGATTGTAAGACAATCCGATTCATGTTGCCATAGCCTTTTCTTATATTCTAGTCAAAGTAGTACGATACTCTTAGAGGAAAAAAGGTAGTACTTTACGGGTGAACATGATGATTGTGCAAAGATTTTTAGAAATTTGATGCCTTTTGAAACTTAATTTTTATTTTGTTTTTGGATAAATTAAGGTGAATGCATATATCTATATATACATATATGTGAATATATTTAGAGATTCAATAACACTTAAAATATTAAAATTTCTTTATCCTTTAACTTCTTTATTGTTGCTTTCTATTTCTCTAATGCAATAATTTCAAATTATGGTATTTCTTATCCAATGTTACATGTAATGTGGATTATTTTGGTACATATTGTAAACTATGATTGGTGAATTATCTTATTATTAGAGAGACGATTATGCACATATATATCAGTGTTCTAAAAATCGCGCCTAGGCGGCGCTTAGGCGGAAATTGGTCCTCCCCCGCCCGGCCTAGGGCAAGTCGTTTGTGTTTAGGCGCCGGAGTGATTAGGTGACGATTAGGCGCCGATTTTTGGTCTAGGCGCCGATTTTCGGATTGGTTGTGGATTAGACGTGGGAGAGAGAACGAGATTGAGATAGAGAGAGACATAGATAGAGAGAGAGAGAGAGTACGTACCTGTAAAGTCGTCGAAGCCGGTGAGAAATCGTCGAGGTCGAGGGTGAGATAGGTTGGGGCTGAGAAGATGTCGGGGCCTGATAGCTAGGGTTTTGTTTCGATGGTTGCTGCGGAATGGGGGGCTGGGTTCACGGGGAAAGAGATGATATATATTTGGTTTGGGTTTGTCTTATTAAGTTTTATTATTATTATTTTCACCCTATATATTTTTAGTTATTTGTAATTTTACCCTTATTTATTTTTCTTTTGTTAATTTTATTTATTTATTATTTTAAAATTTGGACTTTTTTTGGAATTCATGGTTTATTGGTTGAATGTTGGACAATTAATGTTAATTTGAAAGGTATATTATATTTTGTTAGTATTATTTTATTTAAAATAATATTTTTAATAAAAAATCGTTTGACCGATTAATCCCCGACTAGTCCCCGATTAATCCCCTAGGCGCTAGGCCCCCCCTCGCCGACCTAGCAGCGCCTAGCGATTTTTAGAACATTGATATATATATACAAAGACTCCTATTTAAGTAAGGAAACAATCCTACCAATCCGACTAATTAGGATCCCCTAATTATGGTCTTTCTTATCCAATGTTACATGTAATGTGGATTATTTTGGTACATACTGTAAACTATGATAGATGGAAAATTATCTTATTATTAGAGAGAAGATTATACACACATATATATACAAAGACTCCTATTGAAGTAAGGAAACAATCCTACCAATCCTACTAATTAGGATCCCCTAATTATCTACTTTCCTACCAATCCTACGTTAACACAGTGGCATATAATTTAAAAGATTTTCAGGTAGTAGTGGGGTAATATATTTTTTTGGATTATATGTTGTGAAGGAAATTGAGGTACTTTTTAAATATTATAGTAAATTAAGAAATTAAATAGGTGATACCATGTATTATTGATAGGGGTAACCCGTGTTGAAGGTACTATGGGTGTAACTTATGATTTAGACATCTTTTGTGCAACCTTTAGAAAGGCATCTTTCATCTCAGGCCTCCAACCTTTTATCTCTTGGGAGTCAAAAGTGATCTGTTTCAATATGTAGATTACAGTGCACGATAACACTAGCATGCACAAGTTTTTGGCTCATTGGAATACGTAGTTTTATGTTTGATGCACGTTGGACTTTTCATACACCTTCTCACGAGAAAATCACCTTAATTGTTAGAAGATTGAATCTTTGCTATTCTATATATCTTTCACCCGAAAACGAAAGAACATAACCTTTGGTAATTTTAGGATACTAAACAGTGTACTATATTTTGGAACGTGTGTCAATACATTAATTTTGGGGTATTAGCGTTTTTTGGGTAACATGATCAGATCAGTACTGTAATCTCAGTTTGTGTATTCGCGGTGTTTCATGTTCTTTCATTAAAACTATTGTTCTATTTGTGTTTATGCTTTATGTTCTTCTTCAGGCTTGAGGAGAACGATAAGCTTGTTCTTACTCCATTTGAGAAGAACCTCGATATCTGGAGACAGCTTTGGAGGGTTGTTGAACGTAGTGATCTGGTAAGTCTTTTTGCCCTTTAGTATTCAATGTAGAACTATAGGATCTGTATTGTAGAACATGGTTACTCCCCTAAAATGGCTAGCCTAACTGCCAAAGTTGTTATTCAGGTTCATTGAACCAACAGATTAGTCATTAACTTCCGCATTACTGATGTGGGTTCTAGCAACCCCCTCCAAAACAAACACGCACACACGCCCCTCGCCCCCATTAAAGCCCTGACATCCTTGTCAAGCTGGGTCACACACAAACAATTTTGTTTCGCTTTCAGCCGCACAAACACAACTCAAAATATCTACACATTCAAATGGTAGCGGG
Source organism: Lonicera japonica (assembly GCA_021464415.1). Classification (NCBI taxonomy): domain Eukaryota; kingdom Viridiplantae; phylum Streptophyta; class Magnoliopsida; order Dipsacales; family Caprifoliaceae; genus Lonicera; species Lonicera japonica. The sequence goes on from CM038464.1 coordinate 87,986,983, forward strand.
CCCAATACCATATGTAACAACTTGGGTTCATTGAAACTGCGTGTAAGTCAAGGACCTCCCCATCACACTACCAATCTAAGATATGTGGGTTGTGACAGGATCCATCAGTCTACCTTGTAGCATGATCTTCCAGGGTTGAGAGGGACCACCCATACGGTCCTTAGGCACAGGCTGGAATATGGAGAGTAATGCTAGGTTTTTCTCTGATACCGTGCTTGATGTAGGACAAGTAGAGGGAGAAAGGTGAAGAATAAGATGAAGGGAAGGAGAACAGAGAGAAAGAAAGAATTAGAGGAGGAAATATACTAGTTTATCAATATCAATTCAAGTACCGTATAAAGAAAATCTAATCCGTAATCCCAAAACTAGCATCCTGAAAGATGAGCCCTCAATAAATCTAAAATCTAAATGATGAAAACTGCCTTCTTCCTAACTTTGTCCAAATCTCTTTCCCATCGCCAGCCTATCCACTTCTTGATTCCCATTAACTATGCTTTCTTCCTCCCCAGCCCACGTCTCTCTCCCCCTCCATCCCTCCCTCCTGTTTGGCTCAAACTTCATGTAAAATGCTTTCAAGGTTGATGTCGGAGTTTCGTTGGCACTAGCACAGTCGCATACCACAATGAGCTTCTACATCAGTAACAAATATGGCAGATATGCAGTGACTTACTGTGCCTCTAGAACTCTACTCGCTATTCCTTCTCTCTTTTATAAATGTCTAGGAGCTATGTATCTCTCATTTACTTTCAAACCAGGCAGTAATATTTCTCTTCATGGGTCCTGTTAGTTTCTTGATTCCATAAATTAATTTAACGTACAAAATTTGGATAGAAGATGGCTACAAATCAGAACCTGATTTGGGCGCTATTCAGATTCTTTGACCATTTTGAAGAATTTGTGCTTCATAGCATGTGATTGAAATCCTTTTTTCTTTTTAAAATATAAACCTTAATGTCCGGCACTGGTTCTATGATACATAAAAAACAATTTGGAAGGGTTCTAGAATTTCCAAGTTCTATGATGAAAACATCCATATAGGAATGATGTTGAACGTTTGAACTTTTTATTACCCTCCAATTGGAAGTTAAGAAAATATTAATGCCCGCAATGAAATTAGGTACTGTTATTCCAAAGCAAGGTAGAACACAAGCTTCAAAATTAATGTTCTTTTTTTTTAAGAGTTCTCTGAGCACATTTTTTTTTTATTGTTTTATTATACTGTGATTGACATTATGCAAATGCTGATCTCTCTCTCTGTACACAGCTTGTTATGGTTGTTGATGCACGAGACCCACTATTCTACCGTTGCCCTGATCTTGAGGTAATGCATGCTTTATTTATTTATTTTATTGGTGTAGGCTTACTGCATCACTGGGTGACTTTATGTCAATTACATCTTAAAGTTGAGAGAAAAAAGGGGGAGGGGGGTTGTTAAGCCATTGTTATTTATGTGGTGGGTGAAGAAAGTAATATTTAATATGCAGCTTCCTTGTATTGCTTCTTGTTGCAATAATATGTCGATGACTTCATTTTCTTTAGTTAGCATATGTCTAAGTGTCCCCTTTTACAATGGAAATCACTCTAGAGCACTCAGATTTTGACAGATAGTATCTGCCTTTGGCAAGGGCTCATTAAGACATAAAATACCTGTCAAAATCTGAACCATCTAATTTTAAATTGACGGTCCAGATTTCTTCAACTCTCCAATCCTTTTTACAACCTATTGAAACGAAAGAAGGTTGGACCCACAACCTTCCCAGTGTAAGGTTCTCTTTCTAATTGTGATAAACCTTGTTGAGCGTTTTCTTTTTAAGTTTTAGGTTTCTCTTTCTAATTGTGATAAAACCTTGTTTAATGATGTTTTTTCTTAGTTTTAGCATGCACCGTATTTATCGCTTTCCCCAATCAGAATTGCTTGACAATCATAATGTATTTCTCCCCTTCTTGGGAGGAGGAAATTAGACTGCATTTGTGGGATGAGAGTCTTTACGGAGAAAAACAGTGCCATGTAATGCATGAAGAAATAAAAACTATCGTTCCACTTGATTGCAAAGTTGGAAAAGGATTGTAGTAGTTAATTATATGAGAAGTTGGAAAAAGAAAATAGTGATCTGGTGAAGATGTTCTCTTTCTTTTCCTTATTTTTCATGGAATTATTTCTTACCCACTACCCAAGAATTGGGTCTCATGGAAAACCAAAAATGTAATAGATCATCTCACACTTATCTCATTTTTCAACTTCTCGTAAAAATTATTTTTCTCAATAATTTTCCAACTTGGCAATCAAACGCACCCTATAAGTTTGTTTATACAGCAGGGAGGATTATATATTGATCTGAAGAGATTCGACGGTATTGACATGAAACTTTGTCCAAATGCAGGCATATGCAAGAGAGGTTGATGAACACAAAAGGACACTGCTTCTCATCAACAAGGCAGATCTTTTACCATTTGATGTCAGGTTAGAATCTTATGGTCTATTATATAAAAAACTGGAAAACGATTGGAAACACAACTAAATTTATGAGAAGTTGGAAAAAGACACGAGCAATTTAGTCAGATGGTCTCCATCTTTCTCATTTTTCATGGAAATTTTTTCTTACCCATCGCCCAAAGAATTGGATTCATTGAAAAACTGAAACAGTCATAGAATGTTTCACCAAATCAGTCTTCTGTTTTATAACTTCTCATAAATTTAGTAGTGATTTCAATCATTATGTTGTCAAATTTTCTACCCTACCTCTCAACTCTCTCTTTGCGCCTTTCAACTTACATCTCTTCTCTATCATTTGCAGAAAAAAATGGGCTGAATACTTCCGCGGTCAAGGAATTCTCTTTTTATTTTGGTCTGCTAAGGCTGCCACTGCAATTTTGGAAGGAAAAACCAGTACTTTCCCATCAGAGACAGAAGACCCGGTTGACGGTGAAACGAAAATATACGGACGAGAAGAGCTGTTGGCCCGCTTACAATCTGAGGCAGAGGAAATTGCTTCAATGAGGAGGAAATTGGGGGCTGATACTACAAATACATCGAGAAGTGTAACAGTTGGATTCGTAGGGTACCCTAACGTTGGAAAAAGCTCGACAATCAATGCATTGGTAGGTGAAAAGCGGACGGGGGTAACTTCAACTCCGGGGAAGACAAAGCATTTTCAAACATTAATAATATCCAGTAAACTTACATTGTGCGATTGCCCGGGATTGGTGTTTCCATCCTTTACAAGCTCGAGATACGAGATGGTTGCCTCTGGGGTCCTACCAATTGATCGAATGACAGAGCACCGGGAGCCTGTACAGGTTGTGGCTGATCGGGTACCCCGCCACGTCATTGAGGGCGTGTACAAAATCTCACTGCCGAAACCGAAACCCTATGAGCCTCAGTCCCGGCCCCCTTTGGCGTCTGAGCTTCTTAGGGCATATTGTGCATCTCGTGGGTATGTTGCCTCGAGTGGACTGCCTGACGAAACAAAAGCTGCCCGGATAATTTTGAAGGATTACATTGATGGGAAGTTGCCACACTTTGAAATGCCTCCGGGTTTGGAACCAGATCAGGAGGCCTTTGCTGGGCCTGGCCCATCGGAGGTCCATGGGTCTAGTTCAGATTCGGGATTGTCTGATGATGAAGACTCTGTGGGCCCCGAAGGCGAAGGTGGGCCCAGTCTAGAGCATGTGCTCAGGGATTTGAATTCATTTGATATGGATAATGGGCTAGTTTTTTCAGGCAAGGCAGCCATGAAGAAAAAAAAATCGGAAAGTGGGTCCCACAAACAACACAAGAAGCCCCAGAGGAAGAAAGACCGGTCATGGCGGGTCAGAGATAACGAAGGTGATGGAATGGCAGTATCTAGGGTTCACCAGAAGCCAGTAAATACAGGACCTTTGAAGGTGGGCGGCAGTTGAAAAAGCTATTGGTGCAAGAGGTTAGTATCCTGGTTGTGAAGTTCTCGATGGAATACTGATAGGAAAGTAAAAATGTGCAGTGTTGCAAAATGATGTGGCGACTACTGATTGGTCACGTATTTGTCAGACCCCGTAATTCTAGTGGACAGGATATGTTCTGACCGATCAGAATTGAGATTGTCTTGTGAGCAACTTACTTTGCTCATTTTGGTAGTCCCAATCACTGTGTTTTGGAGCAGTTTTAGCACTGCCAGTGAACGTAGAAAGAGTTTGTTTTGTTGTTCATTATTGCTGTCAATTTGTTTGAGGACATGAATGATATGGACAAATGACTTAATAGTTTTGTACTGTAATTTTCTTATGTCTGAATGAGAGATTGTTTCAAGAGGATCTTGCAACAGTAGTTTGTTTTGAAGAAAAAACCAGATCTTAGCGTGATTCATGGTCATGATTAAAACTAGAGAAGTGGAAACCCTGCGGTTAGACGCATAATGGTCATGTTTTGCATAATTCATTAATGCTTTCGGTAGTTGTACGATGAGGTAGCGTGGTTGTACTTTGTGCGCGCATTGTTGAAAACGCACTTTGGGTTTTGCTGGCCTCCCAAAGAAATTATTAGGGGTGTAAAGGCCGTGTTTGGTATATTGAAAATTTAATATAGAGAAAAACTGCTTTTGATCTTCATGTAACTGAAATGTTGTGTACGCGTGGTTGGTATAAGAGATCGTAAAAATTACAGTACTTCTAAATTTACAATTTGTTTGCTTTAAAATGCGGCAATCAATTTGAGTGGAGACGCCAACAAAATGCGACCAAAAGGTTTCATTTGATAGTAACATGGAAAATGGAAAAAAAAGCAACTAATTTAGGTGAGAAAATGAAAAATAAGTTGAGGCATGGGGTGAAATGCTCATTTTTGTGAATGTATGTCCTACATTTGTTTTTTTGTTTTGTGGAAAAAATTTCTTCAACATCACTCAAAAATTTTTTTCATGGAAGAAATAAAAAAGTAAGAGTTAATCTCACAACAATTCTCAACTTATTTTCAATCGTCTCATCTAAATTAGTTATTTTTCTTTTTATTTTTTATATTGCTATCAAATGGAGCCGAAGTATTTGTATTTTTCCATTTGCAACTTCAAACCTAATAATTTGTTCTTTCCAAAACAAAGATAATACCGGCAAAATTAAATAAAAATAGAAAATCACATTTTGGTGTCGATTTCAAAAAAGTGAACGAAGTAGGAACAATGGCTTCTTCGCTAATGTATATACAGTATGTGTGTATCGATTTTGGCAGTCAAGGAGTAGAGAAAATACGAGTAGTATATTTTAATTTTTGAAGATCAATTTAGTGAAGGATGGACCGGTGGTAAACTTTTTGGCCTCGTTTGATTCAAGTATTAAAAAGTGGAGTGAGATTATTAATACCACTTTTTTTATAATGCCTTATTTGGTTCGCACAAATGTGCTGGGATTACTAATACCGGTACTAACTTAATACTACTCTTTGTGGTATAATTTAATACCAGGGAATTATTGTTTATCCGGAATTAAGAAAAAAGGAACCATATATTTTCAAAAATGCCATTACGACTACTACTACTATATTATTATTATTATTATTATTATTATTATTATTATTATTATTAATATTTTTTTTTGTTATTCCAAAATATAATCCCGTATAGGAATTATAGAACCAAACATGGTATTAACATCAGTATGAGATATTTCATTATTAATACTACATGAATCAAATAAGGTATTGGTATTAAATTAATATTAGAATTAATAGTCCTGTACTATTAATACTAGTATTATTAATCCCATTAATCGTAATACCTGAATCAAACGATGCCGGTGTATAATGTTTAAACGTGAGGATTTAAATCTTGCTACTAGCAAGTTGATACATCTTCACTGAAATCCTCTTAACTTTATAATATAGTGCGGCTGTATTAAAGATGTACTTGATTAGCATATCCCGAAATACAATCATTCAATCGAAACTTTGAAAGCTTTCTTTTCTTCCTTTCTTTCTTCACCTTTTGAATTACAAAATTTGAACATGTGACCCCTCTTCAACCTTTGTTGATGTTGGCAAGCACTTACTATTGTGCTCCAAGGCAATTGACATGCGTGATTTTGTTTCTATTCACTATATTTTACAGTTAATTCGTATTACTTATTAAGTTAATCCACGAACGTGAATAGACTGACAAAAAAATATTATTAATTTAATTTTATAAATATTATTTTAAATAATAATTTAATACTAAAATATCCTCTAAATTAATAAGTACAACCACAATTGTTATGATATTTTTCGTCTTATTTTCTGTCTTTATTCTTTTCTTCCTCTTATTTTTCGTCTTTATTCTTTTTCTTCCTCATAATTGCTCTGGAGTTTGTAAAATCAAGGCCACAAAATCTACATCATTAAAGCAGGTTGCAAAGGGGTAATTTCATCCGAGTTTGTGTGAGAAAGGGGTTTTAGAGGAGTTTCTGGTGATCTACAACTCGTTCTCCAGTAAAATTCCTGCGAGTTTGGGTGAATGCAAGAGTTTAACACGTATCCGGGAGCTAGTGGGGATTTTTTTTCCAGTGTAATCGCGAAAACTATCGCCGAAAGCCGACAGTTTGTTGGCTTTGACTATCTCAAAGAAAATCATTTCTGGTAGCATACCGGAGGAGCTTGGGTTGTTGGAGAATCCGGTGGGATTTTCCGGCAGTGATAACCAGTTTTATGGTTTGTTACCGGCTAGTATAGTGAAACTTGAACAGCTGGGAAGAATTGATCTCCATGGAAATGCATTATCCGGGGAGCTTCCGAGTGGAATTCGTTCATTGAAGAAGCTGAATGATCTAAATCTAGCTTATAATGCCTTCTATGATAATATGAAAGGTTAATAAGAAAGAAATTAAAAATGAATTATATTTGAATTAGGAATTTTAATTAAAATGGAATCTAAATTTATATAGTTATAAATTAATTTGAATTGGTGGATATACTTATTAATTTTGAAGGGTAATATTTTAAAACTTTGTACAAAATTTTCATAATTTAAAGGTATATTAACTACAAGATATGGCGGATAGAAACAAAATCACCCACTATCATCTCACTTTAAAGGTCCCGGGTTTATTAAGCTTATCAATGCTTATCATTGAGTTCACCCACATGGTTGGATGCACTTATCAAAATGAGTACTTTCGTTTTAATTGATATTTTCATTTTTTTTGTAATGTTTTAAATTGGTAGTCGTATTTTATTTTTAGGACACAATTAATGAACAAAATCCATTTTAGTAAGAAATTATGTACACAATTTTTTAAAAGAATTATTGAAAATCGTATGACATCTTCCATGTATTTGTATATGATTGCTTCTTTTGAAGATCACGAAAGACCGTGAAATTAGGGAATTATTAGAGCATTTTTTAAAAGATTTCAAGTTTTTTTTTTTAAAAATGACTTAACATATTTGATTTAAAATTTGAATTTTACACGGTCACTAAAGATGTTAATAAAATGTTATATTCAAAATTGGAATCTAAGAAGTAAATACTTTTAATTCGTGGATAAATAAATCTAGTTTTTAAAAGGGTGCTATTATTTACACCCCTCAATTTTGTCACAAACACCACCATCTCTAATTTGATAAAACTCATTTTTCAACACTCCACTTTTTTGTCGCAAACACCCTCTTACTTAACCATTACTTAACTTATTTATCCAATGCTTAAAACATTAACCTATCTATTTATTTATTTTTTAGTAAACTAATCAAACATTAACCCAAATAATTAAACATATATCTCTCATTTCCCCCCTTCACAATCACATTTCATTGCTTCAAGTAAAAAGATAGAGAGAGAAGAGACTCACTTTTTTATCATTTGAGCTCTCAAAATCAAGAAATCACAATCAAATCGAAGCACAAACATTATTGGTGAAAAGTTTGAAGCTTGGATTATGATAAATAAGAAGCAATGTTCATGAAATGGTGAAGAAAGAAGAAGTTCAAAAAAAAGTTGGTGATAAAATTTCACTCCAAAATAAAGCTAAAGATGTATTATAATTATTATTATTGGTGTATTAATGTGTATATTAGCTTTCATATATCATTCTACAACATTCAAATTGAAACAAAGATGTAATCCTCAAAACAGAGTATAAAACGGGTTCTGTCCAGGCTTGACTCGCTTTATATAAGGAGAGTAATCTAGTTACAACTCTCCTCAAATAAGGCGAGTGTGTAAAGACACACTCACCCCATGTGAGGTGAGTTTGTGTTATTAGGCGAGTTACTTACAACACATTCACCTAATATGGGGTGAGTGTGTGTGAATCCACTCACATGTCATTATGTGAGTCTAATTTAAAAATACTCCAGTACACTCTGCACTCTATTGCTTTATATTAGGTGAGTTACTTGCAACACATTCACCTAATGGGGTGAGTATGTATGAATTCACTCACCTGTTATTAGGTGAGAGACGAGCAGAAAAATGTGAAAAATTTTCTTCTCTTTTTAATTAAGGTTTGTATTAACTTTTAATTGGGTGGTGGATGTTTGTGACTAAAAATTGACATGAGGGGGGGTGTTTGTGACAATGGTAGTGTTAGTGACATAAATGGGGGGGTGTAAATAGTGGCTCCCTTTTAAAAGGTCATTTTGAAAACATCATAAACTATGAATGGATCAAATCATTTGAGATGAGATGTACTAGTTGGTTGGTAAAGTACTGCCTTTATATATATATATATATATATTCAATGTTCCGGAGCGGAGGAGTTGGCCCGGTGGTAAGCCTCTCCTCCGAACTTCTGGACAACTAGAGTTCAATTAAGCAACTCCCCTTCCCCATCCCCTTAGGAGTAGGATTTCATGTGTTCAAAAAAAATAAAAAAATATTCAATATTCCGAGTTTGAATCATGCCACTTTCTCTTATCCCCTTTCTCTCCCTGTTGGAACTTCAAATCAGAATCTCTCCTCACTCCACTCCTAAAAACTCTTAAAACCAAGCTCAAATATATTGGTTGTGCTAACTGAAAACTATTTTGTGAAAAAAGACATGGATTAAATAAATTTAGTTTAATGACTTTACACTAAAAAAATAAGTATTTTTAGCTTCAAAGTCACAATCAAATAGTGAAAAATTTGTTCAGTGAACTAAAAATGCTGATTTCCTGACATTTAAAGAACGTAGATGTTTATATTAAGTGTACCAGCTCGATTGCTCTGCACGGATTTTAGAATAAAAGATTGAAATTCTAGTTTAGCTCCATGAATTAAATTTTTTGGTTCATTGAACAAAAGTATTTCGTTATATGATTAAGTACAGAGCTAAACATGTTATTTTTTGGCGGTCAACTAAAAATATTTAAGCATTTGTAATGTTTATTTTAATTAGATTTTGATTTAAAGAGAGTAGTTAATCATGTACAGGGGCGTAGTCGTGTGGGGACAGGAGGGGCGCTTTCCAAAAATTATGTAGGAACTTATGTCCGTAGATGCTGGCACACATCGTTTATCGTGGAACTGTGATTTGCATGTCACCATACAAGCATGAAGGAGAGTCTTATTTTTCTTGAATATTTAACAAAATTATAAGAGGTGATTTCTTATAAATTAATCAATTTTTTCAAAAAGTACTCATGTGTGACTTGCCCATTTTCATTCCATTTTTTTATATCAAGTGGATCACTTTGGGTAACAATTTTCCATTCACCTTATAATTATTTTGAGCAAACAAGTATACGATTTCAATATCCTCACGGAGGAGAATACAAATCTGTAATATTTCACAATCGAGTATGAAGTCTCACTGAAAATTATCCTCAAAATGGCTCGAAAATGGTATTTTTACCCATCTTTTCAACACTACCAAAGTAAATCATTTCTTAGATCTACTTTTTAATATTACGTATAATTTTACTTCTTGATTTACTTGCATAATATTAATTGTGTTTCTTAATTAATTGCATAAAATATTATTACTGCTAGTATGTTCGTGTTCTATTATTATAATTTCTCGTAATTGTTCACATTCACTAATTTGAGTTGTATGAAGTATTATTATTAATACCATTATATTTACGTTCATATTTTATGGCTTTTGTTGGTTGGAAATAAACCCTAGGGGAGTGATATGGGTTTTTAAAATTTAATGCGGAATTAAAAAGTTTCAAGTAAAGTTTTAAGAATAAAACTTTGACTACGTTTATATCAAGTAATACAACCAAGCTAAACAAATATATCAAGGAAAACAAGCAAATCAATCAACCAATCCTAAGATCAAGCGATAATATAGCAAAACAATAAATAGAGAGCTTGAGTTCGAAAGATTAAACCAAATGAGCCAAAGTCGTTTTGTTCTTGTGGTTCGGTTGTCTAAACCATACATCCGCGCTCGGATAGTGCACCCGAGAATTTTCACTAAAATTGATTTTCTTTTAGGTGAAAATCAAACCGCTACAAGTGTATTCTTATCACACACTCTACAAGTATTGTTCTACTCACAATACTCACATAAGAACTTATGAGATTTACCTCTCACCACACTCAACAAGAATTGACATTCTTGTTATCCTATGAGATTAATCCCTCACAAATGAATATTCTAAATTCTTTGATGATTCAAACCAATGAACAATAACTTTCTCAAGTGTTTAATAGATACAATTGAAGCTCACATTAGAGTTATCTTGATTGATCAAAAGATTTAGCTCAAAGATGAAAGATATGATCAATACAAAAGCTTGAATTATTGAATATGATAAATAGATGAAAGATGAGTTTGTATATGTGATAAAGCTTGCCAAAATGTGTCTTAGATGTCCAATATATAATCCCAAAAATGATATAGCCGTTTGAGAGGTTTGGTACCAAAAATGGTAAAAAGTCAGAAATTCAACGGCTATATTCTGTGGCATCAGTTGATGCTCAGTCAACTGATGGCCCTCAGTCGACTAAGCAAAGCCCATCAGTCGACTGATGACCTCTGTCCATCAGCTCAAAATCTCAATTTTTGGACTTTTGCAATTTTGCTCCAAATTCAATTTTAATGCTTTAAGGACCTCAAAAATATGTTTCTAAGACACCTAGTTTCATGAGAACTCAAAATATGATCGTTTGAATTTAATATGAATTTATTTAAAAATCGATTTTTGTAAGAACGATGTTTTCAAAGGAAATTCAATTCGAGCTTGTTTGCAATTAATTTATGAATGATGTATGAACATGCTTAAGCTATAAAAATGATCAATCAAGAAACTTTACATAAATTCTAAGCACTCACTCAATTGACAAATAGTCGAGTCTTTGAATGTTTCGATTTATTTTTTCAATTGATCTTAACTTGAAGCTTTTTGCATATTTCTTTAATTTTGATCTTCATGAATTGCTTTGTGATGAGATTGATCTTTCTTGACTTGTCCAATGCTTTGTTGACTTGATCGGATATGGATTGAATGATCCTTGTCAAGTGGCATGCTTTCTTTGTACAAATCATGCTCTTCTTAAATTTTCAAGTAAATGAACTATAAACTTAATTCAAGAAACATGTTAAATTACACATGATTAAGTTATTGTTATTATCAAAATAAGATTAAGACCTACAAGGTCAACAACCTTAAATATGTTTTTGTGTGTTTTGAATTTTGCTCCCCTTAGCCAGATTCTTGGCTCTGACATTGGTCATGTATATGATTATATGGTGTAATTTCTTTAGTATATTGTGAAAAGCAAGAGTATAATTGTAGGACCAATCCAGAGTTTTGAGGGGTCCTAAGCAAAATATTTTTTTCAGATACTTCTGGTCTTTTTGTGCATTCACGTATAGGAGTCCACCAATAAATGAATGAATTTGCAACGAAAGGAAAAAAAGCATATAGCAATGAAATTTGAAATTTTTAAAAAGAGAATAAATAAATTTCTTAGTATTTTTAGAATTTAGTTAAAACAAAACTCAAAAGATAAATTATGTTTAAAAAATAAAAAAAATCTCAAATAAAAATTGTAAGGTTAAGGACTTAAAAGGTGCAGGGTTATTCATACTTTAAAAGGGGGTGTTATTTACACCCCCCATATTTGTCATTAACACCCCCTCTATAATTTGTTAAAAAACACATTTCAACACTCCATTTTATCACAAACACCCCCTCACCTAACCCTCACTTAACTAATTTACTCAATGGTTAAAAATATTTACCTAGCCATTTATCCAATTATGAATAAGCTAATCTAACATTAATCCAAATAATCAAACTCATCTCTCCCATTTCCTCCCATTCATTATCACATACCTCTTGCATCAAGTAAAATGAGAGAGATGAGAGAGACTTAGGGTTTTTTTTTTTATCATTTGAGCTCTCTAAATTAAAAAATCATAACCAAATCGAAGTACAGACATGATTAGTAGGTAGTTTGAAACTTGAATTTTGATAAAGAAAAATTATTGTACTTGAGATGGTGAAGAAATAAGAAATTCAAAAGAAAGTTGGTGGTGACATTGCACTCCAATGAGAAGCCAAAGAGGTATTGTAATTGTTATTATTGGTGTATTAATGTGTATATAAGCTTTCATACGTCATTCAAATTTAAACAAGCATATAATCCCCGAAACAGAGTACAAAACAGGTTATGTCCAGGCCTTACTCGGTTTATATAAGGAGAGTAAAGCATCTACAACTTTCCCCAAGTAAAAAGAGTGTGTACAAACACATTCACCTTAAGATAAATGAGTTTGTATTAAGTTACTCTCCTAAAGTAAACCAAGTGAGGACTAACTTAATATATAATTTCAGGATTATCACTTCAATCTAGCATATGGGGAAATATATCAATATTGTTTGAAAATTTGATTTCACGACAATACAAATACAATCAACTCCTAAACTTGCTCGTATTTTCAAGTGTACCGAGCACATTATCAAATAAGAGAGTCCGAAGGATCTTAATTATAAACTTAGTGATGTTAAAGAAGATCATCTACTAGTAGAGACTCTTTCTCAAAAAAATTGCGTTGATTTTAATTTTAATGATGGAGACGAAATTGTTATATATGTAATTTTTTGTGAAATTGGCTTGAATTGGAAATGTAAAGGTCATATATATATTGTAAAGTTAGATTGAATTAAATGCGTAAATATCTTATATGTAACTTTTGTTATATGAATGGAGTAATGAGTCTCTTTTATTAATTATTTGCACCTTTTGTTATATGGTGATTGAATGTGTAAGTTTCTGAATATTGTGATATCCCACCTCACCATTATATTGCCTTATGTTAGGCGAGTGATTATTAACACACTCATCCCGTGTGAGACAAGCGTGTGTGATTGCACTTACTTAGGTGGATTTTATTTGGAAAACACTTTATTACACACAACACTTTATTACTTTATGTTAGGTGAGTGCTTAACAATACACTCACCCCTGTGGGACGAGTGTGTGTGAATGCACTCACCTCTAATTAGGCGAGCTTAATTTGGAAAACACTCCAGTTTACTCAGCACTTCATTGCTTTATGTTAGACAAGTGCTTAACAACACATTCACCCTATGTGGAACATGTGTGTATGTGAATGCACTCACCTCTTATTAACTTTTAATTGGGAGGGAATGTTAGTGATTAAAAATTGACTTTAGGGGGGTGTTTGTGACAAGAGGGTATTAGTGATAAATACGTGGGGTGTAAATAACACCCCCTATTTTAATTGGTAGTTGAGCTTAAGTTATTAATTGGTGAATGGATCTAAGTATTTAAAATGATAAATAAACTAACTATATAGAGGAGTCAATCCTCAATCCATTCCCCGCCATTCTTGTAGCTGTCGACTATCTGTAATCTGCACAGGCGTGTTCACACCCCTTCTCCCAACTTAAGCTAAAAGATGATTCAGTTGGCTGCTATGCTATTCATAGTGTTCGAACTCATGACATTTGTCAACGAACGACTTATTATTGAAACAATTAATCGTTATAAAAAATGGAGCTTTGAATCTCTGTCTTTAACTGCAAATAATGAAAATCTCTCGAAACTCTTGGTGAGGTACTTTTCCCAACTAGACTAGCTCACTTGCTCCCAACTGCTTGACCAGATGATATTTAAATTAGTACTTTTTGACGCATAATCGAAGTAATATATATGTAAATAGGCCCAAAAAATTGGGGGCTTAGTAACAGCGGGGATCCTAAGCGATGACCTGGCCCGCCTATACCTATAGCCGGGAGTGTGTTATTGTATCTAAATATTACTAAATAATCTAAAAAAATACAAGATAATGCATTTAACCTATATTGTTGAAAAATCTTTAAAGTGTGTTCATTTTAAGTGATTTTGGAGCGGATATTGTAAACTAATAGAGTTAGTTGAGTTAGTAAGGATTCAAAATTTTCATTTGTAGTGGGAGATTTGTCAGAATCATTGTAGCCTTGAACTAGGGTACCCTCCCCTCATCTAAATCGTTTGTAGTCTTTGGCCCTCAATAGCTCAAAGTTTGTTTCTCGTAAGATTCGAACTGATGATCTATCATGAGACATTTATCAAATGACTCAAGCCCACCACTTGAGTGCTTAACAAAGAGATATTTTATTTATGCCACTAAAAGTACTTAAAACCACCATAAGTAGGAAAACAAAATACAAAAATAAGCTACAACCACACTTTTTTATGGTAAAATTAAAAAAGATGTGTAGTGTCTCAAGCAAAGAATATAATAATTAATTTGTTTAAAATTAAGAAAATCTTTGTGGTGTATTAAGTATATATAATTATATTACATTAATTTTAATGTTGTTTATAAGTAAAATATTGAAATATTTGTGCATATATTTTGGTTATTTTGTTGTAAATTGTTGAAAGATTAATATGGTCGTGTATTTTGTCTTATTTTTTTCCACTCAGTCACACATAGCCAAATTTGGTACCATAATTCCACATCAAGTTACCAAATTTAGTATGATATTCGGTATCGGCCAATTTTTATCGAATTATGTATTTATTATTCGATAAGAAATTCCCAAAATATCATATATTCGACGCCTCCTCGCTGAATTGTTATACCAAATTCGACATTCTATAGTCGAGTGAAGAAAAACAATTTCACCTTCAATTGAACAATTTACAACAAAATAACTAAATATATGTACAAATACTCCAATATTTTCAAACATATTATAATTCACGTAAAATTTTGAATTGTAGTTTACCTTTTAATTTGGGGGGTGATAAATGCACCCCTCTCTTGTCACTAACATCATCTATATCTTACACCAATTTATTTATATTTTTTTGTCACAAACACATCACCCCACTACCCCCTTACTTAACACATTAATTAATCACTAAGCTGCCTTCTTCTTCCTGTCCCTTCTTCTCTTATCCTTATTTTTATTTTTCAAAACATAGGATATACACACATATAGATCCAAAAATGAAATAAACAAACAAAAAAAAAATCCATACTCACAGGTTTGTTGGTTCACTCAATTCATGTCAACAGAGTTGCATGCCTTTATACTTAATGAAGGATAAGTGAGTAGAGCTATAGAAAATCATTTAACAGTCACCCGTTTAACATCAAGTGTATGTTAACAAATACTCGATTGATATCAAATGAGTGACTATTAATTCATCCGGTTCATGTCAACTAAGTTGCAGGTCTCCACACTCAATGACACCCGATTTTGCAGCCCTATTCGCTTAGGCGTCATCGAATATGGAGACCTACAATTCGGTTGACATAAATCTAATGAACCAACAAATTTGTAGGTATGAATTTTTTTTTGTTTATTTGGCTTTCAAATTTATATATATGTGTGTGTATACATATATGTTTTGAAAAAGATGATGATGATGATGATGATGATGATGATGATGAGGAGGAGGAGGAGGTGGTGAAAAATGGTGAAATTGTTTTATTGTAATTAAAATTTAATTAAGAATTTGTATATGGGTTTGAGTGAGAACATAGACAAGAGAGAAGGGAAAAAAAAAGTTGAATTTTATTTAATTAAAAAATTGTAGTGTGTTTAATAATATTTTTAAAAAAATATTATATTTTTGTGATGGTTTAATTGTAGAATAATTCTAAATTTAAAATAAAAATAGAAAATGAGGGAAATTTCCGGTCGACAGACCATTTTTCTTTTTCTAACGTGCAAGGTTTTACAATGGACAGTTAAAAGCTCCCACTTTGAATAAAATTAGAGACAGTTGACTTTGTGGGGTTTGTCTGTGTCTTCATCAGACCCCCACTCCATCGCTCTAGGGTTTCCTTTCCAAATTACACCTTCGATTTGATTCTCCATTTCTCGAAAACCCTAAACCCTCGCATCACTTTCCGATACTAAATCCGACGCCGAATGTTTTGATAACGACGGTATTTAGGTAATGTCTGATATATATATATATATATATATATATATATTTGATTATTATGCAATTATAATATTTGAATTTGTCTTTCTTTTTTGTTCTTTTCTGTTTAATTGAAATGCCTTTTGTATGCTTGTTTGATTGCCTAAATGACATTTATTCGGGACATTTTGCTGGCATGTTTGTCTTTTAATCAAAGACCAATTGATCAATTTTCGTTTGTTGAATTTACAAGTTCAGATTGTTCTAATACTGCTACATTTTCACCCTAGCGACTCAAACATGGAATTACTACATTTGGTGAATGGTTTTGCCCCTAAAATTAGTTGTTCTTTGTTGAACCTTGTATATTCGGCATCAAAGTTTCTGGTTTAAGCTGCAAAGGAGTGGTGATATATATATATGTATACTTGGTCGTAACCCGTGCCAAAGGCACTATCAACCATTGAAAAAGCATCTTAAATCTTAAGGGGATGGTTTTTGAATCTTTAAAATGTATTGGGATAAAAATATTGGATGGTTGGGATAGCTAGGTGCTTTTTCAAGGGTGGATAGTGCTTTTGGCACAGATTACGACTAATTTCAGGTCTTAATCTCCAGGGTGAGAATTGAGTCTACATGGGCCTCTTTCAATTTGTACTTGTTAGTCCCCCATAATGTATACGAACTCCCCCCTGGATATAGTCCGTCAAGTGTTGCTACCAAGAAGCAAAAGGTGTTGTAATTTTGAAAAAATAAAAAAAATAAAAATGCACTGCTATTGTATAGGCAATTCGATGTCATTTTACCCCTCCTTATATGTGAAAGGCAACAGGTTCTATGTAAGAACATGGATCGTAGCACTACATGAAATGGGAAGGGGAATGTGTTAGTAAGTCAAGATTTTATTAGTTATGGTATACATTGATTTATGGAAGTTATTTTAGTTATGGTATTGTTTTATCGTATTTGGTCAAAACATACCCTAGACAGGAGATTTTAGTAATTGTTACCTTAGGTTTAATTTATGTTCTATTCATTCCCCTGCTTTGGAAGTCTTTGTCACAACAATTATTAGTATGATTTCTTATAAGCCAATACGTCACTCGCTTAAGGTTAGGCTTTTATCAATTGCATTGCTCAAGAAAATAATTATCCTTGTAAAAAATTCATAAGATGCATGAGTTCCCAATTCACCTTTTGTTGAAAAAATCTACCATGTTTGATATTAGGCTGCCCACACTGTATATTTAGTATGTGTCTTTGTATTCTCTTTCTTATAAAAAAAAAACACTGAGGGAGAAACATAATATACATTTCGCATCGCAATATTGATGTAATGTACCAAGTGTGCCAAATTTCTGTGTGTATATATATATAAACGGTTCAATGTTCAGACTGGAGTGGTGGAGTTTTGCCTTGTGTTATGAAACGGAGAGGGAGAAGAGACGCAATAGAAATAAGATTGATGCGCCTTGGCCCATTAAAGAAAAGAGAATTTAACAGGACGTATAATGGAATATGAGGGTACTATTGTCCATATTATGTGAAAGTGCACATTGTGAATATCTGAAAATGCACTTATTTTATTTGCACTATGGTTGTGTTTGGTTCGTTGAAAACTCAATGCAGTGGAAATTGTTTTCAATGTATGTAAGGATTTCTTCATGCAAATGACATGGTTGTGCCTGTTTGGTTGGTATCATAAGTGTTGAAAACCAACTACACTATGTTCTACTGTGCTGTTGGTTTGCATCAAAATTTGGGACACAGTGTAGATCACAGTCTTTCTATTTACATCGCCAACCAAATACATTGTCTTACATTTTCCCTGCAAGTGAAAGCTTCGTGTAGCATTTACTGGTAAGTGGTAACCAAAGACTTCCTATTGGTTTTCTCCAATGTTTAGGATCAAAATCAGTGTTCTAAAAATCGGGATTTTTTGCCGAAAAATCGGCCAAAAATCGGAAATCGGGAGTTACCCGATTCGATTTCCATGAACCGGTTGGGAAAATCGGCTGGGTCAAAAATCGGACCAAAATCGGCCAAAATCGGACCAAAATCGGGAATCGGAACGAAATCGGGAAATGATGGCGAAGAAGAAGAAGAAACGACGAAGAAGAAGAATAATAAGAAGCAGTAGCAGCAGCAGCAGCAATGGCGGGCTAGGGTTTCCTGTGGGAGAGCAGTCGGCGAAGAAGAAGAAGAAGAAGAAGCAGCAGCAGCAATGGCGGACTAGGGTTTTCTGTAGGAGAGAGCAACAATGGCGGGCTAGGGTATTGTGGGAGAGAGCAGTCGGGCTGGGGTTTCTTGTGGGAGAGAGCGCTATCAATTGCTTTTAAGGGCTAGGGTTTTGTGAGAGAAAATTGCTTTTAAGTTTTTTTTTTTTTGTATTCAAGTCCAATATTTTAAGTTATTTTATTTTGATCCATTTTAAGTTTTAAATTTTATAAAAGCATTCTTTAAATTTTTGGTATGCATATTTTGTTACTTAAATGTTAAAAAATTAATGTTAATTTAAAAAATATAATATATTTTATTAGTATTATGTTATTTTGAAAATTATTTATGAGTATGAAAATGTTATTATATTTATTTAATTTCCGATTTTTTAAATTATGGGTTTGCCGATTAATCCCCGATTTTTTCCGATTTCTCCAAAAATCCTGAATCCCCACCTCGCCGATCTAGGTCCGATTTACGATTTTTAGAACATTGATCAAAATATATTTTACTTGCAGACTCAAATATACTGTGCACATGTACTTTCTCTGAAACTGGGAAAGAACTACATATTTTTATCCGATCTGAAACATTGAATTATTGTACTCCATGTACTAGCTGATTGCTCACCATTGAGAGGGTAACAGATTAAGAACTTATGTTTAGCTGTAAGGGGCGCTGCTATATTGCGTTTCGTGGAGATATAATGGCCATCCAAAAGTAACTCTGAAGCGATTTATGAAGTTATCTGACATGCATTTGGTTTCCGTGTGAACATCAACTGGTTTGATCATTTGCTTAGCCAGGTCCCATATATAAGAAAAATAAAATAAGTGCCTTCATTTTCCTAGAACATACCTATAGCATGAAAATTTCTTAGTGTCTATTCTAAACTAATATATCTTACTATTTTGGAATGTTTATGATAAGTATTTTACATCTTATCTGCAGGTTCTCCTAAGTCCTAATATCTTGAAGCATTCTGAACCATGAAATTGCACGTCTTTTGAAGATCACCACAGTAAAGGTTCAATTTTCATTGAAGGGCCAAAAAGACTGCTCTTCCGAAGCACTAACAAAGTTGACCAGATGCGTAATTTTCATCCATCAAAATAAAAACTAATGGGTAGTGTGAAATTTCCAAAGCGTTATCTGATTGTCATTTTGACTTTCATCTGCACTTGTGTTTGCTACGTAGAACGCGTGGGCTTCTCAATTGCATACACTGTTGCTGCTGATGCTGCAGGGGTAAATCAGTCTAGCAAAGGCACGATACTATCAACATTCTATTATGGTTATGCGTGTTCCCAGGTGCCAGGTGGATGGGTAGCTCAGAAAATAGGGGGAAGGCGTGTTCTCCTCCTCTCATTTGTATTATGGTCTCTAACTTGCGCTTTGGTACCACTAGACCCAAACCGAGTGATTATGTTAGTAATAGCTCGGTTACTTGTTGGGGTGGCCCAAGGCTTTATCTTCCCCTCAATCCACACCGTTTTAGCGCAGTGGGTTCCTCCACATGAACGGTCAAGATCCGTTTCTCTAACAACATCTGGAATGTACCTAGGTGCCGCTATGGGGATGCTTGTGCTTCCAAGCTTGGTGAAGTTCAACGGTCCTCAATCTGTATTTCTTGTTGAAGCAGCTCTAGGTGGAATGTGGTCTATACTTTGGTTTTTGTACGCCAGTGACCCGCCACGGTCTGACCATCCAAAAGCAACCGCTGCTGGATTTGGAGAATCTTTATTGCCAATCAAAGGGATTCAAAAGATGAAGGTGGAAAATGGAGGAAATTCCGTTAGAACCCTAAAAATCCCGTGGAAGAAAATCATCCTCAGCATGCCCGTTTGGGCAATTGTTGTAAATAACTTCACTTTCCACTATGCTTTGTACGTGCTTATGAACTGGCTCCCAACGTACTTCGAATTGGGCCTTCAGCTCAGTCTTCAAGAAATGGGATCTTCTAAAATGATGCCATATCTCAATATGTTCCTATTCTCAAACATCGGCGGGGTAGTTGCTGACCACTTGATCACTAGGAGAATCTTGTCTGTAACTAAAACCCGAAAGGTTTTGAACACTATAGGGTTCATAGTTGCTTCTTTTGCATTAATGGCAATTCCCATGTTTAGAACAGCCAATGGGGTTTTGTTTTGTTCGTCTGTAGCTCTAGGGTTTTTGGCACTAGGGCGAGCGGGGTTTGCGGTAAATCACATGGATGTTGCTCCGAGGTATGCTGGGATTGTGATGGGTGTTTCTAATACAGCAGGTACTTTAGCTGGCATTATTGGGGTTGAGCTTACGGGTCAACTTCTTGAAGCTGCTAAAAGTGCTGATTCAGATCTTTCAAGCCCTGATAGCTGGAGAGCTGTATTTGTTATCCCAGGATTGCTATGCGTTTTTAGTTCTGTTGTCTTTGTATTATTCTCAACTGGCGAAAGGATATTTGACTGAGGTAAGTTATTTTGGTGAATGGAAATCATGGCTTATGAACAACAATATAATAATGGCCCTCTGATGCCCTTTTTCCAGCAGAAATACATGTTCAAGTTCTAGAGCCTGGAAAAATCCGCAGTAGTTTAAAATC
Organism: Lonicera japonica; assembly: GCA_021464415.1. Lineage (NCBI taxonomy): Eukaryota > Viridiplantae > Streptophyta > Magnoliopsida > Dipsacales > Caprifoliaceae > Lonicera > Lonicera japonica. Next base: position 88,008,058 of record CM038464.1, read on the forward strand.
TTTTCTATATTTGTGAAAATGTATTGATTGATGCCCAGTTAATCATTTTTTTGGGGGGGGGGATATGTGTACCATAAGATAAACATTTTTGTTGTAATACGTTGAAGTTGAGATTTATTGAGAGGTTAGATTTGACTGACCGACAATTTACCTTTTCGAGATGCTTACCTTCTGCAATTGTTAGTGTGCGCTGGAGGCACTGATTTATATGGTAGTTGTTTTAATGTATGGGCCCTGAAATTTAGTTTCCTCATGACCAGTCATTGGTCTCAATCATCTGTAAAGCTTTGGTCTGTTGTGAACTAGATCATGGTAATTGTTTTCCCAATATGAACATATTGAAGTCATTTTATTTTGTTGCATCTATGAGAATTATGAGCCTTTTTTTGCCCTTCTAAATATAATACAAAACGGTGGTGCATAAGACAATCCGCAATTGTTTCTTTATGACTCGGCCACTGTCCTGTAATTATAGAACCATATACAGTTATTCTGTGCTTTGTAAAATGATAAATGTCCTCTTACAGCATCAACAATGGTTTGGGTTCATAGTACAGGTATTGTACGTGCGGGTCCCGCAGGTATATTTGTTATTCGTCTGGAATCCAAAACGGGCTACAATTATCCATATGTGATTTTAATCTTTGCTTCCAAAGGGATAAGTGTTGTCCGTTGCGGGTTTGGAACGAAATGGACAACAGTTATCCGTCTGAGTGCAATTGATCTTATTCCACTGTGTAATACGCTGATACCTCAAGTAAGCAGGATAAATTTATTGTCATACTTCACACAAAACAAACCGTTGTGGATGCTCTTACAGCATATGACTCTGCTCGGGTTCACCTCTCTTCATCAGTGTTTTGTTCTGCCTAGCTGGCCCAGCCAACTAGTTTTTGGACTTACCATACAGAAAGTAAGCGCTTGTACTAATTTTCCTTTTATCATTTCTTAAGTTCTTTATAGAAAGCAATATTCACTGTCAGTTAACCTTCACGTTATGGTTTCCCTTTCTTTGGGTTCGAGTTCAGTTGGATCTGTCATTTTCTTTTGAAAACCCATATTGAATTTTGCGACTATATAGATACATGTTTTTCGTTATTTTGTTCTTTTTCATCTTTTGCAGATTTGGCAGCGTGTTGGATACCAAAAGGCCAAAGTGACCTAATTCGGTATGCTTTGGTACGTGGTATAGGTATAAGGTACAGTTTTACCTAGCTCGGTATGCAATGCGGTGAGGGTAGTCGTAGAATACTATTTTGGGTTGTATACACACTATTTATGATCTCTGAAATCTTGCATTCGGCTTCAAGCAGGGTATTATGGTTCATATATATATATCATTATGAATTTGGTGGTGTGGTTGGTGCCTGTTTTCACTATTCTCTTTATTGGGGCATTTTCAGAAGAGAGATTAAAATCTGATGCAGCAATTTGGAGCTATTTTCACATTAGGGAAGTATATCAAAGCAAAGTGGAAGATGTCAACGCTGGTCCAAGTAAGTATATTCTATATGATTCAAGTTACGGCAGAATTTTCAACATCATAGGGGGTAATGTTTCTGCTCTTATTTGTTTTGAAGGGTATATTTTCCCGTGTTTTTTCATAATTGTGATCTCTCTCAGGCGTGGGCCCGTGACACACAATTGGAATTGAACCTGGACCCTCCCCTTCCAGACCCTAACAAACCAAAACTTTCTTGCGACATTTACAGGTAGTCAACTATAACCTTTGTTGGACGAGTGAAAAAGTTACTTTCCCAAGTTTGAAACATGGAGACACGCCAAATCTTTTTAGAGTAATGCTAGTCACAAAAAAATGTGCACTAATAGTGTGTAGGAGGTGAAGATGAGGTGTTGCCTTATTGTTGAGCGAATAGTGAACATACTTTAACTCTGTCCAATCCTAATGTAGGACCATATGTTGAGTAAGTAGTATAACTTCGTTGGGAGACATCCACTTGGAATTGGAAGAGATCACGTGTGAACATACTTTAACTCTGTCCAATCCTAATGTAGGACCATATGTTGAGTAATAAGTTTAATTCGTTGGGAGACATCCACTTATAATTGGAAGAGATCACGTGTTCGAGTTTCACCAGAAGGGTTGGGGGATTCGTTGTTGTAAGGTAGAGATTTAGATTTCCAATTTATTGAAAAAGAAAAAGGTCACTTTGTGCTATGCATAACTTTTTACGCACATTTTTACTAAATATATAAGGCGCTCTGAGCCACCTCAATAATGTATGAACGTGTAAACAGGCTAGTTTTGGCACTTAACCCCGTAAACTATAAAAAGTGCCAGAAAACCCCCTTAAACAGTTAAAATTTAGCGCTGTGCACCAATTCGTGAAAAACATAACCGAGAGGAAGATTCTTTTGGGCTATGATAAATTAACTAGATAGCAATAGTGAAATGCAAAGAGATTGAATTATTTTGGGGAAACAAAGTGGCAGGGTTTCAAGGGTCAAGATTCCACTACCAAGCCTCAAATGTATGTTAGAAATCTACTTTTAAATTTCACAATACGTTTATGCCTTGTTTAGTTGACATTAATCAAGAATGAAAATGGTTATTTCATTTTCCGTAATGAGGTACCCATCATTTCTATTAATCAATAATCATAATTTAGGGTGTTTGATTAATTTCAGGAATATTCTTATGGACAATATCCGCTTTTAACAAATTATAATTGAATTTAACAAATTATAATGAGAATTCAACATTATTTTAATCAATTAAAGTATGCATCAAAGTCTAGTGAGCGTGAATACATACAAGAAATCAATTAAATATACTTATCTAGGGGTGTGGAAAATAACAAAAAAACCGAAAAACTGGCTTGAACCGACCGAAATCAAACCGAAACCGACGGTTTTGTTAACTTGCGGTTTATTTTCGATTTGTTGCTTAAAGAACCGACTGCCATCGGTTCGGTTGGCGGTTCTCAGTCAAGAATACCGGCCAAAAATCGAACTGAACTAAGATATATAAATTACATGGAAGAACCCTAGGTTTTTATTTACATACCACCCTTTTTGTTATCTCCTCCTAATTTTTTTCTTGAGTTAAATGGGTTTTGAGATTAAAATTCTTCATTTCTATTACATCTTATGTTGTGATTTATGAAAATAAGATTTCCATAACAAGTTAAATGGGTTTTGAAAATAAAATTCTTCATCAAAAATCCTCTTACACTAAAACCGAAACCGAACCGAAACCGACACAACAGACCTTGCCCGAAACCGACCGGTTTCTTCCCTTTTCGGTTCTATCTCGGTTCCTAATTATGAAAAACCGACTTGGTCAGTTCGGTTGCTAGTTAAGCCGCACGGTTCGGTTAACCGAACCGTGCACACCCCTATACTCATCTTTAACCCTAAAAAATTATAATGCTTCTTGATTAGGAATTGTGATCGTGTGGGTTCCTTCTCTGCATCTATTTAGGAATTGTGTTGAATATGTGGGCCCTTCTAAAAGACATGCAAGCCATCAAAGATAAGCTCAAAAATATTTGTTGCCGAAGGGAAATTGAACTCAAATTCAAATTGGGGATACCATTTGATCTTCCTAGCTGAGCCAAGCCCAATATTTGCTACTTACTTGATATCTGCTGCCCTTCGTTCTAATTTCTTGGTACATTAAACGCGTGTGTGGCCAGTGGTGTAACCAGGATTAATTCTCTATAAACAAATTAAATTAGAAGTAATTTTTTGGTTTAGTTTTCTTGTTTTGTTTCTGGTTTTTAACGAATAGATTTGATTTGGTTCGGTTCAATTCGGTCCACAACACCCCTAATAATACGTCTCTATTTAAACTTATTTTATAATCTGTCTAAAAAAAGTTGTTATGTGACAGATCTAATTACATTGCAAGTTGTGATAAAATACCATAAAATAAAATAAAAATAACTCTCTCAAATATGCTAATAACCCCAAGATTTTTCTACCATCTCACTACTACTACTACTTAACACTTTTTTTTCACCTTTCTATTTTCTCCCATTTTTGCCTTTCCGTATATTTTCTTTGGGAAATCACATTTACATTAAAAAATAACTTAAAACCATGACAAGAACAGAACGTACAAAAGGCAACTATGTACACCACACTTTTTGTGGTGAAATTAAAAAAAGTGTGTAGTGTCCAAATAATAAAAATAATATTCAAATTGTGGTATACTTAAGAAAACTTTTGTGGTATATTAAAAACTAATAATTAATAATATTTTTTTGTGCATTGTTCAAATATTGAGAGAAAAAAAATGGTCCGAATGTGTGGTCATTTTTCTCCATTTGGCTATATAGTGCTAAATTTGATACAGTATTTCATTAATGCATTGCCGAATATAGGCATATTTTGGCAACAAGTGCCGAATGCGGGAAACCTATTAATTTAGAAATATATATATTTCAAATAGATAGTATTATTTTGATTTCGGTAAATTTTAAAGAAACACTACTCTTAGCTGAATTAATGGTTAGTTTACAACTTATTTACCGTGCAATTTGGTGCATTGATTGTGTCCAAAAAAAAGAAATTAAAATATTAATCTAAGACATGCTAAAAAGTGGGAATATTAATTTAAGACGAAGATAATATATTAATATGTTGAAAAGATGCCGTATTTATAACCGTAACCGTGACAATATTGCTAAACATACAAAATATGCACACAATTTGTCTACCAAATAATATGTCAGATACTTACTTGATTAATTACTTTATTTTATTTGCACATTTTTTTGTATAATATTTTTCATGTTGAAAACTCGTGCCTATTGTTAGAGCCCAAAAATAAGATTGTATAATTGGGCTCCTGAATAGGCCTAACCCCAATTTTATTAATTTATTTCGCTAAACATACAAAAGGCCGCATCGCTTTTAGTAAAACTAAAATTGAAAGCTACAGTTGATAATCCTATGAAAGCCATAACCCTATTTTTTCTCTCTAAATTTACATTTACAACACTAGATCAATTAAAAACTAAAAGGACCCTAATTAGATCCCTGTAAAAATCAAATTCATTACTCGAAGAGGATCATCAAAAAAAGATTTCATGAGCAATTGATTTTGTAAAGGCATTGTGTGTGCGATTTGGGGGTCCATTTAGGGAAAAAAAATTTAGCATTTGATTTCATGAAAGCCTTAAATTTGATAGGAACGAAAAAAAAAATAGATATATGATTTCGTGGATTATTGCTTGTATGAGATATTATGTTCAATTAGAATTGGGAAGATTTTGAGTAGACTTTATTGTGTGTATGTGTGCGCGCGCGCTTTTTTTAGGGTTTAATTAAATTGGAATTACTAAACATCTATTAATAGTTAAGATTATGTTCATTATAACTTAATTGAAGTCCAAATTTTTTTACCTTCACCCAATGAATGTCACTATGACTCTACTCCATAATTTGTAATTACATATCCATATTAATGTCACAATTTCTATAATAGAGTACTTGCGAGAGGGACATATTCTCCTGGTAAGGACTCAACCAATTATAGAGTTAGGTCACCCACTTTAGGTAAGGGTCAACAAGTTTGAACACTTTTAATTGTGTTTTTGCATATTTTGTTTGGTTTAAAGTGTTACATTGTTATTTAACTGTTGGATTTGTTTATCATAGTATGCCTGTCAATTGCTTCAATTATATTATGAGTTGTTTTCTGCATTATAGTTTTGTTGTTTAAAAACACTCTTTTTTTTTTTATTAAAACCAGACAATATATCAATGTTAAAGCTCATTTGTAACAATGAAAGCCGTGTAGGAACTTTAATCTTAAATTATATAAGCTTTAAGGATCATAATCATGTCTAATTCTTAAAAAACTAATCTTTATAAAGCATATCTGAATTTATGATGCTGTAGAGCGCAGAAACTTGAGTATGTTTATGGCCTTCCAAAGTTTGAATCCTGAAGTGCTCAATGGGTTCTCTTTATGATGGGGAATATCCGTAGAGAAAATATTGATTCGACTTGAGGACCATAACCCTATGTGTCTTTATATACTAGCTCAAATAGGTACCCATTAATCCTAATATGACTTGTATTAGGTCTCTACACACATTATAAAACTCATACTCATTAGATGCATTAGATAGCCCATTATATAATTGATTAAATGTGTTAGCCATTAATAAACTAAATTTTCAACAATCTCCCATTTAGGCTACACATGTAAACATGCAAACAATTATATTACAAATTCTTATGTGATCACAAAAAAGCTATCATAACTTTAAAACAATCTGGTCCATCTCATATGTCGGTATAGAATTATAGTGGCATTTGTTACATTCATATTCGTAACTAAACACATCCATGGTCACCATATTATTCAATGATATATATTGAGTATGGATGTGTATCATGGTAAATTATATGCAAGTTGTATCAATCATGCCTATTTCCAACTAGTTCAACCTTAACGAGATTAACTTTAACCCTTCCAAGCTTTATGTTAAACCACAATGGAAAAAAACTTCAGAGTCAAAATAAAATAAACCATCTCTTTTATTCTATAGAAAATACGTGTAAAAGAGCATCCATGATACAAACTCCCACTAAACCAGCACATTATTAGATAACACCACACCCATATGAGCTTTATGCTCATGAAATTCCTTATGTGTTAGGTTTTTAGTGAACGGATCCGTAATCATGGAGTTTGTCCATATATGCTCTATAGACACAACAACTTTAAACTCTTATTTAACAACAAGAAATTTGCTGTCTATGTGCTTTAGACTTTCGAAAAATTTATGTTATTGTCAAATATAGCTAGCTGCTTTATTATCACAAAATATCTTTAGTGGTCTTTCAACACTATCTATAATTCGCAGCCTAGTGACAAAGTTTTACAGTTATATCCCATTCTATAATCGAAATCAGAATACCGAATGATCTCTAACTGATTTGATTTTCAATACATAAGCATGCAATATTTCATTCTCTTTAAATATCATATAACCTTTTAATTGGTTGCTTTATGAAGATCTATCCTAGAGTTATTCAAATATCTACCTAACATCCTTATTATGAATGTTAAATCTAGATGGGTACATATTTGATGATACATAAGACTTTTTACAACTGTTGCATTTAAGGGTGTTCACGGTCTGGTTAACCGGACCGTTGACTCACACGGCAGACCTGACCGGACATATCGGTTCCTTAAATTCTAAGATCGGACCGGAGCAAAAGACTGTTGAAGATCGAACTGGATCAGACCGTTTTGATTCGGTCCGGTCTCCGTCGGTCCATTCAGTTTGGCTTCACAATAGGCCATCTCTTGGCCAAAAAATTATGGCCGAAAAACACCATTTTAGCGCCAGAAAACAGAGAGATGAGAGAAATAAAAAAGGGTACCAATGAGGGCGAGAATGGTGTTGTGTACGTTAGTGGCGAAGATGGTGGAGACCGGTGCATCTACGAGCAAAGAATGAGACTAATGGAAGAGCGGCGTATATACGAGAGTTGAGGAAACTATGAGTAAAAGATAAGAGTGATGGCTTGTGTTTAGGTTTAGATTTAGGGTTTGAAAAAGAAAAATGGCTTGAAGAGACATAGACTGATTTTGTAAATATTGAAAGAGGGACAAACAAATGTGCGGAAAAGAGGGGAAAGCGGAGGAAAAGACGGAAAGGAAGGTGAGAGTGGGTTGGAGTGTTTGACTTTTGAGAGAGAGAGAGATATATGCATAATTTTTAAATATATAAATAATTTATTCGGTCTGGTCTGGTTTTATAGGCTTTTTTTACACAAGACCGAAGATTGGACTGGTTAAGTTCGGTCCTCTAAAAATTAGAGCGGACCGGACCATTGCATATGTAAAACCCGAAAAAAATCCTTTTATTATGTCTGGTTCAGTCGGTCCATTTGGTCCGGTCTGGTTTTTGCACACCCCTAGTTGCGTGAGGAATCTTTTGCATATTTTTCTTTTCAATTTTATTCTTGAGGCACTGGCTATGACGAAACTTGTCTTTTTCAATAATGGGAGTATCTCCTGAATGACACTCCTTCATGCCAAATCTGGTTAAAATTTTCTTGATTAGCTCTTTTGTGGTAACATAAAGATACCCTAAAAACGGTCTCGAATTTTATTTAAAATCGTACGAGATTATCTCATCAATGTTGCCATTGAGTTACAAGTGTCATTTAACCTAAAAGAGTCTTTCGATGAAATCGAAATAAAAGTCTCATTATAATCAATGTTCTCATTTTGAGTAAAATCCTTTAGCAACCAGACATGCTTTATATCTTTTAATATTACCCTTTGAATCCATCTTGATCTTAAATATCCATTTGCAACCAATGAATTTTGATCCTTCAAGTAATTTGATAAGATCCCATACGTCATTAGCTTCCATAGATTTCATCTCATCATTCATAGCATCATCCACTTTTGACACATTTTCTTGAGGTTATTAAGTTTGCTGTTTAGGAAGTTCATCAATATTGTCTTGATAATCATAATTTGCTTCTGAAATAATGTCAGGAATTTGTTCCTAATTATTGTTAATAACAATGCTTGAAATTTAAATAAATTCCTCTTTAAAGACAATGTTTATAACCTTATATTTCCTCTCAAACTTAACATCCTCAAGAATCTAGTATTTCGTGTCTCAATAAATGATTTATTAGAGGGATTATAAAATTTATAACATCATGATCTTTCAGTGTATACAACAAAGTAGTAAATAATTGTTCTTTAGTCCAGGTTTTTTTCTTTATGGCCTTATTTCAGTTAGACAACATGTTTTAACTACTACTTTGATATGAACACTATTTAAAAAGTATGCTGCAGTTTTAAGTATTTATCCATATAATGATTATGATAAAGAAGAATGATTAATCACGCTTCTTACCATATCCTTAAGCATTGTGTTTCGTCTCTCAACAACAATATTCATACTAGGTTTGCCTGGCATGGTATACTATGAGATGATTCCGCATTCCTCTTGGAATTTTGCAAAGGTCTTGAACATTGTTTACCTTATCCGTCATATCTATCACAATATTTACCACCACGATCAAATTTTACAGCCTTATTTTCTTGTTTAGTTGGTTTTCAACTTTGGCTATGAAAGCCTTAACAACGTTTAAGGATTGTGACTTCTCATGAATTAAATATATGTAATCTTAATAAGAATAATTGTCATGACCATAATAAAAACTGTTAACCATTTCAGGAGGCCGTAGGGAATAGTTCACAGATATTCGTATAAAATAGTTCTAAAACATCTAAACTTTCGTTGGTACCTAATTTCCTTATGTTTGTCCATTTTTTCTTTACACATTCAACACAGGCTTTGAAATATATTAAATCAAGGGGATTCAAGAATTATACAAGCCTCTTAATTCTCTGTTTAGAGATATGTCCCAAATGCTTGTACTATAACATGAAAAAATTCTCATTAGTTAATTTACATTTTGTATCATGTGAATCAATTTACAAGGTTTCATTACATGAGACAATTGTATCCGTCTATAAATTATCAATTAAAGAACTAGTAGCAAAATATTTGAATCTTGAAAAATACTAACTTTATTATTTCCAAATGAAAGAATAACCGTATTTGTCCAAATAAAAAAATAAATTACATCTAAATAACAGCATTATATAAGTCTCTCTTAAACCCAAAAATAACTAATCTTTAATGACAACCTAAAAGTCTTTATAACCTTAATTATAACTATTTCGCTATCGCCCTGATAGATGAATCTTTCAGCATCGACTAGCTTTCGGTTCCACAGGTAATCTCTAAACACATTTATGCGAGTAGCATTACTAGAATTTACTCACAAAGTAATTACATGTACATAAGTTAAACTAACTAACCGATTAAACTCTAATGAGAAATATATCATACTTTACACGCCAAGTGGCATATTTGGAACATTACTATGTCTATCTTTCCTGTAAAAGTAACTAACAAATTCCTTAACGTATTTCTTTTACAAATACATTAGTGTTATTCCAACTACAGTTTCCTAACCTTTATCATTTTTCCTTTTATTGTCCTTTAAAGGTGTTTGCTAAATGAATACTTTCTGTCTTTTATCGCCAAATATTTTCTTCTTCTTATACACTGTGAAATATGAACTCATTAAGAGATCTTTTATCCTTATTAGTATTATAACTCACTGAATATCTTTATGAGTATTGTAACTCATTGTATACTAATTGTATTATGTAGAAAGAGAAATAAAGAACTAGATGTACGACAAGTCATCAAACATGCCTCACTTTAGCGTCTTTAGCTTGAAAGTAATATTAAACATTTTCATAATGTACTCCCTTTATGTTCCCTTTTCTTTATACCTTATTAAAACAAGAATAGCCAAAATGTTGCTTACTTTAGCCTTTTTGTTTTTAGCAAAATGTTTCTTTAATTTTTTTTAAGGAACTAAGTAGCAGATTACTCATAGAGCCCTGTGAACAACCGAATCCACGACTCTCGTGTATATCTAGTTTTTTACAAAATGAGCATTATGCATCAAGTCTTGAACCCGCTAGAACACTAGAAAGAGTCCAAAAGGCTAATTCATGCATATGGAAGTCTATTAGGAAAGTCTTGGCTTTGCATCTTACTTTAACATTCCTATTCTTATAATCCGGGGAGTTGGAGAAGCTTACAAACCCGATCGGTCTTCACCTCTAACACCAAAGACTGATCGATTTTATGTGCTTGCTAGTCGGTCTTCTCTTTGATCCAATCGGTTTTCATTGACCAAAGGCCAATCGGTCCTCCATAGTCACACCATAGACTGATTGGTCTTCAAAGCCTACCAGTCGGCCTTCCAAACTTCCTAGTCGGTCTTCAGGGCTTCTTGATTGGTCATCAAGAAAATTGCTCAGATTACGTAAGACCGATCAGTCTTATTAGAGCATGGATCAGTCTTCTGTGACAATTGATCGGTCTACCAGTGCCGCACGGCACTGGCAATGCCACGCAGTAGTGCCGCACCCTTCTATCGCACCCCTGTGCCGTAAAACTAGTGTCGCACCCTCTTGTTGTGCGGTACTGTGTTTTGCTATAGCGTATTTTTCTTTATAAAAAGGATCTTTGGGGTACCATTTGGGGATATGCAATTTTGGGACAAGTTTTGAGAGAGAATGTTCTCTATAGACAATTTTATAAAGGAAATTTTAGAGAGGGAAAATCTTAAAGAGAGAAAACCCTAAAGAGAATAAAGTAAGCAAGGAAGGAAGTGGCAAATCCATGAAAGTAAAAGCAATCATAACATTTTCTTTTCAATTCTTAAAATTTATGCTATTGAGCACCGATACCGAATTTATGTTGGTAGATATATATTAAGCATAACTAGAAACTGAATAAAGAACAAATCATAAAATTATAAGCTTACAAGTAATATGTATGTCATAATATATGAACAAAAAATATATATGCATATGACATAATTATCCAAATTATCAATAGTGGGTCCTTATTACAAGATACTTATTACAACATTTATGTTTAGTATTTGGACAAATTCATCAACTAGTAATTGACCATCTCAATGCAGTAATAAAATATATATAACAAATCCTGTCAAATAACATGACTTCTTTTGGGCCGACGTATTATTCACATGAATATCTTGATAGTCGTCTCATATTTATTACCACATGTGTGCATGTTATTCGGTCAAATAATAACGTTTCTTTGGGCCGATTATTATTCTCATAAATAACAGATTCACGTATCTTGATATTCCAAAACAAACAAATTTATGTAATAGATGTTACTTTGGCAACTTATCGTTTCAATTAATTTATTTTGTAATATCAGACAATTTGTGCTTTGCATCCTTATAATTTAGAAAAATTAAATTGTTCGTATTGATGAGATTTGTACGGTACAAATCTTATCTTTCCTACATTGACACATACTGCAATTTTTGGATTATTGGCAGTCTATAGGCTTGTATACCGATATGAGACTTTAAGGATTTATACCAGTACGAAAACCTTTCTAAAATTCTTTAGTTTTGATTTTAACAAATCATAAATGATCCAAACTTTTAATAACAGTGGCTATAAAAAATTAAATTATTTAATCTTAACCATTAAAACAAATACTTTTCAAATATTCTAAATAAAGCAACCTTAAAGCTACTTAATCCATATGAAAAATAATAATTTATTTTATGCCACTAAATCCATAAATATATATATATATATATATAGTCCAATCATATGACTCATACCATTCATTAATTCGACAAGTTATTTATTTATTGTTGCCTTGAAATCAAAGAAGTTACTATTTTGCTTCCTTGGGGCATTATCACCTTAATACAGTATTATCACTTTATTTACTTTTTCTTCCTTTGTCTAACGAACCTTTCTCCTTTTAATTTATTATTTTTAGTTCGACATCCCCTTTTGTCTAAATCCATTAAATTGGTCCACTCCATTAAATTCCTTAGTCCTCATATATATATATATATATATAATCTCAAGGTACATCCGAATCCACTAATGTAACGGCTTTAATTTATTTGTGCCCGTATGCTTCAATCTCCTTTAGCAAATTCATATATATATATATATGTATTTATACATATATTTGTATAAATATATGTAAATATCTCTAATAGTAGACATGAGTAACCCCTTTGATATCATTTGTATGAACTTTAATCTTAAATTATATAAGCCTTAAAGATCATAATCATGTTTAATTCTTAAGAAACTGATCTTTAGAAAGCATATCTGAATTTATGATGCCGTAGAGCGTGGAAACTTGAGTAGGATTGTGGCCTTCCAAAGTTTGAATCCCGAAGTGCTCAATGAGTCCTCTCTCTAAAATGGGAAAAAAGAGTAAAGCAAATATTTATTTGACTTGGAGATCATAACCCTAGTTGTCTTTATATAATAGCTCAAATAGGTACCCATTAATCCTAATATTACTAGTATTATGTCTCTACACATTGTAAAGCCCATAACCATTAGATATACTAGATAGCGCATAATATAATTGATTAAATGTGTAAGTCCATTAATAAGCTAAATTTCCAACAGGCCAATCATTCTATTAGCATATCTAATTTTATGAAGCTCTTACAAGACTTGCCCCACTCACCTCCTAAAAAATCTTTTTCGAATTGCACCATGTAGTTTTTGGCACTCCACGGTTAAAATTTTTTACAATACCATTAAAAAAAAGTAGTAGAAGAAGAAGAAATGAGGGCTCATAATTTTATTTTATTTTTAGTGCTGATTGTAATAAACATATGACAAACCAAATGGTGGTAATTATCTAAAAGTAGTATTAGTTACATAATTCTAGATATGCATGCCCTTCAGGAAAATATAAATGTCAATTCAACTTGTCCTTGCTTTATTGTTCCCATTGTATTCCTCTGCACAATCTGCGCCATTTTCTTGCTCCAATTTATTCTGCCTTTCTTATTCCTTTACCAAGAAGCACAATTCTATACAAATCAAAGCAGCTTATAAATGGATTGAAAAAAGTAAAAAGCACAAGTTATTGATTATAGATCTATTTGCAAATGTTTTCAAAGTGATGCGTAACATAAATTGAAAATTCATAGAACACGTAAAAAAATATATGACAATCATATAATTATTATAAAAACAGTCCCAACTGATCACTTCTAAACCGGGCAGTAATGGTGTAAATATGTTGGCATTACAAAAGTCATTTCCTTCGCATTACTTGATTAAATTGTACTCTATACATGATCCTTAAAGTAAAATTAAAGTTCACGTTTCTGTCACAAACCCTAAAGAGAACTCCTATCAAACCATTTCTAAAACCTTTTGCCATTGATACTCAAAATAAAAGGATTATGATTTACTAGAGTTAAGACAATGTACATCCTCCACTAACATAATTCATGTAGCTAAAGGTATGGTGGTTGTCAAGATTTACATAGGTTGAACATAGTTTTGAAGCCTAAACCAAAATCATCAAAAGGGCATTGCAAAAATCAATCAATATAGTGGATTATATTCAATATTATAAAGAGGGACAATTTAAATTGATGTGCGAGGAAACAATTTGGCAGTGATATTGTACTTGGCTTAACTTTCATTCTTATTAGATAACATATTGTTTACTATTTTCTTTATCTATAAGCTATACTTTGTAGCATTTTTGTCTTTATTGGCATCTAAAAATTATTTCCTATTTTTTCTTGTTCTTTAATGCAGAAACTTTGAGATCAGAATCGAAAAAATTGAGCAAAGCAAAACACACACCATACTGCTAGTACGAAGTCACTCGCCCGAATTCGTCATGAAAAGGTAATTAATTTACAATTGTTTAGTCAACAGTACACGAAATATGTGTATATGGAGGTACAAGTAATATAATAAAGTTACTGCACAAATTACACTAGAAAAAAATAAATAGGGACCTTGGCAAGACAAATCAAATTATATAAGATGACTCGGTTTAGTACAAAAAAACAAACTTGAGTTAATGAAGAGGTAGAACAAAATTATGTAAACTAAATATTCATTGTCACTATTTTTTAGGTTTTATAAATACTTTATGTACAATTGTGATTTTTTTGATCATTTTCCTTTTTCTAAATCATAATAGGAGAAAATGAAACAATTTTTATTAGAGTCTCAAGTAAAGGCTAGAGGGTGCAGAATTAAAGACTGAATATGAAGTTTGTGCACAAGTGCTTGGACAAAAGTCAAAATGAACTTTATCATTGTACAAAGAGCAATATACATCATAGTTGAATGAAGTTAGAAAGAGAGTTAAGCATGTTGAGCAAGAAAGTAATGAGATAAACAAAAAAATAACGAGATGGAGTTGAGGATGTAAGAAATGGAGGCTTGGCAAAAGCAAATGGATTAAATGCTTAAAACTTTAATGGAACAAATGAGAAATGAGGGTCATATATATGGTTCTCCGTTCCGGGTACTTATCTTTTCGCCTTATCACTATCAATTATTGGGATATATTATGATTTGTTTGGTTTCATCAATGTATGCTTATAGTTATTACATACACTATATTGCTTTAATTTTGAATTTGTGCTTCATATGTAATATGATTACTTAAGGTTTCCTTGGCTTGATGTATGATAAGTTGATGGGTTCACTTTTACTTGCAGATTTTGACTTGTTTTTGCGGTCATCTGTAAATTTTGCAATGTCCATAGGCGAAGTGTACTCATTTGGAGGAGTTTGTAAAGGAACATTAATTTTATTAGCATATGTTACTTCTCTCTACACCATGCTACTTTTTTTTAGTTGGATCAAATAACTTTGCTATTTAATGATTTTTAATTTTATCATAATATTGTTATTTTATTATTTGTTTTATTTAATTGATTTCTCATTTTGTATTTAATGAAAAAAAATGGGTATTCTAAATTAAATTATAAATTAATGCCATGCAAAAAGTTTATATTATTTATCAATGACAAATATATAGCCCCACAATCAACACTAATGACCCCATATATAGGATAATGTCGCCAAAAAATATCGTTACTAATTAACAACATAGCTCTAGTAATAAAAGATAAAGTTGTTACTAAATAATAATCATATAATAGTAACAATATGACAATGTCACAAAATTATTATTGATGCGACAAATTTTGTGACAAGTGAAAGTTGTCACTAAACATAGTTTTTCTACTACCAACAACATAAGTTGTCACTAGAAAAGTCGTCACTAATACAAATTATTTAGTAACTAAAGTTAAAGTTGTTACTAAGAACATGCAAGCACAAATAGTGACAAGACAAAGTTGTCACAAAAACACCTAACTGGCGAAATTTATTTTATCATAGTTGGATCTCTTTAGTGACAAAAGCTACCTGGATTTTAAATTCTTTATTGTGACAACCGTAGATCATATAGTGCAAAAATGATTTAATTCATGGCAATATTATTTGTCACTATTTATATAACTATAGTGGCAATATTTACTTGCCACTTAAAACATATTATGTTAGTGACAACTTTTTTATATTTATCAAAATATACATTTAGTTACAAACCTATAATGACAACAAGTGGCAATAATTTTTTTTTTTATCACTAAAGACGTTCAGTGTCAATTTTTTTTCACAATAATGACAACAATGTCTTGCCGCTAAAAGCAATATTTCTTGTAATGAGTTTTATTTCTTACTTGCTCAACAATAATAGTGATTTTGGATATAGTGATCGGTTAAAACCAACTATTGGTTTGTGCTTTTAGAATTTGTTTTAAGCTAAATAACATTGCTCATACTTTTGTTTAGGTTGAAATTAAGTACAAAAGTCAAAATAAAAATAACAATTTAAAATGACTAAAGTATATTTTTATTTGCACATACTTGTTTCCAACTCAAAGATAGTATAACTGAAGAAAATAACAAGAATAAAGCATGTGATCTTTCTATCCACATATTAAAATCAAATATAACATGCTTGCCCCTAAAGCCTGATGGAATGAGAAAATTGAGAAAAAAGTACTATAACCATGGATTTGTACCATCGTTTACTAGCATTGCCTCAAGACTTAAGAGCCCATATTTCTGCATGAGATTTGTATTTCTGGTCACGAATAAGTGTATGATTTGGTAGTGATCAACAATATTTTTACCATGAATTCAATGATTATTGTATGCATTATTTAGCCAAATTATGGGAACCAAATTGAAAGCCTATAACGTGATTAATATTTCCCACAATATAATATGTGACTTCATCGACTACAACAACTTTACTGGTGTTTCAGTACGATACGACTATGTCTATATTAAGTCTTTGGGTTTAAAAGAAAACAAAAATCATGAATTTAGAGATCCAACCTTCGTCGTCGACCATGTATATTATTGATTAGTATGAATGGAAAAGACTATAAACAATTTTCAAGAGTTCTCTTTATTGTCGAGTAAGAAAAATCGTGAATTTAGAGAATCGGCCTTCCCTATCAGAGATGGATATTATTGATGTATAAGAATGAAAGAGGCTATCGAAGAATTCTTAGCATCACCTTCACCGTCGAGTACAATCCATGTGTCACCTTCATCATCGGAATGGATATTACTGGAATGAATTATTTGATTGCTTTCTGAAATTGTATAGCTCTACATGGCAGGCTTTTCAAATGGAGTTGGAAATTCAATATTTAAATTTATTTAATTTTTTTTTTTTGGAAGTTTCCTTCTATTTTTACTTATCAGTTTTGGAAATGATTGACTTTGAAAACTATCGTGAGATTAGTTAATGGAGAGCCTAATGGATGGAGATAACAAATGAGCTATGTTTGGGGTGGAATATGTGTGTTAAGTTGTCACTCGTTGATTGGTTCTAGAGTACCACACAAACATGCTAGGGGGTAGCTTTTAAACGATTAACTTCATTTTCCCTATGTTTAAGGGAAAATGCTTTACAATCATGTTTTTTCATGAATATTGAAATAAAATAAAGTCAAGTAAAACTAAAAACATTAAAATTTGATGTGGAAGAACATTTGGGGACCCTATTAATTCTTTCAAATTTTAAAAGATTTATGGAGACTCCTTGTATATGCTGAGGGGACATAGGATGGTTGGATTAAGTTTATATAAATTTAATCCCCAAATTTAACTTTATTTAAGGGTGCCAATTTATGACATGATACAATAACACAATTCGAACCCAACATGAAATTAAACGACTAGGGTTAAGCCTAAATGAGTTGTCATAATCATGTCGACCCACTTAACATGATTAATAAACAGGCAGATTAGGGTTTGTATTCAATCTGCATAACATAATAATAACCCATATAATCTATTTACATTTTAAATGTGTCAACATATATTATAGCACGAACTTATGTAACTTGTCAAACAACTTGGTAAATAAATGGTATTATAGAATTTTTTCCTTAAACCTAACTCTAGTAAAGAACTAGAGTTGAAAACTAAGTATTAAGTTGGACTGCAATCAAGGCTCGGAGGCTCAATCTTATTGCCTGCGAACCATCAGGTTGACCAAGATACGTTTGTATTCAATTCATCTAACTGTTGATTATTATTATTTATTGACGAAGAGTCACCAAACGATTTATACCCGATCAACTAGGGCTGTTAAACGCAATCCAAAAATCGATCGAACGGACCGAACCGATCCGTAAAATCCCGAACCGAAAAAAAACCGAAACCGAAAGTAGGAAAACCGAACCGAAACCGAATAATTTGGTTCGGTTTAGGGGCTGGCCTGTCCAGAACCGAACCGAACCGAACCGAACCGAATTTCAAATTTAAGATCAAAACGACGTCGTTTTGATTTTTTTTTTATTTTCTAAACCTAAATATAAAAGGAAAAATAAGACAGTGGAGTGAACTGAATACATGTTGCCCTTCCCCAGTTTCCTACTTTCCTCCGCCGTTTGCTTCTCTCTCACAGTCTCTCGTCTCTCGTTTTTCTTAGCGGCTTGCCATCACCGTCACACACCCTTGGGTTCGTCATATAAAACGAGGTATTACATCTATTTCTCAGATCTGTTTATATTATATATATATATATCAATGTACTTTCTTCTTTAGGTATATTTGTTGTTGATCAGGGCTTATATTATCCTACTACTACTGCTACCAACTATGGGTATATTTGTTCAGGTAAATATATATTGCTTTATTAGGTATTATTCTTGATGCGGTTCTGGACAGGCATCATCTTGTTCGGGATTGTTTTTATTTTTTGATGACTAGTGAAACTTTAATTGATATACATGGTTAGGATTGGAATCATCTGCTGACTGGGATGACCACCAGAGGATTTTTGGTTTTGATGGTCAAGCTTTTCAGTACCCGGTGAGTTTTTGCATTTATACAAGCAGTGCCCCTCAATATTTTAAAATAGCATTTCTCTAAATCTTTGTTTTCTCCTACAGGGTGCACAAGTTGAAAGCTTGCCATATGTATATTATACACCTAGCTATGGATACTCACAGTCTGCATATAATCCTTACAACCCTTACATTCTCGGTGCTATGATGGGAGCTGATGTCCCGTTTTTAGTGGCACAACAATACTACACCATTCCCTCTTATGAGAATGCTATCTCTTCACCTACTGCTATTAAAGCTGATGGTCCAGTTTTTAAAAACAAATCATCTCCAGCTTATGCCATTAGCACCCTGAATCCTCAAAGGAATGCTTCAAGTCAGGCTACCCTCCCCAGGGTACCTGAAGGCTCAAAAGCTAATGTGGTACCTAGCAAGCAGCCATTAAATGTATGTTTTTGTTCCAGTAGTTTACATTCATTGATTTATGAACTTATGTCACTGTTTTTTTTGTTAATTTCATTTAAAAAATATATAGGTAAAAACCGAATAAAACCGAACCGAAACCGAACCGAAATATTTGGTTCGAGTTTGGGTTTACAAGATTTCTAAACCGAAACCGAACTTTTGCATTTGGTTTGGGTTTGGGGTACCCCGGTTCCTACCCCGACCGAAACCGAAAACACCCCTACGATCAACCCTAGTTGGTCAACGGAGACATATTGCTGAGCTGAAGGATAGATGATGGAAAATGACTATTTCTAGAAATGTAAATAAGGTTACGGACAGCTGGAGTCTTGGAGTAATACCCACGTTTACCCTCTATAATAATTTATATTCATCTCAAACCTTAATGTAACCTTATCCTATACATATAAATAGGAAATGAAAACCAACAGCTAGGGGATATTCAATTATAATGATCCTTGCACTCACTCCCACATACATTACCTTTCTTCCCCAAGTAGAAAACCCTAACAGTTGTATGCATCTTCTTTAAGCCTATGAGCTAGTGAAATACACACACACACACACAAGGGGTGACGTACTATCGAATTGAGAATTAGAGTCACCAGAGGTGCTTACCCAAAAACAAATCTAGTCTTATTTCATTTAATGTTACTATTTATCATCATCCACTAAGTGATCTAGCTATTAAACAACCTATTATAGGCTAATTCTTTTTTTAAATCGGCTTAATTAGATTTTAGCCACACACAACAATAAATTAATTACATAAAAAAATGACAAAAGACAGAAATAAAAGTATAACCCTCAATTACAAGTAAACTATTAACAGTACGATATAAAATAAAAAGTTACCTTTGCGTATATATAATTTAAAGACAACACTATTTCTTGACATAAAGAAAAATTAAAGACAAAGAATTAGCAAGTGTAATAAACTAAAAAAATTGAATAGAGATGTTAAAATATAATTGATTATGAATAAACTATAGTTTACTCACTGCACCAAATATAACGACAATTAATTAAAAAGTGAAAACTAGTTAGCTAATCGGGTAAATAATGTAGTTTAACTTGGTTTTGTCAGTTTTGCTTCAGTGACATATATATTTTTCAAATTTTAAAATTGGATTAGTAAGGGAGGGATGAATTCGTTAAATAATAACCACAAAACCAATATTGAAACTCAAGTTTCGATTGAAATTGATCATGTTTTGGTCAGAGTTGATCTTATTTATACTAAGTAAATGTTGACCAAACATTGCTGAACATTGGACTACAAATTGGGCAATCTTGTGCCAAACATTGCTAAAAGATGTTAGATCGATATAATATTGCCGAATAAATGGTACATACTTGGTAACATTGTACCAAAATTTTGCACCGAACACGGCAACTTTCTGTATGCCGAAGAGAGTATATAGAATCAAAATATGGTTGGTAAGAAATTGCCAAATAAATGTTACATACTCTGCAATGTTGTGATGAAATTTTGTACCAAATACAACTTTTTCTATACCGAACAAAGTATATAGAATAAAAATTTGGCTAGCACGACATTGTGCACACAACTTAGAAAGCTTGAGGGAGAGAGACTAACGATTGTGAGAGTGAGGTTTTTTTTTGGAGCGAAAGATTTGTTTCTCCTAATTTTGTTCTTACATTCCTCACTCTTTAATTTGAAATTCATGGCTCGAGCCCTAATTTTGACTAATCTTATAAACGTTATCATGCCCTTTTTTGGATCCAATTAATATTTATTTGAGGTGAGAAATAGTTTGGATGAGTTTGAGAAGAGGAAAAAAATTGTAAAGAGAGAGAATTTGTGAGAGGATAGAAATTGTAGAGAGAGAGAGAGAATTTTAATTTATTTTAATTATCCCTAATGGTGTTTTAAGAATTTTTGTATACTTTTTGGGCTAAGTTTCAATATGTAGAGAGTGTAGTATACGCAGTGGTGTTGTAAAAATATTTGATTACTTTTTGTGGTAATTTTTAAGTATGCAGTAGTTTTAAATAATTTTTGAGGATATTAAATTACACTTTTTTTTCCATTGAATACTTTGACCTGGGCATTTAGTTAGGACAATTGTAATATATTATCATTCATATAAGCCCAGGCCTACCCAACTAACCTCAGCCCACGATGGTAACAAGCTCAGTCTAAGCCCATCTAACCTTGGCCCAAGTTAGGTGGGTTTAAAAGAAACTCATTGATGCATACATAAATAAACACACTCATTGCATATGGGCGAATGCATAATTATTAAATAACACTATGGAGTGTCGGAAAGTAAAAATTTGTGAGTAGAGTGAAACAAAGTAAAACTTATACGTAAATAGCAACACCCTTTTTCCATAGTTAGGTTAAACAAGTTGGATGTGCCACCCTATCCATAAACAGGCATCATACTTTACGATGGTATCCTTGAAAATATATAAAAATCGAATTAAACTCTCAGGTCCGTTTGATAGCAACATGGAAAATAGTAGAGAAAACAACTCATTTGTTTGAAAAGATGGAAAATAAGTTGAATTCCATCCTCATTTTTATGAGTAGATATCTTACATCTTTTTTTTATTTTTTGTGAAAAATTTTCTTCTACACCTCCCGTCCCCCAAAAAATAAAAAATTCCATGAAACTCTAAGCACATGCCTCAATTTCTTTTCAACTTTGCATACAAATCAATTGTTTTTCATTATTATTTTCCTTGTTGAGATTGAATTGAGTAATTTTGAAAGCGCTTCTTTCAATCTATATGTAGAGACCACGAAAAAAGTACTTGAACTTGCAATTAAGTGATTTTTTTCCCTTTAATTTACTAGGCGACAAATAGAAAGTGAAACAGCAGGAAGACTCCTAGGCCTTATCATTTATTAATGAAGATATAAAATTACAAGCAAATCGATGAATCTCAACAGTTTAAGATTGTCCAGATGAAGATATGCGTCTTTGTAGGCACGCGTGTAACAACGTAGCAACAAGCAATACTTCAGCGACTTAAGTTTAATTTTGAAGCATTAACTTAATTATCCGAGAAAAAGTTCCCTCAAGATGGCTCCACATGAACTCTGATTGAAGAAAAACAAGTGCCCGGCATCAGCAATCTCGTGATATTTAATCCAATCGAGTTTTTTCGCAATATAGCGGTTCAGTTGAAATGGAAGTATTCTATCTTCGTAGCCTTGCCACATGTGAACCGATCCCTCCTTGTTAGGGAACGGATTTTTAATATCCATGGGATCAAATTCCCATTTTCCATGAACAGCCATTATGTCTTGGTACAGAGATGGATAAACACCTAGCTGCCTTATTTTTTCCTGCCAACCAAACAAAACAAATCGATCAATTAAATTAATTGGGTTGAATTTGTCAGCTAAAGAGAGTTTGCATTTATCTTTGTGCTGTGTAAGATTAAATTTTTAGCATTCATCGCTTGTTAAGAAACAAATCTCCTACTCAATGATGATGGATGCTTAATTTTAATAAGCTTTTCCTTTCAAATTGCTTCCATTTTGTAGGTAAACTTTTCAAAAACATACATTCTCCTACAAGCAGAACATTAAACAATCAATATCGAGTTTTGTATATCATCATTAAACTTGTGTCATATCACGTTCCTGTGCCTAAAGATTGTGTTTGCCAAGTCAAAATAAATCACGTCCTTGTGACTATAGAATGATAATAAAAACAATCAATTACCTCACCAACACTTGGAGAGTCAGCCAACTTCTTCAAGACCTCTAAATCCCCTGGGCTAAAAATATCAGTACTACTATTAGTGAAACTCAAAGTAGGGAACCATTTCTGAGTCATCCACCAGTTGAACAACCATGGGGCGTAGTGTGCAACCCGGAAAGTCCACTGGTCTGCCACCGGCAGCCTCTCAAAGCCTTCTGCTGCTAAATTTGAAGGAAAGCCAGGCCAATAATAGTTTATGTGCGAAGCTACAAGAGAAAGTCCCGCCAACCTGCCACGCACAATGACAGTCATTCCATCAAAAAGAAAAAGTAAAAACAAGGACTATTCACACTAGGAGTCATGCTGTATAAAATTATATGTTAAAGACAAGTGATGATAGAGGGTACTGTTACACTACTATATATAATATATGAATAGAATGAGCAGTGATACATGCACCAACTTAAATAACTAAATCAATAACTAAAGTCCAAAAGTGCATTAATCAATGTGTGGTGGGACCATGCACGAAACAGTGACTAACTACACTTTCTAACACGTCATTACATATATAAATTTTGTTAGTACTGAATCGAGATAGTACTTACACTTGTATGTGTTTACAATAAATACATGCTTGATTGTACTAGTATGCTTGACCAATATATATGATAATTTCATGTCAATTCTCATTGCACTGATATCTATACATAGAGTACATCTACAACTCCTTATATTTACACTAATCGAGCGCAGTGTGGATGATCCTAGTACAAATATGCATAAATTATGATGGTTAAAAATATACCTGTGGGGTATGTAGTTTAGGCAACTCCAAGCAGGGTAGGCGCCCATGGAGATTCCCATCACATAAAACTTAGAACCCAGCTCCAATTTATCTGCTAGTTCTTCAATATCAAGTGCTTCACTTTTGACGAAACGCTTCGGATTTGGATCACTCTCTCCATAACCTGATCGGTCGAAAAATAGCATGTATATACGCAACTCCTCTATGATATCCTGCAAATTAAAACACAAACACTAGATTTGTAACATAGAATGTCTTCAGCTTCTTTTTCCTCCTTCAATTTTTAACATGAATGTTCATGAACATACATTAAAAATGCTTCAGTGGTATTTACCAGCAATTGTTTTACTTAGTTATATCTTTGGAGACCTTCAATCTTGGAAATATAAAGATTTCAACTATGTTTGATTACATGTAAGATCGTGCCTTTGGTTGGCTTTGTAAACAAAAAGACTATTATTCACTCTTGCACCGTTTACACAATTTGATTTAAACTAACTGCAATACAAAAGGTACACCGTGCAATTAATTTTCATCATCATTTCTGATACTAACCAAACGGCCATAAATAGAAATCGTACTTGAGAAATGGGCAAATTGAGATCTTTGGAGCTGTTAAAGCCATGAATGATAATGATTTTGTAGAGAGCCTCTTGTTTAGAAACACCAGTCTCTCTGTAAGCCAAATACCTCCCATCTCTGAGTATAACTCTGTTTGAACAAACAGAGTTTAACTTTTTCGGCAGGGGAGGCTTTGTTGCCTTGTAAATCCATCCCACTATACCCACCATCACTGCCACTCCTATTTTCCCAATCATTTTCTGCACCAAAAAAAAAATTGAAAAACCACAATATAATTTCATCTAAACACAAAAGAAATGATATTTAATCAATTGTATTTTCCAAATTTGTAGTTGCAGAGAGGGTATGAATTGCTGTTCTGTTCATCCTTTGATCATGAATCAAAGAAATATTGACGAAAACTGTATCACAAAATAATTACTAACATTTGATTGCATTATATGAATCTTCAATTAACTACTAATGGCAACAAATAGTAATAAATCTTGAAAGAAGCACAACAGCTGATAAATATAAATGAATCAGTCAGATCAGACCAAAAATATTCAGAACTTGTAGAACAAATTAGAAGAAAGCAAGAAGGCAGAGTGAAAAAAGGTAAAAAAACCCACTTGGATTAAAAAAGTTGGATCAGCTGAATTAGCTTGAATGACTCTGGGTTGAGGCTCTTTCTTCCGTTAGTTCACATGTGGGGAGAGGTAAATATATATATATATGGATGAGTGTTCAATGGTTACCTTCTCTCTACTTATTGATGGGTACGGACAATAATTAATGCACATCGGTGAAGTGTCAAATCTTTTAACCTGTTATAACAGGTAAGGTAATCTGTTCTATTTTTTAATTAAAATTTAGGTGGTGTTTGATTGAGATTTTAAAATCAAGTTTTTAAAATTTTTATCAAAAAGTCAACTTTACTTCACACTTCTCAAATTACTTTACTTTCTCCCTCATAAAATTTTTAAAATACCATAATTTTAAATTCAAAAATCGGAATTAGATAAAAAAAAATATATTTGAAACCTAATCATCGAGATCTATAAAACAAGATCCATTGTTACTATCTTTTTTAATTTTTTTTACGAGTTTTTTTGAATTGGTTGAAAAAAACTTTAACAAAAATTAAATTCACTTTTCAAAATATGTTTTAAAATCTAAACCAAACAAGATTCCTTAAATATTTTATTTGACAAATAAACTTAGAATAGCCCAATTCCAAATTAGGATAAGTGTTTATGAGTGTTTTCGTCTTTTCAATTTTATAGCTAATTAATAACATAAGTTTATTGAAAATAACACTTTCAAAATATATTTGATTTTGAATTTTTATCTCTATACAACAGGTTTACAAATTACATACAACTCAAGTACTATTTCAATAACACTTTCAATTTAATCATTTTATTATCATTCGTGACAAATCATATCATAATAAAAACTCAAAAATTAATTTGAAGCCTCTCATATAACATGTGCTACTGGTTTTATTAGTCACTGTTCAACTAAATAATAATTTTAACACAATAACATAAAATAATATTAATAGAAACTTATTTTCTTAATTTAAAATATTTCAAACAAACTCAACTTTTTATAATTTGATCAGATACGAAAGTATACGCATGATTTAAGGGAAAATTTTATAAATAATTTGTCGTTACTTTAATTCCGCGCTTAAATACAATAAAACACTACTTTTATATAAAATAACTAAATTAGTATAGCGAATAAGTAGGAGTCAATACAAATTCAAGTTAATACTTTCAAAGTGGGAAAGTTTGTCGAAATCCAGTATTTTAGGAATTTAGATTAAAACAATTTTTACATTTTGATTTTTGAAATTATTTTAACTAAGAACCTAACCCAATTAAACTAAACCAATTAAATTAAATCTAGCAAGTACGTAATCAATAATAAAAAATCCCAAGGAAAGAGAATCCACCACTATGGATATAAATAAAAAAGTATCTAATTATATTTTTAATATTCATTCCTACTATATAAACAAATTCAAAATCACCATCATTATTTCTTTAAAACTAATGTAAATAAAAATAGGCATCGCCTGTATTCTCATTTATGGTGATCACAAAAGATCCATCATTTATTTTAAAAACAATTAAAGTACTAGAAAGAAAACACGTTATAATAATGGTAATTTCAAAATCTATTTTAATTTGGGACGAATAATTAAAAATCAATTAGAATTAAAATAAATCCATTACATCCATGGCAGTTCATCCCCCCCTTTTGGGAGATAATTTAGCCAAGCATAGTAAATAAATAATACATTAAAACAAAATAATAATTCATCATTAAAATTTAAAATTAAAGTACTTGAATACAAACTATAGATAATTAAAAAGTTAGAAAGCGTTCCACTTTATGATGCTCGAACTAGCGTGTACTGCATGGCTTTACGCTATCAATTTCTTCACCTTCAATACTTCGGTCACACGACAACTAGTTTATGAAAGATTTTATCTATTTTTTCTATCATTTTTCTATGATTTTAGGTGTAGAGAATAGGTCTATATTTAGTAATAATAGATACAAGTTTAAAAGGTTTAGAAAACTATAATTGTAGAAGAAATAACAAATATGAGTTCAATTAATTAAGAAAGAATAACGAATTGTATTTTAATTATGAGAGAATATTGAATTGGAATATTCTTTCTTCTTTATCTTCCTTTCTGATCTTTAATATATTTCTTCCACCTTTTTATCACAATTTACTTCTTTCCTACAAAAAGACAAAATAAATATTATTCCTCCATAATTTAGGCATTAATTATATTCTAACAAAATATTATTTACATGTTTAAATAACAATTTGAAGCACTTATCAACGCACGACTTCCTAAATAACACTTAAAATATATGTTATTTAGTATTAAATAATTAATTATTTGGTTCAACAATCAATGTATTGTGTTTGACAAATAAATTTTATACTATTTTCAAAATTAAGAAGTATATCCACTAATTAAAATTAATTTATAATTGTACTAATTTAGATTACATTTTCATTTAGATTCCTAATCGAAATCTACTTCCATTTTAATTTATTTTTCATTTTCTTTTAAGGTGCATTTGAATTATATAATTGAATTTAGCTTTAAAATTCATCAATCTAAGATTTAAAAATTACATATTTAAAATACAAGAGCTTAAAATTTTGTGTTTGCTAAACAAATACAAGGAAATTGATTTCTAAATCCAAATATTATTCCGCGAAAATTTATATTTAGTTGATTAGTAAGCTATTTTTATTTTTTAACCCTGTGGCGGAACTCATGTTTACACAGAATTAACCCGTTTGACTCGACTCGCCCCTATTATAGTATTTTATTTCTTATAATATGGCATAATTACCATAGGATGGGAGTAGGTTTATACGTACACTATTCGTGATGGATTTAGATTTAAAAAAATAAAACCTGCACCGAGCTAGGATGTGTTTATAAGATTGTTGGGTTTGGACAACACACGACCCTTTGTCATCCTTCGTATTATTATTATAATTAATATTACAAGTATATTTATAATAACAAAAAATAATAAATTTGTTTAAAAATTAATTATTATTATTTTGAAATTCGCAAGTTTGGGATCTCTAAGGAGCAACTCTATTTCTAAAATTTGAAAATTATAACTTTAAGATAAGTATCAAATCTCATTATTTGAATATATTTATAAATCTTAAATCATAATTTCACACCAAATAAAAACATTTAGATTTGAGATTCCAAATCCAAATCTCATGTTAAAATCTTCTCTCAAATCTACATTCCAAACACACCCTTAAAGAATTTTATAGGGTTTTATTAAAAAAATATTTTCAATTAACTATGTTATTAATACTTCCACCCCATAATAATAATAATAATAATAATAATAATAATAATAATAATAATAATAATAATAATAATAATAATAATAATAATAATAATAATTAAGATTTAAGAATCAAGTATACATATTATTCTATAATGACAATCACAGTAGACTTATTTCATGTTTATCAAATTTTTAATATATAATCATATAAAGTATTCATGATCATGTAATTAATTAGTTAGTACGACATTTGATACTGTAATTTATAATACGAATAGTATTTTCTTTCACTATAATGGTTTGTGAGAGGATAATTATGTAAACAACATACCATAAACCTTTGAGATTTATTTTGTACTTCAAAAAAAATATTTTTTATGAATTTATGTGAAATAAATGAGCGTACAAACAATTCTAAAAAAATTCATCAAAATTTTAATTATTTTTTGAAAGGATCACCATTCTCAAGTATTTTTATTTTTCTTTTTTGCTGTACATAATTTTTTTTTCTTTTTAAAATTGTAGCATCTTATCATTTGATAATTAATTTGAAATTTAGAGTTTTCAGAATTAATAAAAAATAAATATATTTAATACTTATGTTCTTGGTTGACCTTTGTGATAATATTTCGATTACATGTTCAAATTTAAAATATCTGTTTGAGATGTTTTGTTTGAATTTGAGCTTTTGTTATTTATATTTTTTTATTATTTTATTTTTTAGTAGTTGTTATCTTTAATATGGGGTAGTTTTGAAAATAACTATCTTTTATTTTTAATAAATTAAAATTTATTTTGTCATTGATTAAAAGGTTGTCCTTGAAATTAATCCTAAAAATAGAATGTCCTTTGTTAAAATGAGAGTAATTGATTTGTACTTTAAAAAGAATCCCCATATTTTTATTGATTTAATTAACGTAGATGTACCTATTAATCTACTTTATTTTTTAATATTAAATTATTAATAAAATAATATTTATAAAATTAAATCAATAATATTTTTTGTTAGTTTGTCCACACTTAAGGATTAATTTAGGAAACAATAGTAATTAACTTAAAAATGTAGATTAACTACAAGATATCAATATAAATAAAATCATACATTTTATAGGGGTAAAGAATAGGGATATCCTGTATTGGAATTACAAAATCATGTAATGAATATCTAATTTATGATTCCTTAAAATTAAATAAAAAAAAATGCCATGTCATCAGGTATCAACAAGTTACCCACTTAACCTTGCATTTAATATTGTGTATTCTCCCATGTGCATTAATTATGTTAGCCAACTACACATTTAATCTCAACCATTGATTTTTCATCCAACGGTTAATATTACAATAACCATCCATGGGTAAAAAAAGCAGTAACCATTGAAACCTCACCCATATATATATATATATATATATATTATTCATACTTTTGTGTTTTATTTAGATATAACAATTTATAAATATTATATTTAAAAATTATAGGTGGGTTAGTATTTGAAAAGTAATCTGAACTTAGAGGGGTCCAGTTGTTAACTATTTTGAATTTGTTTGGTTGAATTTTAAGTTAAATTTTTGGGAAGTGTGAAAGCAGGTTGAGAAGTGAATTTTATTTTTGTTGAAGGTTTTTTCAATTAAGTCAAAAAAACTCATAAAAAAATAATTTAAAAAATAGTCATAATGAATCTTATTTTATTGATCTTTATGAGTAAGTTTCAAATATATAATTTTTTTATTAAATTCCGATTTTTGGATTTAAAGTTATAGGGGTTGTTTGGTAGATGTTTTGAGTTAAGTTTTTAAGTTGAGTTTTTAAAATATGGTGTTTGGTAAAATTTAGAAGTATGTTGAAAAGTGGATTTGATTTTTTTTTTAGATTTTTTCAAGCCACTCAAAATTTTATAAAAAAATTTCAAAAAATAGTCAAAATGAATCTTATTTTATAGATCTCGACGAGTATGTTTTAAATATATATTTTTTATTTAATTTTGATTTTTGAATTTAAAGTTATAGTGTTTTAAAAAAAATTAGAGAGAGAAAGTAAAGTTAAAATTTTTTTTGGGAAGTGTAAAAGTAGCGATGTTTTTGAGTTGAGTTTTTAAAATTTGGAAAAAAAAAAGAGAGCTACTAAACAGGGGCATAGTGTTTTAAAAATTTTATGAGAAAGTAAAGTAAAGTGAATTTTGGAAAGCGTAAAGTAAAATTGATTTTTTAATAAAAAAAAAACTAAAAACATGATTTTTTAAAAATGAACCAAACATGGGCTCTAGGTTTAGAAAATTGAACTCAACTGGAAGCACCTAATCCCAGGTCGAGTCCTGACAAATATAAAATTTTTGGTGACTAGAAAAAAGTAATCTAGTACCTTTGCGGTGGACGAGGTTCAAAACTCATATGATAATATGTTTCATGTTTTAAATTAAAAGTTTAAGTTATTTTTGCGACATAAGCCACTGTATAAAATCAAATCTATTTTCAACTATTGTAGGGTTGAAAATTAACTTTTTTATATGAGAGAATATTAGTAGAAAATACATACATCATCTCAAAAAAATAAGTGGACAAATTAGAGAGATAAGTTGTTAGTTTCAAGGGTGGAAGCAAGAATGGCCTGTTAATTTCTCTTAATAGTGAAAGATCTCAATTTACGGTTAGAGATCTCAATGTTCGAATCATATTAACTAAAGTGAAATGTGTATTAATCTTTGAGTAAACAACAATTTTGATCATTAAACTATTTCTCAATTTCATTTTGCCCACTAAATATTTTTTTGTTTCATTTCACTCCCAAACTTTCAAATTGTTTCAATTCGCCCATTCCGTCCACTTCCGTCCATAAATGTCTTGTTAGTGGGAGTATTTTCGTCATTTCACCACTAAGTAAACAATAATTTTGGCCACTAAACTATCTCTCAATTTCATTTTACCCACTAAACTTTCATTTATTTCATTACACCACTAAACTTTAAATTTGTTTCATTTCGCCTACTCCATCCACTTCCGTCCATAAATGTGCTGTTAGTGGGGGTATTTTTGTCATTTCAAGTGCAAAAATCTTCCCTCCCTTTCTCCCAACCAGTTTGGCACTTACATACACCTATATACAACTATTCCAGACGCCATTTTGCACCAACTGAAGAGGAGAAGAAGATTAGAATAAGAGGAGAGAGGAGAGAAGAGAGGGAATAAACATACAGCTATTGTAGGTCCAAATTGAAGGTATGTGTATACATATTCCGTTAAGTTATTGCAATATTCCCCATAATGTGGACTGAAATTTGTCTTATTTTTTTAGAAGATGGAAAGTTGACATATTTGTTTTCGTGGTTCCTTTGCGAAATCTCAAACATCATGGACAAATTTATAGTTACATATATTATTCCATCTAATTCCTGCATATGTTGCAATTTTTTGTTGTCATTTCAAGCAAGGAGGCCTAGCCAAAGATTTAATCCACTAAGGACAGTAAATGTACCACAAATGCATTCAAGCCAAAATACCTAATCCAATTCAAGAATTGCATCACAAGGCCCATCAAGCCAAAGGAGTTCAATAACCAATCCTAACTAAATTGAAATGCAAGATGGGATCCTTTTTGTGGCTTTTTTTTGTGGATTATATAGCTACATTTGTTGTTTTTTTTGTGTAGTTTATTGCGTTAAATGACGCAAATACCCCCACTAACGACGCATTTATATATGGACAGAAGTGGACGGAGTGGGCAAAATGAAACAAATTTAAAATTTAGTGGGTGAAATAAAACAAATGTTTAGTGTGAAAAATGAAATTGAGAGATAATTTAGTAGCCAAAATTGTTGTTTACTTGTGAAATGACGAAAATACCCCCACTAACGCTGCATTTATGGGCGGAAGTGAACATAATGGGCGGATTGAAATAATTTGAAAGTTTAGTGAGTGAAATGAAACAAAAAAAAAATTAGTGGACAAAATGAAATTGGGCAATAGTTTAGTAGCCAAATTGTTGTTTACTCTTAATCCTCCTCCAATGTGTAAGTATGTCAAAAAAAGAAAAGAAAAAAAAAAGAAAAGTAAACTATTCTAATGGTACTTAAATTATTGGCCTAGTATTAGTTTAGCCCTTAAATTATAAAAGTTCCACTTTAGCCTTTAAACTATTAGCGAGTGTTATTTTAACCTTCCGTCCAAATTTCTTGTTAAGCTGGACGGAAATGGGAGGTATTTTTGTGCAGAATTACCCTTTCGGTGAACCACCAACACCTAGGGCAGCTCACATGGCTACTGCTGTGGGTACTATGGTGGTTATTCAAGTTAGTGATAATTTAGAAGTTTATTATCTTGATTATAAGTTGATTCCCATTATTCTCTCTCTCTCTCTTTCTCTCTCTCTCTCTTCATTATAAATACTTAATGTCTATCCAAAACACAGGGTGGAATTGGTCCAGCTGGTTTGTCCGCTGAGGATCTTCATGTTCTTGACCTTACGCAGCAACGGCCTTGATGGCACTGGTTAGAATCTTGAAAGATGTTGTCAATTTTTTATTTTTTATAGACCTGACTAAATGTACGTACTAACATATATGAACGTGTATGTATGTATTTCTGCATATTATGCTTGAGCAAAAAATACATTTGTACCATCCATTCATTCATGGAAATGATCGTTAAATTTCTCATAGGGTGGTGGTCCAAGGGCCTGGACCAGGTCCACGTTATGGACATGTAATGGCTCTGGTGGGACAAAGATATCTCATGGCAATCGGTGGAAATGATGGTCAGTCACTGCTCTTCTTCTTCCTCTTGCTCATTAACGCATATATATGTAGTTTGGGTTCTCACTACTTCGATGAACGATGGTTTGGTACATGATTTTCAGGAAAGCGACCTCTTGCTGATGTTTGGGCACTGGATACAGCTGCCAAGCCGTATGAATGGCGGAAATTGGAACCAGAAGGGGAAGGTCCACCTCCCTGCATGTAAAATTTCTCTCATATTACATGTGTTCTTAATATTGTTTTTGTTTTATGAACTAATAGCATTTAGGCAGAACTCAGAAGTATATTGGATGGATAGTTTCTGCAAGCACAGTTAGAAAACTATCTTTGTCTTGTTTGCATAAGCTGATTTTATGCTAATTAATTGGAAGAAAAGCTTGGCTTGTCGTTAGTTGACAATTAAATGCATTATGCATGTTTTATTGGCCGAATGTTAATGTATATTTGAGATTGGTACCGTTTGAGATGTAACTTGCACCCTATTTTGTTTTTCTCTGTTAGTCAATTTATTGTTTTTCAGTTTTATGCATGAGCCAGTTATTTATTGAGCTCTTTATCTATCTTTATGTTCCCTGACCCGACAGATAACACATTGTACTTCAGAAATGGTAGGAAACCTGTAACAAGATAAATGACCTTTGAATTACGGGCACATTTATTACTTTTGTTATAAATTGTGAACGAGTTGCCATAAAAAAATTCAAATCTTGGAAGGAAGTATACATCTTTTTGACAATGACTTAATAATTAGATACATTGGATCATGTTACATTGAATGGCAAATTTAATAATTGTTAAAAGCATTACTATGCAACTGTGCGGATAAATATGTGAGAGTTTGCTATGTAATTCATCAGAGAGATCTTCTTGTCCCTAGTATCTGAGTGCTCCAATATTTATCTCTTTTGACCCACGCACAAACACAAATTTAATGGATGTTGGGTTTTCTTTTTATTGGAGTCTGAATACCAAAATTGAAATTCCAAGTTAACTGCTTAATAGATGTCTATGATACTATATTTGGGTGTAACTAAGAATCCCAGATTTTCCGTATTTAAGTAGCTACTATAATTATGCAGGAAGAAGTTCCATGCTGGTTCCCTCTTAACGGTAGAATGTGATTTTCTTTTTGTCTCCTTAGGAAGGAAGGGAATCTCCATCTCCATCTCCATCTACTTGTATTTTATTTTGTTCTTTTTAAATTTCTTTAGGAACTTGTTTGTCTTCTTGTACAAAACAATAATCAAGAAAGAAAAGTGGAATAACAGGTTAAGAATACAAACAAAGTGCTAGATAATTCACTATAAGGTGAAAAAAACCACCGTTTTGGAGTAATTTGAGTAGGAGTGGTTGACCCTAGTTCATATGGCATGATTTCAACTTTTTGGAAAGAAGAGTACTTTGCAACTCCCAAATCATTATCAATAAAAGCAAGGGCTTTTTTCTTTGTGTTTCCGTTTTTAATGCCAAATTTAGACTTACCTCCTATACTTAGACATGATTCCTTACTTTTTAACAGACCTTTTACTCCATTAAAGAACAAAATCTAACCAAAAGGCACCCGTCTCTTTCACAGATACGCATTTCGTCCTCTTCTTAAAATCTAATGTTAGTAGTCCCTTTGCGCTCCCTCTCTCTCTCTAGCTTGTGCAAGATTTTTACCCATCCCTCCCCCCTCTCAAACACTTTATTTTTCCTCATCCTAACCTACCCTAGTCTTCCTTCACTTCCTCGGTCATGTCCATTGCATACTTGTATATATATATATATGCATGTACAAATCGATAAATAAATATATAAAAGAATCTGAAATATTCGTCACCAACAGTATATGCTTTAGCCCAACAATATTGTTATAGATTGTAAATATATTAGGAATAAATATATTATGATGTTAGACTTTTGTGTTAGGGTTTTGGACTTTAGAGATTGAACTTTGTATATAAACATGTATGTAATCTGCCTGCAAGATATACAATAAACATTTTTCTCTCCTTCTATTTGTTACATGGTATCAGAGCAATACTAGAGTTAGGGTTTCTAAGTTACAAAAGTTGGTTCTAGTCTGCCAGGAAGGCAAACTAGGGTTCTGCCATACTGTTCACTAATCAACATTGGCCGTTTGGCATCACCACCAACCTTAGAAGAAACCTTACTCGCCGACAACCCTCTCCACAAAATCCGGTGACCGGACGACTTGCGCGTGAGGCTCACGCTCCGCTAGAAGGTTACTGTCCAGATCCACTCGCCGGCGCGTGAGGGTGCGTCCAGCCTCTGTTCATCGTCCGGCGACACTTTTTCGGCTCGTCTCAGTGAATATAGCAAGTATATGTGCCTGGTTCGGTTCAGTTTTCCTCTATTTAATACATATATGAGTTTAGTTTGGTTTGGCCTTTCGTCCTTGATAACAGATCTGAGCTTAGTTTCGTCCGTGGCTTGATTCAGGTCGGTGTTGCTTCGATTTGTGGTTAGTATCTCATATTTGTGATATGTCCATTGATTTGCTCAGTTTATCTGGGATTTGTGTGGCTTGATTTCTACTTTCGACGCGTACAACACATTCCGGTATCATTTCGTTTTAATTTGCCGTTACTCATTGCCTCATTTCTAGTTTCTACGCTATTTTATACGCTGTTTTGAGACGAACTTTGTTCGTCCTCGCTATAAAATTATTTAAGTATGTTAGAGCAAAAGGCGGCAATTATTTCTGATGTGGTTTCTATAATGTCAAAAATCAGTGAACATAAACTTAATGGCTCAAATTATCTTGCTTGGAGTAAAACCATTCGAATTTACTTGCGTAGTATCGATAAGGATGATCACATGACTAAGGATCCACCTTTAGATGAGTCGAGACAGACGTGGTTAAGGGAGGATGCCAGGTTATTTTTACAAATTCGAAATTCGATTGACAATAATGTGATTAGTTTAATTAACCATTGTGAATTGGTTAAGGAGCAGATGGATTATCTGGATTTTTTATATTCCGGAAAAAGGGAATATTTCTCGTATTTATGATGTGTGCAAGGCCTTTTATCGTGCAGAGAAACAGGACAAGTCTATTATGAGCTACTTTATAGACTTTAAGAAAACTTATGAAGAACTTAATATGCTGTTGCCATATAGCCCTGATGTCAAAATTCAGCAAAGTCAGAGAGAACAGATGGCTATCATGAGTTTCTTAGCTGGTCTTTCGGCAGAATTTGACACTGCTAACAATCAGATTCTTTCTAGCCCTGAGATCTCTTCCTTACAGGAAGTGTATAGTAGAGTTCTTCGCACAGAGGGGGCTTCACCAGTTCAGAATCCACCTGTCCCATTCAATAGTGCTCTAGTTAGTAAAAATAATGAGCCTGAACTTGAGTGATCACATTATCGGGTAAGCAATCACGGAGGAGGATTAAATAGTAATAGTTTTGATGCTCGTGCACATGATTTAGGAGGAAATATGGCTCGGGGACAGGGTTCCGGAGGGATCGTATGTCATTACTGTCATATTTCGAGACACCTGAAGCGGGATTGTAGGAAGTTTCGATATAGGACTCAGAGAGCTCACTCGGCCCACATTGCATCTACCACTGAGATCGCTGAAAAATCAATTCTTATCCCTGTAGATGAGTATGCCAAGTTTTCTAAGTACCAAGAATCTCTGAAGATGCCAGTAACCTCTGTCACTGCAATTGCCGATTCAGATAAACCAAATACATGCCTTGTTTTCCTCATCGTCCAAATGGGTCATTGATTCTGGTGCCACAGATCATATGACAGGTAATTCTAGTCTCTTTTCTACCTTTCAGTCGCATATATCCCGTTCTAGTGTTACTTTAGCAGATGGAACATCATCTTCCGTTCTAGGGTCTGGAAAAATAACATCAACCCCTTTGCTTCCTTTATCATCTGTCCTGCACTTACCTCAATTGTCCTTTAACATGATTTCTGTAAGTCAGCTTACTCGTACTCTTAATTGTTGCATCTCATTCTTCCCTGATTATTGCTTGTTTTAGGATCTTATGACGAAGAAGATTATTGGTAAATGACATGAATCGAGAAGCCTTTACATCCTGGACACACATATACCTAAATATGTTGCATGCTTGGGTATCACATCAGCTTTCAAGGCTCATTGTAGATTATGCCACCTTTCTCTTCTTCTGCTTAAGGAGTTGTATTCGCAGTTTAGCAAGGTTTTCTCATTAGATTGTGAGTCATGTCAGTTTACCAAACATCATCGTAGTGGTTTTAGTCTAAGAGTCAATAAAAGAGCAAGTGCTCTGTTTAAATTAGTTTATTCTGATGTTTGGGGTCCATGTCCTATTATGTCTAAAACTGGGTTTAAGTATTTTGTTACTTTTGTTGATGATTATTCTAGTACCATTTGGTTATATTTAATGAAAAGTCGTTCCGAATTATTTTCTTATTTTTGTGCATTTTGTGCTGAAATTAAAACTCAGTTTGCTACTCCTGTCCATACATTGCGTAGTGATAATGCCAAAGAATATTTATCTTTATCTTTTTAGACTTATATGATTCAGAACGGTATCCTTCATCAAATGTCCTGTGTTGATACTCCATCCCAAAATGGAGTGGCAGAACGAAAGAATAGACATCTTCTTAAAACTGCAAGAGCACTATTATTTCAAACGAATGTTCCAAAACCATTCTGGGCTGATGCGGTTTTCACAGCATGCTTTCTAATTAATCGAATGCCTTCATTTGTTCTTCATGGTAAGACTCCTTATAGTGTTCTTTTTCCAACACAATCATTGTTTCCTACAGAACCCAGAATATTTGGTAGTACTTGCTTTGTTCGGGATGTCCGTCCTCAGGTTACTAAGTTAGACCCCAAGTGTTTGAAGTGTGTTTTTCTTGAGTATTCTCGCCTTCAGAAAAGATATAGATGTTATTGTCTAAGTTTGAACAAGTACCTTGTCTCAGCTGATGTCACCTTTATGGAAGAAACACACTATATTTTCTGTCATCCACTTTCGGGAGTAAATGGGAGGATGATGATTTGTTAGTGTATACTGTCACGTTACTTGAACTCGTTGCTGAACCAGTGCCAGTCAGACCCCCCATTCATCAGGTATATTCTAGACGGCGACCTCCTGATCCATGTCCTCCATTAGCTTCCTCTTCATTAGATTCAGTGACGAGTGATGATCTTCTCATTGCTTTACGCAAAGGTAAACGTCAATGTACTTATTTTATTTCTTCTTGTGTCTCTTATGATTACATGTCACCTTTATCTTGTTCATTCATTGCATCCCTTGATTCTATATCTGCTCCTAAAACTGTTCACGAGACAATCTCCCATCCCGGATGGCGTAATGCAATGATAGAGGAAATGGATGCTTTAGATACGAATGGTAGATGGGACTTGGTCACTTTGCCTGCAGGAAAACAGGCTATCGGATGCAAATGGGTGTTTGCAGTCAAGATCAATCCTGATGGATCTGTCGCTCGTTTAAAAGTCCGCCTTGTTGCTAAGGGTTATGCTCAGACATATGAAGTAGATTACTCTGATACTTTTTCTCCTGTTGCTAAATTAACATCTGTCAGGTTATTTATATCTTTGGTAGCTACTCATCATTGGCCTCTCCATCAGCTAGATATAAAGAATGCTTTTCTTCATGGTGATCTAGTGGAGGACGTATACATGGAGCAACCGCCGGGGTTTGTTGCTCAGGGGGAGTATGGGAAAGTCTGTCGTCTACGTAAATCGTTGTATGGCTTGAAATAGAGTTCTCGTGCTTGGTTTGGAAAATTTAGTCAGGCTATTGAGACGTTTGGCATGGTGAAAAGTAAGTCTGATCACTCTGTGTTTTACAAACAATCTGAAGCAGGCATCATTTTGTTAGTAGTGTACGTAAATGATATTGTTATTACTGGAAGTGATACTAAGAGAATATCTTCACTTAAGTCCTTTCTTCATGCTCAGTTTTACATAAAGGACTTGGAGACATTAAAGTATTTTTTGGGTGTCGAAGTCACAAGGAGTAAAAAGGGTATCTTTTTATCTCAGAGGAAATATGTTCTTGACTTATTAGCTGAGACAGGGAAGTTGGGGGCTGTGTAGCACTCCGATGATTCCCAATGTACAGTTGACAAAAAATGGTAAACCATTTGAGAATCCTGAGAAATATAGAAGATTGGTGGGGAAGCTGAACTATCTTACAGTGACTCGCCCAGATATTGCGTATTCTGTTAGTGTGGTGAGCTAGTTTATGTCATCCCCAACAGTTCATCATTGGGCAGCGTTAGAACAAATTTTATGTTACTTGAAAGGAGCACCTGGACGTGGTATCTTGTACGCCGATCATGAACACAGTCGTATTTAATGCTTCTCAGATGTTGATTGGGCATGTTCCAAGGAGGATAGAAGGTCCACATCAAGCTATTGTGTCTTTGTTGGAGGAAATTTGATCTCATGAAAAAGTAAGAAGCAAAGTGTTGTGTCACGATCCAGTGCAGAGTCAGAATATAGAGCTATGGCTCAGTCCGTTTGTGAAATAATGTTGATATGTCAGCTCTTAACTGAAATAGGGATTAAGACTTCGGTACCAGCAAAATTGTGGTGAGATAACCAAGCTGCCATACATATTGCGTCTAATCCCGTGTTCCATAAACGAACAAAACATATTGAAATTGATTGTCATTTTGTCCGCGAGAAGATACAGCAAAGATTAATCTTCACAGAGTATCTGAAAACTGAAGAGCAATTGGGTGATATTTTCACGAAAGCCTTAAACGGGATTCGGATTGATTATCTCTGTAACAAGCTGGGCATGATCAATATCTATGCCAGCTTGAGGGGGAGTGTTATAGATTGTAAATATATTAGGAATAAATATATTATGATGTTAGACTTTTGTGTTAGGATGTTAGGCTTTTGTGTTAGGGTTTTGGACTTTAGAGATTGAACTTTGTATATAAATATGTATGTAATCTGCCTGCAAGATATACAATAAACATTTTTCTCTCCTAATTGTTACAAATATAAGCATTAGCAGCTTCGACAAGCACACAACCGGGAGTATATCAGGTCTTGACGAGGGGTGGGGATCGAGGAGAGTACTTAGTATTTATATTTTTTCCACATTTGAAGCTATGTTTGTAATAAGAGGATGATCATCCTCTTATGTCTGCCAGGAGAGGCATGCATGGGAAAAAGAGTACATGTGTCAATGGGATTTGGCATCAATGGTCTTTTGGTTGCGACGGGAAGATCTATATTCGTTGAAGATTAGTCATCAAATAAAGGAGGAGAAAAAATTCATATAAGAACTCGACACGACTCCAACAAATTCAAACCCAAATAACAGTTGCAGATTTAAAATTCGACTAGGAATTTTGTGTTAAAGATTGGGTTTAAATCAAACACACCATATATGGGAACTGCATTGATTGATAACTTGATATGTATATATAGGGTAAATTTCTAGTAAGGTCTTAACTTAAGGACCTTAAGTAACGGATTGGGCATTTTGGGGCGTTAAAACAGATGAGTTTTTTGACAAGACTTGGTGGAGATGGTCTCCATGCTTAGTGGATCATCTTCACCAAATTCATAAAATAATTCAACTGGGAAGTGGTTTAACTATAAAATTGAAATATATATGTCTAGAACTACTAACTAAGGATATCCTCTCCACAAAGTTTTGTCAAATTCATCTGTTTGAATGCACAATTCGTGACTTAAAACCAATCTGCAATACGCACTTGAAATGTACCCTCTATATATACATATATTATTTTTGTATATATGGGATCTATGACGTGTTTCAATCTTGAAGTGAGTTAACTAAACATCCAAAATTTCAACGGCCATAAATTCGCATATATATATATATATCAGTTTTTTTGTTTAATTCACTTCCTTGTTCGAGTTTTTGATTAATTTGGTAGATATGATCTACTAATCATTGAGATCATCTTCACCATGTTTCATAAAAAAAATCATTCGTTTACCCCCTCAAATGACTTTGGTCTGTAAACTTGGTATGTGTGGGAAATGTTCCCTATACATATATATATATATACAATTATACACATATATCTGTATGTGTGTGTAAGTTGTATATATCTCGAGTATATATATGATACTATTTAGATGTTGTGCCATTAGTTTTTGGGCATTGACGAAAAAGCAGGGAGAGAAACAGATCGAGCTTGGTATTTCAGATAGACAGATGGGGTATTTTGGGGTTTCAGAGAGAGTTAGTAAAGACATAGGATTGGAGTTTTGAAATGCCATGAATAGTTGAAGATAACGTCGGCAATCTGATCATTTTGAAAACGCAGAAGTTAACAGGCCATCAAATATTTAGGGGTCATGTCTTAAAGGTTATTGGAACTGGGGGTAAGCCTAATTTTGTAACTGAAACAGTCGGCCAAGTAAAAAAAGAAAAGAAAAGAAACCCTAGAATATTGGTCGTAACTTCACTCTAATCTGACAAATGTGCTTTGTGTTATTTTGTTTATAGCATTTTAGAACAAAAACAACTGATATTCCAAGATACCTCTGTTTTGTGATCCTGCAGCTATTTGTTACTCACAGAAAAGAAACGTAATAATAAACTCTTGTAGCTCCATCTGATAAAGCTTTAACTGAGAGTTAGCGGCAGCAATTGCTAGCTTGATAATAGACTCTGTATATATGCACAATGATTTGTGCCTAAATGCGCTTGTGTGATCTTTTGATGGTTTTGTTTCAATTGTCCTGAAGCTTTTGCTCTGAATTGTTGGTTTTGCCTCTTCCGGGTAGTTGAAATCATTAGCTCTATTATTCAGTTTATGGGTGGCAAAGTCTTTGCATTTTGACCACGATGCTATAGTTTGTTACTGTTCATTTTTTTTAATTTTTAATGTTTTACTGTTGATCTGAAGGAAATTGTCTAGTTGTTCTCTCATTTGCTCCTTTCACTTAGAGTAGGTATGCCACTGCAAGTGCACGCTCTGATGGTCTTCTTTTACTTTGCGGGGGGAGGGATGCCAACAGTGTGGTGAGTAAATATGTTTTCATGTCAAATTTTATTTAATATTAGGTATCTTTGTACTGCCTATAAATAAGGGATCTTATAGGTTTAGTCTTTAATTTGATTTGATCAGCTAGTCTATTATGTCATTTTTTTTAATCTTTTTATTTATTTTGCTTTATCATTGTAACCCTAAATACTTTTTGTAAGTGGAGGCCCTTGGCTCTCAGTTGAGTAAGCCAAAACCATTAAGCCATTGCAAAATTCTTCTCCCGATTTTCGCAATAATAGCTTGGTCTACGGCGGCCTTAACCGCATTTTATACAAGTACTCGACCTTTTGTTAAAGTATGTAGTTACACTAGCTTATTTCATTTATAAGTAGATTGATTCTCTAAGGGGGAGCTAGCAGTAATACCTTGGGGAAGATCCTTCTCTTATATTTACTGGGAGATACTATTGCTAGAGCAATAGTTCCTTGCCAGAGCAGTTTCATCACAATGTAAAGCAACAAAAGATGAGGTGGCTTGCTCTGGCAATGAACAATTGCTCTGGCAATAGTATCTCCTGGGAGGTATTTTCTTCCAAAAGAGGGAAAGAGACATTGTGCAAATGACATTACATATATATACAACGTAGTTATTATCGTACGATACGTGACACGTATCGTACGATACGTCTCGTTACGGGCATAAATAGGTACGTATTGTTAGGTGTATCGGATTTCTGTGTGTATCGGACGATACACGGTAGATTATCGCAATATTTTGATGTATCATGTGATTTATGTGTATCGTACGATATGTTTTTTTGGGCCTTTTTTTATAAAACAACGTCGACGAGAGAGAACCTAATTTTCCCCAAAAAACATAACTCCGATGAACCCTAAAGCCCCAAAAAATACTGCGACATAAACAGAAGAGAGAGAAACGGTGATTTGGCAGCGAGGAGAGAGAACACCTTATTTGCTGCCGGCGGTGAGGAGGTCGGCGGCGAGTTGGGGGAAGAAGGAAGAAGGATGTCGGTGGAAAGTGGAAACGAAAAAGAGAAAAAGGAAAGAATATATATATTTCAGAGAGAGAGAGTGAGAACCTGACGGACCTATTTTTTATTTTGTCTTGAGACAATGAGCATAAAAATAAAAAGGTGAACGTAAAAGAGGAGGAAGATCAGAAGGGGTCCTACAATTATCAGCCAACATTTTTTACTGTGTAAATAAACGGGACCTTTATTAGTTTATTAGGTTTACATGGGCCTTATTATTTAAGTGTCCATT
Organism: Lonicera japonica; assembly: GCA_021464415.1. Classification (NCBI taxonomy): domain Eukaryota; kingdom Viridiplantae; phylum Streptophyta; class Magnoliopsida; order Dipsacales; family Caprifoliaceae; genus Lonicera; species Lonicera japonica. The sequence continues at coordinate 88,051,205 of CM038464.1, forward strand.
TGATTTTTTGTATTGGGCTTTTTAATATTTAATGAAATATGTATAAAATATTGGTATTTTTGATTTATATGCATGTATGGTCTAAGTATGTATGAGTTTGTATACATAAATATATATATTTGTATGAATATTAAAATTAAAGCGTATCTTACGATACGTGATACTATTTTTTAGCAAAACGATACGTATCCAAACGCGATATTTACTAACTTGTATATATATATATGATTGTATGGTCTACCAGTCTTTATTTTTGACAGGGCTTCTATCTTTGGTAGGATCTCTTAAGTCTTTATACTCTTAATACATTTGATACCTCTATGGATAAATTATCACTAATTTAAGGAAAAAATTTATTACATTTTATTGTCATACTGGCTTACTCAGCACACGCGGAAACATCTTAGTTGAAAAGTATAATTAGCAGCAGTGATAAATGGCCTACTGATTGGATGCGTGTTTAACTTTCTTAGGTTTGAGGGTTCGAATCCTATTGTAATAATATCTTTTATGAAAGAAAAGATTGCAAGGGAAAATTTGTAATCAAAAGGCATGACGGAGCCTCGCCTCAAAAGAGGTTGAAATCTGTCATGGCTTTATATAATAGTATAGATATATGTGAAATCTAAAAACTCTGCTAGATGTAGGGTTATCAGTGGTGGTAGGTTCAGTCAGAGGAGATGTAGCAAGGTCGGTTGTAGGTTCGATTATAAGTGCATTAGTAGGCTCGGTGGTAGGCTCGAAGGAAGGGTTCGCAGTAGAAGGAGGATGCTGTCGGCGATGGTAAGTGAGCAGAGGAGGTGGTGAGTCTACGATAAGAGCCACAAGGTCAATAGATGATACGAGTAGTGGAATAGGACTAGTGTCTGAAAGAGGGAGAGCATCAGCCAAACACTTATAATGTTTGAAAAAAATAAATAATGGAGTTGTTTCAAAGAATGTGACATCGGCTGAAACAATATATAGCTTAAAATGAGGAGAGAATCAATGATAACCATTATGTAAATGAGAGTAATCTAAAAAGATACATTTGAGAGACTTAGCCTGTAACTTATCTTTCCCTAGAGTGAAATCGTAAACAAAACATGTACACCCAAAGACACGAGGAAGAAGAAAATATAGTGGCTGACTAAGAAATAACAAAGAACGAGGAACCTGATTTTTAAAAACTAAGGACGGCATATGATTAATTAAATGGTGTTTGACAAATATGGGATGAATTTCATACTCACATGCTTGAAGACTATGCCTCTTCAAGCACACATTCTAGCATGGTTCTCATCAACGAATTTTTCTTAGAATTAAAGAACCAGCTTCACTAACACAATAAGGATATTTGTGATTACGACTTACCAAGTGTTACAAAAGAGTTTAATCACAATGCTGGCCTTCTAACTCTTATTAGGGATGAGCTTGTTGTGGCCATCCCCCACAATGACTTGACTTCAGTTGCTAAGTTAAATTATGATCAATCTTTTAGACTTCGATGCAATTATCGAAGCTGTTGAACGACGTCAAAAATTTGTGTTCTTTGTAAATGGTCAGTAAAGCGTACATATATCATGCAATTTTAGAAAATTTAAGGGGAAATGGCCATATTTCAATTGCTACAGTAACTTCTGGTATAGCAACCACACTTTTGCCCAGGGGACGGACCGCTCACTCTCGGTTTAAGATCCCCCTCAACCCAGATGCATTAAATGATGAATTGAAACCCTCATTCTCAATTATTTTGTCTTAAACCATATAGGAACTTCATCGATGTTTAGATTTTGACTAGTTAGTTTGTGGGAATAAGGATTTTTCTACATCGTATTCCTACGAAGAGTGCTAAAAACAGTGGTGACCTTTTCAAACTAACAAAAAGACAATTCCCAATCAAATTAAGTTTTGCACTCACAATTATAAACACAAAGATAGACCATCCCATGTGTTGGTATTTTCTTACCTAATCATGTTTTTAGTCATGGCCAACTTTACGTTGCTTTATCAAGAAGGATATCAGAAAGCACAACACGTATTTTAGTGAAAAAGGCGGAACCTGAATAACATGATAGTGTGGTTACATGAAATGTGGTGTATATAGAAGTTTTGCTAGCCCCCTCCTTATATAGCCACCTTAATAGTAGGTAATTATACAATACAGTTCCACATTTTTAAAAATTTATCATTCTTCTTTACCTTATGAAGAACTAAAACTCATACTATTATCTAAAATACACATATTCTTAACCATTATATTCGCAATTATTGTGTCAATTTTTTTTTCTATAATCACTATTTCGTCGAGAGAATTTAATTTTTTTATAAATTATTTACACCTTTAGTATCATGTATAAGTATTGCTTATTTCATTCTTCACCGTTCCTCAAAAACAAAAATTACATTACTTTTCCATCTTATATGTGTCACTAATAATGCTTTTTTACCTTTTCATAAATTGTGAAGCATTATAATGCATCTGAATTACCAACTCGTGTTATGGGATATGTGGAAATTTGAAAAGTTTTTAAATGACGAGAATGCTATGATAGACAAGGTAAATAACATTCGTCATTTATACAAAAGTTAAACCACAAGTTTCAAATATTTTTCTCTCATATGAAAATATATTTTTTCACGACTCTTGGGTATTAATTTATAACTTCTCATTTGTCAATGTTCATATAGCCACTTAAGCTTTCGGTTATTGTTCCTAGCTTCCCCATTGCTCTTAAACTTAATGGTAGAGATTTAGGAAGATTAATACTGAAAGAACTACGGACAGAAAAAATTGAAAGGTATAGTACATGCATTTCTAATAAATCACTTGCATTTTGTCCTAAAACATTATCTTTAATTATTTTCAGCAATGTTATATGTGGTGGTCAACCAATGGCAGTAGTAATTGAATTTTTCACTTTTTATTTAAATCCTACGTTTGTTTTTTAATTATTCTCTTAATCTATCACCTTACTGGACCTTCCAAATTGTAGTTTTATTAATATCACAAATCATATGAAGTGAATGATTGCATAAGGATGTATTAAAGCGCTACAAGGTGAAATATAATATTCATTCGTACAATAACACTATATAATACTCAATTAAGGTTGCGTTCTTTTTACAAAATTTTGAAATCTTGTGATCTGATAAATCATTAAAATCCAATGATTTAAAAATCTCATGATTTTCAATTTTGGTGTTCTTTTAAAAAAACTATGCAGTTTTGTAAGTTGATTTTAAGTGAAAGTCTTAACCATTTATGTATTTTAGTTAGAGAAAAAAACTGTTACTGGCCAATAATGGAAGAGAGATATGATTAAAAAGAGATGGATCAAATTCAAATTCCATAATTCAATACGGGATTTTAAAATTCTAACCTTTTGAGTGGATTTTGAAATCTCGTAATTTATAGGATTTTAAAATTTGACAGAGTTTTAAAATATCCAAACTTATTCCAAAAGAACAATCTTAAATTACATAATTCATGTGATTTACTAAAACATGTCTCAAAATCATGCCAAAAGAACATTCCCTAATTAAAATTTCTACACAATGTATTTATTTCTTCTTTTGTTTCAAGGTTACTGCAGATGTCGCTAGAAAACAATTAGAAAAAAGAACACGTTGACTAATATTATGTGCACAAATTGCTATTTTAAATAAAAATCAAGTGTTCTATTGTACTTTATGCTTCTTTTTCGTAATTTATTAGCATACTCCATTTTGTAAGAACTTTTTATGTTTCTCCTATAACCGTTATACTCATTACATAATTTAGTTTGGTATTAGTTACTTATTTCATCAACTGCATTGAATGGCTTACCATGAAACATCACTAACTAAATGTAAAAATCTTATCTTTCACTGCACACACGTAGAATGTGCTGGGAAGCTATCATATACAAAGAGTATGTTAAATATTTTTTCCCTTCTATCTTTGTAGAAATTAAGATGAATAGATTAGAATAGTTAGTGGTAGAGAGAGAGAGAGAGAGAGAGAGAGAGAGAGAGAGAGAGAGAGAGAGAGAGAGAGTCCGTAGTGGGAAAGGGCCGGGTTTAGTTAGTGGGTTTTTTTTTTCAAGAAAACCTTCTATTTCTTTTTCTTCTATTGATAGTTTGTGAATCTCATTGACATTGTTGATCGTGAAACTAATATGATGGGTGCAACTTTTTATTTTATTTTATTATTATTATTATAAAAAAAGGTGAAATTTATATGTTAATTTATAAGCTAACTGCACATCTGTAGTGGTTTTTTATATATATATATAAATGAAATTCATATGTGTCAGATTTAATTTTGTTGAAGAACAAATTCTTCGTAAACACTTTTTATTAAAAAAAAAGGTTGATCTTGTAGACAGGTTGTATTAATTTTTTTCTTGAAGAAATAATTAATACCACCTTTTATTAAAAAAAATACGAAAAAGTAAATTCATATGTCAATTTAAAACACAAGTACGTATGTCTAATGTTTTTCTATTTTATTTTTATTCTTTATATATTTGTAGTATTGATTGTGAATTTAGTAGGTCAAATTTAAGATTCGTAGACATGTGCTATTGATTTGTATTTTTTATTTTTGGAAGAAAAAAATGAAATTCATGTACAATTGTATATATTAATTACTACTTTGTTCTTTAGAGAAGTGAAATCATACTTTGTATACTACTATTATAAAGTAATTTTTTTTTTTGTAAATGTAGCTATTGGTATATATAAAGATTATGTTAAATATATTTTTTTTTCTTGTGTCTTGGTAGAAATTAAGGTGAATAGATAAAAGTAGTTAGTGGTAGGACTGGAGGGAGGGAGAGAGAGGGGGTGAGGGTGAGGGGAGTACACAGTGGGAGAGGTAGTTACATTAGGGTTTTTTTTTTTTTTAAATAAAAACCTTTTACTTCTTTTTCTTTTATTGATAATTTGTGAACATCATTGACATTGTTGATCGTGAAATTCATATGATGGGTGTACCTTTTTTTATTATAAAGAAAAAGTGAAATTTATATGTCAATTTAAAAGCTACGTGGACTTGTGTAATTTTTTAATTTTTTTTTTGTAATGATTGTCAAATTCATAGGCCAATGTAAAAGATGCGTTAAAAAGTATAATAATTTTTTTTGAAGATCGAGAAAATGAAATTCATATACACAGGGTGTGTATTCATTTTTTTAGAAGTGAACTTCATATGTCAATTTCAAAGTTATGTACACAGGTTTCAATTTGAAATATCCATTGTGAAATTCATACAAATTAATGTAAAAGATACATCAACATGTGTAATAATTTTATTTCTTGAAGAAAAGAGGAAATTATATGTACGGGGTGTGTATTATTTATTTTTTATATAAATGAAATTCATATGTGTCAGATTTAATTTTGTAGAAGAACAAATTCTTTGTACACACCTTTTATTTAAAAAAAAAAAAGACACACCTGTATACAACTTTTAGCAAAAAAAATAAAATAAAAATAATCTTGTAGACAGGTTATAGTAAATTTGTTGTTGAAGAAAGAGTTAAATTCTTGTACACACCTTTTATTTAAAAAAAATCCGAAAAAGTAAATTCATATGCCAATTTAAAACATCAGTACATATATCTATTGTTTTCCTATTTTTTTTTAATTCTGTATTTTTTTTACAGTATTGATTGTGAATTTAGTAGGTCAAATTTAAGATTGGTAGACATGTGTTATTGATTTCTATTTTTTTATTTTTGGAAGGAAAAAATGAAATTCGTGTACATTGGTACGTATTAATTACTACTTTTTTAATAAGAGAAGTGAAATCATATGTCAAATTAAAAACTATTTATGCATGTAAAATAACATAATTTTTTATCCTCAAAAGAGTGCTCTAGATTAATTAAGACTATAAAAGTATGGATAAAAAAAAATTAAAAATGAATAAGAAAACCACAGCATGAAATTAAAAAAAATTAATGAATAAGATTATGATAATAGAAATTACATTGTAGTCTCATCGATATACATTTACGTAAAAATAGGTAGGAATGGTTTAATGTGACACTCAATGTCATATGCCCATAAAGGATAACTACATATAAGAGAAAAATCGAGGTTAGTTAGTAACGTTACTTAAAAAATAAAATTAAAAAATCAAAGATAGAGACATATTTACTTGAGCCTCCATGTTGTCAAATAGTTTCGCAAATATCATATCAACGTCTACTTCTTCTAAATATTCTTCTAATTCCGTCAAGTCCAATAAATCCTCTTGTAGCCTTTCACAAATACTTTGAATTGGCCATGAAAATGGTAGCGTGCTAACTATAGTGTACACCGGAATGCGAAATGGGCAATAAAACCCTTCTCGGCAAAGTTGATTAAATGGTTGCTCCTTTTTTAAAATATGATTCCTAGCTCTTGATTCTAGATTCATTTTTTCTTTGTCAAATTGTATCCATAAAGGGTTTATGTCACGTTCTGCCTTTTGTAAAGACTTAACAAACTCAATAGCACATGGTGGTTGGTCGTATTGAAATATTATTGAATTTGCTTCATTCCAGGTAGGTGGTGTTAGGTTTAGAGAAAAGAGAAACTATATTATATTAATGAATGAATGATTACATAAGAAAGGGGCTCTATTTATAGAGCTAAACAAGACAAAAAGAAAAACCTAGTCTAACAAGGAAAAGGAAAACTAATCCAATAAGGAAACAAACACGAAATAAATAAATAACTAATAACTTTAACACCCCCCCCTCAAACTCAAGAAGGCTTAGAAAGCATTCGGAGTTTGGAAACGAGAAAGTGAAAACGGGTGGTCACATGAGACTTGGTAAACAGATCAACAAGTTGATACTCAGACGAGACAAAAGGCAAGCGAATAGTGCCATGAGTGTAGTGATGTCGAACAAAGTGGCAGTCAACCTCAATATGCTTGGTACGTTCATGAAAAACATCATTATGGGCTATCTGAATGGCACTTTGACTATCACAAAATAATGGCGTAGGAGTAGGAACGTCAATTCCCATATCTTTAATTAACCAGCGAAGCCAAACAATTTCAGAAGTTGCATGGGCAAGGGCGCGATACTCAACTTCAGCACTAGAACGAGCAATCACAGTTTGTTTCTTACTTTTCCACGCGATAAGGGAATCACCTAGAAAAACACAGAATCCTGTTGTAGACCGGCGATCAGTTATATCACCCGCCCAATCGGAGTCGGAATATCCTTGTAACTCAAGACTGGAAGTGGATGAAAAATGTAATCCCTGGAATAGTGTCCCTTTAAGGTATCGAATGATGCGAAGAACAGCAGCAAAATGAACAGAGCGTGGTGCAGACATAAATTAGCTTACAATATGAACAACGTAACTAATATCTGGTCGTGTGATGGTGAGATAGTTGAGACTGCCAACAAGTTGGCGATATAAAGTAGGATTAGGTAGCAAAGTCCCGTCAGAAGCATAGAGTTTGACATTCATTTCAAGTGGAGTATCGGCAATCTTGTTGTCAGTTAAACTAGCTCGCTGAACAATGTCGGAAGCGTATTTTACCTGAGAAAGAAAGTAACCAGTAGACAAACGATCAACCTCAATACCAAGAAAGTAGCGAAGAATTCCCAGATCTTTCATTTCAAAACAAGAGCACATATATGTCTTGAGCTTGCATATTCCATCGAAATCATCCCCAGTGATAATCATATCATCGACATAAATGAGAAGAACAACAATGCCTTGTGGAGAGGAACATTGCTGAATCATGAGCACTTTGGGAAAAACCATGGTGAATAACGGCTGTTGAGAACTTTTCAAACCAGGCTCTGGGTGCTTGCTTAAGACCATAGAGAGCACGACGAAGTTTACAGACATGCCCAGGAAAGTGGGGGAGCCCATTAGGAGGCTACATATATACTTCCTCGGATAGGTCGCCATGAAGGAAAGCATTTTTGACATCCATCTGGTGAATCGCCCACTTACGGATAGAAACAACTGAAATAAGTGTGCGAACTATGGTCATACGAGCTACGGGAGCGAAAGTTTCTTCATAATCAATACCATATTCTTGGGTAAAACCTTTTGTAACAAGACGAGCTTTGTAACGATCAACAGAACCATCGGCGTTGGTTTTAATCTTGTATACCCATTTGCTCCCAACAACAGATTTTCCAGCAGGTAAGGGAACAAGGTCCCATGTATTGGTTTGCTTTAAGGCAGCAAGTTCATCGGCCATAACTTGTTACCAAAGAGGATCGGTGGATGCTTCGCGATAAGAGGATGGCTCATGTAGGGACAGCAGGGCGGAAAGAAAACAGTGATAATCTGATAACTTAGCTGGCGGCCGGGTCGAAGTGGAGGATCGCTGTTGGGACATGCAGAGTCAGGGCAAGACATAGAGTTGTCAGCAGTGGAGCTATCAGACACTAAGGGAATGGGGTTAGCCGGTACTGGATCAGGGACAGATATTGGAGTGGGTGAAAGATGAGAGGCTTCTATTGGCGAGGACTCGGGGAATGGATCAACAGGCAACGCAGGTTCAGTGGATAAGGTGGTATTTTAGGCCAGAGTGTAATATGGAGTATTTTCCCAAAAGGTAACATGTCGGAAAATGCGAAGTCTTTTGGCAATGGGATCGTAACAGCGATAACCCTTTTGTTGAATTCCATATCCTAAGAAAACACACATAGAGGTTTTTGGTGTGAGTTTGGTACGCTCTCTTTTGGGAAGTAATACAAAACAGGTAGATCCAAAAACACGAAGTTCGGAATAATCAGGACGAGTTTCATAAAGACGCTCAAATGGAGAAACACCATTTGTAACAAGAGAGGGAATGCGGTTTATAATGAATATAGAGGTATGGATAGCTTCTCCCCAAAAAGTGGAAGGGACAGAGGACGACACAAGGAGAGTACGGGCAGTTTCGACAAGATGACGGTGTTTACGTTCTGCAATGCCATTTTGTTGTGGGGTGTCAGGACAGGATAATTGAGGAAGAGTCCCTTGAGATTTGAGAAAGTCAAAAAAAGGTTTGGACAGATATTCGCCTCCGAAATCAGAACGAAAAAGTTTGATAGTTTTAGAAAACTGAGTTTTAATCATGGTGGCAAATTCAATATAAATTTTAAGAAAATCGGAACGAGAGTGAAGCAAATAAGTTCAACTATAGCGAGAGTAATCATCAACAAAAATCACATAATATAAGGCACCCCCCATAGAAGCAATAGGAGCTTTTTCCCACATATCAGAATGCACAAGATCAAAAAGAGAAGATGAAACTGTAGTACTATTATTAAAAGGTAGAGCTGGTTGTTTGGCCAGTTTACAAGCAACACAAGGAAAATCTTTATCTAACGGAACCGGTCCTAACAACCCTTGATTAATCATATATTTAAGACGAGAAAAAGAAACATGTCCTAATCTAGAGTGCCAAAATGATGATGGGTGTGAGGTAGATGCTGTTAAGGATGTATTGGTTGTAGGGGGAATGTGAAGTGTGTCTGTAACATATAAGCGGCCAACTCTATGGCCTGTCCCAACTTGCTTGCCCGTCGAGCGATCCTGCACAATAAAACCCAATGAATGAAATATAATGATTAGCCCAAGATCACTTAATTGCCCGACAGATAACAGTTGCATTGAAAGTTGAGGGACAAAGAAGACATCAGGAATAGACAAGTTAGCAGTGTTTTTAATGGAGCCAATGGACTAGCAATAATAACAGAACCGTCAGCTATGTGAATTTTGGGAGATGAATGCATGAGACTGAATGAGTCAAAGTGTGTAGGATCAAAAGTCATGTGATTTGATGCTCCAGAATCAAGAAACCAATGAGAAGAAGATATACCCGATGAGACTGAAAAAGCAGAGGCAATGGTATGATTATTACCAATTTGAGGAGATTGTGGAGCAAGTACATCAGCAGACGATCCAGTTGAGTTTTGTAGTCCCCGCATGTACCGAGATGTAGGAGAGGGACAATTCTTGACTACGTGCCCAAAACCCTTGCAGTAGTTACATTGAACCTGGGAATAATCTCGGGGTGGTGCCGTTTGGGTATTATGAGGAGGGCGATGTGATGTTTGATGAGGGCGTGTTGAAAAGGTATTGTGAGGTGGTCGGTAATTTTGATTCTGCGGGTGGGGAGATGCAACATACAAGGTATTCGAGGCCGGTGGTGCAACAAAAATTGAGGAAATATTCGGAGTGATACCCTTTCGAGTTTCTTCAGTAATTAATTATGTTAAGGCTGATTCAACAGAGGGGAGGGGCTTGCGATGAAGAATAGATGCCCTTATCGGTTCAAATTCATCCCGTAGTACCATGAGAAATTGTACAAGTCGCGTTTCTTCACGGAAGGTTTCCCATAAACCAAAATCTGTTGTCCATGGAGGTTCCATGAGTTCCAATTGATCCCAGATAACACACATGCTAGAGTGAAAATCGGACACGGATTGGCCTGGTTGTTGGAGTAGCCCACGTATATCTTGTTCAAGTTTATACTTCTTGGCAAAATTAGTTTGAACATATCTGTGTGCTAAAAAATCCCAAGCTTTTTTTGCGGTATCACACTTTCCAAGTTGAAGACTGATTGATGGAATGACAGTGTTGGCAATCCAGGTTAAAATTTTGTTATTATTAATATCCCAATCAGCATACTTTTCATCGGTTTCAGTAGGACAAGTTGCTTTACCGTTAACATAATTCCAGAGTCCCTTTATTTTCAAAAAATTTCGGAACAAAATAGACCAGTGATTATAATTGTTTCCATCCAATTTGATGGTGATAGGAATTTCTGAGGTTTTCATAATATAAAACTGAATAAGAATTAAGCAACGGTGTAAGAAATAGTACACTTGACCTGATTTTGTATCTTAGAAATTGAATTTGGAGAAACAGAGACTGCGGTTGTGTTCGGAATGCTTGAAAACCTCGGGAACCAGTCTTGGTTGTCAGAGAACCGGTCAGAAAAATAAGCAAACGGTGTTAAAAGGAGTGCACTAGATCTGGTTTTGTAACTTGAAGACCGAATCTGGAGAAACGGAGACTGCAGTTGCGTCTGGAACGGTTGAAAACCTAGAGAACCGGTCTGAGTTGGCTAAAAACCTATCAAAAATTAACAAAACCGGGCAAAAAAAACTGTCGGCTGAACCGGTCTGAGTTGTCTGACTGACGGCGTTAACGGAAAAGCTGACGGCGTTAACGGAAAGGCTAACGGCGTTAACGGACGCTAACTTTAACGGCGAACACCTGACGCCGTTAACTTTAACGGAAAAGTACTAACGCCGTTAAAGTTAACGGCAACTTGACTGACGGTTACGGCGGCGGCGCGTGGTTTCGGCGAGACGTACCCGGTTTCACACTCGCGGCCCATGAGGGCGCGTGGCTTGGTTTTTCGAGATGATTCTTGCAGCGTCGGAATCGTCTCTGGAAGACGAAGGTTTTGATGTTGTATTTATCGAGGTTTGATATATTTATCGATAAGACGGTGCGGATCTGATTGGTGATGGCTGCAGCTGGTGGCTGGCTGGTGGTGATTCAACCTTCCTCTGATACTATGTTAGGTTTAGAGAAAAGAGAAACTATATTATATTAATGAATGAATTATTACATAAGAAATGGGCTCTATTTATAGAGCTAAACAAGACAAAAAGAAAAACCTAGTCTAACAAGGAAAAGGAAAACTAATCCAATAAGAAAACAAACACGAAATAAATAAATAAATAAATAACTAATAACTTTAACAAGTGGGAGTGTATTAACTATCTTGTCTATAATAGCACTTTCACTTATTTTCTTTCCACATTTTTTCAATAAACGACCTAAGTCTAGACCTGGCAGAATCATACGTTACATGATAACACGATATGAATCAACACGAAGTTATAAGTTAATGGGTGGACCCTTAACGAATTCGGGTGGTTATCGGGTTAACCCGTTTAACACGAAATGATAACGGGTTGTTTACGGGTTTACCCTTAACGAATTCGATTCACTCGTTAGACCCGTTAATTATTAATTATTATTTTTTAAATAAAGTTAATGTTTATTAAATGAACAAATAATTTGTACTTATTTTAATAGGTGTAGATGTTTATTTCTATTTCTTTTATTAATTTTAGTTATTTGCTCATTTTATTCAATTAAAAAATATATATATAATTTTAAAAAAAATTTAAAAATAAATTATCTCCTTAACGGGTACTATCGGATCGTGTCGTGTTACACGATAACAAAACGAATCATTTACAAATACAGAAAACTCACCTGATAGCTTATCGGGTCGTGTTCGAGTGATGGCAAAATTTACACGAAATCAACACGAACCGACCCATTGACAGGTCTACCTGAGTCAATTATTTGTAAGGCGTGCTTTTCAATCGGGCTACCTTCCTCAAATGCTTTATAATTAGTAAATTCATCCATCAATATTTTTTGTTTGTAAGCGAATGCTACACCGTGCATAAAGAGGAGGTCGCTCCATGTTGAATTTGTCATGAATATAAAAAGTACAGGTTAAAAATATATATATATATATATACCATTAATAAGTTTTTCTTAAATTAAAATTGAAAAGAAATGGCAAATTAAGTTCTTTCTTAAATTAAATTAAAGAAAAATTGGAAAATTAAGTTCAAGACCAAAAGTATTGAATTGCACAAATCAATTACAGATTGTAACCTTTGTTAAAATAATTTAAATTTTTCTCAATTTCCACGAAAGCATTATATTGCTTTGAGAATGGGTTTTCAGGATATATATATATATATGTGTGTGTGTGTGAATTTTGGAAAGGCCAGAAAATAAGTAAATACATATATATACCTTGACCTTGGGGGAGGGCAAGAGGACTCAATAGGAGAGCAAATGAAAAAAAATAGAGATGGGCAATGAGTTCTTCATGATCTCTATCTATGTATGTATTTATCTATCTCCCACTCTCTTTTTTTTCCCCTCTTAGGAAAGTATGGTGAGTTATATGTTTTTTCATGCAATTCCGCTATCTTCTTCTTTGTATGAATTACACGAAACATAGATTAATGGAAGAGAGTATATATATGGGCCACTTCTCAAAATCGCAGATTCCCTCATCTGCGTCCCTAGCAATGGAAAGCCATGGCAATTGATTTCATTTGATTCCTCGGCCGCCTTCCATATATATATATATATGCACAATTAATGGGAAGAAATACCTGAAAACAATAATGTGGAGAAAAACAACATCTAAACCCCCAATAGCAAAGATTTCTTCTTCAGAGAGAGAAATGAAATGTAAATTCCTATAGGAAGTTAATTTTGAACGGAAGTGGCTGAGATAATAATGTGTAGGTAGTTAGTGGGGTAATGGATGTGGCAAAATAAATTGGTGTGAATTTACTAAATAACCCTATAAGTGACAAAGTGGGAATAGCACTATAGAGGAGGATAATTTAGTCATTTCAATGTTACACCAAAATATGGGCTGAGGCTTTACTAATAGTATAGATATATAAGGCAGTTCGTTAAGGATAACTCTTGCTTTTATTTCAAATACAATAATTTTTTATTTTTTTTTTGAAATCAATACAAATTTTATTAATTTATTTTTGTGCACTACAGGTTACTTAAAATAATGCCGATTGCTTTGCATTTTCTCTGTGGTATGTTTCCGATTTGATGTATTATTGTCGGCGAAGTGTGACTGAGATACATACACATTCTCAGCAATATGTCACTGAAAAGAAGATATTGGCAATCAACTACCCACTTGGACACGACTTGCCGGAATTTTTACTCACATACTTGGCAATGCATGGGTTGTATTTTTAAAAATATTTGTTTAATGGAGGTGTCCATTATAAAAAATAGGTACTTTTTAATGCGGTTTTGGATACAAGTGTTATGTGTTCTTATGAAGCTTTTCTCGGGGAATGTATTAACATTTTTCATAAATATATATGTATGTGGGTGGCTAAAAGTTAATAAAAGCCAATTTGAAGAGAATCAGGGCAGCTTGATTTTTCTGCAACCAGAAAATATGGGTAATGAATATTAGCTAATTTATGAATAGCAAGCAGAAATAAAAGGATTACCAGATTTGTTTATGGGCTATAGAAATTACTATATGATGTGCTAATAAGTTGGTACATTGTAGTCCATTAACATACATTTTGAAGAGCATATATTATTACATTTGTTGTATTTTTGGAGATTTTCAGGTGTTTGAAATTAAATTGAGAAGTATTCGAATGAAGAAAATATTAACTGCGCGCAAGGTCTGTGTTCAAGAAATTTCTGGCATTAATCCGTACAGAATTTGAAGAAAACTCCAGAAACAAAAATTCTAGATCTTTGAGTTAGCTACGCGTGGGCGAAAACCTTATATCAATCGAAGTTCGGAGTGTGAAATTAATTCCAACGGGAATGTATTAATTTAATGAAGATGTGATTTTTTTTTATAACTTGCCCAGCCCACTTGCAGCCCAATCAAGCTCAGCACAATTAGCACAGCCCATTAATTGAATCAATAAATGCTCCACAACAGCTTATTCACGGCCCACCACAACATCCAAGCCCAACTAAATTAATGTTTGGAGAAAGTCTCACAATTATATAAGGAAGAGAGCAGCAACCGGCAACCGGCAACTGGGTTTTCTTAGTTTTTTTTTTCTTCATGTATGCACGATTATCGAGAGAAAACGCGTAGCCTTTGAATTTTTTCTTCCTTTTCTCTTTATTTCTTCATCGATTATGTGCATGTTTTTTTTGGAGAGCAGCTTTAAACTTTCTTCTTTTTATTATTAATTTATTTGAAACTCGAGCAATAGTAGATTTATTTTGAGGTGGAACTAATTCAGAATTATTTTATTTTTCATCAATTTATTTGCACGTACCAAGTAAGTTTTTAATTTGTTTATTTATGCATTATTTAATTATGTTTTGTGTTTTAATTGCGAACATGCTAGGCTAAGTTATTTTCTAGGGTTGATGATGAGTATATTTGATTGATTTCCTAGCATGTATTCATGCCAATTAACTCTACCAATTTAATATTTTAATGTTAAAAATAATTTTTCTTATTGAATGTCTATTTTAATTGATAAAAATAAGATTGAATTCAGTTTATTATTTGTTAAAAGAGGATATAAATTGTATTTTGACGGATATAGTGAGTGTTTTGATTTTATACATACGTTTGGCTGTATAAGAATTATTAATTGGATTCTAAAATTTAATTGGGTTTAATTGAATTTATTTTCTGCATCTAATAGAGTCGAGAGACCAAATTAGTGCGAGACAGAGAGTAGAATTTGCTGGGCATGAATACTAAGAATATGATATCAAATATATGACTCTGCATCCCCAATATTTTATTAATTGATTTTTTCATTAGAATTTTATTAGTTTATTATTTTATTCGTATTTTTAGTTGATAAATCATCCCATTAAATGTCTAAGCTAGATTAGGAATTAATTGGAGTTAGTGAGATAAATATGTACGTTCCATCCATCAAGTCCCTAGGGTTCGACTTCGCTTTTGCCTAAGCTATACTAATATCCTATTCTTGCACTTGCGAGTATATAAAACATTCACAACACTATAAAGGGTAAACTTAAGTACCACTCTACGATAATAGTTGTCCCTAACTCAATTTACACTTGTATGAGTGGTTATTTTCTATTTCCTATCCTCCAGCTCAGCTATCTTCTTCTCGTTGGCTGACCAGAATTAGTCGGTCTTCCATTAGTTCACATATTTTGGTCAACTAACTACAATAACCACATTGTGGTCGGCAGTTACACAAAAATATCTTGCTCGGCTGTGCAACCTTTTATCCATAATGAAGATGGGCCTAAGGATCTTGGGCTATAAGCCGATCATGACTTGGATTTCTCAAGGTGTGCCTAACTAAAAGCCCATGTATAATTTTTACCTCCCACAATTGCCCCATGAGCTTTTAATCTCAGTTAACCTGCTGAGATTAGGTGTTCAGCCTGAAGGGATATTAAATAACCTGCTTGGCTAAATATTTTTCGTGTGGTGATGGAGGGATTGTACTTGTAGTTATCCATTAATCGAAGAATTTCAAACGGTTGTGAATTCCTTAAGGAGATATATGCCTAACAGATGTGGCTGTACTTTGAGCTAGTTGTCATGTTCTGATTGGGTGGACGTGCCATTGAAAATAGGCAAGATCTTTGCACGGGGGACTACGCATTTAATGTATTCCATCATTTGTTGTCTATTCTCGATGCCACAACCACCATTTAGAGAGAAAGTGGATAGGCTAAAAAATCCCTGACTAAATCATCATCCTTCATTTTTCCTTCTGTTTAGCCAAACTCTTGCCCTTTCGAATCTAATCGCCGGAAAACTCTGTGTTCCATCAGAATCCATATAAACCTCCTTCATTTCCAAAAATCTAGCGCCATAACTCCCGCTCCATCCTGATCCCCTTCAAGCACTTTTTTGAAAACTTGCTTTCACTTTGGATTAACATTACTTGCTCCACCATCCTCTTAGGGATTAACACAATTATTTTTCTCAATGTACATTGTTATGAATTTTATTTGAACATTTCTTTTACTTAAGTATTATGAGGCAGATTTAAAATTTTTAATAATTATAATACATTTTGCATGTCTACTATCTTTTTGAAATATTTTATAGTTTGGTAGTATGTGATTTAATTATGCATATTTTAATATGGTGTAATTTACTAAAATGTATTTTTAATATTTTTTTAAACGTGTTATATGCATCAATTCGTATAGTATGATTAATAAATAGATCGAATTAGAATAGAAGATTATGACACGATAAATTAATCATCTCGAATTGGGAAAAAAAAATTAGACCCTAAAGTTTTGGTATAGATTCAATTTCTCCCCTAAGGTTTCAAAAGCCTCAATGTTTCCCCTAACGTTACATAATTGGTTCAATTGAAACCCTGACTCTCACTTCGTCAATAATTCCGTCCAAATATTTTACACTTAACCCCCTAGAACGTTAAAAGTGAAACTAACCCCCTTTAGTTTATATTTTTTAACTTTTAAATCCACCATTGATATATATACACTGCCCCCCCCCTTCGGCCACCTTCACCACCGCAACACCACTGCCATCTCCACCTATTTCTCTCTCTAAACCAACTCACCCACCACTGCCCCACCCTCCCTTTCTGCACCATGCCATCAACGGCTTCTCCAACATTGCTTCATTCTCTTTCCTCCCCATCTCTCGAAATATATATACCCACAATCCTCATCTCATATTTAATTAAAATAATAATATACACTAGGACCATCTCTACCACAATCTTCATCTCATATTTAATTAAATAATAATATACACTATGACCATATCTCATATATATATATATATTTCGAGAGATGGGGATAGGAGAAAATGAAGTGGTGGTGGGGAAGATTAGTTTGTCATTTCTTCTTTTTCATTTTGTTGATGGAAATATATATATATATATATATAAAGAGAGAGAGAAACGCAATGGTGGAGAAGCTGTTGATGGTGGAGATGAGAAGGGTGGGGCGATGGTGGGGTGTGTTGGTTTAGAGAGAGAAAAAGGTGGAGATGGCGGTGGTGTTGTGGCGGTGAAGGTGGCAAATGGCGTGGGGGTTGGGGGTGAGTGTGGGTGTGTGTATATATCAATAGTGGATTTAAAAGTAAAAAAAATATAAATTAAGGGAGTTTAGTGTCACTTTTAGAGTTTTAGGGAGTTAGAATCAGGGTTTTAATTAAACCAATTAAGCAAAGTTATAGGGGACATTGAAGCTTTTGAAATATCAGCGGAGAAATTGAATCTATACAGAAACTTCATGGTCTAATTTGTCTTTTTTCCTCTCGAATTAGTGTCAACATACAGTCTATTAAATAAAACCAAAACCAATTTCAACCGCCATAAAGTTGTATCAGACTTTTGAATTGCTTATTGAACCTTAGATCTTTAACATAGTAACATACTATTTAAGACCATCTTCATTGGATGGCTAAATTGTTATATTTTAGCATATGAGCTGTGCAACGGATGGTTAAATTGCTGAAATGGCAAACAGAATGCTATACCTTTGCCAAAATTAGCAAGGGACAAACAATTACCATAGCCGACTCTGTGTATCTCGGCTGTATAGGGCCGATATTTTCAACATCGTCCGTCATTTTTTTTTAAATTCTCCATAACTGACACTTAATGTATCGGCCAAGGATTATATCACAGCTGATATTCTAGACATCGTCCCTTAAATTATTTTCAATTCAAAAAATAGCCGTTATCAAACAGCTCTTTTTTAACCCCGCCTATAAATAGCTTTCAACTCTAAACAAAATTTTCACATTTTATTTGTATTTTGCAACTTTTTTTTCTTTCATCTTTCTCCAATAATTTTAAAATTGAGTTTTTAATTATTTTGTTTACAATTTCGAATTTACTTTATATTTTAAATTATTATTTATTTGTTGTTTACTTTTTAAAATTAAATATTAGTTTTATTTTGTAATTTTACATTATGTCTAAAAATCGCTGATCGAATATAACACCGGTAGAAGACGAAGCACTTTGTCGATCATACATGCAAATTAGCGTCGATTCGATAATCGGTACAAATCAAACCAATGAGCAATTGTGGGAAGCCGTATTCGCTATATACCACCAATAACCTGGTATTATCGTTCGAAGAACACCAGGTTCTTTTCAGTCGTGCTATCATTACGTAAGTTCTATAATTGTTAGTTTTGTGGCTAAGTTGTCACATGCAATGAATAATCCCCGAAGCGGAACAAGCGAAGTTGATTGGGTAATTTCAGTAAATCATGTGAATTTTTTTTAATTCCCTTTATACAGCTATAAATTTTACTTATCTCAATGCATTTTGTACAGGTTAGAGAAGCGCGATAAGCTTTCTTAATCGAGAAAAAAAATACCTTTTAAATTTGATAATTGTTATCAAATTTTAAAAGAGCACAAAAAGTTCGACCTTAGTACAACGTCATTAAATACACAACATTCTCGTTACGGTCCAAGTGATAGCGGTGGTTCATCTACTAATATTGGAGACGGCTCTTCTCCTATTAACATCGAAGGACCTGACGGAAGTAGGCCTACTGGGCGAAATGAAGCTAAATTACAAAAAAAAAAAAGGACAAAGAAAATAGTTTGTCAGTGCAAAGTGCATTACTTCAAAAAGCCGATAAAATGTCGGAGCTATATGAAAGGAATTCTTCGACAAATCATGAACACCTTCATGGAATGCGTGACCAAATGGAGCGTTTAGTAAATCTAAAAGAGCGCGAGGAGCAAAGGTAGGAGCGCGAGGAACAAAGAAAAGATGCCGCGGAGGAAGCAATGTTAATGCGTATGGATTTGTCACGCATGAATAACAAAGAGAACTCTACAATTACCGAATTCAAGAATTGCTCAATAAAAGACGTCAAAACCAACAAGGAACACAAATATTCTCTAATTTTCCGCAATATTAGTTGTATTGTTAATTTATTTCTTGCGTTTTTAAGTTACGTAAGTTTAGTCAATTTCATTTTTAGTCAACGTTTTGTAATTTATTTATTTCTACAAATTGTATTGCATTTTAATTTACGTAATAATTTTCAATTAATAAAATACCACTTGGCAACGGATAATAATCAAATAATTAAAACACAAAACATTTAAAGAAAATAAAATGCATAAAATAACATTTCAACTTACAATACTAAAATGCATAAAATAAACTCCCAATTAAAACACACAACATTAAAACAAAATAAAATAAACTCTCAATTAAAAACATCGAACATTAAAATACATAAAATAAACTCCCAATTAAAAGACACTACATTGAAATGAATAAAATAAACTCACAATCATAACATACTGCATATCATGACCTTATTTATGAATCTGCATGTATGGCCCATATGTGTTCCACCAAATTCGCACGCAATTGGTTATGCGTGTTAGCATTAGTCATCTCAGCTTGCCGCCCAATGTAATTATTGAAAATGACAGTTGGATTCCTATGCAATTATGGTAGTTCTTCAATTTGATCATACTCACATGGCCAGCCTACACGCTGTTCGTCTTCAACAATCATGTTGTGCATTATTATACATGATTGTATTATAGTGCTTAATGCAGCCTCATTCCACAACCTTCCTGGTTGACGTATGATTGCAAACCTTGCTTGAAGAATTTCAAAAGCCCGTTCAACATCCTTTCGTACACTTTCTTGTGCTTTAGAAAACACCCTCTCCTTCTCAGTATTCGGATTCTTCATACTTTTGACAATTGTTGCATACCGCGGGTAAATACCGTCAGCTAAATAGTAGCCCATGTTGTAATGGTTGCCGTTGATATGACAATGTATTGGTGGTGTTCTGTCATGCAATAGATTTTCGAAAATATCGGATCTTGCCAATACATTCAAATCATTATTGGAACCGGGCATGCCAAAATATGACTTCCAAATCCATGTATCATAAGATGCTACGGCTTCAAGGATGATTGTAGGAGTTTTTTTATGACCTTTGTACGCCCCTTGCCATGCAACGGGACAATTTTTCCACTGCCAGTGCATACAATCAATACTTCCTAGCATTCCAGGAAAACGTCTCGCAGTATTTTCTGTAGATAGTCTCTCAACGTCTGCCGAAGTCGGTGACCTAAGGTACTCATTACCAAATATTTGAACTATGGCATAGCTAAATCGCTTTAATGCCATTATTGCAGTTGACTCACCTATTGCGAGGTATTCGCCCCATATGTCGGCGCAAGCTCTATAACAGATATGGCGTAGAGCTGCTATTATTTTCTGGTGCGGGCTTAACCCCAACCGGTGAGCCGCATCTTCTTTTTGAACAAAGTAGTTGTCGTAAGTGCATACAGCCTCTAAAATGCGGTTAAATAGAGGCCTATGCATTCGAAATCTGCGCCGAAAATCACTGTCTGGATATATTGGGTTTTCAAAAAAGTATTATGCCCACAACCTAGCATGAGCTGCTTCCCTTTTCTTGAATTTTGAAGTTTTAACTGTAACTTCCTTGTTCTGAAGAGCATTAATATTTGCAATTGCCAAATATCTTTGCTCTTCGTTGTATGCAATAGCAGTATCTTCATCTTCCATATTTTGAAGGGTTCCCATCATTTGGGTTAGCATCATTATTTCGTCTTCTACGTTAGATGAACGCGAAGTAGACATTTGATCTTATATAAATTAAATAAACAATTGATCTTATATAAATTAAATAAACAATTGATCTTATATAAATTAAAATAACAATTTATACTTTTGAACCCCAAGAAAATAAATTAACATTTTTGTAGTGTAAATTAAAAACAACACTCATAGATTGGTTTTTAATTTTTAAAAACAGCAAGGTATTTATTTATGGCATTTTTAGTAAATAACAGTTGGATTTTTTTTAAAAAAATAAACAGCCAACTTTTTAGTTAATTAAATAAATAATTGCAGTTGGATTTTGTATTTTTTAAAATCACCCAATTCTTATTAATAGAACACCAACAATATAAATAGTTGGTTTTCTTATTTTTAAAAACACCAATTTTTATTTTTACAAATATAAAAAAAAAGTTTGATTTTGTATAAAAAAAATATGGGTAATTTTTTTTAAAAAATAATAGTCAGGTTTTGCAATTTTATAAAAGGAGAAAACATTGGGTTGTTTATTTTAAAAAAACAGCTTTTCATGATAAAAAAATAATGACAATTTTTTGTTTAGACAAAAAAAAATTACATAATTGTATTACTTTGTTTTCAATAAATAGCATGTACAACAAATTATTACTATATAAAGAGGAATGTAATAAAAAAATTTGCATAAAACTAAAATTCACCTCAAAAAATGGATTGGCCCATCTTCTCCTCCTGTATTCGTTTAATCAAATTTTTTTTTGGAGATGGTTAGGAGCTCCCTGGTATCTCACTTGGTTTAATTGCGTGATGCTCGGATCTGTATAAATGGGAGGAGAAGACGACCGTTAAAAATAAAGCCGTTGGGGGAATAAACCCACAGCCGATGCACAGTGCATCGTCTGTGGCATAAACCACAGTCGATGCACAGTGCATCGTCTGTGGCTACAATTCTCACAGCCGGCATTGACTGCATCGGCCAAGGCTTTCTCTCCCATTTCCTTCCCATTCCGCTGCGGCAGCACAATGAATGGTATGCTAAAATATAACAATTTAGCATACAATATTGACAATCCAATGGAGATGGTCTAACAACTAGACCATTTAAAATTTTAATTTTATATTTTAATTTCAACTATATATATATATATATGAGTTGTGCGTGTGGTCTAGTATTGAAATGCACCTAGCCAAAGCCAACTCACCTCATGTGTGATTTTGTCCGACCGAATATTAAGATATGTTTGATGGGCATTATTTTTCTTAGAAAATGGGAGTTTTTCACCCAATTTCCCACTTTTTAGTATGTTTAATTGACTTTTTTTTTTCAAGGTAGGCAAATTCTAACTTTGAGGTGATGTGAAATTATTTTCCTCCAAAAGCTACAAGACATTTTCTTAGAGGGGCTAAGGTTTAATTTTCTAGGTAAAAGCACGCATTTCTAGGCAACTTTAATACTTTAACCCCCCCTCTCTCATCGTCTCCCTTTACTATCCATTTTTTTCGTGTAATAAATTTGAGAAGAAGTTAGAAATTTGCATAATCACCCATAAATATTTTTTCAGGTATCCTTGAAAATTAATTTAACAAAATGAAAAATTAATATTATTTTGTTTAACTTAAGGGACATATTTATTTATCATTGTTATAAATATATATATATATATATATTATATTTCTTATTATTATAATTGTTATGCTCCCAAATCTATAGTTAATTTAGAATATTAAAAAAATGAAAAAAAAATACTTTATTTTCATGTATATTATTTTTTATTTTATTTTTAACATATCTCAAATTTCATATAAAAAAGGAACAAGTTCCATGGAAAAAAAAAAGTTCCATGAAAAATAATAACAATCAAACAACAAAAATTGAAAAAAGTTATAATTTCTGTGGAAAATAATAGCTATCAACACTGAAAAAATGGAAAAGTACAATATTTTTCAAATAGAAAATTAAAACAATCAAACACATTTAATTAATATTTTTCATGCAACTTAATGCTAAGCAATTCAATTATCTAAAACTTAGGGGAGTGTATTCAATTCAAATTTTAAAAGATTTTAACTGACTTTTTAAAATATGTGAATTTTGTTAAGTCCTTGGATTGTTTTGAATCCTTAATTATAAAATCTGATATATTTTAATGCATGGATTCTTTTGGATTTATGTAGATTTTAATAATTCCATAGATTTATGTAGATTTTAATAAGTCCATGAATACAAAAAAAAGAAGTAAAAAGCCAAACAATAAAATTATGGCCAAGGCTGCTTATTCTGTGTTTGACCAGGAGAGTTGGGTTATGTCAGCTCCTCCTTTTATTTCAAATGTTATTCTTGCTTATTTGTCTTAATGAATTTGTTTCTTTTTTGCTCAAAAAAAAATTATGGTATGTTCTTTTTGCGTGATTTTGAAACGTAATTTGGTAAATCATGTGATTTATATAATTGAGGACTGCTTTTTTGGGATAAACGACGATATTTTAAAATCTTATGAAATTTTAAAATCCCGTAGATTAGCGGATTTTAGAATATGCTTAAAAAGTTGGGATTTTGAGAATCCTGCCCACTCATCTTTTACAACTCTTCCTATTTATCAAATATTTTTTTTAATTTATTTAAAATTAAACCTTTAATTGGAAAACTATAATATAAATATTTTAGCATTAATTGGAGATACAAAATTTACTTTGAAATATTACAATAAAAATACATAATTTTTAAGGTTGCATTCTTTAATTTTATTAGCTTTTGTTTATGTTAAGATCATGTAGGTTTTTAAAGAAAAAATTTATGTTGCTACTTCATGTAATTTTTCTAGTTTCAATTCTTAACGATTACACCGACATATCATTAATGATGCTCCTTATATTATTGTTTGAATAGTAAGAATTTTGACATGGTTGTCCGACGTAATTAGAAATTCGTAACCATAATTGCTTTAAGTTACATTGTCGGTTTTGTTTGTTTGGTTTTTTTTTAAGTTTTATCATTACGTAACTTACGAGTTTTTTTATGTTGAACCCAATCATGCAAAAGTATATAAGATTTTAAAATTTTGATATTTTGAATGTAAAATCCCGTGGCTAAAAAGAACAAAGAATTGATAAATCATGCAATTTTAAAATCATGGTATTTTACAATCTTATGATTTATCAAATCCCGTGATTTTAAAATCCGGGGAAAATAATGCAACCTTAATTGATTATGAGTTTGAAGTAATTTTATCAAAAATGTAAAGACAATTAACGAAATATATTATAAAAATTAATGATGATCTATTCAAACATCATTATGATTATCATAACTCTCTTCATTCTCATTGTTGTCCTCTTGATTTCCTTTCTCATTATTTTGTGGTCTATCATTCCACATAACTTCAGCAATGCTAAGTCTCCAAGCATTAGCATCCGCTCTTTGTTGTTGTTGAGTTTGAGAAAGCAAATTGAGATTTTCCACCTCCATGTCTAGATATGATAGAGATGGATCATTTTCTGGTTCAGCCAAAAATTCATCCGAGCAACACTCTTTGTAAAGAAAGTTGTGTAAACCAGCTAACACTAGCTCTTCTGCTTGTGTCACATATTATGGAAATGGTGGTGAAGTTTTAAAAATTGTGAACCGCGATTGAAAGATATCGAATATTCTCTCAATCACATTTCTCAATAATGTATGGCGAAGATTGAACAACTCACTTACATTTCGGGGGTGGTGACCTTGACCATTAAAATCTTTTAGATGATAATGGACACCTCATAATGGGGCTAGGGATTGGTGTCGATTAGCAAAATCACAATCCACAAGAAAATATTTTCCTACAAATAGAATATAATTTGAATTAGCACACCATACACGAAAACTGATCAGTACTTTACCTTGTCCAAATGAGTCATGTTTTATATATTATAAAAGTTCATAAAAATAAAAATCATTAATTACCTTCAGGCACTTCAAGTCCATTTCTCCTCGATAATGCATCATTTAATACTTTTGAATAATGTGCTGAACCTTTCCACCCACTAAGCATGTATATGATTCCAAATCAAAGTTACAAGCATCCAAAACATTTTGAGATTGAATTCTATGATGATTACGATGGCTGCTTACCTTTTACTGTTGTTGGAATATGGGAGCCATTAACGGCCCCAATGCAATCCTTAAAAAAAAAAGTTCACATAAAATTTGTTGGACAAATAATTAAAAAATTAATAAGAAAAGTAAGTTTAATTCATTTAACTTTAAAGTAATTAATTTTATGTTAAAAAAAAAGAGACCGTATTTTAAAGTAAGGGTAAAAAATTGTACTTTCTCTTATTTTAGAGGGTACTGAAGATCCAGGTTTGACCATCATTTGTGGTGCTATAGTGTTCAAGGCTTTCAAAACTTCGTTAAAGTTTTGACTAGCAGTGACATGAAAATGGCTAAACCTTTGACGAATATTACAATATCGATCATTATGGCCCACAACAAGTAAAAATGTTGCTAGCATTTCTTCAACGCATATATAGATATTATAAATGCATTCGAATCTACATCATACTCCAAATCTTTTATGGATACATCTATACCTTCACTAGCACCTGATGTTCTTGCATTAGTAACACTACCAACCCAATTGAGTTTTTCCCAACAGCTACACCATTCCCAATAGCAATATCCAAGTCTTCATAATCTTCAAATGTCGCACACTTTAACTCGGTATCCTTTGGGCGAACCTTGAAAAAGAAGAAAAATAGGTTTTAAAATTATTATTGCATCTCATATTCACGGTATATTTATAAATAAATTTGATAGTATTTAAAAAGTTCACCTTAAAATATTCTTCCCATACTTCATCACAAGTAGTGAATTTTTTTGTAGTTGAGTCATACCCAAAACCGGAGTTACAATGCATAAAGATTGAATAAGAGCTCCATTGATTTTTAAACCATTTCAATTGGCACTGGTAATTTTTATTGTTCTTCTGAATACCAAGTTTTTTATTAAGAACGGGAAGTATCCTTTTTTTCCACTAGTTGCTTCCTTAAAATGCCACTATTGTCATGCTATCCTCGAGCGGGAGCATTAACCATAAGTTATAACAATAATTTGCTTTGTTCCTCGGTTCACTGCTCATAATTTTCTTTCCTCTTGACATCTTATTGTTGATCAACCATGATGATTTTACAATAATATCATACCACAAAAGCAAAAGAAGAAAAAATAATATATATATATATATATATCCAATGTTTTTATGTATTTCAAATAATTTTACACTTCTCAAGGACCATATTAAAATTTGGGATAATTGTTCTTGGTGGAATATAGGAATGTTTCTTTTCCATTTACATATTATGAATAGATCATTCTTGAAGTTTTCAATTGTTTTTAAACTTAACCACAAATAATATAGGGTAAAAGTACAGAGTTTTTAGCTATTATGGCACATATCTTTTATTAAATTTTCTCTAAAATTATTAAAAGAATATTTTAATCATCAGTAGAGCTTAATGAGATAATTTTTTTAATCTCCTATTTTTTTAAATGCAAGCATTTATATTTACCCTTTAGGGAATGCAATTAGATTCAACACCATTACCCTTGGTATTACATTGAGCATGAATTTATGTAATACTATAAGTTATTTACTGCATCCTAGCAACAGTACCCCATAACACTAGTCAAATAGCTAAAGATAATGCAAAATATTAAAGAACAACTCCCAAAGAAGGTGAAGAGCATTATGGCATAATATTAAAGAACAACTCCTAAAGAGCATTATAGCAAAATATTATACTATTCTTTCCGGTACTTAATAGGTATAAATCCAACAATCTCAATTACAAAAGGAACAACTTTGCTTTGATGTATATACAATTAATGAACTTTAAAGCATAAAAATTCTATACTAGTTTTATAAAAGAAAATAAAACTAATTATCTAGTTTTAAATCCTATGCTAGTTTTATTAATGAACTGCTTTATGAACCTCTAAATCCTATACTAGTTTTATGAAATGCTTTATGAATATAAAACTAATTAACTAATTTTAAATCCTATACTAGTTTTATAAAAGAATATAAAACTAATTAACTAGTTTTAAATCCTATACTAGTTTTATTATTGAACTGCTAAATCTTATACTAGTTTTATGAATTGCTTTATAATATAAAACGAATTAACTAATTTTAAATCCTATACTAGTTTTAAGAAAAAATATAAAATTATATGAATTGTGTTGGTGGGATTTCAACCCTAGAGGGGGGGTGAATAGGGTTTTAAAAACTTAATGTGGAATTAAAAACTTCTCTAAAAATATTTAAGCAAAACAAATTTATTAAACAAATATATCAAGGAAATAATCAATAAAAGCAATCAATCAAACAAACTTAAGATCAATCAATGAATAATAACAAGTAAATAAATAGCTTAAGTTAGAAAGATTAAACCGATTTGAAACTCAAGACTTTTTATCCTCATAGTTTTGGTTTTCTAAATCATAGTCCGCGCTCGGTTAGTTCCCCGAGAAGTTCCACTAATACCGTTTTTCTTCCGGGTGAAAAACAAACCTCTATAAGTGTTGTTGTCTCACTATACTCTTACAAATATTGCTATAACACAATATTCACACAAGAACCCCTCTTGTTAATTTTGTGAGATTTACCTCTCATAATTACTAAACAAGAATTTACCTTCTTGTTATCCTATGAGATTTACCTCTCACAATTGAACACTAATTGTTTGGTAATTCACACCAATGAACAACAACTCAAAAGTGTTTAAGAGATACAATTAAAGTGTTTAAGAGATATAATTGAAGCTCACACTAGAGTTATTTGTTTGATCAATATTTATAGCTCAAATAAAGAATGATTGATCAATACAATTCTTGAATCTTAGAATATTGAAAATAGATGAAGAGTAGAGTATGAGAATGATTCAAGGTGGTCAAAATGTATTTTAGATAATGTATATATAGTCCCAAAAGTGATACAGCTGTTTGTGAGGTTTGGTACCAAAATTGATAAAAAAAATCAGAAATCTAACGGCTATGTTCTGAAGCATCAGTCGACTGATGGGCTCTGTCCATTAGGCCAAAATTTTAATTTTTGCACTTTTGCATATAAGCTCCAAAATCAATTCTAATGCTTTGGAGACTTCAAAGATAAGTTTCTAAGACACCTATTTTTGGGAAAACTCAAAATATGATCGTTTGAATTTAATATGAATTTATTTCAAAACCGGTATTCATAAGAATGATGTTTTGAAATAATTTTTGATTCAAACTGATTTTGATCAATCTAAAAAAGATATATCAATATGTATGAGCTATATAAATAATCAAATAAGAAACTTTACATAATACCTAAGCACTCATTCAATTATTGAATTAACGAGTCTTTGAATGCTTCGATTTGTTTCTTCAATTTGATCTTCACTTGAAGCTTTAGCCTTGAAACTTTTGCATGTGATCATTGATCTTGATCTTCATGAAATGCATTGATGAGATTGATCTTCTTATCTTGTCCAATGCTTGGTTAACTTGATCGGATAATATTTCGACGATCTTTGTCATTCTTCATTTGAGTAATCATGATATTCTTGATATTCCATGTAGATGAACTATAAATGTATATCAAGAAGCATGTTAAATTACACATGATTGATTTATTGTTATTATCAAAATAAGATTAAGAACTACAAGGTCAACAAACTGCTTTATGAAAATGAAACTAATTAACTAATTTTTAAATCTTATACTAATTTTATAAAAGAAATAAAATAGTTTATATAGTTTTATGAATTATTTTATGAATATAGTCCCTGTAAATCCTATACTAGATTTATGAATTACTTTGCTTTGAATTCATGCTCAACGTAATTGTCATAATTCCGGATTTGTAGTATTAGTTCTCTTTGTTACTAGAACTTTGTTACCTAACTTCACTCATATATTTTGACTTTGATTAACCCTAGATAACATTGACGTAACAAAAGCTACCAAATCACCCTAATACAATACCCTATTAAAGGGTACTTTTGATTGCAACCATATATGATAATATTAACATAAATAATGTGAGGAAATATTAGAAAAATATCTTGGTGAAGAAGGCCGATTAGTTCATATTCAAGTTCTGTTAGTCGTCTAACAGAGAACGTAAAATTTCTTGATATGTGAAAGAGATTTCTCAATGGGATTAGTATTTATACTAATGGCCCAAGAATCCACCAAAATCCATAAATAAGTAAATCCTTAAGGGTATGTTTGTCGTGCGGGATTAGAACTAGGATTGGATTAATTAATCCGACATTTTAATCTTATCCCGCGTTTGGTGCAACGCAAGATTGTATTGTATTTAGGATTAATTATTATTTTATCCCTTTAAAACCAGATAAATATATACCACCCGTATAGGTGGTATTATGTTATCCATGGTTGCTAGATAACAAAATTAATATAAAAATTAATTTTTTATATTAATTTTTTTTGTTTTGATCTTTTTCTTTATGCCTTTTAAATAATCAAATTTATTAAAAAAAAATTTCAACCACCTAAAATCACAGTAACTCAACTAATAAAATTTATTTTTTGTATAATATGGTATTTTTATTTATTTTTTATTAAATGAATGTATTTATAAGAAACTTTAATTTTAGAAAAAATGATAACATTAGAATTTGAAACTGTACTTAATGTCTAGTTCGTAAATATTGTATGTAATATAAAACTTTTCTCTCAAAAGAGTTGTTTACGAAACTTATTTATAAATAGGAGAATTGCATTTAGTTAAAAAAAAAATTTGTGGACAACAATTAAAATTGCATATATTTTTAAAAGAAAAGCAAGTTGTATTATATAATATCTAAACTTGTAATTCGGAAGTCCATCAAATGCAAAGTTTATTAAATCTTTATCGACCAGTCCTTATCTTGTACCATCCTGCTTAATTCTTATTCGATTGATTTTTTTCCTATCTTATTCCATATAATTCCTATTCGACTAATTTTGACTCTTATCCTATCTGGTATTTATCTTATCCTATTCTACCACTTAATCCGGCACGCCAAATGCACCTTAAAGTTATTAGACTTTTGAATACCGTAAGATTTAGACAGATTTTTCAAAATCCTAATTGAATACCACAAGATTTTAAAAGACTTTTTAAAATCTTAATTGAATACCCATGGACTTTCAAAATCTAAAAAAAATCCTATAGAATCTAATGGTAGTGTATTCAATTTAGATTCTATAGGATTTTTTAGATTTTAAAAGTCCGTGGGTATTCAATTAGAATTTTAAAAAGTCATTTAAAATATTATGTTATTTAATTAGAATTTTAAATTTTTTTTAAAATCTTGTGATATTCAATAAGGATTAATAACAGTCTTTTAAAATCTTATGATATTCAAAACTTAATAAGCTTTGAAGGATTTTATAAATTGATGGACTTAAGAGTATTTTTATGAATAGCAAATCCACCAACAAATCTTCTCAGCGAAAGATTTCACATGGATTTATTTTTCATCTTTCTCCCAAACGTTAGATATTATTTTTTCTTTTCTCTATAATCTATTAAACCCTACCACTATGTTCTCTTTATCTAATACTTCTTATTTTTTTCAAACCCTGTGTATTATTTCTTCTTTGTCTCTATAATTTATTTAAATCCCTCCACTTCATTCACTCTATCTAAAGCCTCTTTTTCTTTTAAAATATTGCTACTTTCAAAGTTTTTATCTAATTAGTCATCTTCTTTTGAAATTATAGATATTGCTCTTTGATTTTTTTTCTTTCTTTTATGAATTTTTGTAGATGGAAGATGAAAATCGAATAAAAAGGGCAAAAAACCCCGATCTGTTGAGTTTTTAAACTCGATCTGAACCGTTTGCATTAGATTTATAATCTACTTATTACTTTAAAATTGTAATCAAAATTCTTTTATTATTTATCCTTTGATATTTTTATCATAATTAAAAAAATCAATGAATTTATTAAAATTTATAGAAATACTAAAGAATCAATTCCTTAAAATCTATTAGAGTATGTAATAATTTATTAAAATATATTAGACTTTATATAAATTTAAAATAATCTATGCATTTAGATAAATTTACAAATTTGAAAAGGTAGTAAAAATCTTTTAAAATATAAATTGAATACACCTCTCTAATTTAAATACACCCATTTTTTTCTCTTTTCATACAAATTCTATACTTATAATCAAGCGCACTTTATAATCAGACAAACGCAAATTGTTTCATTTTTCTTTAATGGAACTCATTATTTCTGATTAATATTCTGTTGTATGTATTGAAAAATTAGGTCGTTTTACTCAAATCGCGTAATTAGGGTTTGGATGATTTCTGTCGACATTGGAAGAAACTTAGGGTTTTGAGATTGATGAGCTGTGATTTTTGACATAAATTGTTAGGGGTTGGGACTGGTTTATTTCGATTCGAGGACGATTGGTGTGTTTTAGAGGATAATGTGTATACTTTGCGTGATACAGAAATGGTCTCGAAGGGTTGCTACCATGCTTCCTTTTCTCCGAGGGTCGGAGATGGTAGTAAGAGAGAAGAAAGATATTAGAGGTGGAGAAAGAAGAGGACAAAAGAGAAGGAAACGCTGGCGCAGGAGAAGATGAAGATAGTTTTTTTTTTTTTTTTGCCTTTTTCATTTTTTCTTACAGTTCGTTTGGATGGAAGGAATGGGAAGGAAGGGAAAGAAAAAGAGGATGATGGATTGAATTTTCTTTGTTTGGATAGAATATTTAAAGAGAATGGAATGAAAATGGAAGGAGTGGGAGGGAGTGTCATTCCTCTCTATTCCCTTACTTTCTTTCCTTCAAATATTAGGAGGATTAGGAAGGAAAGGAAACATTTTTAATAAATAATTTACGTTTTTTAATAAATTACATTTTTTTTCTTCCTTTCCTTCTTTCTATTCAAACGGAGTTATTTTCATTCCCTTCCTTTCCCTCCGTAGCTATTCAAACAATAATAAAATTAAACTCATTCCATTTCAATCCATTTCTTTCCTTTCCTTCCCAACTAATCATTTCCTTTTCACTACCTTCTTTCAATTCAAACGGACTGTTAATCTCACTATGTATAGTTGGCTACTTTGGTGACAATGTAAAATGGCAAATTGTATACCACATTATTATTGGTTGACAAGATTAAAAGACACAACTAATGGGACAAACAAACAGAAAAAAATGTTATTATATTTAAAAAAATATATATAATATATTAAATAAAAAATGAATGTAAGTATAAAATATTAAAATGTAGTTAATCCAAATTTTAGAAGGGACAATTTAAAAAAACGTCTTATTAGAGAAAGATTTTCACACTAAAGCCAAGGAATAATTTTTTTTATAAATAAAGGGCCTATTTTTTATTTTATTGATAATATGACATGTGTCTTTTTTTTCATTGTAAAATGATATTCTAACCCTTAAAATAAACTAAAAAATACCAATATGCATTAAAATATGGACTGCAATATGAACTTTGCAGTCTATATTTCACTGCAATATGAACTTTGCAGTCCATATTTTACTGCAATATGAATTTTGCAGTCCATATTTTTGGTGCAAAGTTCATATTGCAATCCATATTTTACTGCAATGTGAACTTTGCAGTCCATATTTCTAGTGCAAAGTTCATATTGTAGTCCATATTTTACTGCAATATGAACTTTGTAGTTCATATTTTATTGCAATATGAATTTTGCAGTCCATATTTATTGTGCAAATTTCATAAAGAGGGGTAATTTAAGTAATATATAACATGTTTTTATTAATTAAATGATATTTAAATTTATTCAAATACTTTCATTTAAAATATAAAACACAATAAATTTCTTACACTAATTACCAATTAAAATTAGGCCATTCATTTAAAAAAATATTATTCATTAAATTTTTGATAAAAGTAAATGTATAATAAGAATTTCTACTCAATTTTTAGATTTTAAAATTTCTACCTAACACCATCTAACTATTTTAGTATTTTATAAATAAACCTCCGTATAAATCGGCACCAGTGGAACTCGTGCCGTTTTTATCCGCTGCGCAAAAACCTCTGTTCCTCCGTTGAGCGCCGTCACTCCGTTAACCATCCGACGGCGTCTCGCCGGAGAGTCTCCGGACCCTAGAGAGAGAAAGTGTTGGGAAATATGATGAACTGCTGAATCTAAAATAGATAAGGTAGAGAGTACACCGGGTTGAGTCGCGGACTAAGTCGCTCTCTTTAAGACGTTTCGCGGCTCTGCCCAGAATTGTGCTAGCAGTTCTGAATATGCCACGCCGTCCCCAGGATGAAACAGCCCAGAAACTCTCTGTACGATTCGATGTGCACGTTTTCGATCGCTCGACAATAACACTCTTTTAATTGCTCGGGATCGGAATATTTTCTACTGCCGGAGGCTAAAAATTTTTTTTTTCACCGGAAAATCCTTTTCAGAAGGAAAATATTTGCAGACAGATAGATAGGCTCTCTGGTTTCCTTTTTGTAGAAAGTTTTTTTTCTTGTCCAAAATTAGATCCGTTATTAAGGGATAAAGTAGGAGCCAAAAACAGCTTTGAGGAAAATCCGGAGGGAATCAAGGGACATGTTGGCGTAAATCATGGAGGAAAATGAGGGAGCTAGTTCTTTATAAATTTATTTTATTTTTAATAAATAAAATTCTTTAAATGTATTTTGTATAAAAAGATAATACACTACACAAGCCCGAGCCCGAGCCCGAGACCGAGACCGGGCCGGGCCGGGCCGGTCGGTCGGTCGGCGCGCGTGTGGTGAACCACATTCATCCAAGTCCTCACCCAATAGCACAAAAGTCTAATGCCCAAAGGGCTCAAGCCCTTAAGCAAATTCTTCCATATATAAACCCATGAAAGGTTTTATATCTCTCCTATGTGGGACTTGGGATAACATCACATCAACCATCACATCACATTAAATCACCTTGTCTTGGTTTTATTTTTCTTTAAATACACAAAAACTCCAACAATCCCCCACTTGTATTTTAGGAAAAACTTTTTTTTCATCGAGCATATATACATAGGACAGTGCATAAGTAAAGGTATTTTTCAACTTGAACCTTTACGTAGTGTATGTGTTTCAGACTATACTAGAGTAACTCGTAGTTTTGAACTCTATCTCTGACAATCACAACACACACCGGCCCCAAGAGTGTTGTCCAAAAAGCCAGCACGTTATGGCCATGTGCTTATATCCCGGTTAGTGAATGCTCTAGAGAATTTGCCCAAAATTCCATAGGAAGCGACCTCTCTTCCACATTCACATAGGTGAGTCTATCAAGAGTACTCTTGTAGCATCGGTACCCCACTCCACATAGAGCTATAGAACTCATTAAGAGCATGTGCTCAACCTTTTCACCGCTTCAAGATATCATGCTCCATAGGGATGAGATAATACTACATGATTTCTAAAGTATCACTTGTAACTTGTTGTTTACCCTTTGAACCTATTTCTTGGGATCTCCAGTCCATAGGTTGGGTTACTATTACAGTGACTCAAATTTCGTTGGGCGTTAACCCCATCCCTTTTGAGGTGTTAAGCACCTTCTCTCTCGTTAGTCCTTTCGTCAAAGGATCAGCCAAATTTTTCTCAGACCGCACATAATCCACTCTTACAGCACCTTTGGAGAGTAACTCTCTAACCGTGCTGTGTTTACGACGAATTTGTCGTTTCTTACCGTTATAGTAACGGTTCTGAACTTTTGCAATAGCCGCGGTACTATCGCAGTGGATAAGGACAGCTGGGATCGGTCTCTCCCATAGAGGGGTATCTGCAAGAAAGCTTCTCAGCCAACTTGCTTCTTCACTAGCAGCAGCTAGTGCTATCATCTCTGACTCCATCGTAGACTGGGCCAAAATGGTCTGTTTCTTGGATTTCCAAGAAACCGCACCTCCAGCAATACTGAAGATATATCCACTAGTGGCCTTGGAATCTTCTGACAGGGTGTTCCAGTCAGCATCGCTATATCCTTCTAGGACAGCGGGAAACTTTTGATAGTGTAACTTTAGGTCCATGGTTCTTTTTAAATAACGCATGACCCTCTCAATAGCATGCCAATGCTCCATACTAGGACTGCTAGTAAACCTGCATAGTACCCCCACTGCATAAGCAATATCGGGCCTAGTACAATCAGTAGCGTATCGAAGGCTACCAATGATGCTCGCATACTCAGTTTGTCTAACACTGTCTCCAGTGTTCTTGAACAACTTCACACTAGGATCATATGGAGTACATGCTGGTTTACAATCTGAGTAATTATATTTCCTTAGAATCTTCTCAATGTAATGAGATTGATCCAAAGAAAGTCCCCTTTCCGTCCTAGTAATTTTAATCCCTAAAATTACATTAGCTTCTCCCAAATCCTTCATATCAAAATTTTCACATAGCATGGATTTCACATTATTAACTACATGGATATTAGAACCAAAAATAAGCAAGTCATCAACATACAAACATATAATAGTGCAAGCATTATTCTCAGTCTTATAATAAATGCATTTATCACTTTCATTAATTCTAAATCCATTTGCAATAATCAATGCATCAAATTTCTCATGCCATTGCTTAGGAGCCTGTTTCAAACCATAAAGGGATTTATCTAATTTGCATACTTTTTGTTCTTGGCCTGTAATAATGAATCCTTCAGGTTGTTCCATGTAAATTTCTTCTTCTAATTCTCCATTAAGGAAAGCGGTTTTTACATCCATTTGATGCACAACAAGATCATGCAAGGAAGCTAGGGCAATCAAAACACGTATAGATGTTATTCTAGTAACGGGAGAATAAGTATCAAAGAAATCTACATTTTCACGTTGTCTATAACCCTTGACAACTAAACGTGCTTTGTATTTATCAACAGTGCCATCAGGATTTAATTTCTTTTTAAGTATCCACTTACAACCTATGGTTTTACAACCAGGAGGAAGGTCTACTAGATGCCAAGTTCTATTTGATTCTAAGGAATCCATTTCATCGTTAATGGCTTCTTGCCAAAGGTCAGCATCTAAAGAAGATAACGCTTCTTGAATAGTGGATGGATCATCTTCTAAAGTGTATGCATAAAAATCAGGTCCAAAATCTTTAGCGGTTCTAACTCTTTTACTTTTCCTAGGTTCAATTGATGTACCATGGTGCATGGTACTAGTAGGTAAATTAGAGCTAGAAGGTAATGAGCTACCCCCACTATTCTTTAATTTAAAAGGAAATTTATTTTCATAAAAATCTACATCATTAGATTCAATAATAACCTGATTTTTCAAATCATAAAATCTATAGGCCTTACTATTAATAGCATATCCGATAAAAACACATTCATAAGCTCTACTAGCAAGCTTAGATCTTTTAGGATCAGGAATACGTACGTAAGAAAGGCACCCCCAAACGCGTAAATAAGAAATATTAGGCCTTTTATTATTTAAAATCTCATAGGGGGATAAATTAGATTTAACCTTAGGCACCCTATTAAGAACGTGACAAACGGTTAATAAAATCTCTCCCCACCAATGTGAGGCAGCCCCCGAATTTAGTAGCGTAGCAACAATTAATTCGGCAAAGGTTCTATTTTTCCTTTCGGCTTTTCCATTCATTTCAGGTGAATATGGAGCAGTCGTCTCATGAATAATACCAAGTGAAGTATAGAGATTTTTAAAATCAGTTGAATCATATTCGGTTCCTCTATCACTCCGAAATCTTTTTATTTTCTTATTAAACTGATTTTCAATTTCTGTAGAAAATATTTTAAACATATCAATTGCTTCACTTTTATTTTTCATAAGGTAAATATAGGAAAAATCCGAATTATCATCAATAAAAGTAATAAAATACCTTTTTCCATTTCTCGTTAAAACACCATCAAATTCACAAATATCCGAATGAATTAATTCAAAAGGTTCAGTTTCTCTTAAAACAGATTTGTGAGGTGTTTTAGTAATCTTTGCTTGGCTACAGAATTCACATTTTTCGAAATCATTTAATGATAAGGGGGGAATAATTTCCAGTTTACTCATGTTCTTAATAAGGCGCTTATTAACATGACAAAGTCTAGCATGCCACACATTAAATGAACAAATCATATAAGCAGAACTAGAAACAACTTTATTAGCATCAACATTCAATTTAAACATCCCATCACAAGCATACCCCTTCCCCACAAATACACCATTCTTAGTAAGAGTAAACAAATCTGCCCCAATAGTTTGAACAAATCCAGCTTTATTAAGGATGTAACCCGAAACAAGATTCTTCCGAATTTCTGGAGTATGCAGAACATCCTTAAGGATGACAGTCTTTCCAGAAGTGAATTTCAACTCGACATCACCCGTCCCAGCAACATTAGTGGTGTGGGAATCACCCAACAACACTTTCTTATCAACAGCATCAGAATAGGTCTTAAATAGAGCACGATCATGGCAGACATGACGAGAGGCGCCAGTATCTACCCACCAACCTTCAGAACCCGATACCAGATTAATTTCTGTTATCATAGCCACTAAGGGCTCTTTTTCAGTAACATTCGCCTGAGGAACTCGGCGTTTGTTTCGACAATTTCTTGCCATATGACCAGGCTTTCCACAGTGATAACAAGAGAACACACTGTTATTATTATTATTATTATTATTATTATTATTATTATTATTATTATTATTATTATTATTATTATTATTATTATTAGCCTGGCCATTTCTGTTTTGGTTCTGAGTTTGGTTGTTCCTATTCTGGTTCCCGTACCGGTTCGCATTATTTCCACCGTTCTGATTTTTCATATTTTTCCGGTTCGGCCTTAGAGCAGGAGGGGTGTTGTTCGAGCGATTCTGATTTTGGTTACGGTTCTGATTTTTGTTAAAAACAACCAGAACCTCATCATTCCGATCTTGCTTACGGTTTTCCTCCTCAATCCTGAATTTAGTAATCAAACTTTCAAATGAAAACTCTTTAGATTTGTGACGCAAACTATTTTTGAAATCTTTCCATCCAGGGGGTAATTTATCAATCAAAACTGCCACTTGAAACTGCTCATCAAATTTCATCCCTTCAGAAATAATCTCATGTGCAATTTTCTGAAGTTCGTGAGACTGTGTAACAATAGACTTGTCGTCCGTCATCTGATATTTCAGATAACGACTGACAGCGTATTTTTTAGACCCAGCCTCTTCGGTGTCATATTTCTTTTGAAGTGAATCCCAAATTTCTTTTGCGGATTTGCACGGGAGGTAAACATCATAAAGCTCATCGTGAAGAGCATTCAAGATCAGATTTCTGCAAGCATAATCATTGTCTTCCCAAGTTTTGAGAGTCTTATGATCTGCCTCAGAAATCAGATTAAGGAAGGTGGGTTTTTCAGAAACACAAGTAGATTCCACCTTCTTAAGAGTTAAGTAAAAAAACATTTTTTGTTTCCACCTCCTAAAGTGGAGACCCTCAAATTTAAAGGGTTGATTCAATGAGCCAGAAGCAGCAGCTTGATTATGTTCATTAGCCATGACAACAGTTATACAAAAAATAGCAGAATAGAAAACGTCTTAAAATTGTTGGGAAATATGATGAACTGCTGAATCTAAAATAGATAAGGTAGAGAGTACACCGGGTTGAGTCGCGGACTAAGTCGCTCTCTTTAAGACGTTTCGCGGCTCTGCCCGGAATTGTGCTAGCAATTCTGAATATGCCACGCCGTCCCCAAGATGAAACAGCCCAGAAACTCTCTGTACGATCGATGTGCACGTTTTCGATCGCTCGACAATAACACTCTTTTAATTGCTCGGGATCGGAATATTTTCTACTGCCGGAGGCTAAAAAATTTTTTTTTCACCGGAAAATCCTTTTCAGAAGGAAAATATTTGCAGACAGATAGATAGGCTCTCTGGTTTCCTTTTTGTAGAAAGTTTTTTTTCTTGTCCAAAATTAGATCCGTTATTAAGGGATAAAGTAGGAGCCAAAAACAGCTTTGAGGAAAATCCGGAGGGAATCAAGGGACATGTTGGCGTAAATCATGGAGGAAAATGAGGGAGCTAGTTCTTTATAAATTTATTTTATTTTTAATAAATAAAATTCTTTAAATGTATTTTGTATAAAAAGATAATACACTACCCGAGTCCGAGTCCGAGTCCGAGTCCGAGTCCGAGTCCGGGCCGGGTCGGGTCGGTCGGCGCGCGTGTGGTGAACCACATTCATCCAAGTCCTCACCCAATAGCACAAAAGTCTAATGCCCAAAGGGCTCAAACCCTTAAGCAAATTCTTCCATATATAAACCCATGAAAGGTTTTATATCTCTCCTATGTGGGACTTGGGATAACATCACATCAACCATCACATCACATTAAATCACCTTGTCTTGGTTTTATTTTTCTTTAAATACACAAAAACTCCAACAGAAAGCAAAAATACAAAAAGGAAAAAAAAGTAATACAATTTTTAGAGAGAGAAATTTTCTCTGTACATATATACATACACATAAATAAATATGAGATATTTTGTCTTTGCACCCCACATTTTGGGGTGTATTTTGCAGTTGCACCCCATATTTGTTTTCCTTTGCAGTTGCACCCCACTGTTAGTGGGCTCTGTTAGCTGCTGTTAACATTGCCATGAATAGACCAAATTGCCCTTTATTTATCACGTGAGTTGCACGAGTGAACATAGTTTTGATTTACTCCATTTGCATTATACATTTCTACCATTCTCATCACAACAAAGAACACAGAGCGCGGGAAAATGAGAGAGGGCGATGAAACTAGGGTTTAATGGGTAGAAGGTTTTACAAAGATTGAAGGTGTTTTAAAGAAGGAGAACGAATTAATCATCTAAATGAGCACGAGTAAGTACAAATTTCTAGTTTATTCCTAATTTTGAGGGTTTAATAATGGTGTAAAACCCCTCTGTTCTTCATGTATTTAGAAATGCCCTATTATGTCTTATAATAAGGAATGTTTATTGATGTTCTCTTATAATGGTGAATGTATACAGAACTTTTCTTGTATTAATGACTATGTAAAACCCTTTTTTACGTTTGATGAATGAATGTATGTTTTTCTGATTTTATTTTCATAATTTACAGTGTGGAGCAAGTGGATGAGTAGGGATCTTCGGGTTCATTATGGAGGTACTTGGGAAGAAATTATTTTAGGAACTGTTAGGGGTCATGATTATAAGGGTGGGATATTTAGGGATAAATTAGGAATACACTTTGAAGATGTTGTTTCTTACCAAAAGCTCTTAGAAATTGTCTACAAGTGTTTCCCAGAAATAGATGGAAGAATTTGTTCATTTTATTATATGACTGGGACTGTTAGATTATTGGTTGTGAGTGATGATGACTTGAAATTCATGTGGAAGAATATTGCACCATTAAATGATGGGTTCACTCATTTGTATGTAAATCTTTATTTGTTGTCTCCCCCATATATACATTCACTAGAAATGCCTTCTCAAACCTCATGTGTCATTAATTTAGATAGCCCTACTAAAAATACTAGAAGTGCAACCAAGTTAGCCAATAATAGCCCAGCAAAGAATACTAGAAGTTCAACCAAGTTAACAAGCTTTAACCTATCCATGAAGAATATCAGTCCAACAAACAAACTTCCAGTGAAAAGGAGACTTGATGATGGAGTTTCATCACCAAGTAGGTTCTCTAAATTAATTGAATATGAGTTTTTTTTAATATATGTGATACTTCTTATTTGTTATTTATCAATATCCATAAATGCAGGGCATAAAGAATTCCAAATAGAAAATGTTGAGCTGCCTACTTTTGATGAAA
This sequence comes from Lonicera japonica, assembly GCA_021464415.1. Lineage (NCBI taxonomy): Eukaryota > Viridiplantae > Streptophyta > Magnoliopsida > Dipsacales > Caprifoliaceae > Lonicera > Lonicera japonica. The sequence continues at coordinate 88,092,087 of CM038464.1, forward strand.
TGAATGAGACATTTACATTAAATTCCAAAGCAAGTACCTTTTTGAATGACTATTGTGGATGGGATAGAGAAGCAAATGAAGCATTTTTAAGTGACATATTTAGCTATAACAATGGATGGGACCGAGAAGCAACTGAGACAGAAACAGAGGATGTGGCATGGCATAGGCATGAGACAGAAACAGAGGATGTGGCAGGGCATGGGCATGAGATAGAAACAGAAGAAGTGGCAGGACCAGTGGGGGGGACTATGAAAAAGAGGGTGTATTCACTGAATCTTGATGAAGTACATGCCGAGGAAGAGTACGTTAGTGAACATTCCTCGGAAGAGGATTCTGATTATCATGAAGAAATTGGAAGTGAAGATGATTCGGATGATGAAGATGTTCTACTTGAACCTGAAGCTGTGGGGGAGGATGGTGAAGGTGAGTTTCTACCTCAATTCAATAAATTTGTTCAAGATTCATTCGATTGTACTGAAGAAGATCCAATCATTAAAAGACCAGTGCATTGGAATTCTGAAATTGGTTTAATTGTGGGACAAGAATTTCCAACTGTTTATAAGTGTAGACAATACCTTAGACTATATGGAATTAAGGCAAAATTTGAGATGAAGTTTCAAAAGAATTGTATTGACAAGATAATAGCATTGTGTAAGGTGACTGATTGCCCATGGAGATGTTATGTTAGAAGATTAAATGATGGGCATACTATGGTAGTAAGGGGATTAAATGATCAACACACGTGTGTAAATGATGGGCGCAATATGAATTGCTTAGCTAGTGCAAGGTGGATTGCAGAGATGATTGAAGATGAAATGAGGATGCATCATACTAGTTTTACACCAAGAGATATAATGAAGCTAGTTTGGCATAAGTACACATTGACCATCAAATATTGGAAGGCATGGAAAGCTAGAGGTAAAGCATTAGAGAGGATCCATGGAAACTATGAAATAAGTTACTTACAAGTTCCAGAGCTGTGTAGACAAATAGAAAAAACCAATCCAGGAAGCTTAGTTTCTTGGAATGCATGCACTGTTACAAATAAGTTCAATTACTTGTGTGTAGCTTTCAAAGCTAGCATACAAGGGTGGCTGAGAGGTTGCAGGCCAGTGGTGGGCTTAGATGGTTGCTTTTTGAAGGGGAAGTACTTAGGAATGTGTTTGTGTGCTATTGGAATGGATGCCAACAATGGGATGTTCCCATTAGGCATTTTTATTTGTAAGAAAGAAAATTGGGAAAATTGGGACATATTTCTTCAACTACTTGGTCCAGAGCTAAAGAAACATGATTTGCCATTGACTATAATTTCTGATAGGCAAAAGGGAATTAAGGATGCTGTGCTAGAACACTTCCCTAACTGTAATCAGAGGTTCTGTTTTCGGCATATGTTCAAGAACTTGAATAGATATTGGAAAGGAGAGCACATAAAAGGTCTTTCTTGGGCTGCAGCTTCTGCTTATAGAGTTCCTGATTTTAAGAGGTGTGTGGAGGAGTTAGACAAAGCTGCAAGTGGGGCAAAAGCATACTTGATGAAGGAGAGAACTAGTCTTTGGGCTAGATCACACTTTGATAAGCTTTCTAAGTGTGATCACTTAACAAATAATTTCACAGAAAGTTTCAACAGTTTTATTATATCAACAAGGGACAAACCAGTGTGCTCAATGGTGACAGGAGTATCATTCCTCATCATGAAAATAATGTATGACAGGAAGTTAGAGTCCAGCAAGTGGGATGAAGAAGGTTTAATGCCAAGAGTTCATAAGGTTATTGAAAAGTACAAGTTAAGAGTAAATGACTACCTCACAGAACCTTCTGGTGATGGGACATATTGTGTTAGACATTACACAGGTGAGCATTGGACTGTGGACTTAAACAAACAAAGCTGTGGGTGTGGTGAATGGCAGGTGACTGGGATTCCTTGTGTACATGCAGTACACTTAATTAACCAACACAGATTACCATTTATCCAGTAAGTTTCTTAATTCATTAAATTGCCTTGTGTTTTTTTTATGATAAATAAATTAGTTTACCATTTTTACCCGAATTGATTAAATTGCCTTATGTTTTTCTTAATTCATTAATTTTTATTTTATTGTAGGTATTGCAGTCCATATTGCACTGTCAAAGCCTATAGAACAACATATGAGGAGAATATTAAGCCAATACCACATGAGAATGAGTGGGAAGAGGTAAGGGTGTTGTAATTTATTATATATCCATATTGTAATTTTTTTTAAATGCCAAATTATTCATGTTAGTGAAGAAACTAACTCATTTGAACTATAATTAATTGTAGAGAACTGAAATCGTCTTGCCTCCAATTACATCAAGAATGCCTGGAAGACCAAAACATAATAGATACAAAGCCCAAGAGGAGCCTGACTCACAGCTAACCAGAAACCAGAAAAAATGTGGAAAATGTGGTGGATTTGGGCATAATTCGAGGGGGTGTCAGGGGGGACCAGTTGCAAATAAAGCTGGCAAGGGCAGGGGTGGTGGTAATACAAGTGTTAGAGGTACTACTGGTGGTGATGCAGGTGTTGGGAGGGGGAGGGGGAGGGGTACTGGTGGTGATGCAGGTGCTGGGAGGGGGAGGGGTACTGCTGGTGGTAATGCAGGTGTTGGGAGGGGGAGGGGTACTGCTGGTGGTAATGCAGGTGTTGGGAGGGGTAGAGGTACTGCTACTGGTGGTGGTAATGCAGGTGTTGGGAGGGGGGTAGGGGTAGTACTGCTATAAATATTCCTCCTCCACTTCCAAATAGAAAGACAATACCTCAAATGCCACAAAGGAAAAAGATATTTAGGCCACCATCGCAATCTTATATCCCTTAGTTGCATAAGTACTTCGGTACTTTATTTTTTGGTACTTAGCAGCTCTGTTTTTGGGGTTCTTTGGAGCTCTGTTTTATTGGTACTTTAGAGCTATGTTTTTTGGTACTTTGTTACTATATTCTTTCAATGCTTTGGTTTTTTTGAACATGGGATGGTTTGTAATAGTTTGAAAATGGAAAGGTTTGAACATGATGAATATGGAAATAGACAATATATTAGCACTGCTTACATTACATTATAATTGCATTTTATAGGCTAATTATTATATAAGCTTATTTTTCATAAGCTCAATCACATCATCCACATTCCCTTCATAGGTAACTCTCTTTCCTTTCTCTTCCATTGTAACCTTCACATGCCCACTTCCTTCTCCTTGGCTTGAAGTTGTTTCACTAACTTCTTTCATCTTCTCAGGATCATCAATCCACTTGAATGCTCCACAATATGGCTGGGCTCTACACCTTAGGAAACGACAACCATCACTTTCTTGCTTCCTTGACCAATAAAGGCTCATCTTTTCTAAGCAACCCTCAGCAAGACAAGGCAAATTCTTCCATGGGCAATCCTTCACCAAGTGCTCTGCTTCACCACAGTAGAAGCATCTCCACCTCAGGTTATTTTTACTCTCCATATTGTAACCTCACAGAACCTTATCCAAATGCTGCTGCCTTGGTCATTTTTCTATTTTTTTTTCTTTCTTGTTTGTATTGCAATTTTATGAGATAAACAGTTCAATTTATAGGCAGCTTCTTTGTCCAATTGTTGATTTGATTCCAACGGCTAGTTTGTGCTCTTTTCCCCAAATTAGCCGTTTGAGTTATTTTAGGGCAATTTGGTCTATTCATGGCAATGTTAACAGCAGCTAACAGAGCCCACTAACAGTGGGGTGCAACTGCAAAGGAAAACAAATATGGGGTGCAACTGCAAAATACACCCCAAAATGTGGGGTGCAAAGACAAAATATCCCAATAAATATTTATAAGTATGTGTTTGTAGTGAGAGAAAGCGGGAGAAAACTGGGCCTACAGAGTGAGTGTGTAATTTTGTAGAGAGAGAAGAGAGTTGGATTCTAGAGAGAGAAAGTGAAGGATTTGTGGACTCGGTGGTGTTTTTGGCTTTGAGCTTTGTAATTCTTCACCGTCTTTTAGAATATAGAGAGAGGGGAACAACCTAATATTTCACTTTTATTGGAAAAAATTGAAGATTTTTGCTAAACTGAATCAGGCGATCTGATAGGGTTTCCATTCGTCATTTTCCTGGAATTTCTCAGGGTAGAGAGAGGGAAAAACCTAGTAGTTTACCAATAGTTAAAAGGCTAGGGTTTGAATTTCGAAGTTTTCGGATTCGCTATGTTGATAAGAAATGGTAATCAGTGAGAATTCCAGTTCCGATCTCGACAACAAGCTTGTAATTGAAGTATCAGAGGCATGGATGTTGATTCATCAATGGCATCCGAAACCGATCACGATTCGACGGTCCAAAACAACCACAGTAGCTCAGAAAATCACGAGCAGTCTCCGGTGGATGATTCCGGCACATCTCAACCGCAGACTCAAGTGCAACAGCAGAGTACTACTCCGGTGGTGGGGCCCAGGCACGCGCCTACTTGTACAGTGGTGAATGCTATAATAGAGAAGGAGGAGGATGGTCCCGGGCCGAGGTGTGGCCACACTTTGACGGCGGTTTCTGCCGTTGGAGAAGAAGGGACGCCGGGTTACATTGGGCCAAGGCTTATTCTTTTCGGTGGTGCCACCGCTCTTGAGGGCAATTCTGCCGCCACGGGGACCCCAACCTCTGCAGGAAGTGCAGGGATAAGTATGTCTATAGTCTCTGCTACTTCCTCTGTCTCAAATTTGTATCAGTTTCCTTTTCAATAACATGATCAATGTACCAACTTTCATAATTAGAAAATAAGTTGCATTCTTGAGTATCAATTTGGTTAAAATTAGTTTTTGCTTATAAAATATATACCAAAGATTGGACCGTCATTTGTTCAATTCGAGAGGGAATACAATACTTTAAGCACCTTTGATGTTATTAGCATTTGTGTTTTTCACTTATAGATTGAACCCTAGCTTGTTTTATTCCTACAGGTCAATTTTTTTTTTCTTAAAAAGGAGGTCTAAGTCTCTCTCTTTGACTATAACAACTAAAACAGACCCCAAACCCCCTTAATCGAACCTGGGATCCCTCCCAGGTTTGTGTGGGTGGCTCCCCAACTGGGCTAGCCACCTAGCCCACTTGAATTATATGCCCTTTTTATCGTCTTAAGGGTTTGAATCAGTTTGGTTATGCTGAAAAACGGATTGTTGACTCCATTATCTTTTCTACTTTTTTTCCTATCTCACAGCTTAGCGACTAAAGCTGATCAAAATACATGAAATTAAAAGTCTGTGTTACTATTAATGTCCTTCAAATTTTCAATCAACCATAACCAAGATGATTTGTTCTCAGTTAATGGAGATGGAACTAATTAATTTGTTAAAATTCCTCTCAAAAATAATAGTAGAGAAAATTGGTGAACCTATCAATTCAAGTGCCACAACTACTCTATTTTTGTTTAAAATATATATGCATAGGTGCTTGTGTTGTTCCCTTCCTAACTTTTGAACTCCAAATGATTGAAGTGGCATTTCAAAGTTTGTTTGGTTTAAAACCAGTTGAGTGTTTGTATTATTATTTTCTCTATGCGCGCATTACCTAATAAAATTGTCATTTGAACTTAGACAATAAGCCTCCATCATAATCCTTTTGTAAGAAGCATAACTAAATGAAAGATTCTACTTTTGCTTCTTTCTGTTATAATTGTGTTGATTTGTATTTCATCACAGGGTTAGCAGGGGCCACAGCTGATGTGCATTGTTATGATGTGCTGACAAATAAATGGTCTAGGTAATATTATGACATTTTTATCAAGCAGTTGACTGTTTACTTAGAACGGCTGTAGTAAGATTTTGGACATTCATCAAACCTTGCAGGATTACCCCCTTTGGTGAACCACCAACACCTAGGGCAGCTCATGTGGCTACTGCTGTGGGTACTATGGTGGTTATTCAGGTTAGTGATAATTTAGAAGTTTATTACCTTGATTCCCATTATTCTCTCTCTCTCTCTCTGACTTCATTATAAATACTTAATTTCTATCCAAAACACAGGGTGGAATTGGTCCAGCTGGTTTGTCCGCTGAGGATCTTCATGTTCTTGACCTTACACAGCAACGGCCTCGATGGCACAGGTTAGAATCTTGAAAGACGTTGTCAAATTTTTTTTTTAAGACCCAACTAAATGTACGTACTAACATATATGAACGTGTATGTATTTCTGCATATTGTGCTTGAGCAAAAAATACATTTGTACCATCGATTCATTCGTAGAAATGATTGTTAAATTTCTCATAGGGTGGTGGTCCAAGGGCCTGGACCAGGTCCACGTTATGGACATGTGATGGCTCTTGTGGGACAAAGATATCTCATGGCAATCGGTGGAAATGATGGTCAGTCACTGCTCTTCTTCTTCCTCTTGCTCATTAACACATATGTATGTAGTTTGGGTTCTCACTACTTCGACGAACAATGGTTTGGTACATGATTTGCAGGAAAGCGACCTCTCGCTGATGTATGGGCACTGGATACAGCTGCCAAGCCGTATGAATGGCGGAAATTAGAACCAGAAGGGGAAGGTCCACCTCCCTGCATGTAAAATTTCTACTCATATTACATGCGTCCCTTTTGTCATTCTATTAACCCTTGTTTCACCCTGTATGTTTGAAATGTATCAGCATTTTTATTTCTGTTCTTAATATTGTTTTTGTTTAATGAACTAATAGCATTTAGGCAGAACTCAGAAAGTCAGAAGTATGTTGGATGGATAGTTTCTGCAAGCACAGTTGGAAAACTATCTTTGTCTTTTTTGCATAAGCTGATTTTATGCTAATTAATTGGAAGAAAAGCTATGCTTGTTATTAGTTGACAATTAAATGCATTATGCATGTTTTATTGGCCGAATGTTAATGTATATTTCAGATTGGTAGATATTGTTTGAGATGTAACTTGTACCCTATTTTGTTTTTCTCTGTTAGTCAATTTATTGTTTTTCGGTTTTATGCATGAGCCAGTTATTTATTGAGCTCTTTATCTATCTCTATGTTCTCTGATCCTACAGATAACACATTGTACTTCAGAAATGGTAGGAAACGTGTAACAAGATAAATGGCCTTTGAATTACATGCACATTTATTGCTTTTGTAATAAATTGTGAACGGGTTGCCCAAAAAAAATTTGAATCTTGGAAGGAAGTATATATCTTTTTGACAATGATTTAATAATTAGATAAATTGGATCATGTTACATTAAATTGCAAATTTAATAATTGGTAAAAGCATTACTATGCAACTCTGTGGTCTAAGCATGTGGGAGTTTGCTATGTAATTCATCAGAGAGATCTTGTCCTTAGCATCTGAATGCTCCAATATTTCTCGCCTTTGACCCACGCACAAAGACAAATTTAATGGATATTGGGTTTTCTTTTTATTGGAGTCGAAATTGAAATTCCAAGTTATAGTGCTTAATAGATGTATATGATCTCTATTTGGGTGTAACTAAGAATCCCTGATTTTCCATATTTAATGTAGCTAATATAATTATGCAGTAAGAAGTTCCATACTGGTTCCTTCTTAATGGTAGAATGTGATTTTCTTTTTGTGTCTCCTTAGGAAGGAAGGGAATCTCCATCTACTTGTATTTTGTTTTGTTCTTTTTAAATTTCTTTAGGAACTTGTTTGTCTTCTTGTACAAAACAGTAATCAGCTAAAAAAGTGAAATAGCAGGTTAATAATACAAACAAAGCGCTAGATAATTCATTGGAAGGTGAAAAAACCCACCGTTTTGGAGTAATTTGAGTAGGAGTGGTTGACCCTATTTCATATGGCATGATTTTAACTTTTTGGAAAGAAGAGCACTTTTCAACTCCCAAATCATTATCAATAAAAGCAAGGGCTTTTTTCTCTGTGTTCCCGTTTTTAATGCCAAAATTAGACTTACCTCCTATCTATAGACATGATCCCTTATTTTTTAATAGACCTTTTACTACATTAAAAAACAAAATCTAACCAAAATGCACCTGTCTTTTTCACAGATACGCATTTCGTCCTCTTCTGAAAACCTAATGTTAGTCCCTTTGCACTTTCTGTCCCTCTCTATCTCTCTCTTGCTCGCTCCCCCCTCCCCCTCCTTCCCTCCCTCCCTCTCAAACACTACGTAAATTTTCTCATCCTAACCTACCCTAGTCTTCCTTCACTTCTTCTGTCATGTCCATTTTATACTTATATATACACATGTGCAAATCAATATATAAATATATAAAAGAATCTGAAATATTCATCACCAACACCATATGCTTTAGCCCAACAATATAAGCATTAGCGGCTTCGACAAGCACACAACTGGGAGTATATCAAGTCTTGACGAGTGGTGGAGATCTATGACACGTTTCAATCTTGAAGTGAGTTAAATAAATATCCAAAATTTCAACGACCATAAATGTGCATATTTATCAAATTTTTTTGTCAACTCACTTTCTTGTTCAATTTTTTTGATGAAATTTGGTAAACGGTCTACTAATCATTGAGATCATCTTCACCAAGTTTCATAAAAAAATTCATTTGTTTACCCCTCAAATGACTCAGTCTGTAAACTTGGTAGGTATGGGAAATGTTCCCTATGCATAGATATACAATTATATGCATATATATATATATATATCTGTATGTGTGTGTAAGTTACATATATCTCGAGTATATATATATGATACTATTTAGATGTTATGCCATTTGTTTTTGGGCATTGAAAGAAAAGCAGGGAGAGAAACTGTTTGAGCTTGGTATTTCAGATAGACAGATGGGGTATTTTGGGTTTCAGAGAGAGCTAGTAAATAGATAGGATTGGGGTTTTGAAATGCAATGAATAGTTGAAGATGACGTGGGCAATCTGATCATTTTGGAAAAGCAGAAGTTAGTAGGCCGTCAAGTATTTAGGGTTCATGTCTTAATGATTATTGGAACTTGGGGTAAGTCTAATTTTGTCACTGAAACGGTTGGCTAAGTGTATTTAAAAAAAAAAAAAAGCCCTAAAATATTGGTCGTAACTTCACTCTAGTCTGACAAATATGCTTTGTATTATCTTGTTTATATCATATTAGAACAAAAACAACTGATAATCCAAGATACCTCTGTTCTGTGATCCGGCAGCTACTTGTTACTCATAGAAAAGAAACGAAATAATAAACTCTTGTAGGTCCATCTGATAATGCTTTAACTGAAAGTTAACGGCAACAATTGCTTGCTTGATAATGGACTCTGTATATATGCACAATGATTTGTGCTTAATTGTGCTTGTGTGATCTTTTGATGGTTTTGTCTCAACTGTCCTGAAGCATTTGCTCTGAATTTTTTGTTTTGCCTCTTCTGGGTAGTTGAAATCATTAGCTCTATTATTCAGTTTATGGGTAGCAAATTCTTTGCATTTTGACAACGATGCTATAGTTTGTTATTGTTCTTTTTATTTTTGAAATTTTGTTTTTGTTTTTCATGTTTTACTGTTGATCTGAAGGAAATTGTCTAGTTCTCTCATTTACTCCTGTCACTTTGAGTAGGTATGCCACTGCAAGTGCGCGCTCTGATGGTCTTCTTTTACTTTGCGGGGGGAGGGACGCCAACAGTGTGGTGAGTAAATATGTTTTCACGTCATTTTTTTTTTTAATATTAGGTATCTTTGTACTGCCTATAAATAAGGGATCTTATAGGTTTAGTCTTTAATTAGATTTGATCAGCTAGTCTATTATGTCATTTTTTCTTTAAATCTTTTTATTTATTTTGCTTCCTCATTGTAATGCTTAATACTTTATGTAAGTGGAGGCCCTTGGCTCTCAGTTGAGTAAGCCAAAACCATTAAGCCATTGCAAAATTCTTCTCCCAATTTTTGCAATAATAGCTTGGTCTGCAGCAGCCTTAACCGCATTTTGTACAAGTACTCGACCTTTTGTTAAAGCATGTATTTACACTAGCTTCTCTCATTTATATGTAGTTTGGGTTGCCTGGGATTCGAACCCCGAACTAGTCGGACGGAGTAGATAATTTCCTTGGTATTCTCTCAAGGGGAGCTAGCAGTAATACCTTGAGGAAGATCCTTCTCTTGTATTTACTGGGAGATACTATTGCTAGGGCAATAGTTCATTGCCAGAGCAATTTCATCACAATGTAAAGCAACAAAAGATGAGGTGGCTTGCTTTGGCAATAGTATCTCCTGGGAGGTATGTCCTTCCAAAAGAGGGAAAGATACATTGTTCAAGTGACGTTACATATATATATATATGACTGTATGGTCTGTCAGTCTATTTTTAATACGGCTTCTATCTTTGGTAGTATCTCTTAGTCTTTTTACTCTTAATGCATTTGATGCCTCTCTATTAATTATCACTAATTTAAGGAAACATTTTCTTACATTTTATTGGCTTACTGGCTTACCCAGCACACGTGGAAACATCTAAGCTGAAAAGTATAATTAGCAACAGTGATAAACGGCGTACTGATTGGATATGTGTTTAACTTTCTTAGGTTTGAGGGTTCGAATCTTATTGTCATAATATCTTTTATGAAAGAAAAGATTGCAAGGGGAAAATTTGTAATAAAAAAGTATGACGGAGCCTCGCCTCAACAGAGGTTGAAAGCCGTCATGGCTTTATATAATAGTATAGATATATGTGAAATCTAGAAAACACTGATAAATTGACTTGAATGCTTGATGTTGGATGAAATTAAGCGAATGGAAGTTGTCCTCCTTCCATTAGTGATTGTAAGTTTGTGCCAGTCTACTCTCTTTTTTGCGACACATGCATTGTGCATACAAAACACCTTGTATCTTTGGAAGACCTTGTGTCCGCGGCGCACCCTTTACGCCGTGCTTGCAAAATGTCTATAGTCAATTTAAATGTTCTGAAAAGTGCTACAAGGAAGGCTGGCGGCAGGAGGGCAAAGACGGGGGATAGGCGAGCACCTATTTAATTATTTTCTGCAATATACTCCCTCTATCTTAAAAAGATAGTCCCACTTTCCTTTTTGGGTTGTCTCAAATTGATAGTTCCATTTCCTTTGTGGGACATATTCAATGTACAAAACACCTTGTATCTTTGGAAGACCTTGTGTCCGCGGCGCACCCTTAACGCCGTGCTTGCAAAATGTCTATAGTCAATTTAAATGTTCTGAAAAGTGCTACGAGGAAGGCTGGTGGCAGGAGGGTAAAGACGGGGGATAGGCGAGCAGCTATTTAATTATTTTCTGCAATATACTCCCTCTATCTTAAAAAGATAGTCCCACTTTCCTTTTTGGGTTGTCTCAAATTGATAGTTCCATTTCCTTTGTGGGACATATTCAATGTACAAAATCTCGCAGTAAATTTTTTTTGACCATTGATTAAGTTGAAATGTGTTTCCTTAAAAATTACAGAAGTCGAAGTGGGACTATCTTTTTGAGATGGAGGTAGTAATAACACTAAAAGAATTAGAGATGTGAATTTGCCTCAGAGATAGTTTGGACATGCATTTGTATTGGTTTCCAATGTTTGGTGGATATCTTGTCCTCCATAAATATTATATATATCCGACAATATTAATAAAATTTATGTTACTTATTACAAAAATATAGTACTTGTTAGGAACCATTTCTCCCAAAAGCTTAAGCTTTTAGGTAGTGGTCCAACAATATATATCATGCTCTTCAACACTCCCCCTCACGTGCGACCTCCACTTGCATGTGGAGAGACAAACCAAACCAAAGGTGCACTTTGTGCACAAACAATGATTTGCATATTGCACAAACACAAAGGGTGAAACAAATGCAAGCGGAAGGATTCGAACCTAAGACCTTGCAGAACCTGAGCTCTGATACCATGTTAGGAACCATCTCTCCCAAAAGCTTAAGCTTTTAGGTAATGGACCAACAATATATATCATGCTCTTCAACACAACTATACAAGAAAGCAAACTTTACTAATTCAAATGGTTTACGTTTTCACTAACCAAACTCCATAATTCAATTATGTTTATGACATTATGGCTTTGGGTTCAATAAACAACATATTTTTCAAAATAGAAAGGAGTGAAACCATCCATCCTATGCAATCCTGCCTGTCTAAGCGCCCTAGATAGGAATTTACTGAAGTAGTCTATATGTAAACTTTTGCATTTTATTGTTTGTAGATTGAAACAGTTTTCAGAGGGTGATTCAAAGAAGAGTGTGACAGTTGTTTGGGAGGAGAGTGGAGGCAATTTAGAGTGTGGGTCCCATTCTAATGTGACTATTATCCCCATTAATGAAAATTTTGGAGGGAGTTCCAAAATAATTCCTGTTTTATCATATGGATAAGCGTATGAAGCGCACACCTGGGTCTCCATTTTGCATTTCCTTGGTAGGTTTATATCACTCCTGTTCTGTAGTGGGTAGGTGGATTTCTGCTGATTTTTGAAGGGCACAAATGTAGATAGTGATATTTTAATGTGCAGACCTTAATAATAATAATCCTCTAGCTGCCTTTAATAGAATTTAGCTTGTTAGTGGCATGGGTATGGATAAATCCCCTTATTTTGCTATTAATATTTCAGACATACTTTAGATTCTTTCATGGACTCGTTTGGTTCTAGATTTAGGAAAGGAATTGGTATTTTATATTGCAGGAAAGCTCCTCTCCTGGCATTTGAGATTCCTTGCTAATGAATGGAGGGAGTTCTCATTTTGTGGGAATCTTGGATTCCTTTCCAAAATTCCAACCAAACGTTGGGATTTTGAATGAACAGAAATTTAGGGTTCCAGGAACAATCCAAGGAACGAATCAAACATAACCTTAATATCTTCTTTATAGACATGTGATGTTGAACAGAGAAAGAGATTAGAGTACAAGAGTGGCAAGATGGGAGGAAAGGAAACTTAACTTAATATTCTCAATTTCAAATCAAATTCAAGCTGCCTCCACCCCACATTATAGCCTGCTTTATATAGGCTTATAATTATTAATTACACTAATTCAAATCCCTAAATTACCTATCCTACAATAATAAATCAAATCCCAAACAAATCCCTAAATTACCTCTCTAAAGCAAATCTCAATCATATCACTAAATTAACTCTTTAATGAAATCCACAGGATATTTCTCAATCTCACAATTATTTCACCTGTGCATGAATTAAGGCCTTAAATATATTTATTTTAATTGTCTTGTCTGCACCAACATGACAATCCAACATTCCAACGTATTTTCTGTTTGATATGTTTTGATACTCACTGTGTGATTCTTGCAGCCACTGGCAAGTGCATATGGACTTGCCAAACATAGAGATGGTCGTTGGGAATGGGCAATTGCTCCTGGTGTCTCACCATCTCCTAGATATCAGCACGCGGCTGTGGGTTTCCTTTTCACTATTTCATCTAAAGTATATTCATTTATTCTAAATGCAATCTAGGAAACCAATTATTTCATGTTGGGCCATTTTCAAGGTTTTTGTTAATGCTCGGCTCCATGTTTCTGGAGGGGCACTTGGTGGTGGGCGGATGGTGGAGGACTCATCAAGTGTTGCAGGTACTTATGTAATTATGTTCCTTTATTTTTTCAACGTGTTTGTTTTCATTTGAAAAAAGAAAAAGAAAAAAGGAAAAAGTAAAATAAAACAAGAAGCTAAAACGTACAAATCATTTACATTGCATAGATGATATGGTATAGACTAATTTATCATGCTCCATAGTCTTTTGCCTATGTTCTCTTTCGGTCTTTATACTTTCAGTCTTCTTCTACCCAATCTACAATTGTGAAATTCAACTTGGTAGCAAAGCAAAAGATCAGCCTGTGTGGCTCTTAATTAAATCAAATTTTGCTCTGACAGATTGCGGGATTTTTTAGGGTGGTCATTACTTCAAGCTTTCCCCCTTGGGGAGTTCGTTTTGTTTTAACTTGATCTCTACAATTGTTGTTCAATTGATAGTATTTTTCGTATTCACTTGTTTCTTGGCAAACTTTTGGTGAATTTGGCTTCCCTCAGTTTTGTCATTGAACTTGTCACTTCTCCCTTGGAGGTTGCCAAAGGATTGATGATGATGAGATTCGTTTTTGCCGTTTTGGGAACTTTAAAATGTTCAGTTCCTTCAATAACACTGCTTTCAGTACTTGTTTCCTGTTTATTTGGTTTGCTTTTCTTTTGGTGAACCTCTGGTCCAACTTTTTTGTGCAGTTTCGTGCAATTTATCGATAAGAGTTTCTTTTTCAGAATAAAAAATTCCCTCGATGGCCCTTGAACTATCACTCCTATTCCCTTATGACCTGCTTAACTATTTTTTGTATCTCTGTGACCCTTAAGCATTGAAGTTTTTTTTTTGATAAGAAACGAAAGATTTATTGCTATTCAAAGAAAGTTACATCAAAGAAAAAGCAATAAAGATAGCAGTGGATGAGAAAACCACTACAGAGATGAGACAACTCAACCCAAAACAGCAATAACAAAACCAATTAGACCAAAAAACTACAACAATCCAACTCAAATAAAAGCCTATCAGTACTATCAAAAATATTAGCTGCCCTAGCCCAAAGACCAATAAAAAATCTCAAGTGATCCCATAAGCTGGATACTGATCTGTAGCAGTCTTCAAAAATTCTCTTGTTTCTCTCTAGCCATATTGCCCAAGCTGCAGCCATCACTGACACCTTCCACAGATTGCCAGCTTTTGCGTTGCTGAAGCTACATTCCAGGCCAATGAAATCTACCCATCTTTTGGGGACAGCCCCTACCCATCCAAATGCCTTGAACAACCGAGCCCAAATCCCCCATGCATAGTTACAATGGAGCAGAATGTGATCAATCCCTTCGAAACCTTCTTTACACAAAGTACACCAAGACGGGGACAAACACATGGATGGCCTCCTCTCTTGAATAACGTCACAAGTGTTCACTCTTCCTCTTAATACAAGCCAAGCAAAGACCTTAACTTTGGAAGGGACTTTTCCTTTCCAAATGAACTTATACTGATGAGGAGTGATTGAGGGTGATGAATGAGATAGAGTTTCAAAAAAGGACTTACAAGAGAACACACCAGAGATTTGAGCAACCCATACCCGTTTATCCAAATAATTTTGGTTAAGATTTAAACCATGAATCAAACCTAACAAGGAGACATACTCGTCAACTTCCCTATCTAGGAAGGACCTACGAAATGAAAGATTCCACGAATATTCTAAATAAGCATTGAAGTTGTAGTCCAATTCAGGGTATATGGCGACTGTTGAAGTGACATAATGATATTTGTAGCTGAAATGAACATTTGATGATGAAACAAGCAATTTGTCACAAAACATCATCACATTTGACGATGAAGCTGTGTAACATTTGACAATGAACAAGCAATTTGTGACTAAGACATCATCACTAAAGCTACGCGTTAGCAACGAATTGCATGTTCCATCACTACAGGCACATTTTCAGCAAGGAATATCATTATATTGCTAAAACATTTGTAGCCATAAACCCCAAGGGGCCATTGGAGTACAACATCATAGCTTTCACATCCTCACTTCCTCACCGAGGTACAAAATGTTGAGACTTTTTAATAACACAGGCTTTTGAACACTTGGTAGCATAAGAGCATCCACAAGGGTATAATAGAGGTAAAGAGCTATGAATGGCCCTTGCTTCTCCTTTGTTGTAATCTTCTTTTGAGTTGCAATAAAGTTTTGTTTCTTACAAAAAATAAAAATAAAATTAGAGGTAAATGGTAATATAAAGTTATACTACTTCCTTGGTATGTTATGCAATGATCCAAATCACACAGGCAAATTACTTTGAACTCTCATTGAGCCAAATAGACCTTAAACAGATTATTTAAGGTTGTGGGGTCCAGTATCTTCATTTTGTTTTGAACATGCAGAGAAAGCATCTTCATTGAGTTCAAATCACACAGGCAAATTACTTTGAACTCTCATTGAGCCAAATAGACCTTAAACAGATTATTTAAGGTTAGTGGGGTCCAGTATCTTCATTGAGTTCAAACGGACTTCAATCCACCTTTTCGTTACAAAATGGATTTCAATCCTTTGGCTCTTGTTGGGACGGACTATTCTTCTCCACTTAACACCCAAACGGATTTCTTTCATCTGTATGTTAACGAACTTACCCGAACTTAACTTATCCTTCGTTTGTACTAGGTAACTGTGATTTGTCCTACTTATACTATCCATTGCAAACCAATATAGGATAAATTAATCCAAATTACCTTTTTGTACCATCGTGGATGCTCTAACATACTAAAAGTAGTTTTTGGTTCTTCGTTAGTCAGAATATGCTCCATTTCACTGTATGCTTAAAAATTTATCAATTTTCTTGGTGCAGTTCTGGATACTGCAGCAGGAGTTTGGTGTGATACAAAATCTGTTGTTACTACTCCCAGGACTGGCAGATACAGTGCTGATGCCGCTGGTGGAGATGCTGCTGTTGAACTGACAAGGCGCTGTAGGCACGCGGCAGCTGCTGTTGGCGACTTGATATTCATCTATGGTGGTCTACGTGGTGGTAAGACATAAAGAGATAATGCTTCTTCTATATGAGTTGCAACTAGTATCTTTTTTTTATAATGTAAGCAGTTAATTATCTGCAGCTCTGGATTTGTTGTCTGATGGCTTTCTTTAATGAAAAATATTTTTGTTTCTGATTAAAATATAAAATCTGCTGGTTTGGTTATGGTCTCTGATGAACATCACAATCTCTATCTCCGGCTTCTTATGTACCAAAACTGAGACACTACCCCTAATATTTTCCTTATTGTGATCAACAAGTTCTCTATGGTTTCTTCTTTCAACTTTCCGAACTCATGCTAGCATATTCTAGCTCGATTATTCCTATTTTAGCTTGCTAAATGCTACCCTGTTACCCTTATTATAGCTTTCAAATCCCTCAAGAAAATTTTCCAATTTTTTTTCGGCAATCCAGTTTGCTAAGCACTATGACTTAAATACTGCCAATATAATTCGTATTTACTGTTACTGTTGTTTGTTTATGCTCTTACTTTAGCAATTAGATACTATTAATATGAAAATTACATATTGTTATTGTAGTGCATAGATGCTGGTGATACATGAATAATACTGTTATTGTAATTCACAGATACTGATACTGTAATTCATAGATATTGTTACTGTGTTCATAGATACTGTTATTGATACTAAGGAAGGGTATTGAATTTGGTATCTGTGGGCTGTGTGTTATTTTTTTTTCCAGGGGTTCTTCTTGATGACCTACTAGTAGCTGAAGATTTGGCGGCTGCAGAAACGACAAGTGCAGCTTCACATGCAGCTGCAGCAGCTGCTGTATCTGATCTGCAGGCAGCGGGAAGGTTAGCAGGAAGGTATGGTTTTGCTGATGAAAGAACGAGGCAAAATGATGCAGGTGGGCCAGATGATGGTGCGGTTGTTCTTGGAAGTCCAGTTGCTCCCCCCGTAAATGGTGATGTGTATACTGATATAAGCACCGAAAATGCTATGCTCCAAGGTTCCCGGTAAATCCCCATTAACTTGTTTGTGTTCAGTTGTATAGAGGAACAATACTTTTGGTTTTATTTGAAATACTAATTGTCATTTCTCTCTGCAGAAGGCTGAGCAAAGGTGTAGAGTATTTGGTCGAGGCATCGGCAGCCGAAGCTGAGGCTATTAGTGCAACTTTGGCTGCTGCAAAAGCAAGGCAAGTCAATGGAGAAGTTGAGCTGCCAGACAGGGATCGTGGAGCTGAAGCTACTCCCAGTGGGAAACAGATATCTACCTTAATTAAGCCTGAGTCAGCTGTGTCAAATGATTCTGCTCCAGCTGGAGTTCGTCTGCATCACAGAGCTGTCAGTTACCAACTTATCATAATTGATCCTCATCTTGAAAATATATATATTCATTTAGTGTCTGTATTGGATGATATTAGATTAATTTATGAAGCCATACTCTTTTTTTGGATGTATTTTTGCAGTTTGTTGTAGCTGCAGAGACTGGTGGTGCTTTAGGTGGTATGGTCAGATCACTTTCAATTGATCAATTTGAAAATGAAGGCCGGCGGGTCAGCTATGGAACCCCAGAAAATGCAACGGCGGCGAGGAAACTTTTAGATCGGCAAATGTCGATTAGCAGCGTGCCGAAAAAGGTAGTGAGGAATATATCCATGTTTGTTACGTAGAATCATTATGGCGTGAGAATATACGAAAATGAACAATTGTATTGCTCACAGTGAAGGAATATATATACAGGAAACTTTGGTTAGAGGTAATGATTTGAGAAGATTAGGAATGGTTTGCATGCTTTAATATCTAGTTGCATAGCTTCATTGGATGCCTACTAGATGACCTTGTTGATCAGTTGCACACTGACAAAATATACGAGAGCTGTATATGAGAGGGAAAACAAATACTTATTTGGGTATATTTAGTTTAAAAAATCAAGTCGAGAACTGTATTTTGATTTGCTTTATATTCATTTTCTTTAAGAATTTTTCTCTATGATCTTTTGACTAAAATAATTTGTATCTATGATACATCTTTTCTTAGATTTGCATTATTTTCACCATTCTTTGGCCATTGTACATATATTTTTCTATTTAAATTCTTTCTTCTTATTATTGTTTTCTCCTACTGTAATAGCTTTGGCCGTTTATGTCATTTCTAGGTTATTGCTCATCTTTTGAAGCCTCGTGGGTGGAAGCCACCAGTTCGCCGACAATTTTTCCTGGATTGCAATGAATTAGCTGACCTATGTGATAGTGCGGAGAGAATATTTTCAAGTGAACCGAGTGTTATACAGCTCAAGGCTCCTATCAAGATATTTGGCGATTTGCACGGGCAATTTGGAGACCTTATGCGACTTTTTGATGAGTACGGTTCCCCTTCAACTGCTGGGGACATAGCGTAAGTGCTCTTGTTGATGCATTATCTTTGATCCTCCCTCCTCCATCTCAAATTGATAGTCCAACTTTCTTTTTTCAGATTTCTCAAATTGATAGTCCCACTTCCTTTATGGGACAATTAGTGTAACTGATTTCACAATTGAAAATAAGTTATTTTTTTAGCATGGATTAGGTTGAAGTTACTGTTTCCTTAAAAAGCACCAAAATCAAAGTGGGACTATCAATTTGGATTAGCTAGAATGCTGACCGAACTTTTCTTCACTTTGTGAAACTAACTTTATATGTATCAACAGATACATTGATTATCTCTTCTTAGGAGATTATGTTGATCGGGGACAACACAGCTTGGAAACTATTACTCTTCTTCTAGCTTTAAAGGTATTATTACTTTTATTTGTCGATTCTTTTGATTCGGTTAATTTTTTTATGGCTCTTGTTCCGTATTGAAGCATAATTTTTTTTTTTTTTACAATTGAGTGATGTTTATAGGTTGAGTATCCCCACAATGTACATTTGATTCGTGGGAACCATGAAGCTGCAGATATTAATGCCCTTTTTGGGTTTCGAATTGAATGCATTGAGCGCATGGTATGATCATGTATGTAAAAGTGTCGGCCTTTTTAACCTTTTGCCAGTAATAGCCATTTGACCTTTTGACATATGCTAAATAGGGTGAGAGAGATGGCATATGGGCATGGCATCGGATAAACAGATTATTCAATTGGCTTCCTCTTGCTGCTCTAATCGAGAAGAAAATAATTTGTATGCACGGTGGTATTGGGAGGTCAATAAATCACATTGAACAAATTGAAAATCTTCAACGTCCAATTACAATGGAAGCAGGTTCAATTGTTCTCATGGATTTGTTGTGGTTAGTGAATGTCCATCCTAGTCCATCTTATTTCGGATGTTTTTGACCTTGGCCCCTATTTTTATGTGAAATTTAACTTACTCCCTGTTTCATAATCATTAGACTTTGGGAATCTCAAATTACCTAAAATTAGGAGGAAATATCTAATTTTCCCATCATAATCCTTTTTGGCTTGACCTCCTGTATTCATGTAATTCTTTGAGTTTTCCCCTCATGGAGGAGACAAATGTAACGATTATCAAAACCGGGGGGTGGGGTGTTAAGTCAAGTTTCACATATAAAATAGTGGCAAATTAAAAAAAGCCCTATTATTTTTTATCTGAACTTATGTTTATTTTCTCTGTCAGATATCATTATTTATGAATTTATGTATATACGTAGGTCCGACCCAACTGAGAATGACAGTGTTGAAGGATTGCGACCAAATGCGAGAGGTCCAGGGTTGGTTACTTTTGGGGTAAGTATTATTTTCATTGTGTGATTTTGTATCTATCCACATGTTTTGTACCCTAAAATAAGGATGTTTGATATGTTTGTGTGACCAAAATACCGCTAGAAGTTTATCCACAAAAAGAAAATTGATATCAAAATTAGAAAAATAAAACATATCTTTCTCGCCCTCAAGCTATCGAATTTTTCCATAAAAAAAGGTATTAAGTTTTACTTTTTTTTTTTTTTAATCAGAAACAAACACATTTTATTAACATAAAATGGTTAAAGGTAAAAATGCGGTGAACTAGAGGATCACCCAGAACAACTACAACAGACTATCAAACGTTAAAGAGCTGAAATTAAAAAAATATAAGACCCTTGAAGCTGCTACACATACATGCAACAACAACAACAACAACAAGCCTTTATCCCACTAGGTGGGGTCGGCTACATGGATCAAACGACGCCATAGTGGTCTGTCGTGAATCATATCTATAGTGAAACCATTCACCTCTAAATCCTTCTTAATAGTTTCACCTATAGTTTTTCTAGGTCTTCCTCTGCCTCTAACAACCAGGCTTCCCTCCATATGATCAACTCTCCTTACCACG
Source organism: Lonicera japonica (assembly GCA_021464415.1). Lineage (NCBI taxonomy): Eukaryota > Viridiplantae > Streptophyta > Magnoliopsida > Dipsacales > Caprifoliaceae > Lonicera > Lonicera japonica. Next base: position 88,112,797 of record CM038464.1, read on the forward strand.
GCATCTACAGGTCTCCTCCATACATGCCCAAACCATCTAAGTCGAGATTCAACCATCTTTTCTGGAATAGGTGCCACCCCAACTCCCTCTCTGATGGTAACATTCCTGATCTTATCTTTCCTAGTCTTGCCACTCATCCATCTCAACATTCTCATCTCAGCTACACTTAGTTTATTCTCGTGTTGGCTTTTGACCGCCCAACACTCAGTCCCATACAACATCGCTGGTCTAACCGCGGTACGATAGAATTTTCCTTTTAACTTGAGTGGTACCTTTTTATCACATAACACACCCGAAGCTTTCCTCCATTTCAACCATCCTGCTTGAATCCGGTGGTTTACATCTCCCTCTATCTCCCCATCTTCTTGTATAATGGATCCAAGATACTTAAACCGAGTAACTTGTGGTATGACATTGTCCCCAACTTTTACCTCTAAGTTAGTAGTGCTCCGCCTTTTACTGAACTTGCACTCCATATATTCTGTCTTACTTCTGCTTAAACGAAAGCCATGCGCTTCTAAATTTTGTCTCCAAGTTTCCACCTTCCCATTTAGCTCTTCTCTGGACTCACCCACTAGGACAATATCATCTGCAAACAGCATACATCGCGGTGCTGGCTCTTGAATGTGTTCCGTGAGTACATCTAAGACCAAGGTAAACAGATAAGGGCTCAAAGCTGACCCTTGGTGTAGTCCTATAGTTATAGGAAAATCTTCTGTGGACCCACTATGTGCTCTCACACTAGTCATAGCTCCTTCATACATGTCCTTGATAACACGAATATAGGCAATTCTAACCCCTTTCTTCTCCAGAGCTTTCCACAAAATCTCTCTGGGTACCCTATCGTACGCCTTCTCCAAGTCAATGAAAACCATGTGTAGGTCCTTTTGATCCCTCCGATATTGCTCCATCAAACGCCGCAACAAGTAGATTGCTTCCATGGTCGACCTTCCGGGCATAAAACCAAATTGATTATCTAAAATGTTGGTTTCTTTTCTTAGTCTCCGCTCAATCACCCTTTCCCATAACTTCATAGTATGACTCATGAGTTTAATCCCCCTGTAATTGGCGCAGCTTTGTATATCCCCCTTATTCTTATAAATCGGTATTAGGGTGCTTCTCCTCCATTCTTCCGGCATCTTCTTTGACCTCAATATCTCGTTGAAAAACCTTGTGAGCCAACCAGTGCCTTTATCACCTAGACCCTTCCAAACCTCAATAGGTATACTATCTGGCCCAACTGCTTTACCACTATCCATTCGTTTCAATGCTTCTTTCACTTCCTTTTCTTGAATTCTGCGATAAAAGGTGCAATTTTGGTCATCCTCTCGCATGTTCAGCTCATCTCCACATGCTAAAATCTCATAACCTTCATTAAATAATTTGTGAAAATAGTCCTTCCATCTCTCTTGTATGTCTTGTTCTTTAACCAGGACATTACCTTCTTCGTCCTTGATGCATCTCACTTGATCCAAGTCTTTTGTCTTCCTTTCTCGACCCTTAGCAAGTCGGTAAATAGCTTTTTCCCCAGCTTTGGTGCCTAAAGATTTGTATAATCCATCAAAAGCTTTAGTCCTCGACTCACTCACCGCCTTCTTAGTCTCTTTCTTTGCTTCTTTGTAAGATTCCCAATTTTCCGCATTCTTACATAAAGACCAAGCTTTAAAGCATTTCCTTTTTACCTTAACTTTATCTTGTACACTATCATCCCACCACCAAGATTCTTTATCCCTATGTCCACATCCTCTCGATTCACCCAGCGTCTCTTTAGCTATCTTCCTGATCCCCTCGGCCGCCTTGTCCCACATATCATTTGCGCTTCCGTTTGCCTCCCAAAACCCACCCTCCAGCACCTTGTGTTGAAAGATCCTTTGTTTTTCACCCTTCAAATGCCACCATCTAATCCTTGAAACCTTACCTTGGCCCCTTCTCTTCACTTTCCCCTTAACTCGTATATCCATTACAAGGACTCTATGTTGGGTAGTCAAGCTCTCTCCAGGTATGGCTTTACAGTCCATACAACTCTTTCGATCTCCTTTCCTAAAGAGGAAGAAATCGATCTGAGAGCATGTTGTCCCACTCTTGTATGTGATGAGGTGCTCCTCCCGCTTCTTAAAACATGTATTGGCTACCATAAGATCATAAGCAGAAGAGAAATCAAGGATAGATTTTCCCTCGGTATTTACCACCCCAAAGCCATAACCTCCATGCACCCCCCTATAGTTATCAGAAGAGCTCCCTACGTGCCCATTCAGATCCCCTCCTAGAAAAATCTTTTCTCTAAGTGGTATATCCTGAATCAAGCCTTCTAAGTCCTCCCAAAATTTTATCTTGAGGTGTTCTTCACACCCGACCTGAGGTGCATAAGCACTGATCACATTAAAAGTGTCCTGCTCCACTACAAATTTTAGGGCTAGGATCCTATCTCCTACCCTCTTTACATCTACAATGTCCTTCTTCCACCATTTGTCGACAATTATACCCACTCCATTTCTCGATTTAACCTTGCCAGTGTACCAAAGCTTAAAACCCGAAGTGTCTAATTCCTTCGCCTTAGCTCCAACCCACTTAGTTTCTTGAAGGCACATGAAATTGATCCTCCTCCTGATCATAGTGTCAACTATTTCCATAGATTTTCCTGTGAGTGTGCCTATATTCCAAGTCCCAAAACGAATCCTCCTCTCATGAACTAGCTTCTTTACCCGCACCCGTTCACATAGATGCGGGAACCCTTGCTTATTTTTCACTACATCCAGGCGGCGATGTAGCGGCCCTTGCTCATTTGTCACTGGACTCGGACGATCCAGCGCGTTGCTTCTGGGCAACGACCTAGCATTAACACTATTATATCGTTTGTCCATGTCATGAAGATTCGACGAAGTTTGACGTTGGCTGTCGACTGCCTAACACAACCCTCCTCCTTTATCCGGGCTTGGGACCGGCAGCATTGAAGTAACACTGGCGGAGTTCTGCTACACATACATGCACGGAACAAAAACATCAACTAGGAAGAGAAGACCCAAATCGTCCTAGCTCATTGTTGCTGCCCAATTAAAATAAATATCTGAGATTTACAGAATCCCGAACTGCTTAGAAGAAGAAGCCCATAGGGAAGCCATAAATTTTTCTTTCAGCATATATCCACTGCTTCCGTGTTTCTATCCTCAAAAACTCTAGCACTATGTTCTAACCGAATGTGCCAAACCACAGCCATGCAGCAACACCTCCGCAGCACCTTTGCTTTCTCTTTCTTACCCGACACCCCACTCTATGCTAAAAAATTCATACCAAGATCTCGGCAAGGCCCAATAATCCCAAAGTCCCTTCTAGCTTCAGACCACATATATTGGGAAAAAATGCATTGCAACAAGATATGATCTGCAGATTTATTGTCACTCCTACACAGAATGCACCAAGATGGGGAAATAGCTAGGTTTGATCTTTGTTTTGGAGAAAATCGCAAGTGTTGACTCTACTCCAAGTGGCCAACCATAAAAATATTCTCACTTGTGGAGGCATGACTAAACTATGTTGTGGCATGCATTAACAATTTACATTGTATTCAACAGACAACAACCAACTAGCTATTAACTTATGTTTTTTTGATAGGAAGCAAAATTTTATAAATTCACAAAAACCAACTAGCTATTACTTTGTGCAAATAAAAGGAAACAAGCAAAAAATACACACTGGTTTATGAAGGAAATTAGCTACAGGAGAGGGTGGAAAGGAATTAATCATTTGGAGATGGACTGCTTGAATTATATTTTGTTATTCCTATTTCCTCCCCCTATGAACTACATTTTTCGATAAGTAGAAATACACCATTTATTCCTGTAGATTTTTCTTGAGTAGAAGTATAGATTGAAGAAGAAAGTTAAAAACCAAGGTATCTATATCTTTCACAACAAAGATGGTGCAACTCCGGTTTTAGAAACTAAGATTAGGGTTTTAATGTAATGGAGAAGGTAGGGACATTTTGGGAAGATCACATTCTTTATGTTCAAGATACAATTAATTTTAAAACATTAAATATTATTAATTATTGTAAGTTTATTCAAGTAAAAGAAAAAATTGATTAACTTACAATTTACAACGTAGATGAACTTGCATATTAAGTGGATGGATTCAAAATCACCCATTTCCATTCTTGATCTTCCTGCAAACTTTTGTTTGAATTTGACATGGACAAACGATATAATAGTGTTAATGCTAGGTCGTTGCCCAGAAGCAACGCGCTGGATCGTCCGAGTCCAGTGACAAATGAGCAAGGGCCGCTACATTGCCGCCTGGATGTAGTGAAAAATAAGCAAGGGTTCCCGCATCTATGTGAACGGGTGCGGGTAAAAAAGCTAGTTCATGAGAGGAGGATTCGTTTTGGGACTTGGAATATAGGCACACTCACAGGAAAATCTATGGAAATAGTTGACACTATGATCAGGAGGAGGATCAATTTCATGTGCCTTCAAGAAACTAAGTGGGTTGGAGCTAAGGCGAAGGAATTAGACACTTCGGGTTTTAAGCTTTGGTACACTGGCAAGGTTAAATCGAGAAATGGAGTGGGTATAATTGTCGACAAATGGTGGAAGAAGGACATTGTAGATGTAAAGAGGGTAGGAGATAGGATCCTAGCCCTAAAATTTGTAGTGGAGCAGGACACTTTTAATGTGATCAGTGCTTATGCACCTCAGGTCGGGTGTGAAGAACACCTCAAGATAAAATTTTGGGAGGACTTAGAAGGCTTGATTCAGGATATACCACTTAGAGAAAAGATTTTTCTAGGAGGGGATCTGAATGGGCACGTAGGGAGCTCTTCTGATAACTATAGGGGGGTGCATGGAGGTTATGGCTTTGGGGTGGTAAATACCGAGGGAAAATCTATCCTTGATTTCTCGTCTGCTTATGATCTTATGATAGCCAATACATGTTTTAAGAAGCGGGAGGAGCACCTCATCACATACAAGAGTGGGACAACATGCTCTCAGATCGATTTCTTCCTCTTTAGGAAAGGAGATCGAAAGAGTTGTATGGACTGTAAAGCCATACCTGGAGAGAGCTTGACTACCCAACATAGAGTCCTTGTAATGGATATACGAGTTAAGGGGAAAGTGAAGAGAAGGGGCCAAGGTAAGGTTTCAAGGATTAGATGGTGGCATTTGAAGGGTGAAAAACAAAGGATCTTTCAACACAAGGTGCTGGAGGGTGGGTTTTGGGAGGCAAACGGAAGCGCAAATGATATGTGGGACAAGGCGGCCGAGGGGATCAGGAAGATAGCTAAAGAGACGCTGGGTGAATCGAGAGGATGTGGACATAGGGATAAAGAATCTTGGTGGTGGGATGATAGTGTACAAGATAAAGTTAAGGTAAAAAGGAAATGCTTTAAAGCTTGGTCTTTATGTAAGAATGCGGAAAATTGGGAATCTTACAAAGAAGCAAAGAAAGAGACTAAGAAGGCGGTGAGTGAGTCGAGGACTAAAGCTTTTGATGGATTATACAAATCTTTAGGCACCAAAGCTGGGGAAAAAGCTATTTACCGACTTGCTAAGGGTCGAGAAAGGAAGACAAAAGACTTGGATCAAGTGAGATGCATCAAGGACGAAGAAGGTAATGTCCTGGTTAAAGAACAAGACATACAAGAGAGATGGAAGGACTATTTTCACAAATTATTTAATGAAGGTTATGAGATTTTAGCATGTGGAGATGAGCTGAACATGCGAGAGGATGACCAAAATTGCACCTTTTATCGCAGAATTCAAGAAAAGGAAGTGAAAGAAGCATTGAAACGAATGGATAGTGGTAAAGCAGTTGGGCCAGATAGTATACCTATTGAGGTTTGGAAGGGTCTAGGTGATAAAGGCACTGGTTGGCTCACAAGGTTTTTCAACGAGATATTGAGGTCAAAGAAGATGCCGGAAGAATGGAGGAGAAGCACCCTAATACCGATTTATAAGAATAAGGGGGATATACAAAGCTGCGCCAATTACAGGGGGATTAAACTCATGAGTCATACTATGAAGTTATGGGAAAGGGTGATTGAGCGGAGACTAAGAAAAGAAACCAACATTTTAGATAATCAATTTGGTTTTATGCCCGGAAGGTCGACCATGGAAGCAATCTACTTGTTGCGGCGTTTGATGGAGCAATATCGGAGGGATCAAAAGGACCTACACATGGTTTTCATTGACTTGGAGAAGGCGTACGATAGGGTACCCAGAGAGATTTTGTGGAAAGCTCTGGAGAAGAAAGGGGTTAGAATTGCCTATATTCGTGTTATCAAGGACATGTATGAAGGAGCTATGACTAGTGTGAGAGCACATAGTGGGTCCACAGAAGATTTTCCTATAACTATAGGACTACACCAAGGGTCAGCTTTGAGCCCTTATCTGTTTACCTTGGTCTTAGATGTACTCACGGAACACATTCAAGAGCCAGCACCGCGATGTATGCTGTTTGCAGATGATATTGTCCTAGTGGGTGAGTCCAGAGAAGAGCTAAATGGGAAGGTGGAAACTTGGAGACAAAATTTAGAAGCGCATGGCTTTCGTTTAAGCAGAAGTAAGACAGAATATATGGAGTGCAAGTTCAGTAAAAGGCGGAGCACTACTAACTTAGAGGTAAAAGTTGGGGACAATGTCATACCACAAGTTACTCGGTTTAAGTATCTTGGATCCATTATACAAGAAGATGGGGAGATAGAGGGAGATGTAAACCACCGGATTCAAGCAGGATGGTTGAAATGGAGGAAAACTTCGGGTGTGTTATGTGATAAAAAGGTACCACTCAAGTTAAAAGGAAAATTCTATCGTACCGCGGTTAGACCAGCGATGTTGTATGGGACTGAGTGTTGGGCGGTCAAAAGCCAACACGAGAATAAACTAAGTGTAGCTGAGATGAGAATGTTGAGATGGATGAGTGGCAAGACTAGGAAAGATAAGATCAGGAATGTTACCATCAGAGAGGGAGTTGGGGTGGCACCTATTCCAGAAAAGATGGTTGAATCTCGACTTAGATGGTTTGGGCATGTATGGAGGAGACCTGTAGATGCCGTGGTAAGGAGAGTTGATCATATGGAGGGAAGCCTAGTTGTTAGAGGCAGAGGAAGACCTAGAAAAACTATAGGTGAAACTATTAAGAAGGATTTTGAGGTGAATGGTTTCACTATAGATATGATTCACGACAGACCACTATGGCGTCGTTTGATCCATGTAGCCGACCCCACCTAGTGGGATAAAGGCTTGTTGTTGTTGTTGTTGTTGTTGTTGTTGTTTTATATGACTGAGGCACGATTGTTTATTTTTGTCAACTTAAAGGATTAGTGAATCTCATTGGTATAGTAGAAACTTGAGGGGATTTTTTTTTTCTCAAAATTTGCTAACGTTCGAAAATAATTTAGACTTCTGGTCCATCCTTGTGGCGAGTTTTGTTTGTGGAGATTTTATTGGGTAGGGTATTACAGGGTAGAAGTAAGACTATTGGATGAAAAGGGATAGTGTTTAACTTGTCCCTCAAGTTTATAAATTGGGTTAATTTTATTTGATTAATGCATTATCTTATTATTAGTGTTTGGTGCTGTTTCAAATAAGTGTGGTGCAAGAATGAACAATATGAAATTTTACGAAGTTAAGTGAAATCTTAGAAAAAGAGACAAGACAATTTGTAGTTATTAAAAGAACATAATCTACAAGATGCTGTTAAATTCGTGAGATTAATATACAACATTTAGCAAATTTATATTAACAATGGACAAATCTACTATTTCTAAAATAGGCGAACAATTTTCACAATTCAAGTTTGTAGTAGCATGTTAGAGCTGCGAACTCAACTGATTTTTTGTTAGAACGGTTTGTTTTCTTATCATGGAAACTTCCATATGCCAAGCAATATTTTTTGGTAGTTTCCCTATCATTTTTGTTGGAAGTCAAGATTTTATTATTTATGGCAGTAGATTGGTTATGAAACTTATTTTAGTCATGGTATTGTTTTATTATCTTTGGTAACACACCATAGATAGGAGATTTATTAATTTAGTCAGACCTTAATTATTTATTTCCTTTTTTCCCCCCTTTGGTATACACACTTGTGGATACTTGTAATCACACAACTATAACAATAGTAATCTTTACAATTTCATATGCTAAAATTCCACATTTCGTATTTTACCTTTTCGTCTAAAATGGTTCTCAAAATTGCAGCCTGATCGAGTAATGGAATTCTGCGACAACAACGATCTTCAATTAATTGTACGAGCACATGAATGTGTTATGGATGGCTTCGAGCGTTTTGCGCAGGGCCATCTGATTACCCTTTTCTCAGCCACCAACTATTGTGGTACGCCATATTTGGCTTCTACTTATTTATTCAAAGTTCTTTCTAGGAGATGATTCTACATGCCTTGTGGCATTCACTATATTTCATCTTTTATCCGATTTTTGTTCTCTCCCTCTTTCTCTCTCTAGGTACTGCAAACAATGCCGGTGCAATCTTAGTATTGGGTAGAGACCTTGTAGTTGTTCCAAAACTCATCCATCCATTGCCACCTGCGATTTCATCACCTGAAACCTCACCAGAGCGCCACATCGAGGATACGTGGATGCAGGTACCACTGCTTTCTCAATACTTTTGTCTTGTACTCCCAAAGTCTCAAATTGATAGTCCCAGTTTACTTTTCGAGATTTCTCAAATTAACATTCTCATTTCATTTTTGGGACTTAACCAATGTACTAGATCTCATGATAGAAAATAGGTTTTTGTACTTGACCATTGATTAAGTTGAAATTAGTGTTTTCTTACTAAAGGCAAAGTGGGACTCTCAATTTGAGACGGAGGGAGCAAGATATTGTTTCATTCATATTTGGGCGTATTTGATGGGCTGCTTTTTCCATTTACACCAAATTAAAATCTTTTGTGGTGCTTGTACCCATCGTTTTCATGGAAGCAAATTTCATGGGAGTTCCTCCCACTCAAACAAGAAATTAAATTCCACGGAAATTGTTGCTCTGATTCCAAGGAGAAGTTGGCTTTTAGTTTACAATCTTTAATGGTGTTCGATTGGCTCCATAGATTTCGTATAATGACAATCAAGCATCTTTTAAATGACATTTTCTCCATATCCAATTGCTAGCAGTTCAGTTATTTTTGCTTGCTTGCAGTCAAACCCATCCCTAGGGCTTTTGATTGACTTGTCGGAAAAGAACATACTTTCATGGAATTGTTTTGTAGGAAACAATTTTCAATGAAAAATAAAAACAAAGGATGGGGGTGATTCTTGAATTACGTGAAAAACAAGAAATTAAGTTACAAATTGTACGATGAAAATTAATTCCATGGAGGATTATACAAATTTTTTTTTTTGATCAGAAACGAAAACTTATATTGATAAGAAACATCAATAAAAGAAAGAAAGCAGTCAATAGAGGTCGAGGAGACCACTGAAGACAGCAAGACAAAAGCACAAAAAGAACATAAAAAATATCAAGCCTCACAACATACTACTATTCCTAAGGCCCCTATAACAATAAAAAATATCCCACAAAAAGAACTATCCCAAAACCGCTGCCCAGTCCCATGAATAGTTGTAATTGAAAATGCTCCACAGGCATTGGACGAGTAAGCCCATAGTGATGCCAACGCCTTAACTCTACTCCATAGCTCATCTACATTCGCCTCCTTGTCCTCGAAAATTGTTGAAAATTATACAATTAATTAATTAAACATCACCAAAGATGAAAATTATGACTTTGGAGCATTTCCACGGTAAAGAAGTGCAATTGAACACACCCTTAAGGTGTTCTTTAGCTTTCATCGGTTTGATATTTTTGTTTTGTGGCCCATGTTCGTGTTTGATTAGGAGCTTAATGCAAATAGACCACCAACACCAACTAGGGGTCGTCCTCAAGTTACAAACGACCGGGGTTCTCTTGCTTGGATTTAGAGTGGAGTTCATTTCAACATCATATCTCTACACCCAATCAGACCTTATGCTAGCAACTCGAATTGCTCTCAAATCTTTTGTATATAGCGTGAAGCCAAAACGGGAATGTGCAATTTTTATTACCTGTTGGAAGATTCGAAGGCCTTTTGGTACATTTGGTATCACAAAACAGTCAGTATAAAGCCTCTGGACAATAAATATGTGAGTTCGAAATCAATGATGGAGGCTGCAGCAGGTAGTTAAAGAGCCACTTGGGTCCATTGCCCTTTCTTTGTACATTGAGAGCTACAGGCAGGTAGGAGAGTGTTACAGTATCGGTTTGTTTCTTCAATTCTCCGGATGGGGAGGTGTTAGTGGTGGTGGGTATTTTTCTTAGGTAGTTTTTAATATAATTTTTGTACTTCCATTTTGTTTTATCCTCTCTATATCTCTCTGTCCCACTTTTTTTTGACTGCCAGTTATCTTAGAAGGACGCGAGGTATCCTATATTTGTTAGTGGTGAGATATATGATGTTAAAATCTTTATTGAGAATTCATGTATGATAGAGGGCTCTTTCTTGGTGTAATTTGTGCTTTACTTTGTACAATGCAACTTTTTGGCGTGAATATAAGAAGCCGTTTTGTATAAATTTTTGTTTTATACGTTTGCCCGAAATTACTAGGAACAAACTAAACAATTACGTTGCCAAGGATATAATTTGGTATCTTATGAACAAATGATATAAAAAAACAATTGATTTGTGTGAAAAATTGGAAAAAAAGTTTGAGATATGTTGTGATATAAACTATTAGTTGGAAAATAAGTTGTGTAAAAGGCCCACCTTTTCAACCGGTTGCCGGTGTACTTAAATTAAACATGTGATCCAAACTGTAGGTAAAGTTCACATTAAACTTGCCGTTTTGTCAGATGGGGGGCATTTTACTTATGAAAATTAAGAAAAAGTTATTGATGGGTGTAAAATGATAATGATGACAATAATAATGATGAGATGATGATAATAACAACAATAATAATATAATCATCTAAAATTACAGAAGATAAGGGGCAATGAAGACAAACGAAAAAAAATAGATTAGTGAGGATAATAAGAACGAACAGAATAGAAGGTCTGTATGCCGGTGAGAAGCAGCAGCACAATGGCAGCAATGACTGACATAGTTTTCCACATATCTTTAAAGTAGTCAGTTTTCAAACTTGCTGCAGAATTCTGCCACCAGAGTTGAATGGATGCTTTACCTTGGCGGAATTTACTCCAGTATCGACTTCGACTAAAGTTCAAGCCCCATACATCCACTTCTTCACACAGATCACTGAAATAGAAGTCTTTCTGATCAATTCCAGCGCAGATACTGCGGAAGTATGTCAAAATATTTTCACTGCAGTCCGACTCTAGCTGCAGTATCTGTTTCTCCTTAAGTAATTCAATATCTTCTGTATAGCGAATAAGGCTTCCCAGTAGCTTGACGTATGCTATCACGTGATTTGTACGTGCAACTTTGCATTGCTCAAAAGCAACAAAATTCCTCTAAGGTTATTTTCTATTTCACCTAGTGGAAATGCGGGGAGTTCCAGTACTTTATTCTGCTTGTCAAAGACTACGTTGAGGAATCCTCCTCCACTCGAAGCCCTTTTGAAAGACAACCCTCCGTCAGAGAGTTCAATTGCAGAATACAAAAATCCCGACTTCTTGCTACGAGCTATTTCGCTGCATATGGTATCAAACCTGGGGCAGTAATAGTTATGCAAGATTTCAAGTAAGTGCGAGCTATTTTCTTCCACTACTCTTTCTTGGCTAATATCCACGCGTGCTTCGACTTGTTCCGAATCAGAAACCAAGCCAAAGAAATAGGGAGTATAGCCAATAATCCACGAGGGTCGTTTAGTAGGATCAATGATTTTAAGCAAACTCTGAAGAACAGGTAAGCGAATCTGGTTCTCGAGTAGAACTAGATCGCGCTGCACGTTTCTCAACATCATATCATCATCTAATAGTGGATCCTTATCTTCTATGCATTTTATCTTCTCCTTATATTCAGACTTCCTCAAGAATAGTTCGAGTATGAAACAACCATCGACTAGGAGTATCTTTGCCAGGTCATATGGGTCTAAGGTAATTGGAACACAAGAATAGCACCAGCGGACTTCTGAACTCAGATATAGTATGGCTTTGCTGCATTTTTTTAGTGCTCCTGGGTCTTCACATCTTTGAAGAAATGATGCGGCGTACTTCCATTTCAGGTTTTCCATATTTTGATGGTCATGATTCTGTTTGTGAATTGGTCCAATTGAGATAGTGCGTGAACTATAGCAATCCTCGTTCCGTTTCCGGATTTTAACCAGAACTTCACAATTCACAAATACTCCTTCTGGGAGGATTTCTTCCCTGTAATCCTAGTTTTCCTTCTATATCAAGGACCACGTTTTCAATCATCGTATGGTATGGCATGTTCCCTCCATACACAGCAAATTACGGAAAAGAGAGAAGAAACTGAGCAATTGAGGGAAACACGATGAAAAGATAAAGCCAAACAAACAAATTGATAATACATTTTCTTTTTGATTTGGATAGTAGTAGCTTCTTAGATTAAAAGTTGGGCTATAATTGCTTTAGCGGATGCCTTATATTTTATTGTGCAGCTTGTTTTGTTTTGTTTCTATTTTTTTAGTAATATAATTGTTTGGTTTCCTATCAAAAGAAAATTACAACTCAAATTTTTAAAAATCTATTAAGGTCCCAACCGCCCTATCCGCCACTATTTGTCCTTCCTTTTGGTCATGGTGAGCTTTCTCGAATAGTACCGATCGATCTTGGATGGAGATTTAACTCAAGTTTATATATGCAAATCTGTAGTTGCAACTCAATTAGAGTATCTGCCTCTTTTTTTTGGACCTTTGTGGTTTGTTGATTTGTGCGAGAATTTAAAATGAGATCCTTATTTACTTAATTATATAAATAATTATATTAAAATAATTTATAACATTTTTTTTAAAGATTAAAAGCATGTAACACACAAAAAAAGTTATAAAATATATTAAACCCAAAAGAAAGAATAGAGAAAGAATAAAGTTTTTTTTTCTACAAAAGGGAAAAGAATTTAATGGGTATTCAAAAATAGTTGGGAAGAGAGAGAAAGTAGAAGAGGTATAAAGGGCGTCGATTAGCAGTGGAATAGTGCGAAATGTTATTTGTAACCACTTAAAATATCCCACAATTTAGTAAATGGTCTTTGATATATATATATATCGGTAAATACATGGAAAGAATGAACTTTACTTACAACTTGAGCTAGTCATTTTAAGAAAAAAATGGTCCACGTCATGTGTGGATATTGTGAGTCGAGTCTGTATACGATTATTCAAGAAGAGAGAGAGAGAGAGAGAGAGAGAGAGAGAGAGATACCTTCCATGGTGCCGGAATCAGAGGGTCAGAGGCTATATATATATACGGTGGAATGAGTGAGACGAGATGTTGAGAAACAAGAAAAACCCGAGAGAGAGCGGATTTGAGATATTAGCATGAAAGAAGAAAGAGCACTTGTCCCAAATTTATAGGGCGTGTTTTAATTTTGTAAGATTGATAATTTTATAAGAGGGGCGGCTTGTATTATTAATTGTAACTTCTTGACCATTTTTAGACACTGACAATTTTAAAATAAGGCCTCTCTTATAAATAAATAAATAAATATTTTTTTTTTATTTCAGCGTAAATAATTTATATTCCATCATCCATTTTTAGAAACTGAGCGAAATTTCAAACCTACTATCATGCCTTATCAAATTATGAGTACAATGTTATTTGCTTTTCGCTTAAATTTATTTGCCTAAATTTCATCCCTAACTTTCTCATATTTTAAGAGAAAATTATTTAATGTCATTGCTTTGATGACTTCTTTTAGAGAAATATAATTGCTTATTAGGTTTCTAGGAAATAATATAATTGCTTAATTAAGTTTCTAGGAAATAAAAATTTAATTTTTAATAAAGTTTTTAGGAAATAAAAATTTAGGGAAGACGAATATCACAATATTGAAAACTTAAATCTTTCAAATTATTTATCAAAGGATAATATGATTTTCTTAATTAAGTTTATAGGAAATAAGATCTAAGGAAGATCAAGATAACAATATTGGGAATACAAATCTTAAGGTAAATTAATAAATTATTAATTTATCGATAAATCAAAACATTTTTTAATTATAAAATTGGCCGGTCCCGACTTTATTAATTTATAGAGTTTTATTGTATATGCAATTATTCAATTTGGTTCGGTTCGGTTTTACACCAATATACCCCAAAACCGAACCAAACTTATATGGTGCGGTTCGATTTCTTAGTTTCAATTGTTTTTTCAATTTAGTTGTTAACAGATCAGTTTAAATAAGTATAATTCGATTGTTCGATTTTCGAATTCATCACAATCCCTCTAAATTAGGCGGATGGGTCAGTGGGTTGGTAGAGCAAGAAGAATAACAAAATAAAATAAAATAAGGTAGTTGATAAGTTGCTCTCTGTCCATTCTTTATATATATATATATATATTATGAAATTTTGGAACTAACGGGGTTTATTTTCTACGTAACAACCTCAACTATGGCATTAAGCTCTTACGTTTTGATTTTGAAAGATTATAATATATTGCATGGACCCGTGAGAAAGAGAGGGGATGGCTTGTGTATAAATTATCGTACCAACATTGATGTGAAATATATATATATATATATATATATATATATTTTCACTAGGGTTTTTCTATACCACATTAAATACAATAATAATTTCCGCTCACTAATTTGAGACTACTAGCTTAATATCTCTTCGCAGATCTGAGCTTGCCACTGGACACAATAATTTTGTACTTTTCGAATTTGAATTAAACTCAGGATGTTCCCAAACTATTCGCCCCAAAAATATCCGGTAATAAAAAAAAACTACTATACTACCTCTTGTATTATTGTTGCCAAACTTCAGCCTCTTAAAAGCATACAATTATTGTTGATGTCAATGTGAGAATAATGACGAAGAGTCGAAGACAATGATGACCGTAATATAAGCATTAACGTATGAGAGATATTATTGACAACCTAATAATTTATTGTCCAAGTAATTTCACATAAATTTAAACATAATAAAAATGAGAACGTTTCTGAAAGTAATATAAGCATTATGTAAATGTATTAAATGAAACTTAATTCTGTGTTGAAAATAGAAACGTGATTTTGTAATTAATTAAAAAATATTTAATAAAAAACCACTTTTCAAAAAAAAAAAAGAGCCTCTTTTCAAAACATCTGTTTCCTTCAGATTGGCAGGTGGGTCAATAGGTTGGCAGGAGCAAGAAGAATAAATAAAATAAAATAAGTTAGTTGATAAATTGTTGTTTAATTTTCCATTCTTTATTATGAATGTGTCCAATTTTGAATTATTTGAGTTTAATTTCCATATAACAATCTAAAGTTTGGCATTAAGCTCTTACATACGTTTTGACCTTCTTCTAGATTAACAGGGTGAGTTTGGATTTTTAATGATTGATAATTTCATGGATCCATGAGAAAGAGAGAGCTGAGGGGTTGTGTATAAATTATGGTGTGAACATTAATGTGAAACAAATAATAATCCATGAGAAAGAGAGAGCTGAGGGGTTGTGTATAAATTATGGTGTGAACATTAATGTGAAACAAATTATTATTATTATTATTATTATTAATATCCATACCACATTAAATGCTGGACTAATTCTCACTTGTAAATCTGTACTTGCCGTTTTATCCCCACTCATGAATTTGAGCTGACCTCTGCATGGCCATATCCAGCGGTGGACAAACCATTAGATCACATCTTTTGGTTATTGATGCAAAACTTCAACAACTCTTAAAGCATACAATTGTTAATTTCTACGACGACATTAATGATGACCATAATATAAGCATAAATGTATTGAAAATATTACTGCCAAAATAATAGTTTTTTGTCGAAATAATTTTAGTATATAGTTAGTAAAATGGACTATAACAACCACATGATGTCACATGGCACACTTTCAATGCGCCTTCATAATTAGCCGCGCCGCCCACTCTCTACCAATGGTTTATTTCTCTTGATTCAAACGGCACAGCTGTTGAAGGCTTATATAATCCATGCAATTGCAAGGTTTAATTTTAAGCCCATTGCTCGCGCTGATAATATATATATATATATATTGTGAAAGTGAAGTATAAAGGTGCAAAATTGTAAGATAAAAAACTTGACACAGGTTATCGATTCCACTTAAATGACTTTTAGTTTTATATAATATTAGATTATGAATTCGACTCCTATAATTTCTTTCTAATTACTCTCATCTCTCATCAAACGATCTCTAATTACCTCTTTCTCAAAGTATACAAAAAAATAATTTTTGTTCAAAATTTTAATAAAGATAGTAAATACATTGAGTTAATGAATTATAAACTTACTGTATATTTATGAATAGATTTATGAGAATTTATTATTTTGTAATATAAAATTTTATGAGGCTTTATTAGGTTAATTACATGATTTGTGATGGTTAAATTTTCTTTAGACTTATTTCTACTATATAAAGAGCTTCTCAATGAGAGAAAAAATTATCTAATAACCGTCCTTCTCTCAATTTTTTTATATTTCCTTTTCTAATTGTCATGAATTTTATGTCTATTTTAGATGTGCATATAAAGGAGACGAAGAGCTCAGATTTAAATTTTTAGTTAATTTTCTTGCAGTTTTCGGTACTTACATTTTACGAATTTGATGACAGTATAGGAGGATGTTTTGATCCAAATTACTTTTGTCTTCAATGTAAATTATGAGATATTTTTTTTGCTCATACAAGTGGTGAATAAGAACAGGGGGTTTGAGGGGACGGAGATATCGGTTGGGGGACTCGAATGGTCATAGTTTTGAAAAATAAAATTGTAAGATATTTTTTATGGTGTATCACATTTCTTTGTTGAAACATGATTAATGCATTAGAAAAAAAATATAAATTCTTAAACATAAGAATCAGGCACAAACCTATCACTTTCTATTATTTTTGCAATTTGCCCTTTGAATTTTTTCGTTTAATTATCTATCATATTTATATAAATAGCATGTGCATCGCGTAGACCGCAAATTAATTTGTCATCTTATTATCAATCAAATCCTTATTAATTAACTTACTATTATTTAGTTCGTTCTTAAAACAAAAAGCACCATCACCCCTTTGCTTTGTATCAATCCCCGTCTCACAAACCACAGACTATTCCCTTTTCTATCATTACTGAGTTTACTAACATTTTTTTAATATATGGTGTCAAGTATATAAAGTCTGGACACTTGTTTAAGTCTTAACCGCTGCAAGCAACATCTGTTACTTGTTTTACCTTAGTTTAAAAATAATAAAGATGAGGTGGCTTCCGGCAATAATATAAACAACTTTTGTGTTAAAAATAGAAATCTGTTTTGAAAATAATTAAAAAGTATTTAATAAAAAACCTATTCTCAAAACATCCATTTCATCCAGATTGACTGGTGGGTTGGCAGGAGAAAGAAAACAAAAACAAAATAAAATTGTTCTTTCCCATTCTTTATATATTATGACTTTGTTGAAATTTTGGAAGTAACGAAGGGTTTAGTTTTTACATAACTACCTCAATTTCGGCAATAAGCTCTTACCTTTTGACCTTCTTCTCTTTCAGATTGACAAATTGTAGCCCAACTACAAATTTTAGCCCACCCCAAAAAAATCATAAGACATGATCTACATTTCAAAACTCATGATTTGAGCAAATTTTATTTTAAATTATTGATTTCTATAAAATTAATAACATTTTCTTAAAAAATAAAAATAAAAATATCAAATAAAAAATCTTAATTAAAAACATGAAGTATAATTTAAACAAAAAGCTTTTGCTATTTTATCCTTTGGGTGTCAAAAGTTGGCAAACCCAAAATAGAGAAGTTATGCTTAATCGAAATTACAAGCTACACCACTACTGAAGTATCAAAGATACTAAGTATCCACCATAGAACCACCACAAAACCAGGAATTACATGTAGGTCAGTTCCCTTAATTAGTTAGCTTGGCTGCTAATTCAAAAGTACATCCTCCTATGTATGTGTATTCTACTAGCTTGAAGCAAATAGCAAATGATTACAAAAGAAATGCAAATCTTGAGTAAGTTGTATATATGAATTTAGACAGAGTTTTGGCTTGGAGGAAGAAGGAGATTAAATCTCCTCTTCGGGGATTATCCCTCCATATTTATAAATATAGGATAGAATTTACATTAGGGTATTTACATAAGGTAAATTAGTCTTTTTATCCCAAATATAAGAATCCCCACCTTTTTTTGGTTACAAACAAAGAATTAGAAAATCAAAGCTTTGGTCCTGTCAATACAACCTTGAATCTCAGAGTACAACATTTCCAAATTCGTCTTTGAATATTCAACTTCTGTAGCATAACATTTCCTACTAATTGAATACATTGTAGCGTAATTAAAATATATTTCTAAACCGCATGATTTGAAGGTAAGAAAAGCCATGGTACATCACAAATACCAAAAAAATAAAATTGGAAGTACATATATGTTAAAATAGAGTGTTGAAAACAATTAAATCATGGATTGGGTTTCGTTTTACAATTCGCTAAAAATAGAATTGAAGAGAATATGTATTTGCATGTATAAGTTCTTACGAATTTCAAAGAATTTCACCATAAAAGGAGTGTTTCGTTTCACCAATAGAATTCGTAAGAAGAATTTCACTCACAAATGAAGTGTATCTTTTCAGAAAGAAGGGGAACTTTGTCCAAATACATTGGACTATATGAAATTCTGGAAAGAATTGGACCCATGGCATATAAAAATGCACTACATCCTTCTATCCAATATTCATAATGATAGAGTAAATTAATTAATTGATCTACTTAGCCAATTACAAGCTTACACGTGGTTGTCCGAGTCAGCGATCGAGTCTACTGTGGCAAGGAGAGCTTGAGAGCTCTGGTTTGTCGGCCACTTAGGGGCCAAAGCTTTAGGGAGTTTGCACAATCAGCTCAACCATTGTTGTTGTGCACCGCATCCTGGAGGTTGAACACCGGAGCTTTTTCAGCGAGCTCTGGAGTTCCCTAGCTAACCACTGCGTCAGAACAAGCACAGACATCATGGGCGACTGCTGCCAGCTTTACCAGCACCACATAATCTCATTTAACTCCATTAAATGCATACCAACTGCATTAAATGCACCAGAATGCATGGAGAAGCAAGGTTAGAGTTGGTGATGACAAGGGATGGTCTTAGACCTACTCTGAGAGCTCTCTCACACGTTTCTCCCTCTGTTCTATATATGGGAAGTGTTTACTCTCCTCAATGACCAAGCAACCAAATAATAAAGCTTTTATTATAAGAGTTTTACTATAGAGCCATAAGGCGAAGAACATTGCCTAAGAGAGATACACAGAGAGATATAGCTCTAAAGCACACAGAGAGATATACAGAGATATATAGCTCTGAGTGGCTTAGAACTCTTCCAATTGTAATGTTATGAGGATATAATAGCTAGAGAGATATTGTTTGCTTGTAATTTGAACTTATTTATTATAATACAAAGCACCCCGAGCTCCTAGCTCGATTCATAAGAGGAGGACTAACCTATATCCTTATATAGGGTGAACATCCTCGATACATCTTTGTCTTATTCTTGTTAACCCATTACCACTTATTAATTATTATTCAATTATTTGACTGCATGGTCAGAAATAAACATGCTCTGGATTTTTCCACTAACAGTTTAGTGCCGTTTGTGGGAAAGACACTTTCTCTTAAAGTCACATCGCTTTCCAAGAGTTAATAACACCCAGAGTTCATTATGTCTCATACGGAACAAACTCAGCCAGACCCCTTGGTAGTAATAATGGCCTAACAGGTTGCCCCTCGAGTCCAAATTGATAGGCTCGTAGCTTAAAGAGAGTCCCCTCCAGCCTAGCGTAATAGATAGGTCAGTAGACAGGTCAGCTTCACCTCTATGTCCGCATCTACTCCTCTAGTCTCCATGAGAGTCCTAGCTATTCATAAGCTGGGAGAGTCATTGTAGGAATAGTAGGTCTAAAGTTGATCAATCCGATGTTAGATGCGAAGCCTCTAATGAGGGAACCTCCGTCAGACCTCCTCTACCTCCCTTGAGGAACCTGTATGTAAATATGGTCCGTGAAGGACACTCGGACAGAGCCACACGGCATCAAAGTGGGGGAGGATGAGGCTGACCACCCCCTCCTTCCTATTTAAGAAGCAATCACTAGACCTCGACAGTCTGTATTTAACAGGATATCCAATAAAGGATTTGTCGAAGAGGTAAAAGGGAGACTCAGGTTTGAGATGAAATTCCAGTTGGCCAACTGAAAACATTGGGGCACTCCGGGGGGAGCTCAGCGGCATCTCTGGTAAAGTACTCAGAGTCCTCATTCGTAAAGCATATTCAGACGTGCTCGATCCCAGAAAGATTTAAACTCCCAACCTTGGAGTTATATGATGGCTTGACATATCCTGTGGACCACTAGCAACAGTATGGAAACATGATTAGGCTCTAGAATGTCCCTGATGGCATCATATGCAGAGCATTCGTCACGGCCCTCAAAGGGGCAGCTCGAATGTGGTGCAACAGTTTACCTTCGGGGTCAGTTTAGAGCTCGTAGAGCTCGGCACCAGATTCATATCTCATTTCTTTAGGACGCGGAAGCAATCCAAGTGCTTCACTTACTTCTTCCTTACCAAACAGAAGTTGACAGAAAGCCTGAAGGACTTTGCCTGCCAGTTCAACCAAGAGAGCCTGATGATTAGTAATCTCAATAAAGGGGTTGTGGTGACAGCCTTTATGGAAAAGGGTCAGTTCCCCTTACTATTTGATGACCTTGGCCAGAATGGCCCCAAAAACCATATATGAGCTCTTAGACGAGATCAAAAAGCAAATCAGTGTAGAAGAGACCCTCCAAAGGCATAATTTATCAAGTTTATCAGCTCTCTTACCCTCCTCCAACCACCAAAGGGGACATAGTCCACCTTGCGGCTAAGAGAAGGAGAGCAAGAAAAGTAAGAAAGATGGGAGCATATATAGCCCGACGAAAGGCAAAACTTGACAATAATTCACTCTATTAACAGCTCCATTATGCGAGGTCTATGCCCACTTGGATCTAGGAAGGATTCCCAAGCCCAAAAATATGAAGACCTCGGAGAAAAAGAGGGACACTTCAAAATACTATCGATACCATAAGGATCATGGTCATAAGATAGATGATTGTTGGAAGTTAAAAGAAGAAATCGAAAAGCTTATCCAAAGAGGTCAGCTCCGGTAATACTTGGATAAAAAGAAAGATACTCCCCTAAGAGCCAAAGGAAAATAGCATGTCAATGAAATTTTCATGATTAAAAGAGGCTCCTCTTTCTCTGGAAATAGAAAGGGGTCTAGAAAGTCCCATACATGCAAGCACCATCTCATAACTCGAAAGTGGATTTTCTTAGTTTCAGACTTACAAAAATGGTGAAGTATGAAGCCATGAAGATCACCTTCACTGACAAAGACTTGAATGGGGTGTAATATCCCTTATAACAATCCACTAGTAGTGATAACTATGGTGGGAAATCACAATGTCCATCGCATCCTCATAGATATGGGTACTACTTCCAACCTCATGTACTATAGTGCACTTAAGGCCATGTGTCTCACCACCGAGCACTTGACCCTATCGTTGGTAACCTTGGTAGGCTTTTTTGGGGAGAAAACTAGGTCCTTAGGGACTACCAAACTTTCAGTCACCCTTGGAATAGGCCCTAAGCAGATCACAATCATGATAGAGTTCTTGATTCTCGATAAGGCCCCCACTACAATGCTATCTTGGGGAGGGGAACCCTCAATGAAATCAGAGCTTCCATGTCTACCTGCAGCTTAACCATAAGGTTCCCAACCTCCCATAGTATTGGGGAGGTCAGAGGAAACCAAGTGGAAGTTAGATATTGTCACTTTGGAGCTCTAAAGGAAGTTATATATATGTTGATATTGCAACGCTAAATCTTGAGACCGTGGCTACTGAAGAGCCGATTGCCATTTGTAGACACCTAATTCTTGACCACCGCATGAACCCAAAAAGTTCTCAAAAAGTTCACTTTAAGTTCGAAACTCACCCACACACTAAAAATTGTTTTAGGAGGGTTTGTTGGACAATAAACATACTTACTGATTGAGTTGGTCACACGACAAACCCAGCCTTGTCGCACGACAAACCCCCGAAACACAGACCAATAATTTTCTAACACATTAGTCTAACAGAAACCTTACTTCAACCATTTGTCGCACGATATATAGCCTTTTGTCGACAATATGTTGCGCGACAAGCCCTCTCCAGTACTATATATATGCCTGCACCCTCATTGGGTTTAAGGACATTATTTTTATCCTAGAAATTCTTATTATTGTATACGATTTTTTGTTTTTCAAGAGATTTCAAATTTGCTTTATATATTCGTCTAATTTATGAGGAATTCCCAAGTCCATTCTCGACACTTGAAGTGTTGTGTTTTGGAATCACATTTTTGAAAATATCCAGAGAAGAAAAGATGATATATGCTAGAGGTTTTCTCTACTGTATTATATTTTTCTCTTTTATTCTTATATATTTTTGGGAAGGTAATTAAAGTCTCTTCTAGTAACCAAATTTTATATCTGCGTACCTATTTTTTCTTAATCGTTTAAATTAAATTATTCATAATGTAGACTTTTTATATATATTGTTTTGTCCACTTTTTAGTTGGATAAACTTATTGCCAGGTTACTGATAGTTTAGTTTTCAAACATAACTCCTTTTTAAAACCCTAATAAAAGTCATTTCATAAAACAAGAAGAAGTAGAGTCATTATCATTCGGATAAAATTAAGTTTTCAAAACCCAGACTGATAAAGTTTATTTAGGAATTAAACTCAGTTATATTATGTCTTCAAATTGAACACATGCTTTTACTACTTTTCCTACTTTGTTTTTCCTTTGTTGTTATATATGTTTGTAAAGAAATATCTTTTTGATAATAAAAATGAGTTTTCCATAAAATACATTTAAAAGATAAAATATTTACAACTAAACCTTTTGAAAACTCTTGTTTTCACATCACTCATTATGCATGGTTTCTGCGAGTGTGATTTTTATCCCAAACCCTCGAAAGTATTATAAGTGAGTAGGGAGTTAGCTTGCTTGGGCCAATATAAACCGAAAGCATTTACTTCTACCTCCTTGGCCAAGTATGCCCTCGAGGTATATCAAGTGACGAGAACACTCACGTACTCAAAAAATATATCAAAAGATTCTTACACGTACCCACCCTTGGGGTATATCGCGAGTTCTTGCTAAATAGGAGGGAGCCTAAAGCTTTCATCATGCACTTATCTATGTTGCATGTAAGATCGAGTCAGAGTAAAACACATGTCAGTTAGTCGTAGGGGATGTACCACTTTACGGCTTATTATTCACACATTTTTTTATGAAACTCGAAACTTGTTTCGTTGTTTTCTCTCTTCGTGGTTCTTTTTGCAAAAAGAAGTTGCATCCTAATCTTTTTTCATCTCTGCTACATGATTTTATATACAACCCTAAGACTATATACAAGGCAATGTTCGTTTGCAATGATAAGGATGAGGCTGAAATGCTCAGAAAGAAAAAAAATATGTTTATCAATGGCCCATACACTATAAGATTGCAAGGTTGGAATCAATAAAACACATTATTGAATAAGAAAGTCTCGTTTACAAGAGGGTGGATTGAAATAGACGATCTTCCATTGTAGTGGTCGAGGAAAGACATTTTTGAAGCAATAGGAGACAAGTGTGGAGACTTATTGGAAATTGATTCAAGAACAGAGTTTTGTCACATATTTTTATTGCGAAGTGGATATGATAGCCATGATAGCAAATTTATTCCAACAGAAGTGGATATGAGAATCGATAAGAGTAGATTCACTATTAAACAGAATGCATGATCACGCTTAAACATGTCAAGGAAAAGAGTGTAGAATATACTACTAGATTTGGATGAGTTTGAACGGTGTGTGATTGAGATTGATGAAAAAGATAATAGGGTACATGAGGAATAAAGTAGTTTGAATCGGAATAACGGTGAAAGCTACGAGAGGAGCAATAAGGAGGGAGAAAGAACTGATAAGGGTGATGACAGTGACGACGACGTGATTTCAAAATAGACGAAAAAAGATCTACCTTTAAACCAAGGCTTAGTAAAAGTCATGAAAATTTTTTAAACCTTTGCACAAGGCTTAGACTATAACAGACATAATGGCAACAATTTCCTCGGGTCTAGAGTGGCAGTAAATACTAAAAGGGAGCCGGGAGTACATGATAGTAAAAAATGATGAAGCTAGGAAATTAGGATCAGTTTAAGAAGGGTGAAAATCAGGAGAGACAATGGGCCGGTTCGACTATTCAATAACAAACCTAAAGTAAGATGCATTACAGTATTAAGGGGATAATAGATTTATGTATCAATATTGATGAAGTAGGAGATGAGACAGATGCTAACAGAAATTCGGAGGGTATAGTACACAAAGAAGCTAAACTTCCCAAATATTTCATTGTAGGAAAGAACATAGATAAATTATTCAATGAAAACGAGGGCGTAGACGTACTGGTTGAGCTAGTAAAGGATTTCCAAGTTCCAAATGAGGGAAATTTACAAGCAGATGATGAGTACTTTGATATAATGATTCAGCAAGAAGGAATAGAGGAAGAAGAAAATGTATAGGATAGCGATATTGAATAGTATAGAATTGAGGAGAAAAAATTATTCGAGGAGGATAGCGATATGGGGACAAGCAACTTGTTTAAGGACCTGAATCCAACGAGCATATAGCATGTAAACTGCACCTCGATAAGTGAGCACGGCAACACAAAGGAGGCTGGAACCCCATTTTATTCTCTAAAAAATCAGCCATCACCAGCACCACTTGTCTTCCTTATTAAATTGGGTAACATCACTCTTATTTCCCCCTCCCTGTCTAATTTATGCTTGCATTTGTCTAATCTTCACAACAGGGTTCTAAGGGACAAGGGGGATGAAATGGCTGATCCTAAGTTAATCATAGACTTATGAAATGAGGCTCATGACACATCTCAATTGAACATTTACCAAGGTGAATTTGAAACTCCATTTAATCCTTCCACGGAGCTAGTCGGGGTTGACGGGGTGGATTGGTAGATGTCTTGGGTGAAGATGAGAGGATCTAAAAGCAAAAAGGGTATCAACAATGGGTCAAAAAGAAAAATGAGAAAAAAGGAGTTGAAAAATCTTGAAAGTAGTGTGAACTATGATATAATTGGTGCGGATAAAAGAGGAACGAGAGTAAGAGGTAACGGGGATTCTAAGATTCTAACTATTTTACATAAAAATTCTTAGTTGGAATGTTTGGGGGTTGGGAAGGAGGGGGAGAGAAGAGGAGGGTTGTTAGGGAGTTTTTCCGTAAAGAAAAATTGGATGTGGTTATTTTCCAAGAAATAAAAAAAGAAGAAATTAATAGACAACTTATTGGGAGTGTGTGGGGAGTTAAATTCAAATAATGGGCGTTCTTGCCATCATTGGGAAGACCGAGGGGAATTCTTATTGTTTGGGATTCTAAAGTCTTGAGAGGGTCCGAAACTCTCTTAGGAAACTTCAAAGTCTTGGTCCTCTTTCAACCAGTTAGGGGGGAGTCGATTGGTGGCTTATGGGGGTTTATTGACCTTGTAAGTCATGAGAAAGAAAAGATTTTTGGGTAGAATTAACGGGTGTGTATGGTCTTTGCGGGGATAAGTGGAGTGCCGGGGTGGGGGGATTTAAATGTGAGTGCAGTTCCTTTCGAAAAGTTAGGGGAGGCATAAATACTAGAAATATGACAGAATTTGATGCACTTATTAGAGAAATGGTGTTAAGGGATATTGCGTTAAACAATACGGATATCACTTGGTCTAACATAAGGGATCGGCTTGCATGTTCTAAGATCGATAGATTTATATTCCCTTTGGGTTGGGAAGATATGATGTAATCGGTGAGGCAAGAAGGACTAATGAGGCAAGAAGCACTAGTGAGAGCGACATCGGATCACTGTTCGATTATTCTTGATACAAATTGTTTCAAGTGGGTTCCACACCTTTCCGTTTCGAAAATATATGGTTAAAGGAAAAAAAACTTCAAAGAGTTGTTCAAAAATTTGTGGGATAGGTGTACGTGTCAAAGGTGGGAAGGACACAAATTTATGTTGAAATTAGGGGAGGTGAAAAAATAAATTAAAGTGGAACAAAGAGGTTTTTGGTGATATAAGAAAGATGCGGTATTGAGGTGTATTGGGGAGATAAATAAGAAGGAGGAATTTTTGGGATTAATTGAGAGTGAGGTGGAAAGGAAGGGATTGAAAAGAATATGGAAAGAAATAATAGTTAAGGAGGAAACCTCGTGATAACTAAAAGCAAAAGTGAAGTGAATAATTGAGTGGGATAATAACACCAAACTTTATCATAGGATAGCTAGGGGTAGGAAAGCAAACAAATTCATTAATAAGCTTGAGACTTCTAGAGGTGTTTTGCTCCATTCGAAAAAGGGAGATAGATAGTGAAATTTTAGGATGTTTTGAGATATTATAAAAAGAGAATGAGGGGCATACACTCGACATTGAAGGATTGGAATGGAAACCATTGATAGGGCGGACAGAGGGCTGCTAAAAGAGCCATTTAGAGAGGATGAGGTTAAGACAACCTTATTCCTTTCTGAAGGGGATAAAGCTCCTGGGTTGGATAGGTTTACGTTGGTAGCATTGCATCACGGGTGGGATATAATAAAGGAAGATATTATGAAGGTTTTTGGGGAATTCTTTGACTCTGGAGTTGTTAATGTGAAAACAAATGCCACTTTTATTTGTCTTATTCCGAAAAAGCTTAACTCCATCTCAATTAAGGACTTTAGACTGATTAATGTCGTGACTTCCTTGTACAAGGTATTGGCCAAAGTGCTTTCTTTGAGATTGAAAAAGGTGATATGAGGAAATACCATTGATTACTCGCAATAAGCGTTTGTGTAAGGGAGGCAAATCCTTGACTTACTCCTAATTGCCAATGAGGTCGTGGAAGAGTATAGATCAAAAAAGAAGGAAGGGGTGATATTTAAAATCAATTTCGAAAAGGCTTATGACCACATTAATTGGGATTTTTTGGATTTTGTTTTCGAGAAAAAAGGTTTTGGGGAGAAATGAAGGTGGATTAAGGGCTGCCTTTCTTCGGAAAATTTTTGGCAATTTTAAATGGCAAACCATGTGGTCATTTTGGAGCATTTAGGGGATTGCGACAATAAGATCCGCTATCTCCGTTTTTTTTAGTGAAGGATGTCCTTATGAAGAGAGCGAGTGAGAGTAAGGTGGTTAAGGGATTTGAGGTTGGGCAAAAGAAGGTAGAAGTATCTCATTTACATAAAATCTGTTTGTCGAGAGGGGGAAATTGGTATTGTTACAATCGGTCTTGGGAGCATCCTAATATACTATATTTTAGTTTTTAAAATTCCAAAAAAAGGTGAAAATATTGGAAAAAATGATGATGTTTTTTTAGGAAGGGATGGGGAAGGGAAAAGAGATCACCTAGTTAATTAGGAAGAGGTTTCGAAGTCTAAATTGAATGGGAGGTTGGGTATGGGGAATATTATCAAAAGAAACATGGCTTTGCTCGGGAAGTGGTTATGGAGATTCCCTTTGGAAAGAGATTCACTTTGGCACGCGGTTATAGAAAGTAAGTATGGGTTCCATTCTAATGGGTGGGGATGCAGGCATCGGGATCAGTGGCACTCTTCGTGCCACGTGGAAGTCTATTTATAGAGTGTGGATAGACTTTATGCAAAACATTAAATTAGTGGTGGGTGCAGGGGACAAAATTTGTTTCTGGGAGGATATATGATTAGGGAATAGTCCTTTAAAGGACCTATTTTTTAGAATTTTTAGCCCATCTTGTAATCAGAACATGAATATTCAAATGGTTTCCTTTTGGTCTCCAAACTTCTTTTAGAATCTGTTTTTTCGTAGAAATCTAAATGATAGGGAGATTTTCGAGTTTTTAGCCATAATGGAGTTGATCCAGAGTATTTCTTTGAATCAGAATTACTTTGATAAAAGATCTTGGGTGGCTCATTCATTTGGTGTTTTTTTATTTAAATTCTTTTTTGATGTCCTCACCCAATCTTCTCAGTCAGTTTCATCTTCACTGTCCAGTTTCATCTAGAAGCATGGGGTTCCTTCCAAAATTAAAGTGTTCACTTGGCTTGCTCTTAAGGGTAACGTTAACACATGTGATGTGATTCAAAAGAGGAGGCCTTTTTGGTGCTTGTCACCCTCTTGGTGTGTGATGTGCAAACAATTTGATGAAAACATAGATCATATTCTTCTTCACTGTGGTTTTTTCAGGAGGATCTGGGCAGGGTTATTTGAGGTGTTCGGGGTGGTTATTGCTATTCCTAAGAATTGTTCAGAGTTTGTAGAGTTGTAATGGCACTTTGATAGGGGTTAGAACAAAGCTAGAGTTCTTTGGAGATTTGCGATGCTAGCTGCAGCTTGAGGAGTATGGATGGAAATAAACAAAGGTTTTTTTGAAAGGAAAAACAACTTAGTTGAGGATCTATGGGAGCATATTTTATTTCTTACAGGATTATGGGCTAGGGCGTCTAGAGTTCTTGATAGTTTAGAATGTTATCTGTTTAGTATTGATTGTGCTAGTTTTTTTTCTTTTTTTAGCTAAGTGAGCCCTAAGTGTAGTGTGTGCCGTTCTAGTAGGCTGGGTTGTAGTCAGTTTAGTTGAATCCTTTTCCGCCAGTCTATTTATTTCCATGTTGCTTCTTTGATGTTTTGTTTTTCCAGTGGCAATAAAATTTATGTTTCTTATAAAAAAAATATTTTTTTGTGGCCCATGTTCGTGTTTGATTAAGAGCTTAATGCGAAAAGACCACCAACACCAACTAGGAGGGCACAAAGGACCGGGGTTCTCTTGCTTGGATTTATAGTGGAATTCATTTCAACATCATATCTTTACACCCAATCAGAGCTTATGCTACCAACTCGAATTCCTCTCAAATATTTTGTATATAGCGTGAAGCCAAAATGGGAATGTGCAATTTTTATTACTTATTGGAAGATTCAAAGGCCTTTTTGTAATACCCCGTATTTCATTTTTGAGCCAATCCTCCTCCTTATAGCTTGTTTAAGGCCAAACCTCCGTTTTAGGAGTCTATTTTTGTTATGGGACTTCTGTGGTTGAGCCAATACTTTTAATATATCATTTTAGTGATATTAAGTATGCGTGCAAGGTTAGAACGCATTTCGGGGAGCCACAGTTGAATTTAGCGGCTAACAGCGAAAAATTGAAATTTTGCTGAAGTGAGTTTTTGGCCAACTTTGGAAGGCCATAACTTCTTCATAAAAAATCCAAATGAGTCCTTGTTTATGGCCATGGTTTCATCTCATTCCCCTCTATAACTTTCGTTTGAAGGCCAGGTTGAATAGGAATCGTTTCGGGGGTCGAAATGGGCCACAAAAACTGCAATTTCTTAACCCTTTTCTTCCTCATTTAATGTTCATCTTCCTCTTTCCTTTCACCTCCATTGGTTCCATTCTTAAGAGAAGGCTAGAGAGAGAGGTGAGAGCTTACTAAAGAGAGGTTCTTGGGAGTGATTCTCTATGGTTCTTTTCTTCATCTAAGTCCATCATCATCTCCATCACCTTCTTCTCCATTTTCATCCTCCATTTCTAGGGTTCTTGAGCTCAAGGTTGGGGATTTTCGAAATTGATGCTTTTCGGCTCGATTTAATGACAAGTCTTCGAGGGATTAACCCTATAAAGGTGGAAACACTAGTACGTAACCTCAATTTTAAATTATTATGTATCGCATCTCTTAAATTAAATCAAAATGGGGGGTTTTTCATTAAAATTCGGGATTTGCTTGTGTATGGGCATTTTGGTTGATTTCCTTTGAATCTTTTGGTGGATTTATGATGTTTACAACTTCAACTTGTTAATTATATAAGAATCCCCCATCATTTGTTGTTATAGTTGAAGATGGATATGAACCCATACATGCGGATGCGATAGCGAATAATAATTTGTGATATGAATATATGTATCTATATGTTGATGGGTTTAAAGCATGTTTTGGGTTGCGATTACTCATATAAATGATAGTATCATTGTACTTGTGATTTATGATTTGTTGTTTTGATATATACATGTTATTTTAGTAATTCCATGTTTATACATGTGAATTTCATTATATGCTAGCATACACATGTGCTAATTGTTATCCACTAATGCGTGTATGCGTATACTTAGTTTATGGTTGTTTATACTATGTTATGATCTAGAAATGAGAACTTCCACTAGATATGAATTTGGTACCTTAAAAGCTATACATAATTACTCATACTGATATCATTAAGTTAAAGAGGGAATTATTTAATAAGTATTAATTTATAAAGTTGTATATGTATTGTTCTTATGATGTAGATAATATACACATGCTATTGGATTACTAATACCAAGAATTTGGTAGAAACCCGCCATTTCGATAACAACCTTGCAATGGTTTCTTGTGGATTTGATCCATAACCTTACTCCCAAAAGTTATGATAATTATATTTATGAGATACTTACTCTAATGAACAGACTAATTGCTTTATTGATAACATTCCAACAAGACAAAAGTTTGTTACAAATAGATCATTAGCCCATTAATTGGAGTTGTTTAATTCATAGATATAATCATGTGACATGTATTAGTTTCTTAATGGCATATGTATATTAGATACGTCTTTGATAGGAATTATTGTCGTTGTCATTGAGTCTATCTATCTATCTATCTACACATAGTTGGTGGGTTATATGATTTGAATAAGGATAGACGTTATGTATCTGGAGAGACTAGATGCGCCCTTGGTATGCGGAGTCATTACGAGGACACGAATTAAGAGATTTATATATATATATATATATATCTGTGTATACATGTATTTGTACTATGTATAAGTATATTCTTTGGAAGAATCCTTTTTATTGATTTCTCAGTTTAGTAAGGCACTAATGGTCCACGGGGTTGACCTAGCCATGATGGCTATATACCCTGGTCCGTGTAGAGGGACCCCATTATATTAGCGGCATACTCTATGATCCGCATAGAGGGATCCCGCTTTGGGAGCAGTATACTCTATGGTCCAGCTAGGGGGATCGCGCGAGGTGCCATACCCTGCACATCTAGGTGATTCACGGGGGGACCTAGCCTTGGGGGCTACATACCCTAGCCTTGGGGGCTTAGATTGCGATTGCTATGCACAATAGAATAAATCCTAGATGTTCGATACGAAAGAGGTGATTATGAGATGTTGTTTATAAGATTAGTGCATGCTTTTCTCTGTGATATATTCTATTATTATGACTTACTCATATTTTGACGATATATTATTTATTGTATCTTTGGGGTTGGGATAACACTTGGCGTGCATTGCATGTAACACAATTTTATTATATTTTAAGTAGAGTACTTTATATATGTAAATATATGTAGAATACGCATGTAGAGATGGTACAAGCACATGAGCATAGTTCTAATTATTTGCATTACACCATGTTGCGTGTGTTTACCAATGTGTATTTTCTTACGCAAATCTTATAGTTCCCATTAAGCCCGTGTTTGGCTCACTCTCATTTTCCAACAGTTTTACAGGTATCTCGTTGGGGCGGCACGGATACGAAATTAGAAACCTTTGATGACCCTAAATATCTGTAGTTGTCCATGGATAACATGTCCCTTACGAATTATAGATATTAGAACCATTTGATTTTATTGCATCATTAATTTGTATTAAATGCTATTCATAAGTGTTGTAAAGGCCATTTAATTATTTTTGGGATCTCGTTGGAGGGATTGGTATATATAAATATTGAAGTATTAGATTTGTGTAGATTGCAAACCATTATAGATGTGAATTTCATTCTCTAGTTAAACTTTATTTTCTTATTTACAGGTTTGGTTTTATTGAAAATACGGACTTCCCATGTCAAAATTTTCTAAAAATATGGCCTTATATATATATAATTTCCCATTATCACAGTTCCAAATCATGTACATTAAATCCGTTATCGCGTACGGCACCGTGATTAACCCGGTTCCGGAAGCCTAAACCTCCTAACGGAATTCCGGGCATCACACTTTTGGTACATTTGGTATCACAAAACAGTCTGTTGGAGTTTTTGTGTATTTAAAGAAAAATAAAACCAAGACAAGGTGATTTAATGTGATGTGATGGTTGATGTGATGTTATCCCAAGTCCCACATAGGAGAGATATAAAACCTTTCATGGGTTTATATATGGAAGAATTTGCTTAAGGGCTTGAGCCCTTTGGGCATTAGACTTTTGTGCTATTGGGTGAGGACTTGGATGAATGTGGTTCACCACACGCGCGCCGACCGACCGACCGGCCCGGCCCGGCCCGGCCCGGTCTCGGTCTCGGGCTCGGGCTTTGGGCTTGTGTAGTGTATTATCTTTTTATACAAAATACATTTAAAGAATTTTATTTATTAAAAATAAAATAAATTTATAAAGAACTAGCTCCCTCATTTTCCTCCATGATTTACGCCAACATGTCCCTTGATTCCCTCCGGATTTTCCTCAAAGCTGTTTTTGGCTCCTACTTTATCCCTTAATAACGGATCTAATTTTGGACAAGAAAATCAACTTTCTACAAAAAGGAAACCAGAGAGCCTATCTATCTGTCTGCAAATATTTTCCTTCAGAAAGAGATTTTTCGGTGAAAAATTTTTTTAGCCTCCGGCAGTAGAAAATATTCCGATCCCGAGCAATTAAAAGAGTGTTATTGTCGAGCGATCGAAAACGTGCACATCGATCGTACAGAGAGTTTCTGGGCTGTTTCATCCTGGGGACGGCGTGGCATATTCAGAACTGCTAGCACAATTCCGGGCAGAGCCGCGAAACGTCTTAAAGAGAGCGACTTAGTCCGCGACTCAACCCGGTGTACTCTCTACCTTATCTATTTTAGATTCAGCAGTTCATCATATTTCCCAACAATTTTAAGACGTTTTCTATTCTGCTATTTTTTGTATAACTGTTGTCATGGCTAATGAACATAATCAAGCTGCTGCTTCTGGCTCATTGAATCAACCCTTTAAATTTGAGGGTCTGCACTTTAGGAGGTGGAAACAAAAAATGTTTTTTTACTTAACTCTTAAGAAGGTGGAATCTACTTGTGTTTCTGAAAAACCCACCTTCCTTAATCCGATTTCTGAGGCAGATCATAAGACTCTCAAAACTTGGGAAGACAATGATTAT
This sequence comes from Lonicera japonica, assembly GCA_021464415.1. Classification (NCBI taxonomy): domain Eukaryota; kingdom Viridiplantae; phylum Streptophyta; class Magnoliopsida; order Dipsacales; family Caprifoliaceae; genus Lonicera; species Lonicera japonica. The sequence goes on from CM038464.1 coordinate 88,146,114, forward strand.
GCTTGCAGAAATCTGATCTTGAATGCTCTTCACGATGAGCTTTATGATGTTTACCTCCCGTGCAAATCCGCAAAAGAAATTTGGGATTCACTTCAAAAGAAATATGACACCGAAGAGGCTGGGTCTAAAAAATACGCTGTCAGTCGTTATCTGAAATATCAGATGACGGACGACAAGTCTATTGTTACACAGTCTCACGAACTTCAGAAAATTGCACATGAGATTATTTCTGAAGGGATGAAATTTGATGAGCAGTTTCAAGTGGCAGTTCTGATTGATAAATTACCCCCTGGATGGAAAGATTTCAAAAATAGTTTGCGTCACAAATCTAAAGAGTTTTCATTTGAAAGTTTGATTACTAAATTCAGGATTGAGGAGGAAAACCGTAAGCAAGATCGGAATGATGAGGTTCTGGTTGTTTTTAACAAAAATCAGAACCGTAACCAAAATCAGAATCGCTCGAACAACACCCCTCCTGCTCTAAGGCCGAACCGGAAAAATATGAAAAATCAGAATGGTGGAAATAATGCGAACCGGTACGGGAACCAGAATAGGAACAACCAAACTCAGAACCAAAACAGAAATGGCCAGGCTAATAATAATAATAATAATAATAATAATAATAATAATAATAATAATAACAGTGTGTTCTCTTGTTATCACTGTGGAAAGCCTGGTCATATGGCAAGAAATTGTCGAAACAAACGCCGAGTTCCTCAGGCGAATGTTACTGAAGAAGAGCCCTTAGTGGCTATGATAACAGAAATTAATCTGGTATCGGGTTCTGAAGGTTGGTGGGTAGATACTGGCGCCTCTCGTCATGTCTGCCATGATCGTGCTCTATTTAAGACCTATTCTGATGCTGTTGATAAGAAAGTGTTGTTGGGTGATTCCCACACCACTAATGTTGCCGGGACGGGTGATGTCGAGTTGAAATTCACTTCTGGAAAGACTGTCATCCTTAAGGATGTTCTGCATACTCCAGAAATTCGGAAGAATCTTGTTTCGGGTTACATCCTTAATAAAGCTGGATTTGTTCAAACTATTGGGGCAGATTTGTTTACTCTTACTAAGAATGGTGTATTTGTGGGGAAGGGGTATGCTTGTGATGGGATGTTTAAATTGAATGTTGATGCTAATAAAGTTGTTTCTAGTTCTGCTTATATGATTTGTTCATTTAATGTGTGGCATGCTAGACTTTGTCATGTTAATAAGCGCCTTATTAAGAACATGAGTAAACTGGAAATTATTCCCCCCTTATCATTAAATGATTTCGAAAAATGTGAATTCTGTAGCCAAGCAAAGATTACTAAAACACCTCACAAATCTGTTTTAAGAGAAACTGAACCTTTTGAATTAATTCATTCGGATATTTGTGAATTTGATGGTGTTTTAACGAGAAATGGAAAAAGGTATTTTATTACTTTTATTGATGATAATTTGGATTTTTCCTATATTTACCTTATGAAAAATAAAAGTGAAGCAATTGATATGTTTAAAATATTTTCTACAGAAATTGAAAATCAGTTTAATAAGAAAATAAAAAGATTTCGGAGTGATAGAGGAACCGAATATGATTCAACTGATTTTAAAAATCTCTATACTTCACTTGGTATTATTCATGAGACGACTGCTCCATATTCACCTGAAATGAATGGAAAAGCCGAAAGGAAAAATAGAACCTTTGCCGAATTAATTGTTGCTACGCTACTAAATTCGGGGGCTGCCTCACATTGGTGGGGAGAGATTTTATTAACCGTTTGTCACGTTCTTAATAGGGTGCCTAAGGTTAAATCTAATTTATCCCCCTATGAGATTTTAAATAATAAAAGGCCTAATATTTCTTATTTACGCGTTTGGGGGTGCCTTTCTTACGTACGTATTCCTGATCCTAAAAGATCTAAGCTTGCTAGTAGAGCTTATGAATGTGTTTTTATCGGATATGCTATTAATAGTAAGGCCTATAGATTTTATGATTTGAAAAATCAGGTTATTATTGAATCTAATGATGTAGATTTTTATGAAAATAAATTTCCTTTTAAATTAAAGAATAGTGGGGGTAGCTCATTACCTTCTAGCTCTAATTTACCTACTAGTACCATGCACCATGGTACATCAATTGAACCTAGGAAAAGTAAAAGAGTTAGAACCGCTAAAGATTTTGGACCTGATTTTTATGCATACACTTTAGAAGATGATCCATCCACTATTCAAGAAGCGTTATCTTCTTTAGATGCTGACCTTTGGCAAGAAGCCATTAACGATGAAATGGATTCCTTAGAATCAAATAGAACTTGGCATCTAGTAGACCTTCCTCCTGGTTGTAAAACCATAGGTTGTAAGTGGATACTTAAAAAGAAATTAAATCCTGATGGCACTGTTGACAAATACAAAGCACGTTTAGTTGTCAAGGGTTATAGACAACGTGAAAATGTAGATTTCTTTGATACTTATTCTCCCGTTACTAGAATAACATCTATACGTGTTTTGATTGCCCTAGCTTCCTTGCATGATCTTGTTGTGCATCAAATGGATGTAAAAACCGCTTTCCTTAATGGAGAATTAGAAGAAGAAATTTACATGGAACAACCTGAAGGATTCATTATTACAGGCCAAGAACAAAAAGTATGCAAATTAGATAAATCCCTTTATGGTTTGAAACAGGCTCCTAAGCAATGGCATGAGAAATTTGATGCATTGATTATTGCAAATGGATTTAGAATTAATGAAAGTGATAAATGCATTTATTATAAGACTGAGAATAATGCTTGCACTATTATATGTTTGTATGTTGATGACTTGCTTATTTTTGGTTCTAATATCCATGTAGTTAATAATGTGAAATCCATGCTATGTGAAAATTTTGATATGAAGGATTTGGGAGAAGCCAATGTAATTTTAGGGATTAAAATTACTAGGACGGAAAGGGGACTTTCTTTGGATCAATCTCATTACATTGAGAAGATTCTACGGAAATATAATTACTCAGATTGTAAACCAGCATGTACTCCATATGATCCTAGTGTGAAGTTGTTCAAGAACACTGGAGACAGTGTTAGACAAACTGAGTATGCGAGCATCATTGGTAGCCTTCGATACACTACTGATTGCACTAGGCCCGATATTGCTTATGCAGTGGGGGTACTATGCAGGTTTACTAGCAGTCCTAGTATGGAGCATTGGCATGCTATTGAGAGGGTCATGCGTTATTTAAAAAGAACCATGGACCTAAAGTTACACTATCAAAAGTTTCCCGCTGTCCTAGAAGGATATAGCGATGCTGACTGGAACACCCTGTCAGAAGATTCCAAGGCCACTAGTGGATATATCTTCAGTATTGCTGGAGGTGCGGTTTCTTGGAAATCCAAGAAACAGACCATTTTGGCCCAGTCTACGATGGAGTCAGAGATGATAGCACTAGCTGCTGCTAGTGAAGAAGCAAGTTGGCTGAGAAGCTTTCTTGCAGATACCCCTCTATGGGAGAGACCGATCCCAGCTGTCCTTATCCACTGCGATAGTACCGCGGCTATTGCAAAAGTTCAGAACCGTTACTATAACGGTAAGAAACGACAAATTCGTCGTAAACACAGCACGGTTAGAGAGTTACTCTCCAAAGGTGCTGTAAGAGTGGATTATGTGCGGTCTGAGAAAAATTTGGCTGATCCTTTGACGAAAGGACTAACGAGAGAGAAGGTGCTTAACACCTCAAAAGGGATGGGGTTAACGCCCAACGAAATTTGAGTCACTGTAATAGTAACCCAACCTATGGACTGGAGATCCCAAGAAATAGGTTCAAAGGGTAAACAACAAGTTACAAGTGATACTTTAGAAATCATGTAGTATTATCTCATCCCTATGGAGCATGATATCTTGAAGCGGTGAAAAGGTTGAGCACATGCTCTTAATGAGTTCTATAGCTCTATGTGGAGTGGGGTACCGATGCTACAAGAGTACTCTTGATAGACTCACCTATGTGAATGTGGAAGAGAGGTCGCTTCCTATGGAATTTTGGGCAAATTCTCTAGAGCATTCACTAACCGGGATATAAGCACATGGCCATAACGTGCTAGCTTTTTGGACAACACTCTTGGGGCCGGTGTGTGTTGTGATTGTCAGAGATAGAGTTCAAAACTACGAGTTACTCTAGTATAGTCTGAAACACATACACTACGTAAAGGTTCAAGTTGAAAAATACCTTTACTTATGCACTGTCCTATGTATATATGCTCGATGAAAAAAAAAAAGTTTTTCCTAAAATACAAGTGGGGGATTGTTGGAGTTTTTGTGTATTTAAAGAAAAATAAAACCAAGACAAGGTGATTTAATGTGATGTGATGGTTGATGTGATGTTATCCCAAGTCCCACATAGGAGAGATATAAAACCTTTCATGGGTTTATATATGGAAGAATTTGCTTAAGGGCTTGAGCCCTTTGGGCATTAGACTTTTGTGCTATTGGGTGAGGACTTGGATGAATGTGGTTCACCACACGCGCGCCGACCGACCGACCGGCCCGGCCCGGCCCGGCCCGGTCTCGGTCTCGGGCTCGGGCTTTGGGCTTTGTATTATCTTTTTATACAAAATACATTTAAAGAATTTTATTTATTAAAAATAAAATAAATTTATAAAGAACTAGCTCCCTCATTTTCCTCCATGATTTACGCCAACATGTCCCTTGATTCCCTCCGGATTTTCCTCAAAGCTGTTTTTGGCTCCTACTTTATCCCTTAATAACGGATCTAATTTTGGACAAGAAAATCAACTTTCTACAAAAAGGAAACCAGAGAGCCTATCTATCTGTCTGCAAATATTTTCCTTCAGAAAGAGATTTTTCGGTGAAAAATTTTTTTAGCCTCCGGCAGTAGAAAATATTCCGATCCCGAGCAATTAAAAGAGTGTTATTGTCGAGCGATCGAAAACGTGCACATCGATCGTACAGAGAGTTTCTGGGCTGTTTCATCCTGGGGACGGCGTGGCATATTCAGAACTGCTAGCACAATTCCGGGCAGAGCCGCGAAACGTCTTAAAGAGAGCGACTTAGTCCGCGACTCAACCCGGTGTACTCTCTACCTTATCTATTTTAGATTCAGCAGTTCATCATATTTCCCAACAATTTTAAGACGTTTTCTATTCTGCTATTTTTTGTATAACTGTTGTCATGGCTAATGAACATAATCAAGCTGCTGCTTCTGGCTCATTGAATCAACCCTTTAAATTTGAGGGTCTGCACTTTAGGAGGTGGAAACAAAAAATGTTTTTTTACTTAACTCTTAAGAAGGTGGAATCTACTTGTGTTTCTGAAAAAACCCACCTTCCTTAATCCGATTTCTGAGGCAGATCATAAGACTCTCAAAACTTGGGAAGACAATGATTATGCTTGCAGAAATCTGATCTTGAATGCTCTTCACGATGAGCTTTATGATGTTTACCTCCCGTGCAAATCCGCAAAAGAAATTTGGGATTCACTTCAAAAGAAATATGACACCGAAGAGGCTGGGTCTAAAAAATACGCTGTCAGTCGTTATCTGAAATATCAGATGACGGACGACAAGTCTATTGTTACACAGTCTCACGAACTTCAGAAAATTGCACATGAGATTATTTCTGAAGGGATGAAATTTGATGAGCAGTTTCAAGTGGCAGTTCTGATTGATAAATTACCCCCTGGATGGAAAGATTTCAAAAATAGTTTGCGTCACAAATCTAAAGAGTTTTCATTTGAAAGTTTGATTACTAAATTCAGGATTGAGGAGGAAAACCGTAAGCAAGATCGGAATGATGAGGTTCTGGTTGTTTTTAACAAAAATCAGAACCGTAATCAAAATCAGAATCGCTCGAACAACACCCCTCCTGCTCTAAGGCCGAACCGGAAAAATATGAAAAATCAGAATGGTGGAAATAATGCGAACCGGTACGGGAACCAGAATAGGAACAACCAAACTCAGAACCAAAACAGAAATGGCCAGGCTAATAATAATAATAATAATAATAATAATAATAATAATAATAATAATAATAACAGTGTGTTCTCTTGTTATCACTGTGGAAAGCCTGGTCATATGGCAAGAAATTGTCGAAACAAACGCCGAGTTCCTCAGGCGAATGTTACTGAAGAAGAGCCCTTAGTGGCTATGATAACAGAAATTAATCTGGTATCGGGTTCTGAAGGTTGGTGGGTAGATACTGGCGCCTCTCGTCATGTCTGCCATGATCGTGCTCTATTTAAGACCTATTCTGATGCTGTTGATAAGAAAGTGTTGTTGGGTGATTCCCACACCACTAATGTTGCCGGGACGGGTGATGTCGAGTTGAAATTCACTTCTGGAAAGACTGTCATCCTTAAGGATGTTCTGCATACTCCAGAAATTCGGAAGAATCTTGTTTCGGGTTACATCCTTAATAAAGCTGGATTTGTTCAAACTATTGGGGCAGATTTGTTTACTCTTACTAAGAATGGTGTATTTGTGGGGAAGGGGTATGCTTGTGATGGGATGTTTAAATTGAATGTTGATGCTAATAAAGTTGTTTCTAGTTCTGCTTATATGATTTGTTCATTTAATGTGTGGCATGCTAGACTTTGTCATGTTAATAAGCGCCTTATTAAGAACATGAGTAAACTGGAAATTATTCCCCCCTTATCATTAAATGATTTCGAAAAATGTGAATTCTGTAGCCAAGCAAAGATTACTAAAACACCTCACAAATCTGTTTTAAGAGAAACTGAACCTTTTGAATTAATTCATTCGGATATTTGTGAATTTGATGGTGTTTTAACGAGAAATGGAAAAAGGTATTTTATTACTTTTATTGATGATAATTTGGATTTTTCCTATATTTACCTTATGAAAAATAAAAGTGAAGCAATTGATATGTTTAAAATATTTTCTACAGAAATTGAAAATCAGTTTAATAAGAAAATAAAAAGATTTCGGAGTGATAGAGGAACCGAATATGATTCAACTGATTTTAAAAATCTCTATACTTCACTTGGTATTATTCATGAGACGACTGCTCCATATTCACCTGAAATGAATGGAAAAGCCGAAAGGAAAAATAGAACCTTTGCCGAATTAATTGTTGCTACGCTACTAAATTCGGGGGCTGCCTCACATTGGTGGGGAGAGATTTTATTAACCGTTTGTCACGTTCTTAATAGGGTGCCTAAGGTTAAATCTAATTTATCCCCCTATGAGATTTTAAATAATAAAAGGCCTAATATTTCTTATTTACGCGTTTGGGGGTGCCTTTCTTACGTACGTATTCCTGATCCTAAAAGATCTAAGCTTGCTAGTAGAGCTTATGAATGTGTTTTTATCGGATATGCTATTAATAGTAAGGCCTATAGATTTTATGATTTGAAAAATCAGGTTATTATTGAATCTAATGATGTAGATTTTTATGAAAATAAATTTCCTTTTAAATTAAAGAATAGTGGGGGTAGCTCATTACCTTCTAGCTCTAATTTACCTACTAGTACCATGCACCATGGTACATCAATTGAACCTAGGAAAAGTAAAAGAGTTAGAACCGCTAAAGATTTTGGACCTGATTTTTATGCATACACTTTAGAAGATGATCCATCCACTATTCAAGAAGCGTTATCTTCTTTAGATGCTGACCTTTGGCAAGAAGCCATTAACGATGAAATGGATTCCTTAGAATCAAATAGAACTTGGCATCTAGTAGACCTTCCTCCTGGTTGTAAAACCATAGGTTGTAAGTGGATACTTAAAAAGAAATTAAATCCTGATGGCACTGTTGACAAATACAAAGCACGTTTAGTTGTCAAGGGTTATAGACAACGTGAAAATGTAGATTTCTTTGATACTTATTCTCCCGTTACTAGAATAACATCTATACGTGTTTTGATTGCCCTAGCTTCCTTGCATGATCTTGTTGTGCATCAAATGGATGTAAAAACCGCTTTCCTTAATGGAGAATTAGAAGAAGAAATTTACATGGAACAACCTGAAGGATTCATTATTACAGGCCAAGAACAAAAAGTATGCAAATTAGATAAATCCCTTTATGGTTTGAAACAGGCTCCTAAGCAATGGCATGAGAAATTTGATGCATTGATTATTGCAAATGGATTTAGAATTAATGAAAGTGATAAATGCATTTATTATAAGACTGAGAATAATGCTTGCACTATTATATGTTTGTATGTTGATGACTTGCTTATTTTTGGTTCTAATATCCATGTAGTTAATAATGTGAAATCCATGCTATGTGAAAATTTTGATATGAAGGATTTGGGAGAAGCCAATGTAATTTTAGGGATTAAAATTACTAGGACGGAAAGGGGACTTTCTTTGGATCAATCTCATTACATTGAGAAGATTCTACGGAAATATAATTACTCAGATTGTAAACCAGCATGTACTCCATATGATCCTAGTGTGAAGTTGTTCAAGAACACTGGAGACAGTGTTAGACAAACTGAGTATGCGAGCATCATTGGTAGCCTTCGATACACTACTGATTGCACTAGGCCCGATATTGCTTATGCAGTGGGGGTACTATGCAGGTTTACTAGCAGTCCTAGTATGGAGCATTGGCATGCTATTGAGAGGGTCATGCGTTATTTAAAAAGAACCATGGACCTAAAGTTACACTATCAAAAGTTTCCCGCTGTCCTAGAAGGATATAGCGATGCTGACTGGAACACCCTGTCAGAAGATTCCAAGGCCACTAGTGGATATATCTTCAGTATTGCTGGAGGTGCGGTTTCTTGGAAATCCAAGAAACAGACCATTTTGGCCCAGTCTACGATGGAGTCAGAGATGATAGCACTAGTTGCTGCTAGTGAAGAAGCAAGTTGGCTGAGAAGCTTTCTTGCAGATACCCCTCTATGGGAGAGACCGATCCCAGCTGTCCTTATCCACTGCGATAGTACCGCGGCTATTGCAAAAGTTCAGAACCGTTACTATAACGGTAAGAAACGACAAATTCGTCGTAAACACAGCACGGTTAGAGAGTTACTCTCCAAAGGTGCTGTAAGAGTGGATTATGTGCGGTCTGAGAAAAATTTGGCTGATCCTTTGACGAAAGGACTAACGAGAGAGAAGGTGCTTAACACCTCAAAAGGGATGGGGTTAACGCCCAACGAAATTTGAGTCACTGTAATAGTAACCCAACCTATGGACTGGAGATCCCAAGAAATAGGTTCAAAGGGTAAACAACAAGTTACAAGTGATACTTTAGAAATCATGTAGTATTATCTCATCCCTATGGAGCATGATATCTTGAAGCGGTGAAAAGGTTGAGCACATGCTCTTAATGAGTTCTATAGCTCTATGTGGAGTGGGGTACCGATGCTACAAGAGTACTCTTGATAGACTCACCTATGTGAATGTGGAAGAGAGGTCGCTTCCTATGGAATTTTGGGCAAATTCTCTAGAGCATTCACTAACCGGGATATAAGCACATGGCCATAACGTGCTAGCTTTTTGGACAACACTCTTGGGGCCGGTGTGTGTTGTGATTGTCAGAGATAGAGTTCAAAACTACGAGTTACTCTAGTATAGTCTGAAACACATACACTACGTAAAGGTTCAAGTTGAAAAATACCTTTACTTATGCACTGTCCTATGTATATATGCTCGATGAAAAAAAAAAAGTTTTTCCTAAAATACAAGTGGGGGATTGTTGGAGTTTTTGTGTATTTAAAGAAAAATAAAACCAAGACAAGGTGATTTAATGTGATGTGATGGTTGATGTGATGTTATCCCAAGTCCCACATAGGAGAGATATAAAACCTTTCATGGGTTTATATATGGAAGAATTTGCTTAAGGGCTTGAGCCCTTTGGGCATTAGACTTTTGTGCTATTGGGTGAGGACTTGGATGAATGTGGTTCACCACACGCGCGCCGACCGACCGACCGGCCCGGCCCGGCCCGGCCCGGTCTCGGTCTCGGGCTTTGGGCTTTGTATTATCTTTTTATACAAAATACATTTAAAGAATTTTATTTATTAAAAATAAAATAAATTTATAAAGAACTAGCTCCCTCATTTTCCTCCATGATTTACGCCAACATGTCCCTTGATTCCCTCCGGATTTTCCTCAAAGCTGTTTTTGGCTCCTACTTTATCCCTTAATAACGGATCTAATTTTGGACAAGAAAATCAACTTTCTACAAAAAGGAAACCAGAGAGCCTATCTATCTGTCTGCAAATATTTTCCTTCAGAAAGAGATTTTTCGGTGAAAAAATTTTTTAGCCTCCGGCAGTAGAAAATATTCCGATCCCGAGCAATTAAAAGAGTGTTATTGTCGAGTGATCGAAAACGTGCACATCGATCGTACAGAGAGTTTCTGGGCTGTTTCATCCTGGGGACGGCGTGGCATATTCAGAACTGCTAGCACAATTCCGGGCAGAGCCGCGAAACGTCTTAAAGAGAGCGACTTAGTCCGCGACTCAACCCGGTGTACTCTCTACCTTATCTATTTTAGATTCAGCAGTTCATCATATTTCCCAACACAGTCAGTATAAAGCCTCTGGACAATAAACATGTGAGTTCGAAATCGATGATGGAGGCTGCAGCAGGTAGTTAAAGAGCCACTCGGGTCCATTGCCCTTTCTTTGTACATTGAGAGCTACAGGCAGGTAGAAGAGTGTTACGGTATTGGTTTGTTTCTTCAATTCTCCGGATGGGGAGGTGTTAGTGGTGGTGGGTATTTTTCTTAGGTAGTTTTTAATATAATTTTTGTACTTCCATTTTGTTTTATCCTCTCTCTATATCTCTCTGTCCCCTTTTTTTTTACTGCCAGTTATCTTAGAAGGACGCGAGGTATCCTATATATGTTAGTGGTGAGATATATAATGTTAAAATCTTTATTGAGAATTCACATGTATCATAGAGGGCTCTTTCTTGGTGTCATTTGTGCTTTACTTTGTACAATGCAACTTTTTGGTGTGAAGATAAGAAGCCGTTTTGTATAAATTTTTGTTTTATACGTTTGCCCGAAACTACTTAGAACAAACTTCTCTATCAATGTCGTGAGTTTTGGTCATATATTTTGTCAATCATGTGTTCATGCTTATATATAATTTCTGCACTTAAAAACTCGTTCTCATAGGCAAATTAAATCTTCAAAAAATAGATGCAGTTTTTAGTTCTAATGATTGATTTAAATTCAAATTCAGACTTTGGAGGTGAAAGAAAACAACTCCTTTAGTGATAAAGCATTGTTTCAACACAAGTGACGTATCTTTATTGATGTTGAATCACTGATGAATTTATAGCATTTGTGTGTAACTTTTTTCTCTTGCAACTGTAATTCTGCTTCAAAGTTCCTGTGGCTTATCTTGCTTCGTTTCATTGGTGAGATATAATCTGCAATGTGGTTGCTATATATTTGGATTCATTTTAAGAAAATTAAGAGAAAGTTATTCCAGGGTGTAAAATGATAATGATAATAATAATGATCGATGATGATAACAACGACAACAAAAACCATAATAATATAATCATCATCTAAAATTACAGAAGATAAGGGGCAACGAAAACAGACGAAAAAAATAGATTAGTGAGGATAATAAGAACGAACAGAATAAAAGGTTTGTATGCCGGTGAGAAGAAGAAGCACAATGGCAGCAATAACTGACATAGTTTTCCACATATCTTTAAAGTAGTCAGTTTTCAAACTTGCTCTAGAATTCTGCCACCAAAGTTGAATGGATGCTTTACCATGGCGGAATTTACTCCAGTATCGTCTTCGACTAAATTTCAAGGCACATTCATCCACTACTTCATACAGATCACTGAAATAGAAGTCTCTCTGATCAATTCCTGCACATATACTTCGGAAGTAAGTCAAAATATTTTCACTGCAGTCCGACTGTAGCTGCAGTATCCGTTTCTTCTTAAGTAATTCTATATCTTCTGTATGGCGAATAAGGCTTCCCAGTAGCTTGATGTATTGTATCACGTGATTTGTACGCGCAAAGTTGCATTGCTCAAAAGCAACAAAATTCCTCATAATGTTATTTTCTATTTCACCTAGGGGAAATGCGGGGAGTTCCAATACTTTACTCCACTTGTCGAAGTGTACGTTGAGGAATCCTCCTCCACTTGAAGCCCTTTGGAAAGACAACCCTCCGTCAGAGAGTTCGATTGCAGAATAGAAAAATCCCGACTTCTTGCTACCAGCTATACCCCTGCATATGATATCAGACCTGGGGCAGTAATAGTTATACAAGATTTCAAGCAAGTGCGAGCTATTTTCTTCCGCTACTATTTCTTGGCTAATATCCACGCGTGCTTCGACTTGTTCCGAATGAGAAACCAAGCCGAAGAAACAGGGAGTATAGCCAATAATCCACAAGGGTGGTTTAGTAGGATCAATGATTTTAAGCAAACACTGAAGGACACATAAAGGAATCTGGTTCTCGAGTAGAGCTAGATCGCGCCGCACGTTTCTCAACATCATATCATCATGTAATATTGGATCCGTATCCCCCATGTATGTTCCCTTCTCATATTCAGACTTCCTCAAGAATAGTTCGAGTATGAAACAACCGTCGACTAGGAATATCATTGCGAGGTCATTTAGGTCTAAGGTAATTGAATTAGAAGAATAGCAACTTCGGGCACTTGAAGTCAGATATGCTATGGCTTCGATGCATTCTGGCAATTTATCACCCAAGCCTTTAGGTCTATGAAGAAATGATGCAGCGTACGTCCATTTCAGGTCTTCCATATTTTGAAGGTCATGATTCTCCTTGTGAATTGGTCCAATTGAGATAATACGTGGAGTATAGCAATCCTCATTCCGTTTCCGGATTTTAACCGGAACCTTACAAATACTCCTTCTGGGAGTATCTCTTCCCAGTACATCTAGTTTTACGTCTATGTAATGGCGCATCTTTTCGATCATCGAGTGGTATGGCATGTTCCCTGCAAACATCTCAAATTACGGAAAAGAGAGAAGAAACTGAGTAATTGAGAGAAACTCGATGAAAAGATAAAGCTAAACTGCGAAAGAAACAAAATGACAATACATTTCTAAAATTGGTCCTTAATATACAAAAAAAAATGCACTAAAAACTTTAGGACCGCCCTTGTACATGTAAATAACAGTCGAGGACCTTAAAATATTTAAAACGGGAATTACCTCTTCATCTTTACAAAATTTTATCAAGAAATTAAAACCGAAAGTATGAATGTTCATTTTCGCCTATTGAAATTATAGACGATTGATCAACTGGACCAGCTTTTATTTTTAAAAAGGAGGCCCATTAATTACAAAGAAAGAAAATTCATCCCAAAGGATCTAAAGAGATCCGATTGGACAACTCCTAAACTAAGCCAACCCACGTGTTCTCATCTTAACCGCTTATAAATTGAATTTTTTGATGATTTTTTTTAAGATTATCTACTAATTACAAGTATCATTTACACAAAGTTTCATTAAAAATTTCATCTTAAGCATACGGAAATAGTTGTAGCATATTTATTAATACAAAACAATAATACAATTACAACTCAATTCCTTATTGGATTATGGGCTAGAGCATCGAAGATATTTGATAGTGCTGATCGTTTTCTTTTGAGTAAATTACCCTAATGGTTTTTAAACTATTAGTTTAGTGTCATTTTGGCCAGTAAACTAAAAAATATGTCACTTTGGTCATTTTGTCCACATTTTCTGTAAAGTTAGATGGAAATGAGAGGTATTTTTGTCATTTCAATTATTTTTTTTGATAAAATGAATGTAATTATATTTTTTATTAAAAACTTATTTACTTTTATTAAAAATAAAATAAAATAAAATAAAAGAAGAGAGATAGAGAAACCCAAAAGCTCCGACCACCAGCATCTTATTCTTCTTCTTCTCTCTCTACCCCTCATCTCAGACCAACCCCTCTCGCCACCTCCACCACTTCCATCTATACCCCTTTGTAACTACCACCACCATATATATATCTACCTATTTCTCTCTTATCCCCACCAACATCAACCCCCCTTCTCTATCTAGATTTGGCCCCAAAATTTTATCTGAGAGAGGAATCGATCGAAATGAGAGGAACGAAGAGAGAGTTTTTGGTCTGAGAAAAAGCAAGGAAAAGAAAGCACGGATAGAGAGAGAAGAAAATGGTGATGGTCGTTGTGGTGGCGGTGGCGGTGGCGGTGGTTGTGGTGTTGGTGTCGGTGGTGGTATACACTACTCCAATGGCGACTACTGTACCTACAAACGATCAATCAGCCAACAAAAAATTCGTCAATGCCTCACTTTGGTGGGATTCCTTCATTGTATTACTCACTGAACTCGAGCATTTATCTTTCTCCTCCTCCTACTTCCCACCTTCTATGGTAATCACACTCATTTCTCTCCAAATTATTTCACTTTACATGTGTATTGTACTATTTTGTGAATTGGAGTGATGTGTTATCGTTCGTCTAGGTGAAGAAGTTTAAAGACAAATCACCAGTGGTTTTTGGGCACCGTTTCTCTCTACATTAGGGCTTAGAAGCAGTGAGTAGTTTTAGTTAATTGCTATGTTGTCAAATTTCTCTTGCGGTGGTGGCGGCTGTGGTGTCGTCAGTGGTGGTGGTGGCGGTGATGGTGGTGTGGTGGTATATATATATAAATGTATATATGTGAGAGAAGATGTACGTATGTACGTATATGTTTGCGTTTCTCTCTTTTTAAAAGCAATGAGTGTTGTGGATGGTTGGGTTTATGGTGGGGAGGTAGGGACGTGGCTGGAAATGGAAGAAGTGGCTAGAGATGGAGGTGTGGAGATGGGTTTCTCCATCTTCATCTCTCTCTCTCTCTCTCTTATTTTCTTTTCCCTTTTTTCTTTCTTTTTATTCTATTTTATTTTTAAATTTTTTAATAAAAAATATAATTCAATTTATTTTTTTTAAAAATAATTAAAATAATAAAAATGCCCCTTATTTTCACAAATGTAAATAAAAAGGCTAAAGTAACACTTGCTAATAATTTAAAAATTAAAATGACGCATTTTTAAATTTAATAGTAAAGTAACACAATAATTTAAAAGTCATTAAAGTAGTTTATTATTTTCTTTTTGATTTGGGAGCAGTAGCTTCTTAGATTAGAAGTTGGGCTATGATGTTTGATTTATTTTTATTTTGATGTACTGGTGACAGCTGTTTTAGCAGATGCCTTATCAGCTATTGTGCAGCTTGCTTTGTTTTGTTCTATTTATATTTTTTTTAAATAATATAATTGTTTGGTTGCCAATCAAAAAATAAAATAAAATTACAACTCAAAATTTCAAAAATCTGTCAAGGGCCCAACCGCCCTATCCGCCACTATTTGTCCTTCCTTTTCGTCATGGAGAGCTTTCTCGAATAGTACCGATCGATCTTGGACGAAGATCCAACTCAAGTTTATAAATGCAAATCTGTAGTTGCAACTCAATTAGAGTATTTGCTTTCGTTTTCTTTTTCTTTCTTTTTTTTTTTTCTCTTTTTTTTTCTATTTGACATTTGTGATTTGTGGCTTTATGCGAAAATTTAAAATAAAGCGCTTATTTACTTAATTATATAAAAAATTATATTAAGATAATTTATAACACTTTTTTTTAAAGATTAAAAAAACATAACACGAAAAAAAGGGTATAAAATGTATTAAACCCAAAAGAAAGAATAAAAAAAATGAAAAGAATTTAATGGGTATTCAATAATAGTTGGGACTTGGGAGAGAGTCAAAGTAGAAGAGGCGTAAGGGCGTCGATTAGTAGTGTAGTGCGATATGTTATTTGTAACGACTTAAAATATCTTACATCGGTGGTGTAATAGAAGGTCCTCGATATATATATATATATATATATAAGTGAGAAGAATTAACCTAACTTAATACTTTCACTAATCATTTTGGGGGAAAACAGTATGCATGACGTGCGAATATTGTAGGCCAAGTTTGTATATGTTCTTAATAATAATCATGCATTTTTGTTTCAAAAATTAATCACACAAATGATGTGTGACCAGTTCATTAGATGGTAAGTAGGATCCACAATATTATTACTTAATTACCCAAATTAGTGCCTTGATTTACATCATTTGAGTCTCAATCGATCTTGAGTCCGTATACGATTATTGAAGAAAAACCAGAGAGAGAGAGAGAGATACCTTCCATGGTGCCGGAAGCAGAGGGTTCCATGGTGCCGGAAGCCATGGTGATGGTGTGGGAAGCGGAGGGTTCCATGGTGCTGGAAGCAGAGGGTTCCATGGTGCCGGAAGCAGAGGGTCAGAGGCTATATATATATTATACGGTGGAATGAGTGAGAAGAGATGTTGAGAAAGAAGAAAAACCTGAGGGAGAGTGGAGTTGAGATAGTATGAAAGAAGAAAGAGCACTTGTCCTAAATTTATAGGGCGTGTTTTAATTTTATAAGATTGATAATTTCATGCATGCGCAAGAACGACAGAGGGGCGGCTTGTATTATGTTAATTGTAATAACTAGAGCCCATCTTGACCATTTTTATACACTGACCAAAATTTTAAAATAACGCATCTCTTATAAATAAATAAATATTAATTTTGTTATATTTTTTTTTATTTCTACGAAAAGAATTTATATTCCATCATTCATGTTTAGTAACTGAGCGAAATTTTTAAGATTTATGCGAGATTTTCTCAATTCAATCATTCAATGAAACTTATTTTGATTCATCAAACAAGAATCCAAACATAAATTGAAAAATTGGAAAGATACCTTATTGATTAAATATTTTTTGAAAGATACCTTATTAATAAAATATTTTTTTAAAAGATGCCTTATTAATTAAATATTTTTTACATATATATATCCCATTTATAATATTATATGTATACAGATATATATATATATATATAAACAAAATGGTGCCCCTCTTCATTTTTTATTTTAATTGGTAGTCACTCTCACTAATTACCTCTGTCACTATAGGCCAATGCCACAACCCATTGCCAGAAACTTTGGCGATTTGGTTCGAACTATTGCGACATCACTAAAGTTTCGGCAATGGTTGCCGGAGGTCTGCGATAATTTTTATAAAGTGAAAAAAAATAATTAAAAATTCCCTCAAATTTATATTTTTAATTTCACGTAGTTTTCGAAAAAATAAGTTTTTGCTAAAAATTATATATTTAGTTGTTTGTAGATTTATTAACTAAAATCTCTATCGTTAGTTGTTTGCAAAAACAAATTTGCAGTGTCATTGATTTAGCTTAAAAATAAAATTTTACTATAAAATATGTATTTTAAGTTGTTTGTAGATTTAGTGCAAAAATACATGTGCTCTGCTCCTGTAAGGTCTCGACACTCCAAGAGTGTTCGTTGAGCTCCAATGACGTATCCGATGCTTTGGCTATGGTAGTACTGGTCCTCGGAACTCCAAAGTGGTACGTAGATGGTAGCCATGGCTGGTAATGATTTAATATTTTTTTTTTCCAAAAAACAATTCAATAGTATCTTATGTAAAGAAAGAGGAGTGTCCTTAGTTCAAAAGGAAAATGTAATTGTCTTTCCTTTGAATATAATTATGAAGGAAACCTTGAAACATAAGGCCTCATAATATAAGCATTGTATTATATTGTGTGTGGTTTTCTTTTTTATAATAAAATTGGCGCAAAACCTATTATATTGTTTTTATTAATTATTACACATATAAGTAAATTAGATAGGACTATTAGAACTTCCATTGAATTAATACTCTAAAACTCATTACAAAATACATATGAAGGGTTTTAAATTTTTTATGGAAAGTGCCACTAAAGATTATTTTGAAATGTTAGAATGCTCGATCTACTTATTGAGAAATGCCAGAGAACTTAAAAAATATCCTAAAAAGCTGTAAATAAAAATCAAAAGAAAAATTGAACTTGAAATACACATTGACAGATAAAATGAGAAATTGTTGAGATGTATTTACACTTATTTTTAGGTTATATTTTGGAATTTTTTTAGGTTAGGTAAAATTCACACATATAAAAATTTACCAAAGGCGCGCACTTACACACATTGTTTAGCAGCCCACTTACACATTTGGTGACGGAAGAGAAAAAAAGTTCAGAATTTTTTTTTTCCCGGTAAAGTTAGATTTGTTTATATATATAGGGCAGCTCGTTAAGGATAACTCTTGCTTTTATTTAAAATACAATAATTTTTTTTTAAACTAAAACAATTTTATAAATTTAATTTTGTACACCAAGAGCTATTTAAAATTATACTGTTTGTTTTGTATTTTTTCGGTGATATGTTTCAGACCGAGATACATACACAATTTCAACAACATATCACTGAAAAGGAGATATTGGCAATCAACTATCCACTCAGACATGACTTGCCGGAATTTTACTCACATGCTCAGCAATGCGTGAGTTGTATCTCTAAAACTACTTGTTAAATTGAGGTGTCCATTATAAAAAATAGTACTTCTATTTTAATGCGGTTTTGGATAAAAGTGTTATGTGTTCTTATGAAGCTTTCCTCAGGGAACACGTTAATATTTTTCATGAATATATATGTTTGTTGGTAGCTGAAATTTAACCAAACCCAATTTGAAGAGAATCTACCCAGCCTAATTGTTTGGCAACTAGAAAATATGGTTGATGAAGATGAACAATATTAACTAATTAATTTATGAATAGCAAGAAGAAATAGAAGGAAGATCATATTTGTTTATGGGTTATGGAAATTATATAAAGGGTAAACTTGAATACTACTCTAAGATAACAACTGTCTCTAACCCTGTTCACACTTGTGTAAATAGTTATTTCCTATTACCTATCTTTCAGCTCAACTGTCTTCTGCTCGTTGGCCGACCAGGATTGGCCGGTCTTCAATTAGTTTACACATTGTGGTTAGCGGTTACAAAAAATATCTTGCTCGGTCATGTAACCTCTTATCTGTAATGGAGATCGGTCTAATGATCGTGAGCTGTAAGCCGGTCATGACTTGGATTTCTCAAGGGGGGCCTGGCCAAAAGCCCATGTATAATTTTGACCTCCCACAACCATGAGCATGTGATCTCGGGTAACCTACTGGGATTAGGTGTTCGGCCTGAAGGGATGATAAACATGAAAGAGATATGTCCTAGAACTATTCATAGATTATGATTTGTACTTGGATATTTTATGCTCATTGTTATTAATAAAGTTTATTTATTATACTTTATATTCTCTTGTAAATAATATATATTAATACTACTTCATCAAGTACGTGACTTGATTGTGGGATGCTAGTAATGTTATAATAATATTATTTAGATGTCCCTAATCATGTGTCAATAACCTAGGATCACATTGATATAATGATTAGAGTATGGGTCAGCTGATGATTATGTTCCACAAGTCATGGATATGGAAATATCAAGCTGAACATACTGATACTTGTTAGGGAACAAAGTATTGGACTGACCCGCTTTGGGGACACTGCGAGGAGTGTTACATAATGTCATCAGTGATGTTCCTCATTTGTGATATCGTATTATCCTCAAACCTGAGATCGCCATAGTTACCAACATAGGGATTAGCATGTCAGGCATTATCAAACGTTGCTCTTGATCGAGTAATTATAAAGATGATGACCGAGCATACTATGAACTATGTAGAGGTATATGGTTGATTAAGATGGGATTTGTCACTCTCATATATTGAGAGAGATATCGTTGGGCCCCTTGATAAGTGTAATTAATATTTGCATGGCCATGCACACATGAGATGTCATTTGTTTTAGATTAATTATACTCAGAGATCAAGAAATAAAGATTGAACTATACAAGAATGACACTTGCCTAGTCTTGTGTTCAATCTAGATATCGATTGACAAAAGGAGTTAATATGTGGAATATCAATTTAAGGTTGTGTCGTTTTTGACCTTTATACCCTTTGGATAGTAGTAATGTTTTACTAGAGACCGCTTACTATTCGTATAATAAAACGGGCTTTTAATTATACTGCCAAAGAGTGTAAAACCTACAGGGTCGTACACCAAAACGAGTTGGATCAAAACGAGTTGGATCAAAACGAATTAAAACGGGCCAAGTTGGACTTGGGCCCAGTTCGTTTGTTGCTTAGGGTTCTCACTAGGGTTCCCTTATAAAAGGGAACCTTTGTTCATCCTGGCCGTTATGGAAAATTTTTGAGAGGCTAGAGAGTCGAAATAATTGAGAGAACCCTAGAAGGCGCTAGTACACCAAGCAAGGATCTCATCTCGTTCGTATGTGCATACCGTAGAGGTGTCGTAATTTCTACGCTAAGGACGACAACAACAGAAGGATCCGATCCATCCTGTTCGTTTTAGTAACATCAAATCACATATAAGGTATGTCTTTTGTCGATTTTATTGAACAACATAGATCCTAGGATTTATAGATTAGTGCGTAAATTTGTGTATGTGATGCATAATTACTGCCCTAATTACTAACAAAACAACCTGCTTGGCTAAATATCTTTTGTGTGGCAATGGAGGGATTATACTTGTATTATCCATTGATCAAATAATTTCAAACGGTTGTGAATTCTTTAAGGAGATATACGCTTAATAGTTATGGCTATACTCTAAGCCAGTTATTATGTCCTAATTGGGTGGACATACTATTGAAAATAGGTGAGATCTTTGTGCGGGGACCGCGCATTTAATGCATTCCATCATTTGTTGCCTATTCCCGATGCCACAATTGCTGTTTAGAGAGAGAAAATGGAGAGGCTATATAAACTCCTGATTAAATCTTCATCATTCAATTTTCCTTGTCTTTAGCCAAACTCTTGCCTTTTCGAATCTCATTGCCGGAAAACTCTTTGCTCCACCAAATTCATAAACCTCCCTCATTTCTAGAAATCAGTGTCTTCTGTTCTTTTATGACCATAAATTTCTAGAACAAGTAAGTTTTACGAAACTATTTTTGGATTTCACTTTATGGTTTTCTCAGTCGTTTGTCTTTTGTTCTCCATTGTTCTTCAATATTTTTTCTTCCCTAGTATATAAGTTGGTTGTCTTTTTTAAATCTTTTGTTAGGGGCAGAAAAGCCTTCATTTCTGATGTGCAAAAGGCATAATTTTCTTCTAAGTATATCTCTGATGGGATTAATTGGAGAGTCATGAGGGCTGACTAAAATCTTTTTGTGGAAGAGTACAAGTTAGGCCCCAAGGATTATCCTATCCATACTTCCTTCTTTGAAGAGTCTGGTCCTCGGTTGCCCTTTTGGCCTTTATTAGTTGATTTCCTTAGGTGCACTCACCTAACTTTAGGGAAATTAAGCCCGAATGTAATCCAAATATTTGGGGGCATATATTCCTCGAACAAAATACATGGTACAGACTTAGTTTTAGATGAAGTCAAATGTTGTTACTTTTTATCCAAGGGTACCTATGGTTGGTCCCTTAAAACCAGGAATGATACCCCTAGCCTAATTTTTGCCATCATGGTAACTGGGATATCGAGCCTGACCCGATAAAAAAACCTGTTCCACGTCGGGCTTTTGGACTTAGTCTGTCTGTTGCCTGCAACTTTTCATTTCTTAATTTCCCATATATATATAGAGCTAGGCTATAAAGAGGGATTCCCTCACTTTAACAAAAAGAAGGGATGATCATTTTGAGGGGTAATTGGATAAATTTTTTCGTAAGATTTTGTAGAGATGATCTATATTATGAGTAGATCACTTCCACCAAATTTCATAAAAAAAATCAACTTAAAAGTGGGTGAGATGATCATCAAAAGTTTTAACGGCTGGAAATGTACATATATATCAATTTTTCAAAACACTCACTTTTAGGTTGAATTTTTCTACGAATTTTTGTGGAGGTGATCTACTCACTATATAGATCATCTTTACAAATTTTCATAAATTTTTTTATCGATTTACCCCTCTAAATGGTTATCTCTTCTTTTTGTTAAAGTGAGAGAATTTCTCTTTATAGCCTAGCTATATATATATATATATTAACACTTATAAAATTTTCCTTGCATAGATGCTTTCAAGGTCTTCGATCGGCCTCCCAGGTTCGCGGCCAAGACCAACCAAATCAACGCGCTCGTGTATCACGATAAAGATAGTGCGCTGGTCACCTAATTAACTCATCCCCGAGCAGCTCATATCTTGCTCGGATACACCAACACCAGTTTGTCCTTCACTAAAAGGGGGAAGGCTAAGGACGACGAAGATTCGGAAGTTAGGTTCTCGACCAGTTGGTTTGGGCCAGAGCCATCGTTTGAGGAGAAGGAGGCCCTCTTCGCAAGTGCTAAATTGTTAACAGAGTACATAATCAGTGGATGGTGTACTACCAGAACAAGGACATGGAAGGGTAGCCTACTTTATTTTAAGAAACCACCAAGCAATAAAGTGGTAGAAGATATCCGACCAGACGTGGACGATTTCCCCTAGTGTGAACTTAATACATTAAAAAGTTATGTACTCACTAAAATTTATAAATTTTAGATAGTAAAATAATACTATTTTCAACAGTCCCCTTCTCTTGAGCAAGGTTATTAAATTAATTAACTTAAGAACGGTCTATTTCGAGAGGTGGACGAATGAATTTTTTTCATAAAACTTGGTGATGATGATCTCTATAATGAGGAGATCATTTCACCAAATTTTATCAAAAAACTCAAATAGGAGGTTGGTTAATTAAAAATATAAAATTTTAGTGTCTAGTGATGCGCATATATATATATATATATATATATCAATTTTTTAGCTAACCCACTTCTTAGTTGAGAGTGTGTGTGTGGTTTTTTTTTTTAAATATAAAATTTGGCGGAAATGATCTACTCGTTATAGAGATCATTTCCCCCAATTTTCATGAATAAATTCATCGGTTTACCACATTGAAATGGGCGGTCCTTAAATTAGTTAACTTAAGGACAACCTTTAAGAGAATGGGCCTCCTATTTTCAAATCATATAGTAGAAACTCGATAAAATAATAATATCGGTAAATTAATAAATTTTGCTAGTCCCGACTAGGGTCCAAGAGCTAAATTAATATTTTCGCTAAATTTATAAGATGATATTTTTTTTATAAGGTCCCCTAAGACTCGTCAGTTACATAAATTAATAATTCACCTTTTCAAACCTATTGTCATGCCTTATCAAAATATAAGTACAATGTTGTTTGCTTTTTGCTAAAATTTATATTTGCCTGAATTTCATCCTTAACTTTCTCATATTGTAAGAGAAAATTATTTAGTGTCATTACTTTGACGACTTTTTTTTGAGAAATATAATTGCTTAATTAAGTTTCTAGGAAATAATATAATTGCTTAACTAAGTTTCTAGGAAATAAAAATTTAATTTCTTAATTAAGTTTCTAGGAAATAAAAATTTAGGGAAGATCAATATTGGGAACATAAATATTCTAAATTATTTATCAAAGGATAATATAATTTATTTAATTAAGTTTATAGAAAATAAAATCTAAGGAAGATCAAGAGAACAATATTAGAAACACAAATCTTATGGTATGTCAATAAATTATTAACTTATTGATAAATCAAAACATTGTTTAATTTATAAAATTGGCCGGCCCCAACCTCATTAATTTATAGAGTTTTTTTTCTGTATATGCAATAATTCAATTTAGTTCGGTTCGGTTTTGCACCGGCATACACCAAATCTAAACCAAGCATATATGCTGCGGTTTGATTTATTTGTTTCAGTTATTTCTTCAATTTAATTGTTAATGGATTAGTTCGGATAGGTCCAATCGGTCATTCAATTTTCGAATTTCCCACAATAACTTTAAATTGGCCGGTGGGTCAATGGGTTGGTAGTAGCAAGAAGAAAAACAAAAACAAAATAAAATAAGGTAGTTGATAAGTTGTTCTCTATCCATTATATATATATATATATATATATTATGGCTGTCGAAATTTTGGAACTAACAGGGTTTGGTTTCTATATAACAACCTCAAGTTTGGCAGTACGCTCTTACGTTTTGAATTTGAAAGATTATAATATATTGCATGGACCCGTGAGAAAGAGAGGGGATGGGTTGTGTATAAATTATGGTACGAACATTGATGTGAATCCTTTTTTTTTCTTTTTTTTTTTGTCACAAAGTATTCTTACACCATATTAAATGCAAGAACAATTTCCGCTCACGGACCTAAGACCCGCTTAATACCCGTTTGTAGATCTGAGCTTGTCAAATGGGCACAATAATTTTATACTTGCTGGAGTTCGAACTAACCTCGAGATGTCCCCATCATCTTCCTCAAAACAGCTCAATAATAATAATAATAATAAAAGAAAAAAAATAAAAAAACTCTGGATCACCTCTTGTATTATTGTTGCAAAACTTCAACCTCTTAAAGCATATATATAATTGCTGATGTCAATGCGAGGAGAATGACGAACACAATGATGGCGAGTTTTCTTGCAAACTAGTGTAGTTTTTAAAATTATTTTAATAAATAGGATTGTTTTGAATTTATTTAACTAAATAGGGTGGTTTGACTAAGGGATCACTTGGACCACTTTGTCTTATTTGAGGGGATCACTTGTAATTACAAGTTTTCACCCTAGACTTTCTTAAATTAATTCTATCTATCCTTATTGTTTTAAAAATAAAGATCTAGTCTTACCAATTTATATCATCTATGTTTAGATTTCTATTGTCGTCTGTATTAAAATTATCAGACGGGTCTTCTGTTGGTGAATCACTATCTGATTCACTTGGTGGAGGGGGTCTACGTGTTTCACTCCTGCTTAATCTGTTTGGACACTGATGTAGCTGTGAGGCTAACAACGGTCTCCACAGAAAGTTTATCAAGTCTAAGGCTTCTAATCTTTAATCTGGAATATTCTAGTTTATATCGTATACAATATCTTTAATGGGATTTAGGATATTGTTTTCTATTAACGAGTCTAATTATTGATCTCCGTAGTCGGATAGTAACTGTCTATAGGCACGTAGGTTATACGTGCTGGTTGTCTCTATAAATTTGAGATGTTTAATTCCTCCGTTTTCTCGTAGGAATTATGCAGTTTCTGTAAGTCTTCTTCTCTGCACAAACTTTAATTTTTCTAAAGTATTTTGCAGTGTATGTCTAAGATCATGTATCCCTCCGATAACGTCTATTTGGGTGTTATCTCTTTCTTGAGGGAGGTCTCTTTGAGGATTATTAACTTTCTCTTCGTCTAGATTTTCTACTAAGGATTTAATATAAATATCTGTAGCGATTTCTAAGTCGTTTCCTTACTTCTCTACTCACCCACTTGTAAACGTGGTGTATGTAAGGAAAGGTTCATCCTGATCTGAAGTGTACGTTATGCACTAGTCTTTGTTTGTCTGGGTTAAATAGACCCCACCTTAGTATAGGCTGGGTACTTTTAGCGTCTGTTTGTTTTACGAAATTCTCGTAATCTTTGTCTATGATGCTCATAAAATATGTGCGAATTTTTCTTGTTTTAAAATTTTAGCTAGCTATAAGTACTCGCAAATAAATTTAAATAGTAATATACCTGAATAAAATGTATGGTCTACCTTGCTTTCGATCGCCTTTCTTGCCTTCTTCCTTCGTCTTAGGTCTGTTCTATCACCTTTGCGTTTGTTCTCGTTGTTCATCCACCTTAAAGGATTGGTCGTCCGTTTCCTACCTACGTCTCAACGCCTAACGAACCCTTGCTAACGACTCACAGCTACGGTACCTGCCAGCGACAACTCAAAAGATACCACTCACCGATTTTGTTTGAATCAGACAGAAAGTCCCTACTAGGAACCTGCATAATGATAGGTCTAATTTTTGAATAAAATTAAGTAGAACTCAAAAATCTAATAGAAGTTGTACTAATGATGAAACATAATTTTATTCAAGAAATATTACTATTAAAAAACTACTTTGCTTTCCTTTTAGCTAACTAAAGGAAGCTCTACTCACTCATGCTCTATGAAAATAACTAGTCTAAGGGGTAATGGAAAAACTTGTACTTACAAATGAAAAATAACTCTCCTTTTATAGAAGAGATATTACCGGCTGCTTGAAAGCTATCCGGTTTACTAGGGCATGCTCCACAGCTTTAAACGCCTTTCGGCGAGTAAAGAGTGAAGAAGGCTGCCGACATAACTAACAAACAATTACTTACAATAATACACATCGAGTGTTGCTTTCAAGGCCCCATCGTTATGTGCTTGTATAGTAATGTAATAGCCTTTTACAAAATAAAAGCAAAAATTTCAAAGCAAAAAATGCGTTTGGTTTGGCTATAATTATTACATGTCTATGAGTCGTCACTACCTATGTTTCTTCGTAAGCTGATGTATTTTTCTCTTCTTGTGTCACTAGTCATTTGTTGTTACTTTGATGTAGTTGTTCAGGCTAGATGTCCTGCTAGTGATGCCTTGTTGATTGGTCTGGGTGGAGCCTTTAATGGTGCTCCAGTATTCTTCTAGGTTGTCAATATTAGAGGTGGTCACTTGTATTATTACCTCCGTGCCTTTGGTTTGTCCTCTAGTCATCCTTCTTCCAAAGGGTTCTTGTGCTTGGATGATTAGGTCTTCTTCTTGGCACGTTGTGTACCATTTTTCTTCACTTAAAAGTTCTTCCATAATCCTTAGGATTCCTAAGGACCTGTTAACCTTTACGGTTGTGGTATTCTGTTTTCTTTCAATGGGCTCAAGTTCAGCTAAACAGAGTCCTTCAACGTCTAGGCATGGCTCTTCTGAGAGCTGGATGAGCTGGAATCCCCCAATTTCAAGGTTGAACCAGGCTTTAGGTCCAATAGAACAGCTTCTTAAATATAGGGGAAGGTATTCCTTAACTATCTCAATATAATTGGCTACCTTTTCGCCAAAACAGTTTGTGTCTGTAGTCTCTTGTACAAGAATTTATCCAATGAGTCCTTGGCTAGCCAAGAGCTCGACTAGAATGTATGTATTTTCTTAAATATTTATCTGAGGTATCTCTTCACAAAATCCCTTGATGAACGAAGCATGCCCTGTAATTGTTCTGTTCAAGAGATAATTACCCATTTCCTTTAGGGTTTTGAAATGTCAAAGTCTAGGTTCATTGTTTCCTCATTTCCTACCTCTCGTTCCTTCCTCAACGGGGTAAGAAGGTTGATGAAAATTTTCTTTTTCTCATAAACAAGATCATTTTTCTTATTCTCCTTAGGTAGAGCCGCCTGAGCTGTTGCTCTAGCATGGGTTATCTCTTGGGGTCTAGGTGTTAGAGTGATATACTAAAAGCCATGATTTTATTATTATTGGTTTTGATATGTTATATAGACTCGGTTTTGCTATTTAAATGAGAATCTTTATGGGCAATGGTTGCATTATATTATCTATTTAAATATTGTGCAAGTGTGTATTTTATTCCATATAGTAGATGATTTGGTGTGTAGAGTATAGCTTACACACAAAGGATCATATCATCGGTTTTTATGGAATATAAGTTATTGGTTCACGGTCTTAGATGGAATTGAACAACCATCGGTAGGATTGTAGCACAAGTTTTAGTAGTTTATCTTGACTACAGAAAACGGTACAGTTTTAACTCGTTGTGCTAGTACACTTTGTGTATATTGAACATGACCAGTTTAGGTTAATTGTTTTTATACTGACTATATAAAATAATTTAAAATCCCATGGTTATTATGATTACTTATGCTCTTAATCTTGAAATAATTAATAGACATATATATGTAGTGTTTGTTGTTTTGACTCATTAAGAGTGAGATTCATTTATGGATCAATAATCTTCGTGAATTGGATGGCGACACTACATGTATGATGAATATTAATTATTGACGGAATCCACGTCCCGGTATAGGGATTGATGATAACCCCTTGAGAAGCTTATAAGTTTTGATCATGTCAAACCCTACAGGTGGATTATGTTAATCCGACATGTTTAATAAGTTAAGTGGTACGCTCAAGGATTAAGAAGTCATTTAAATATAATTGTCGGTAATTTAATTTAAATGACGGTTATCTGAAATCTTAACGTGGGGAGAATAATAAGTATTTAATAACAAGGAGCTCGAAATATAATTTTTGAGATAAGGACGGGAGTGCAATTATAATTCTTTAGTGGTGTGAATTATAATTTATGGAAGGAATCAATTCTTAATCGAATTAGGATTCCAGTTTTTCATAGTAAGCCCAAACACTTATTTCTCCTTAGGGTCCCTATCGTAGCCTTATATATATGCCAGCCTTACCTCTTCTCTCGACACAATAATTCTCACAAATTTAGGGTTTGTGCCGTAGAGAGTAGAGAAGGAGACCTTGGTGATACCGGAGCCCACACTCGGTACAGGATTGCACTGCGAAAGGAATACGATAAAAGATCTTGAGGTTCTATCGAGCCCGTGTTCTCGATTCGTCTCCACCGATTCCTGTTCGTGCTGAGACGAGATCAAACCAGAGAGATCTCGAAGGTAAAATTCGATTCCGCACTAGGGTTTTACATAAAAAATTTTGTTCGGTCTATACGCAATATTAAACGATTCTGGAACTAAGTTTTCATCACTGGGAGCTTTTATTAAGTTCCTGGGAGGAGCTGAATTTATCTGGGAGATAGCCAGCCACCGTGTCCTCATAAATTTGGCTGTAACAACCAATTTTTTTTGAACTCTATTTTTAAGTTGTTGGAATGATCCCACCATAGAGCATCTATGAGAGTGAAAGTCTCTTTAGTAAATTCTCTTCTGAATTTAACTAAGTTTGGGAATCTCTGGTATGGTCTATAATCAGGGAAGAACATTCCTCTGATGATCTTATTTTATGTACAAATTTCTTCACTCCTTTTTCCTGGAGGAATGAGCACATCGTCTAGATTTTCAAGAATAGGTCTAGGTAGCTTCAGCTTGTTTTTTTTGTTGGTCTGTATCTGAGGGTTGTGTGCACCCTATAGGTACTTGGCAATTTCAACCTGGTCAATAAATCTAGTCTTTCTACTGGAGCTTTCTCCTATCTCCATTGGTCTCGTCTAATTGTCGGTAAACAACATAAAACAGACTATTAGATTTTTAACAAACATAGGTTCCCTGGAAATGATGTCAAGAACTGTATTCTTTTTTCCCTTGATATGAATTATGCTAAAATCATAATCACTAAGAGATTGTTGCCATCTAATTAGTCTATTAGTCTTTGATCTATTCAGATTTAGGTCTCTAAATCTTACTGCATTACTAGAGTTTGTATACACAGCAAAGTGTTTAAGTCTTAAAAAGAGCATATATTTTTCTGTTGCTCTTACAATAGCAAGAACCTCTTTCTCATGGGTTGTGTATCATTTTTCGGGATCAGTAAATGTCCCTGAGCTGTATTTACACTTCTTTTTCTTAGTCTGATAGTCTAAAACATAGTAGATTGCGCCTTATTGTTTATCCGAAGCGTCCGTTTCTACTATAAAGATGTCTTCTGCATTAGGCATATCAAGTTCAGGGATATTTTTGACTTATTCTTTTAATTTAGTCATTATATCCGTATCTTCTTTTGTCCAATTAAATGGATTAGTCTTTTTGGTTCCTTTTAGTTTATCGATAAGACTTCTTCTTTTTCCGACTAAATCCTTAAGGTAGTTTGTAGCACAATTAAGCAATCCAAGAAAGCTTTGTAATTGTTTTTTATCATTAATTATGTCTGAAAAGTCTAAAATCTTTCTAGTAATGTGGTCTAAAGGAGATATCTTTCCATGTCTTATGTGGACTCCTATAAAGTCTATTTATTCTTGAAATAGAAGCATCTTTTTATGAGAGATAATAATACCGTGATTATCAAATTCAGCTATTATTATTCTAAAATGTTCTATATGGTCTTCTTCTGTATGACTTGCTATTAGTACATCATCAATGTATACTAAGCAAAATTCTGAATACTTTTTAAAAATGTTGTCTATTCTTCTTTGGAAGACTTGTGGTGCATTTTTGTATCTAAATGGCATTACTAGCCACTCATACTTTCCTTGTGGTACACTAAACGATGTCCACGGTATGGAGCATGGGTGCATTTTGATTTGCCAGAATCCAAACTTATAATCAAATTT
This sequence comes from Lonicera japonica, assembly GCA_021464415.1. NCBI lineage: Eukaryota > Viridiplantae > Streptophyta > Magnoliopsida > Dipsacales > Caprifoliaceae > Lonicera > Lonicera japonica. Next base: position 88,176,071 of record CM038464.1, read on the forward strand.
GCTAAATATCTTTCCATTTTCGATAAGACTAATAAGATTATTCTTATCTGTATTTTATATGAATCGAATTCACAATTTTTATTGAGAGCTCTATAGTCTAATACCATTTGTCTTTTTTCTAGTTTCTTTTTTGATTCATTTTCAACATAAAAGATAAGGCTATTATGTCTACTAATGCTTTCTTGAATCATTCCAACATTGAGTAGACTATCTACTTATGTTTGGAATTCTTATATATCTCTCTAAGAGTATCCTTTCTTATATGTGCCCCCATTTATGATTACGTCTGAGTTTATGGGTATAATTTGGCAATATGCCTTATCTTTTTCCCATTTTTCTATAGGATTTTCTTCAGTCATCGGAATTACTAATTCTTTAATCTTATCCTTTTCTACTTCTAAGGATCTAATTTATATCTTTTTTCTCTTTCTCATTTCTTGGATTGCCAAGAGATGTTGTCTAGTCTGGTCAACAATTTCTTGTTGGATTGATGCTATGTATTTATAATATTTCTTGTCTGGACAAGTTCATTTGTGTTTAAGAGGGACGGTAATTTTTTTTATTTCACCACACTTAGCTATAGAACTCTGAGGGGGGACCTATGAAGGTTTTACCTGCATGAGGTCGAATGCTCTATCTCGAGATAAAAGCATAGTCTGTGTCAAATTTGCTAGTATGCGACTATTCTATTTTATCGTCATATTGAGCAAATGGTTGATTTTTACGAAGGAAATCATTTCCTATTAAAAGATTTCCTGTGAATTTACAAGCTAGGTACATGACAAAAAAATCATATGTAAATTCATTATTTCATATCTGAAAATGGATAGGAATAGTCTGTAATGGAAGTTCAAAATAATCTCCATTTGCAACTTGTCCTGAGATAAGTTGTTTGCTAGGTCTATAATATTCGTCAGGAAATGCATTTGATTTGCAAATACTAGTGGTACAACCCGTATTAATAATAGCAGAGAGTAGTGTAGGATAGTCTTGATTAAGGATTTTTTACTTCAATAAAGCTTATAAATAATCCTTTAGCTAGGATTCCTAGATTGTTATGTTCTTTGATTTCAATTCCTTTTAAAGGATTTGGAATATCAGGGATTGTCTTAGGAGGACATTCGTCTAATTTTTTCTTTCCCTCCTTAATTTTCTTGAGTCTATTTGTATCCATTTCTTGATAGTATTTATCTATGTCTGTATCTAGTATGTGATCATACTTATTTTCATACATAGTACGAAATTCATGTCTCCAGTAGTCTTCATGGTAATGAAGTTTGCATATAATGTATACCATGAATAATTCAAGTGATATTGTTGTAAAATAATAATCACAAGTGAAGTCTGTAGGGCTACATTTCATTTTGAATTTACACCTATGGCTTGGATTCGTATAGCACTGGGGTATTCTAACCATCTTTTTTGGTTGAGAAGGTCGCCATACATCTGGTAAATTATAGCAATAAATGGCTTCTTCATAGTCTAGATAAATGGCTTCTTCTGTTGGTTCATCATCATCAATTATTGCGACGAAAAAACATTCTTTGAATTTTTCTTTTTCTTCTTCAGAAGATGATTCAGTATCTGACTCAGTTGTGTATGCACTATACACACTAGCATTGTCATCTACTTCGAAGTCTGATAACTCAATATTATATATGAGGTCTAAGTCTTGTGAGTCGGCTTGGGTAAGCATAACTTCTACAAGTCTAACGCTAGGTTTTATTTCTTTGTTCTCTCTTTGAGAATAGTTTCTAGCGAAATGTCCTATCTTTCCACACACCCAACATTTATTTTTTGAATTGTAGGATGTTGGTTTTTTATCTTCGCCCTTTCTGTAATTAAGAACTTTCTTTCTGGTGTCTGAATTCTTCTTGAAATATCTCCTTCTAGGAAATAATTTCTTTCTTTTATTTGGATTTCTAAAGCTAGTTGATTTTTTAAATTTATATTTTTTTATTATGGTCTGTATTAGTCGTAGCTTTGAAAGTCTGTTTTCAATGTTTCTTTTTATGGACCTTGGAAGTACTTCTTTCACATCCCTATTGGATATGTGCTATATCTCTCATCCTTAATTGAAGGCATATTTTTAAATATCTCCTTAATCAAAGCGTCTTGTGCCTTTTTGCGTTTTTTTTGCTATTATATAGTCTTTTGCGAAATTTATTCTTTTTCTGAGAGTATCTTCTTTAATGTTATTAACTCTAGGCCATTTTTTATATTCGTTGATAAGAAGATGTCCAATAGCTGGGAGTTTTCTAAAATACCCGTCTTTAAGAGTTGTAGTGAACTCTTTTATCTGGTAGTACAATGTTTCATAGCTATTACTATATTCATTGATCTTGTCTAGACTGCATATACTAAGTAATGATAACTTAGTTTTTGCTACATCTACTTCTGATTCTTAGGCAAGGTGACTTGGTTCAATGAATTAAGCTGTAAAGAGTTGCACATACTCGTTTACAAATCTTTGATCTCTTGTCTCATTGAATCTTGTTAGTTTAGCTATACTAGCTTCATCTGTTGCTATTCTTAAACTATCTAAATAGTTTTTTGCAATTCCTTTTAGTGATTGCTCAGTATACCTTCTACATGATTCTGCATCCCAACTTTCGTTAGACACAAAACACATGTGCATCTGATCTTGCCATTCTTTCTATTTTGTACATTGTCTAAGTTTAGGTAAATACCTACTGGGTTAATGGCTATTGATGCCATATTTTTTTACTTTGAAAGTCTATAGCTGTCGTAGGTAATCCTTTGACATAGTCTGGTTTAGTCTTAGTAATACTTTTAATATAAATAGGAATATTTATAGCTGTAGGAGTTTCAAATAAATTGAACCTGTTTCTAGAAGTCTCTTCTATCTTAGCATTGCTTCCTCCCGGGATTGCCGTAGAAACTGGAAACAATTGTTCTTGTTCTTTTTCTTGGAGTCTTACTTTTTTTGGAGCTCCTTAGTGTCCTGAGAATTTCTTAGGTCTTTTATAAATTCGCTAGATATCATCATATTGTATCTAGTCAATTTACATCTCTCAAGATTAGTTTTGTATGTGTCTTTTTCTTGTTCTGTTAGGTCTTGTCCAAAATTTTGGATTATGGAATTTTCATACAAAATATCATAATTTTCTAGAGATATTCTTGGTTTAAAGTTTAGAGCATGTTGTAACATTCTAGCAGTGCTAGCAGTACTACATTCTCCTTCTGAAGGATCATCAATTGTTGAATTTTCCATGTTTCTAAATCTCGATTCCTCTATTCTAAGGCTCTTTACTTTGAACTTTGGAGGAGCAAACTATATATTAATATTACCTGTGATATTATCTTGAGCAATATATAAAGGCTCGTTCTGTACAGCCTTTGTTTCTTAGAATTATAGTAATTGCCAGAGAGTCTTAGCATGTTCTTTCATGGGTCCAGTATTTATTTTACTGTACGTATTATTAAAGTCTGATGTATTCGTTCTAACAAGGATTTGTTCATTCACTCTTCCTTGTGGAATACCTGGTTGCATTCCTTTGAATGCTTTATGGGAAAATTTAACATAGCTTTGGTATTCTTTGTTAATATTCGTGTGTGGTAACACGTAATCTTCATAGCATCTGGCGTATAAGATTAACTTGAAGTGTTTAGCTGTTGGTATAAATACTGTAAATGCCGGGGTGACATTGAAGTATCCTATATTGTCTGACATCTTTAATTGGGCTATTCCAACTAGGCTTTTCTAGAAATCTTTCCATATTTTGTCAACTAGGAAACAAAGGATGTTAACTCCATTATGAGGTCTATGAAGTCCCTGGATTCTTTCTTGGAAGAGTCCAAAGGTTAGGAATTGGAAATTCCTATATGTTCCTCTTAATCTTAACCATTTTGGTTCAAAAATCTAAATTTTTGTGTAATTCTTTTCGAGGATATGATTCCTACTACAATAAGTCATATTGTAGCTAGGGGTCTTTGGGATAGCTCCTTCTCGGAAGAGGTCTATGTGTCTGACTGGAGGAAGTTGCCCATTACTTATGGATTCTTCTACATATTTCTAGTCCATTTCTCCCCATTCCTTCCATTGAAGTGGGTGTGAAATGTTTCTCTCTTTCCACCATGTTCTTATGTTGAAAGATGAGTCTATAACTCTTTGGATCATCATATTCCGATGTCCAATGCTAGGGGTAAGGCTAGATACTCTTTTAGTCTTGTCTAACTCATCGTTTCTAATTCTTCCTGTTGAAGATTCTTCTTTTATTGTGACAGATGGGGTTTCTTTGAACTTACAAGTGGTAACTTGCCTTTGTTCAATTTTCTTCTCTATTATATCTAATGATTCTGAGTAATCATTTTGTCCTTTAATTTGGCTGATAAGGGTTTCCCTAAGGGCCAACTGGTCTTTATACAGTTTAATGTATAATTCATCACTTATAGTCTTAGTGTTCTCCTTTAGAGAGCTATGTGCTGACGAATTTTTTTTAATTCTAGCACATTGATATTTTCTGAGTCTTGTCTAGAAGCAATTTCTTCTACAAGTTTAGCTTCTAAAACCTTGAAATTTCTGTCAAGTTTATCAACATACATTAATATGTGAGGTGTGTCTAAATTTGCTTGACTAGTCTGGCTAGGTTTCTCATAAATGGCCTGTATTCCATTCATAATCTCTCTTAACTGTCTTTCTACCTTAGCTGAATTCTCTTGAAATTCTTTTATGGTAGCTTCTTGAGTCTTAAAATGGTTCTCACATTTATGGTTTAGATAGTATGCTAAGTTTTGTTGAAACTTAACAAAGTCTTTGTAGAAGGTTCTTAATCCTTCAGTCTTAGCTTGAAAATCATTTATAAGGCCTTAAGTAAAATTATACTCACAATCTTGAGTAGCTGCTATAGCTGTAGAAATGAAGGTTAGTCTATCCAGAATGCAGATTGTTGTTTTATTAGCATTATTGATTTTTGATTCTATGAATCTACGAGAGAATCTTTCATCACTCATATTGTCTATTATCTTTCGATAAAAGTATGATATATCTTGAGGAATGATTCCTCCTGCTACCTCCTTCCAGTCTGAGTTAACTATTTTCATATTTTATATATTTGGAATATAGTTACGTAGTCTAGGTATAATCTTAGATTGCTCAGTAGATAATCTTGTGAGCTTAATGTCTAATTGGCGAATACGTTTGTTAATTCGTTAATTCTTGTCTCTAGAGAAGAATTTTGCTCTTTATAAATATTTTTTTGTTTCTCTAGTTGTATTGAGAATTTCTCTCAATGTTGCAACAAACACTGAAGGGATTTGTTGGTCTAAGACTTTAATATGTCTGATATTATTTTTGGTCTCTAAATCCAGAAGCTGGATGTCTGATATGATATTTTGGAGATCTATACGAGTCTGTTGCAAAACTAATAATAAATATTAGTTTTGGTCTAATAAGAAATTTATTGCTCCCGCAATAACCTGCTTGTTTTCTGAGTGTTTTAAAGGTATATGTTCTATATGATAACAGCCTTCAGTCTGAGTTGTTAAACACCCTTCTGCTCTGATATGGTGAATCAAAATTGGTTGGTAGTATGGATTTGTTCCAAAAATAGAGGCGTAAATGCTAGTGAATATTTCCAAAGGCATCTATGTAAACAACGTCTATTGTTTGAAGTCTGTGAGGATAGGAGTTTGGGATAACTCGACCCTCTGATACCAAAATGGGGTTTCTCGCCTTTTTCTTAAGTATGAAGGTTACAATATAATTTATAACCACGTCTAGGGGTCATAGTCTAATTTATAAAGTTGTTTAATAAAGAAAAAAAGTCTAAAATACTTATTTTCCTAATTAAGTTGAAAAGTACCTTATATATCCAAATAAGTTTTTGAAATACCCTAGTTATAAAAAGAACTCCAATGATGGCAGTAATATAAGTATTATTGTCTGAAAGATTATAGTCAAACTTACAGGTTATTGTGAGAATAATTTCAGATTAATTTAAAAATAATAAAAATAGTGTTGCTTTTGAAAATAATATAAGCATTATCTAAATGTATAGTTTACAAAAAAGAAATCCCAAATCCAAGTTGAGGTTTAAGCCCCCACTAATCTTGCTCTCCTAGTTCAAATTACATGCCTTAAATTTTTAATAAAAAAAACTTACCAGAGGGATTAAGCTTGAAAACTGTTAATTTTTTTCGTAAATGGGTTGCAAAGTAATGTATGAAGTATAGACTTAACACACGATATATGTTTTGACACAACACGCCACATGCAATTTTTTCAAATTGTAAGACACGACATGTAAGGGGAACATGTTCTTAATTAATTATATATATGCAATAAATATTATCAATATTTAAGAATTCAATAAAATAAAACTAAATTGCATTAATAACCCAAATACTCAAAACATGATCACTAAATTGTTCTATAATTAAAGCTTTAAAAAACATACATAGACTAAATTGTTTCATAGAATGATAGAAAATAAGAGAGTAATATAAAAAGTGGCTTAGTTGCCTCATCAAGTATTATAGTCTCTAAATCAATTATCAAATCTTAGATACTGTAATTAAATCTAAGTGCCGGAGAGTGTCAGAGAATGTTGGAGTGTCCGCAAGTGTTAGGCCCGACACGTGGCCTCCAAAAAAGTGTCCGTGATTCATAGTTTGTAATAGAAACATGAATCTCCTAGCTCCAATTTTTCAACTGTTGGATCCTTAATCTAACATCGGGCTTATATGTGAAATAATTGTGTGTTGTGGACTGTCAAATGGTTAAGCCCACTTTAAAAGTGATCAAATAAGGTTTAAGTTATTTGGGCTTAAATATACCTAATAGGGTGTGGACCTTTAATGTGTAGATATTTAAGAGTAATTCTATTTTTATGATGGGCTAAAATAGAAATACTAAATAGATAGTAGGGTTTACTATCTATATATATTGTGGTTATGGTCTTCAGATCACACGTACGTATCTTGTCCCTGTTAAGCCCCCATCATCACAGAGAGCATAAAGAATGCATAAAGGATTCTCTAAAGAAATATGTGTTGATCTAGAAGGCTAACTACTTGGCTACAAACACACGCTATGGATTCAGGTACTCTTCCGCATATTAATGTATTGACTCTTGGTGATAGGACATGAATAATCCTAGGGTTTATGGTTATTTAGAATCAATAAGATTTAACAAGTGGAATCAGAGCGATCTTTATGTTGAATCATTGAGAATCAAATTTAATTTTGATCCATAATTATTTTTGGGTGTTTTCAAATCTAATATATTTTAATTTTAAAATTATTTGATTTGAAAACCATTATTAATTGCGCCTACCGTTTATTATATAAATATAAAGCGCTTGAGTCTTCCGATTCGATGCAGTGTATATATGTTTTAAAGTAAATGTATGATTATTATATATATATATATATTAGTCTAATCGTAAATACATATATATGTGTAGTCGTAGCATATTTATATATGTGTGTGTGTGTGTGAAAGTAGATATGTGAAAAAGGTCATATATCTCTGACTATTACGACAAGTTTTCTGCAAGGTGATATATCCTTGTCAATTATAACTATTCCTCGGCAATTGTGCACACACACACATATAGATATAAAGGGTGTAGTACACTTGTAAAGCTGCATATTTCATATATGTACATGTTATTTAAGTTTTCAAATTATTTTTTTTAATGCATCTGCAGAGTGTATGGACTGGTTCAAATATAAGGTTTTATTTGTATATATATACTTTATTTATATATATTAAAGGATTGTTACTGTTGCTGTGGAGATAAATATATATATTTATTTACTTAAGTTAAGGTTTTGTGTGGTATACTAATACGGGTATATACATAAAATTTTGAGTTATGAGTTAAGATATGAATGTGAGTTTATAACTCAATAAATTTTGAACCAACTAGTTTAAATTCAAATATTGGTATAATTAAGTATATATATTTTGAGATGAATTAATTGAAGCGACATGTCGCCAAAGTGACCTCTCTTGTGGAGATTAATTTATTTTAATTTATAAATGGTTGTGTACTTGTAATTTATGTAAATTTTGACCGGCCCAAAGGAAAGTTGACTTTTAACAGAATTGCATGTACACATATGGTAATAAACACGTGATAATTATTTAGTTTTTTCATGTGAACAAAAAATCATCCCAAAGGAAGATTTATTACTCGACATACCCTTATTATCAGTGTTTGATTACTACAACAAGATATCAATTGCAAGTTAGTATTTTTATCCAAAGATAAAATATTAATGGAGTGCCCGGTATCTTGATATGAGAATTACCTTTATTTGAGTTTATTATATTTGTTTTAGGATTTATGTGAGCTTATTTTGTTTGTTTGCTTTTCATGGATTCAACTATGAATACTTCTGCTAATATTACTGCTAGCATCAACTCTATTCCTATGTTAAATGGCACAAATTTCAAGTCGTGGCAAAAGAACCTTCAGATAGTTCTCGGAGTCATGGATCTTGGCCTTGCCTTAAGGAATGATTCTCCCCCACCTTTTACGGATAAAAGTACTCCTAAAGAGAGAAAACATCTAGAGAATTGGGATAGATCAAATCGTATGTGTGTCATGATTATGAATAAAGCCATCCCGGAAGCATTTAGGGGCGCATTATCTGAAAAGATAACTACAGCTAAGGAGTTCCTTGCAGACATTGAAAAAATGTTTGTCCAGAATGAAAAGGCTTAAATAGGTACGCTTTTGACAAGCCTACTTTCAATGAGGTATAGGGGTAAAGGCAATATAAGAGAGTATATCATGGAGATGTCTCATCTTGCTTCCAAATTAAGAGCACTTAAGTTAGAACTCTCTGAGGACTTATTTGCATTTAGTCTTGATATCTTTTCCAACACAGTTTAGCTAGTTCAAGGTGAGCTACAATTGTCAGAAAGAGACTTGGTCTCTGAATGAAATCATCTCATACTATGTTCAAGAAAAAGAAATGTTAAAGCAAGATAAGGTAGAGAGTGCTCATATTGCCTCAACCTCTAAAAATAAGGACAAGGAGAAGAAAAGAAAGAAAGACAAGGAAGCTGCAGATACGGCATCACAAAAGAAACAAGAAAAGAAACCGGGCAAGCCGGAAAGTACTAGATGTTACTTTTGTGGAGCTGAAGGGCACATAAAGAAGCATTGCACCAACTTTCACGCATGGCATACTAAGAAGGGTATGTTTCTTAATTTGGTTTATTCTGAGGTTAATTTAACTTCGGTACCTAGACATATGTGATGGATAGATTTTGGCGCAACAACTCACATCAGTGTATCTATGCAGGGTTGCCTTCATTGTCGAAAGCCAAATGATGGTGAAAGACACATCTACATAGGTGACGGCAAGACGGTTCAAGTTAAAGCAATAAAGAAATTTAGATTATTATTAAAGACTGGATTTTATTTGGATTTAAATGAAACATTTATTGTAACGTCTTTTAGACTGAGTTTAATTTCTATTTTTGCTTTGGATAAATCTGGATATTCTTGTTCATTTAGTGATGGAAAATTTAGTTTGTTTCATGATTCAAAATTAATTGTTTTCGGTTCTTTGTCATGGTATGATAATCTTTATTCAATTGATACAAATGTTTCATTTAATGAATCTCTGCAATTAAGTACACAAGGTGTAAAAAGAAAATTAACCACTAAAAATTCAGCTACGTTATGGCATAGGAGATTAGGTCATATCTCCAGACGGAGAATTGAGAGGCTTGTGTCAAACGAAATTCTAAATCCCTTAGATTTCACAAATTTTGATGTTTGTGTTAACTGTATAAAGGAAAAACAAACCAATAAAAAGAGATTTGAAGCCAACAGGACTTCGGACGTCTTAGAACTTATACATACGGACATTTATGGGCCATTTTCAACAGTTGCTTGGAATGAGCAACAATATATTATAACGTTCATAGACGATTTTTCCAGATATGGCTACATATACCACCTTCATGAAAAGTCTCAGTCACTGGATATGTTCAAAAATTTTAAGGCTGAAGTTAAGAACCAACTTAACAAGAAAATCAAAAGCGTTAGATCTAATCGTGGTGGTGAATACTACGGTAGATATGACGGTTCAGGTGGACAACGTCTAAGACCGTTTGCTAAGTTCCTAAAGGAATGGGGTATCGTCCCACAGTACACTATGCCGGGTTCGCCCACCATGAATGTTGTTGTTGAAAGACGAAACAGGACGCTTGAGGACATGGTGAGGAGTATGATTTGTCATTTTACCTTACCAGAATCACTATGGGGAGAAGCAATTAAAACTACAGGATTTATCCTTAACAGGGTTCCAACTAAAGCAACTGTTAAAACCCCTTATGAGCTTTGGACATGTAAGAAGCCTAGTTTAAAGCACTTACACATTTGGGGATGTCCAGCTGAGACAAGGCCTTATAGGCCTAATGAGAAAAAACTGGACTCAAAAACAGCGAGTTGCTATTTTGTTGGATATTCTGAAAGATCTAGAGGGTACAAGTTTTATGATCCCACGACTCAGTCGATTTTTAAATCGGGAAATGCCCAGTTCTTTGAGGATGTAGAGTTTGCGAGAGGAGATATAGCCAGAGATTTTGTCTTTGAAGATGAATATGTTGATATTCCCATAGGTGCATTGGCATTGATCAGGTTTCAATTCCTGATTTTGTTCAAGACACAAATCAAGATAATGTCAGAGAACCTCCAATTCAAGAAATTGTTCCAGAAGAACAAACTTTACCACCTCAAGAACCTATGCCATTAAGGAGATCCACTAGAGAAAGGAGAAGTGAGGTGCCAGATGACCATATTGTATATCTTCAAGAACATGAGGTTGACATTGGAGTGATGGAAGATGATCCGATCAACTTCCGTCAAGCCATGGAAAGTTCTAATTCTTAAAAATGGATTAATGCCATGAATGATGAGATTAAGTCCATGAAGGACAATGACGTCTATGATCTTGTCCCATTGCCAGAAAGTGCGAAACCCATTGGTTGCAAATTGGTATTTAAGACCAAGATGGATTCGAAAGGTGATGTGGAAAGGTACAAAGCTCGTTTTGTGGCAAAGGAATTTACATAAAAGGAAGGCATCAACTATAAAGAAACTTTATCTCCGATTTTCTGGAAAGATTCTTTTAGGACTATAATGGCATTGGTCGTGCATTTCGATCTTAAGTTACATCAGATGGATGTAAAGACGGCATTTCTAAATGGTAATATTGATGAGACGATCTATATGGTGCAATCGGAAAACGTTGTGGTGGGAGACCCAAAGAATATGGTTTGCAAACTTAAAAAATCCATCTATGGGCTCAAGCAAGCATCTCAACAATGGTATTTCAAATTTCATCAAGTAATCATCTCATTTGGTTTTAAGATGAATTTGGGTTTTATATGTCGATGACATTTTGCTTGCCAGCAATGATATAGGCATATTGCACGAAACCAAGAGATTTTCGACTAAGAATTTTGAGATGAAAGATCTTGGTGACGCCTCCTTTGTGTTAGGCATACAGATACACTGAGATCGCTCTTGGGGTACTTTAGGATTATCATAAAAGGGTTATATCGAAAAGGTTCTCAAGAGATATGGCATGCATGATTGTAAACCAAGTGATACACCTGTGGCCAAGGGAGATAAGTTTAGTATTAGTCAGTGTCCTAAGAATGATTTTGAGGAAAATGAAATGCAAAATATTCCTTATGCATCAGCAGGGGGAGTTTGATGTAAGCTCAGGTATATACGCGTCTGGATATTGCGTATATTGTTGGGATGTTAGGCAGATACTTAAGTAATCCAGGAATAGACCACTGGAAAGCAACAAAACGGGTATCGCGTTACTTACAGAGAACAAAAGACTATATGCTCACATTTTCTTTGCATAATATTTTCAAATTGTAGGGGTAAGTATGCAATATCAGTAGATTTGGTTGCAGAGTTATTTTGGGAAGAAAGTGGGGCTTTATCAAGAATTAAAATAAGATTAAGGGACCTTATTATAATTAACACTTACATTTATATGGACTTATGGAGATGCTAATAATTACGATAATTAATTGTTTGCTTTGCATTTATATATATCATTTAATTTAATTTAAAATATAAAAGTAAAACTAGTAGTAGTTTGATTGAAAGTCAACTTAGCTTTTTGTCTCGTTCTTACACTAGATCCAAGGCTTCAACAACCCATATGAGGGTAGAATTAACTACATATCCTAGAACAAATTGGCCAATTTCATATATAATTAAAATTTAGTTGTATTTGAGGATAAGCTAGATTATATGGTACGATAAATTTATTCTATCTTATATTTGATAATTTTAAGTAAATATTTATATTTAATATAAAAATTGACATGTTGAATGCAATCACACTCATGTTATGAACAAATTTTTTGTCATTAATATCTTATGCCTATGGGAAAAGGGGATTTTAGGTATTTCAACAAATTTGTCGTGCAATGTTTGATAAAATATTGTGTAAGAGAAAAATATCCTAATTAATCATCCTTTTTTTCTTACATGACCCCGTATTAAACTATCACGCTTTAAAAGTGGGATAATTTACTCTCATAATTTTCGGGATTAGAAAGTTGGAAAATATTATGTTTAAATTCATTCCTTTTTTTCCTTTAAAAAAAAATTCTTTCTTTTTGTATTTGCTCTTTGTTTTCCCCCCTTTTCAAAACTTAATTACTTAAAAATATTTTCACCTTATATGAAATATTTAATTTTAACTTTTCTTAATTTGTAAATGAAATAAATGATACACCTTGATTTTATCCATAGAAAAAAGAAAACTAATATTAATAAATTGCTGCTGATGAATTTAAAGCTAAAATTTTATTTATATCGCAAAATAACATATATTTCCTGTCTACTTTATGCCTGTCTATTCGCAGTAAACAAAATGTAGCTGGCCTTAAACGAAATTATTATGTAATGCGCCACAATAGGGTGCTAATTATTACGTAAGTTTTTTCCTTTTTTTTTTCACTCATTCTATTTTCTTCATTGATTTTCTTTATATTCATTAATAGATATATTCTAAAATTGAGATTTTAAAATTTCAAATAAAATACAAATTTGATTGGTTATGAAATTTTTAAATAATTAAGGTGTAAATCTTTTTAGTGTGATTATATCTTATTACACGCTATATATATATATATATATAATTTTAAATCTATTGTTATAGGAAAAAAATATATGAAATTTACCTTTTCATGTGAAACTATTTGTTCTGACGGATAAAAAGTAAGCTGAAACCAAATGGTTGTTTAGCTTTTTGAAACTATTCCTTAAATTATTTCAAAACTCATTATTGTGGATCTATATTACTACTGGTTATTAATACTTTTAGCACGAACTTTCAAAGTTATAGCTAATTTTAGAATTTTAAGAAAAATTAAAATTGCTTTGGTGTTAATTTATTTTTTATGCACTAATAACCTTTGAAATATAAGTTTTAACCCAAATATACATTCATCACAAAATCACATACTGAATATGCCGTAGTATTTATCATAATCTCTATTTTTTTTGGTCCACATAATTTATTAATTATTTTTGCCATTAAATAATTTTTTGAATATTTTAGTTAGAGAAGGATTTTTTTGTCACCAAATGTTCTTCATATATAATAATATGTGTTTTAATAAATCCACCCCACTTATGGGGTGAATTGAAAGTTTTTCAAAAAATTAAGGGAAGAAAAGAAAGTTCTATCAAATTGGGAAAAAAAGCATGATTTAGTGGATGCATTTAAAATTACCATTTCTTATATTGGGTGTTCTTTTTAGTATCTAGTATATGTTACAATAACGTTTAGGATAAACCAACTTCCAGATGATTTGATTAAAGGAAAATGATAATATGTGTCCTTAGGGCAGATGTTAAAGCTATTATAAATGGAAATAATGAAATCTTGTATGGGAATCAATGTCGTATTTAATGCATGTTGGGAGTTAAATTGTTTTCAAAAATGGGTACTTAACATGTGCCCTTAAGGCACACGTTAACATGACCCTTGATTAAATTAACTATAAATGATAGTATCTATAAATTACATTACGCTATCTATGAAATACATGCAACTTGTACTTATGAATTGGAGTAGCAATACCTATGAATGAATTGCAATGCTTAAAAAAAATACGTACTAAACCGTATACAAAGAAGAGATGAGGTGTCTGTTGGATCCTTAATCCATAATTGGGCTTATATGTGCAATAATTATGTGTTGTGGACTGTCGTATGGTTAAGCCCACTTTAAAGCCCACTTTAAAGTGATCAACTAAGGTTTAAGTTGTTTGGGCTTAAATGTATCTAATAGGGTGAGCCTTTAATGTGTAGATACTTAAGGATAATTTTTATTTTTATAATGGGCTAAAATAGAAATACTAAATAGATAGTAGGGTTTACTATCTATATATATTGTGGTTATGGTCCACAGATCGCACATACGTATTATGTTCTTGTTGAGCACCCATCATCACAGAGAGCAAAGAGAAGGTTTAGAGGTTTCTCTAAAGAAATACGTGTAGATTTGGAAGGCCAATCACTCGGCTACAAATACACGTTATTGTAGACACCCCAATCCATGATCCCCGTAAGAACCCTAAAGAACCCCCGCTAGTACCTTTTTGAGTCTAAAACTCACCCAAAAGTACTAGAAACTACTCTGGAAAGTTTGTAGCCCAACAAACCCATTCATAAGGGGATTTGTCGTGCGACAAATCTATTTTTTTGGTGATTTGTCGTGCGACAAACCAACTTGTCGCATGAAAAACCTTCAGATATCGCACGATGAAACCCTCTGACTCAGACCATCCACTCCCTGACACATCAGTCTGCCAGGACATCACTTTAGCTGTTTGTCGCGTGACATTGTACAAATGTTGCGCAACACTTCCACTTTTGGAAGGAATGTCGCACTACAATCTCCCCCGAGTAGTATAAATAAGTCAACACCCCTAAGGGTTGAAGATGGCAACTTGAATACCAAAAAGAAGAGTTATTATCTCTAAAAAATATGATTTTCTAAGAGTTCAGCTTATCAAGTCTTCAAGGAATCTCCGAGTTTCTATACTCGACGTCTTGGATACTAAAGTCGAATTCTCGACTGTATCTGGAGAAGAAAAGTCTATATTCACCAGATTGTGTTCGGTCATATTATATTTTCTCTCTATTATCTTATTTATATCGTCGGGAATGTAACTAAAAT
Source organism: Lonicera japonica (assembly GCA_021464415.1). Lineage (NCBI taxonomy): Eukaryota > Viridiplantae > Streptophyta > Magnoliopsida > Dipsacales > Caprifoliaceae > Lonicera > Lonicera japonica. Next base: position 88,191,282 of record CM038464.1, read on the forward strand.
CCCTTTTAGTAATTCAAATTATATACCTGTGTACTTGTTTTACTATATTTAATAGACTTGTTTAGATTCTTATTTAACAGTTTACTATATATACGTACTTGTTATTTTCGGAAGTACTATAAGTGAGTAGGGAGTTAGCTTGCTTGGGGCAACATAAACTGAAAGTATTTACTTCCACCCTTCTCGTTTCAATTTTAATTAAGTTTATTATTTGTAGAATCTTTTTTATTTGTTATTCTGTCCACTTTCTACCTGGATAAACTTATTGTCAAATTATTGATATTCTATCATTTTCAAACAAAACAACTTGATAAAAATCCTGATAAAATTATTTGTAAAAAACAGAAGAAGTTAGACCATTTATCATCTGGTTAAAACCAAGTTTTCAAAACCCGGACTGATAAACGCTTACTTAGGAATTAAATTCAAATATTTTTGTCTTCGATATAGACTATAATGTATTTGACACACTATCCTCAAGAGTTCAATTCCATATCAAATTAATTTCGATAAGATCCAATCTTTTCTAAATTAACCTAACGAGATAATTGATATTGTTATCTGAGGAAACAATACCGAATCACTCTCATTTCAAAATAGATAAGATAAACTTTTGTCACTACTAATTAGATTTCGATAAAACCAAAACATCAGATCACGGAATACAAGGTTTTTATCCCTTTTTCCATTTTTCCCAAAATCAGGTTTTCATGAGTTATTTCCAGAAAACAGTAGAATATCAGTAAACACATCCAAGTTTTTCAACATAGAATAAACATATAAGACCACTAGAGACTGAAAAGGCGGAATGGGTGCCTAACACCTTCCCAAATCGTAACATAGTTCCCCAACCCTATAAGAATCCTAGTTTTATAGACCAAACATGTGGCCTTTATCCTACGCGGAATTTTTGTACGTTTTCTCGTAAAACGTATTGGCGACTTTGAATGAACCCACCTGCATTTAAAAATAGAAAGTAGGACTTATCCCTATAAATTGAAGTGAATGAAACGAAGAAATCTGTTCTGACGTTTTAGACCCCCAAAAACGGGATTGAGACCCGGGGGTCGCATTTGCAGATTCTCATAGTGGCGACTCTGCTGGGGAGAAATTTTAGAGAACTAGGATCTTATATGTGGACATCGTTTATTTTATGATTGTGTGCATGCCTTTATTGTTTTCTTTACTCTTGTTTATTTCGTTAAACTATCTGTAAAGAAATATATTTTTCTAATAAGAAAAGAGAATTTAAAAAATATATGCTGAAAGATAAGTTTTTTTGTGAAATGAACCTTTCAAAAATCTTCACGAACATCACTATTCATGCATATTCTACGAGTGTGATTTCATCCTGAACTCTCGGAAGTACTATAAGTGAATAGGGAGTTGGCTTGCTTAGGCCAACATAAACCGAAAGCATTTACTTCCATTATCCTTGGCCAAGTACGCCCCCAAGGTATATCGAGTGACGAGAACATTCACGTACTCGGAAAGTATATTAAAAAGTTCTCGCACTACCCAACCTCGGGGTATATCGCGAGGCCTTGCCAAAAAAGAGGGAGCCTGAAGCCTTAACCATGCGTTCACCTATGTTGCATATAAGATTGAGTGCGAGTAAAACACATGTTAAAGTCAGCCCTGGGGGATGTACCACCCCATGGCTTATTTTTACTGCCATTTCTCAAAAAAACCCCGAGACTTGTCTCGGGGGCATTTTCAAGTATTTCTTTTGGCAAAAGAGAGTCGTTCTAAAGTCTTCCTTCATTCTCACCATGTAGTTTCTCTAAAAGATCGCAGACTGGAAGGTTGGGCTAGATGAGATTATACGGGAAGATTAGTGAGACCGAGCACGCCGATTATGACGAACACATTAGAGATTTGAGACGAGGAACAGAGCCTAGTCGAGGCCGCCGAAACCCAGCCTACGTTGGAAGAAATGCATCGTTTACTTTTGTCAGTTAGTAAAAGTTTGGCGGGTATCACCACTGAGTAACGAATTACACGAGTTCGTTTAGATGAGATGTCAGCCGAAAGAACTGCACTGCCATGATCTGAACGGCCACTTTCAAATTTAGATCAGGGGCAGACTTCGAGTCATCAAGCACCAAATCCCTATCACGGTCAAGAAATAATCACCAATTGTATGGCCCCAACCGCAAGGCCAGCCTGGCTTCGAAGCTCAATACCAATAATGGCCACATATTCCTTTAAGACCTGTCCCAGTTACTGCCCCAGTTGCCCCATTCAACGAGTTCCCATATATAAACTGCCTCCGAGCAACATATGCAGAATTAGTGGTAGTCAAAGATCAACCCGAGGAATTGTCAAAAGAAACTGAAGAAACGAAGAAATTGAAAGAGCAAATGAGAATCATATAGAAAAGAATCTCTCAGATGAAAGGGGCCGATGAGATCACAGATATGAATGCCTCATCTCTCTACAATGAGGCAAGATTGCCCCATGGGTTCAAACTTCCCTCAATCACCAAATTTACCGGCACAACTCCTCCAAAAACACATCTCTAATCCTACTACGGTCCATGCAAGTATCAGGTTATGGAGAACCTAAATTGGCCCAGGCTTTTCACATAACTCTCACGGGAGCTGCCCTGAGATGGTTCTTTGATTGAGAGAGGTATCGAACGAAGACATGTGGGGATATCGTTAAGGAATTTATGAACAAGTATGGGTCAAACGAAGACTTATAAATCACCCGAAAACACCTAGAGATGATAAAACAAGGAGAGAAAGAAAGTTTCAGCGACTTCGTCACTCACTAGAGAGAGATGGCATCTCAGATGTCAAAACGGCTAGATGATGTAGAGCAGTTAGAGATTACACAGAAAAATTTTACCTCGGTAATTGTGAATTACATGGGAAAGCACATATTCTCACACTTTCGAGCTTTATTAAGCATGGGTTTGTAAGTGGAAGAAGAATTGGCTAGAGAGGCAAATACAGAAACCAAGAAAGCAGCCTACTCTGGAAAAAAGACGGCTACCATGGCTGTAAACCAATTGAGCACATACCAGTACCAGCAGAACCATTTTCAATCACAACACATGCCATCGATGAATTGGGTTGTACAAGCAGAATCATCAAAAATCGAAGCAAAGAAGAAGAGAAATTTATGCGCTCTCCCCACCACTCTAACCAAGAGCTTGGATTTACTCAGAAAGGCCGAGTTTATCACCCCGCTTAATCCTTGACCCCACCAAACCCTATTCCAAACACCTGGAGGATGACTAAGAACTGCCTGTACCATCAAGCTGCAGGCCATGATACCCACCGTTGTTTGGCTCTTAGATATCGCGTCCAAGACTTGATAGAAGCCGAAACTATACCTACACCCGGTGGGCCCAATGTCACTCATAACCCACTCTCCAACCATGATCCGACAACCGAAATCAATATGTTAACCACAAATGAAAAAGGATTTGGTCCTGTGAGTCTCATTCAAAATGATCTAACCTATCCCAGAGCTGAGACAGAATCCGGTGTCACCGACCAAGATGCAATTATCCACATGAAAGGAAGAAATTTGAAGAAGAATCCGATGACCAAGTCCCCGAGTACAACGCAAGTGGCACCAGGCCTTAATCTAATCATTGATCAGTAGATGGCAAAGATGAACCTCATGCCCAGATGTGGCCTCGAAAAAACACATTAAGGAATGCCACAACAACTATTACTTAAGACGAATCTCAAAAAATCGGGGTTAGGATGGCCTCGAGGTAGAGCAAAGGAGCAGTGGAAACACCAAGGCCTGAAGAATTCAGAAAAAGAGACAATTTGTATGACAGAGACCTCCCCCACTACATTTAGTTGGTCCGTAGGAACAGATCAACCAGATGACCCAAACCCAGCCGCTTCATGTGTCTAGCAAATTAGCCAATCAGGGAGGGTTTATCAGCCACCACCCATTGAGTTAGAAAAATAGATTCCCCCTAAGGAAATAGGGGATGATCGGGTCTTAGAACAGTTAAAGAATACTCAAGCTTATATTACCATTTGGGGACTCTTGGTCGTCTCTAAATCTCATCGAACTGCTTTCATCAAAATGCTGGACGAAGCAATTATATCTCCTGACTCCACTCCCTAAAAGATATCGAGCATGATTGGATCACTTTATGTACAAATGAGTTTGTCCTTTTCTGATGAGGATTTATCACCCTTAGGAAGAAAGCACAGCCTGGCGCTACATATCACGGTCCGAACCCTAGAAAAAATCATTCCCCAAGTGCTCATTGATAACGAATCAACCATAAATGTATGCCCCCTCAAAACTGCCAAATGCTTGGGCATCACAGAAAAAGAGCTCTCCCCATCCGTAGTGACAGTCAGAGCTTATAATAATACAAGAAGGGCCGTACTAGGATCCCTGAGATTCGACCTTTTAGTTGGCCCTAAAAATTTTCCCGCCAATTTTTAAATTATCGACATACTGTCCAGTTTTAACTTCTTGTTAGGCAGGGCTTGGCTATATGATATCGGGGCACTGCCTTCATCATTGCATCAGAAAATCAAAATTCCCTTCGGAGAAGAGATAGTTACCATACAAAGAGATCCTTAAAGGACCTTATCTAACCTTGAACAGTCGGTATTGAGGATCGATAGTCAGAGCATACAGTTTAGGAGGCTTTTCTTATGAGCATCAGGTGCAAGCACTCACTACTCAGATGATAGAATATCTACCCCCAGATAATGTCCCGGGCCTTAGCTCAAAGATCACAAACATGCTAAGAATGATGAGATATCTACTCGAAACTAGTCTGGGTATGGGACAACAAGGCCTCCTTCAAGCCTTAGAGCCTGTGATAAGGCACGAGAAAGAAGGGTTAGGGTATTAGCACAATGAGGAAGACAACCATAAGCGTAAGGGCCGAGAGCACCAGTTCTCGAGTTTTAGTTCACTCAACAGTTTCTTCGTTAAAGAATGATAAGATTTTTTCTTTTGCGGTTTTCAAGAACCTTGGAGAAACAAAAGATGGAAAAAGCATGCCTAGGTGGGAGATTTTCTCTGAAGACAACCTGTATCATAAGAGGAAGATCACACACTCCTTCTCTACCTAGCTAACTATCGGGCCAGAGACCCCAGGAAAAGAGAGTAAAGATGAAGAAGAGAATAGCACAAGTAGTGAAGAATCAATCAAGAACCTATTAGACATCATGGCAATCGAATGTTATATACCCAAAGATGACTCGATATACTTGATCCATGCAGACTTTGAAGATAGGGCAGGGGAAGGAAATAGCGAAATTGTAAAGGGTAGCAATATAAGAGAGAATGGGAAGAAAACTAGGGAGGAGTCACTCCTCGATGTACTTTTTGAGATTGTACCCATATTTAATGTAATTAATGAAGAAGATCAAATTTTTTAATACTCCAATGATGCGAATTTAATGATTGCTTCGATCGATATAGAAAGTATAAATGAGCATCCAAAGGAGAATAGCGCACGCATACAAAGTGATGAAGGAGACACTCTTGTGATCAACCTCAGAATCGGAGGTGAAAGGAAAGAAGTACGTTTCGGGGCTAACTTAGCCAAAACTGAAAGGGAAGAATTCATACAAACTCTGAAAGAGTACGTGGAAGTCTTTGCCTGGTCCTACGCCGATATGCCAGGGTTAAACAGCTAGATAGCCATGCATGAGATACACACTAAGTCGGACTCCAAACCCGTTAAATAGTGGCTGAGAAAGCTCACACCAGAATGGTCTCTAAAAGTGAAAGAAGAAGTGATGAAACAGTTGAGTGGGGTCTTACAGGTGATCGATTACCTTTCATGGTTAGCCAACATTGTGCCTGTTCCAAAGGTAAATGGGAAAGTCCGCATGTGTTTGGATTATCGGGATCTTAACAAGGCTTGCCCAAAGGACGATTTTCCCTTACCTAACATTGATTGGATTGTAGACAATATTACCAACCATGCCTTGAAATCATTGGTAGATGATTTTGTCGGGTATAACCAGATCAAGATGCACCCAGACCACTAAGAGAAAATAGCATTTATCATGTCGTGGGGAATATATTGCTACACTATTATGCCACTCGGGCTGAAGAATGCCGGAGCAACGTACCAAAGAGCTGCCAGAGCCATCTTCCACGATATGATCCACAAAGAGGTAGAGGTTTATGTAGACGACATGGTCATTAAGTTGAAAGAAAGAGAAGGCCATATTCCAGCCCTACAAGCTTTTTTTGACTGACTTCGCCAATATCAATTGAGACTCAATCCGTAAAAATGTGTATTCGGTGTGACAAAGGGGAAATTCCTAGGTTACGTTGTCAACAAGAAAGGTATCGAGGTAGACCCAGCCAAGATTAAAGCAATCCAAGAGATGTCCGAGCCTCGCACCGAGAGAGAAGTCCGGGGGTTTTTGGATAACTTACAATACATCAGCAGGTTCATCTCCCAGCTTACCTAGACTTGTGAACCCATCTTCAAGCTCTTGAGAAAATCATCACCATGAGAATGGGACGAACAGTGTCAAGAAGCATTCGATAAAATCAAAAGCTATCTTTCCAATCCTCTGATATTGTCACCACCTTAACTAGGATTACCATTAATATTGTACCTAACAGTCATGAAAACAGCCACAGGATCCATGTTAGCTCAACACCTGGCCGCTACCCGAAAAGAACAAGCCATTTACTATATAAGAAAGAAACTGTCACCATTTGAGTTGAATTACACACCGTTGGAGAAATCATGCACTATTCTCGTCTGGGTAACACAGAAATTTCGTCATTACATGCTGATTTTTTTCGTCATCTTAGCATCCCGTATTGACCCGTTAAAGTATCTGTTGGAGAAATCGGCTCTGTCAAACTGAATGGCGAAATGGCTATTTTTCCTCTCTGAGTTCGACATCACATATATAAACAAAAAATCAGTAAAGCGCAAGCTCATTGCAGATTATCTTGTTGATAACCCAATGCTTGGCGACTTGGTAGAGGAAACTGAATTTTCAGATGAAGCCATCATGAACATAGAGGCCGATGAAGATTGGAAAATGTATTTTGATGGGGTAGCTAATCGTAACGGAAATGGAATAGGTATTTTGCTAATTTCCCTAGATCAGACCCACTCATCTGTTTCATACCGCCTAGATTTCTCATGCACCAACAACATGGCCAAATACCTATTTCAGAAAGGAATAAAGAGAATACAAGTCTACGGGGATTCAGCATTGGTAGTACACCAGATTCTGAAGGAATAAAAGATCAGAGATGAAAGGTTTGTCCCTTACCTCACTAGATTGGAGGATATTGCAGAGAAATTCGAGCACTCAGAATTCTACTATATTCCCCGATCATAAAACAGTTTCACCGACGCACTAGCCACGTTAGCATTGATGATTGACATCCCGGAGGGAATGGAGGAGATTACTTTGACAGTAAAAAAAGGCCCAGTCCTGCTTACTACATGGCCATCGAGTTTGAAAATGAAGAAATCGTAAACTCATCCACCTGGTTTTACGATATTTGGGACTCACTGAAGAACAATAGATATCCCGAGCAAACAAATAAACAGACACGAGTTATGCTTCGAAGACTAGCCTCAAGATTGATACTCTGCGCAAGAAGGCTATACAAAAGAAATTACGATGGAACTCATCTCCAGTGTCTCACAGAAGAGGAATCCGATAGAATGATGGATCAAATACACGGTGGAGACTGCGAACCCCACTTGAGCGGTTATACACTAGCTCAAAAAATCATCAAACAAGGACATTATTGCTCCAAGCTACAGAGCGACTGCAATGACCATGTGCGTTGCTGCCACAAATGCCAGATATATGCCAAGTCTCAAAAACTCCCCCAAGAGAGTTATAAAATATAACTTCTCCCTGACCCTTCGCAACCTGAGAAATTGATATCATCGGCAAAGTATCACCCAAAGCAAGTAATGTCTATAAGTTCATCTTGGTAGCCATAGACTATTTCACCAAATAGGTAGAAGCAGTATCCTACAGAATCATAGATGCCAAAAGGGTAGCTCAGTTCATTTGAAGAAACATCATTTGCAGATATGGGGTCCCACATGAAATGGTCTCTAACAATGGCACTCACTTTGAAGGGGAGGCCAACACAGTTATAGAGGAATACGGCATTACCAGGCACATGTCTTCTCCATATGGACCACAGACCAATGGGGCTGTCAAAGACGCCAATAAAAACCTGAAGAATATCTTGAGCAAGATGACCGACACTTGTCATGACTGGCCAGAGAAGCTCCTGTATGCAATATGGGGCTACCGCACTATCAAAAGAGTTTTCATAGGAGCTACTTCTTTCATACCACTATGGGATGAAAGGTGTCCTCCCAGTAAAACTGAAAATCTCTTTTCTCCAAGTGGTATTAGAAAACCAGATCAATGAAATCGAATGGGTCCAAGCCCATTACAATGAGTTATCCTTGCTAGATGAGAAACGACTGCAAGTTGCATGTCACCAGAAAGGGTATAAGAATCGAATTGCTCGAGCCTTCGACTAGAGGATAAAAATCAGGGGATCAGCGAGAATGACATCGTACTAAAAGAGATTCGAGAATCCGCCAGATATCCGAGAGGGAAATTCGGACAAATGTGGATTGGGCCGTATATCGTTAAAGAAATTAACACAGAGGGAGCCGCAATACTCGTTAATCTAGATGGATAGTTATTGCATTCACCCGTTAACATAGATCGTCTAAAAAAGTATTGTCAGTAGAAACATGCCATGTAGAACTACGTAAACCTGAGCCCCAAGTCAACTTATGTTTTATCAAAAATCAAACGGGGAACATAGGCAACTTGAGAAATGACTTCAAGTCCTGTTTAATCATTGTAATAAAAACTTTCTATTCAAAGAGCAAACAATTTCCCCTATATTATTTAAGTGGTGGTTCAGAACACCGAAGGTTACAAAGAAAGCTGCTAAATACAAGATACAGAGAAACCTAAGCCCTAGGGGTTGCCCAAGCAGGGTCCTCAGTGGATAAATCAATTTGAGCCTCATCCAAAATCTCGTACGCTAAGACAATGTTATCATCAGTAGGCTCAGAATCCATGAAATGGAACCACTCCATCTGAAAAGGGTCATCAACCAACTCTTCTTCGAAAGACTGCCAACGAGAACGAATAATGTCTGCCCGAAGAGGTTGAGAGATACTAAATCTAGTATAGTTGAACTGTCGGGTCAAATGGTCACGCCACGGTCGCTCCATAGATAGAGAAACATAAGGAGTAACAAACTTAAGCTCAGGAGAAAAATTGTTCAAACCTAGAGGGATATTCTGGAGAATATTGAATTATCGCAGAAGACGCCCAAGAAGATAGAAAGAGGTGAACCAGAGACCTCTAAGTCGAACGTAATTCTGCCCCCCACGCCAACCATGTAACGCCCCCGCCTTAATCTACAGGACAACACCCGTGATTGAGACCTGGAGTGTCACTAACCCATCTTAGATTGACTAAAATGGGTATATATGTAAATATACAAAGAAAATCCAAACAATAAATGTCATGTGTCATTCAACATTCAACAAGATATAAGATGATATTACTGTACATAAACACACATGTGTGCATGTAACTGTTTTACAAAACCAACTAAGCAAGTTCAAAAATAATATACAACATTCCGGGCTAGCCGTGGCTTCCCGAGATAACATATAAATAACAAAAATGAATATGTATCAGAGCCTTCTATTTCGATCCCGAACCGGTAATCCCGTAACCATCGTTCGCTCCCTGTGTACCTGTAATTGTAAATAAAACACGGGGTGAGCTCTCAGCTCAGTAGGGGGAAAGTAGTAGGGAAAGGTTTTGAAAACATTCCTTCACATATTATTGTAAACCAAGTAAACCTTTCCATCATATAATCTAAATGTTATTTGTAACATATCACAAAATATAACTAATTCATGATGATGCGTGCTCATGCATATGCAGGTTACCTCCCTTTGTGTCAACCGTTACGACGAATCACCAGAACATAATATGGACCACCTTTCTAAGAGAATAATGATAATAATGACACCGTCTCATTATCTCACCAAGAGAACTGCCGAAGCTGAGCCGAATCATAGTCATAATAATATTAATGCCAGTGGGTCTGACCGCCCCCAAGAGAGTGAGTATCAAGATCATAACATGGGCTCGGCCGCCCCCATTGAGATCATAACATAAGATCACATATAACCAGAATATGGCCTCTCCTCTCAGGTGAATACCAACAGATAATCAATAATTAGACCACAGTCCGAAATATCACATCAACCGTTTATTATCATACCAATTTCCTCAACAATTGTCTAGATCTCCGGACTATTCACCGTGGGCTCTAGACAGTCGATGACTCACTATTGCCTTGCCGTTGTCTAGATTTCTGGACTATTCACCGCGGGCTCTAGACAGCCGACGACTAAAGGACCCCCCGGAGGTTTAGGGCTTTTCAACCCAAGGGCACCAGGCCCTGCCTATTTTCCCCGTCCCGGCAAGCACTAACCATAATCATTCCCTTTCACCGACGGAGGCCAAACAGATACAGATAATTGTGGGCAACGTCCCACCATATAACATAACCGAGAATATATCCACATACGAATGAAGAATTCTCGAAAATAGATAATCACTTGATTAAGAATGCCACAAGAGCATAGACAGCCATCCATATCATGGAGAAGAGATATAATTCTCCCAAGAGACAATTTTCGCACCATATGCCATAAAAATGCTCCGAGCTTGCCATAAGATCATCCAGATGCCGGGTTGACACAATAATTATGCATAACGTGCAATCCATGCTCTAATTGTAAACTAGAAACAACCCATGCCACTTAAACTTCATTCATCATGTATCCATGTTCCTTAGTGCATACATAATCCATTTACAAATCCACTTGGATTCAACCAAGCGTATATGTCCAAGGAACATCACTTACAAATCTATGTTACATAGATGTCAAGTTCAAGTGGCATATCTTATTTCAATTCATGCATCATAGATACAATAAAAACCACATATGCCATATAAACTCTAACCAATTCACGTCCATGTTCTTTGGTGTATAAAAAAACCCTTTACTAATCATTTTCTTGTTAAACCAACACATATACATCCAAAGAACATCCGTATGAATCAATAACATGTAATTATGGAGCTTAGATGGCATATATTGCTTCATATCGTAAAATCATAGCTTAATCATACACAACTTATGTATATCCAATGATATGACCAACATATGAACATACATGTATAAAATCATTCTTGTATAATTAATAACAAGAGGTATGTGCTTTATATCGAACATATATGTATAAAATCACTCATCTTTAGATAAATAAAGTCATATCATCAAGTTTGGAAAACATATAACCCCTACCTCAAGTGTATAGACCAAAAGAAGGAAGAAGGTTGTAAACCGAAGCTCCGTTCGGTGAAATCCTCAAGCTCTCGCGTCACCACGTCCTTAGAATAACAAAACCCATGAATCAATGATGTATAAACTCCAACTCGTATAGGCAAAGCTCATACTTGAGCTTTTATAGAAGAAAATCAAGGTAAGAGATGATGAATAGTACCTTAAAGGTGGTTTGGATGATTTCGAGCTTGAATCTTCGATTATGGATGAAATATGCGTAGAAATCTTTCTCTTTCTCTCTCTAGAACCCTCTAGAACCTCCCTTAGAAGTGTGTGGAAGGTTGCGTTGAAAATGGGTTGAAAAATGAGTGAAAATGGCCTTAAAACGAGCTTAAGTCGGTGGGAATAGTTAACTGGCAGACTGGAATGCAAAATACCCAATACCGGTCCGCGGGGTTCAATTTTCCCAAAATTTTGGTGTCGGACCGCTATGCCAAAAACGCCATACCGGCCCGCGCTTTAAATTTTGGGCTCTGGACCACTGTTTTTATTTTGGCCATAACTTTTGACTCGGAACTCCAATTGAGGCGTTCTTTATGTCCACGGAAAGGTATTTCAAAGCTCTACAATTTTCTAAGAGGAAATTTTCCCAAATTCTTAATATATTTTTCCCAAAAATTTATCGAAGACAGCGCTCTGCCAAAGCGCTACCGAATGACCAGAATTTTGCAATGGGCCTATTTTGCGCCCTATTTTGACCCATGAGGAGTGTGAATTGGACTTCAGACAAAACACAAAAGTTGTAGAATGGTATAAATACTAGACACCATCGCTAATGAAATCTTATTTAGATAAGTAACGAAGAAATTACGATAACCCAAAGTTTGCTAGAATTAGCGAATCGCAAAGGACTAAAACTTCCTATTTACCAACCAAAATTGATTCGGACCACCCGAATCATCAAACGATCACTCAAATGAGTATAAATAAGCTAATATAATTCAATTTAAAATAATTTAAAGTACAGGGTATTACAAACCACCATCTCTCTGAGCTTCCACCATGGAACATGCTAACGGATTGCACGAAAATTCTAAGAAAACCACACAGTCCAGTCAGAGGAAGACATGGTCAAAGTATTGAAAAGGGGATGATGAAAGAAATGCATCGAATTATCTAGCTGAATCCCATTAAACCCCATAGATCAAAAGCATTGCAGCAACCACATGTACAACAAATGCGGGCTCCCCCTAAGAAAAGTTGAGGACTCCCTATTGAGATCATCTAAGCCATTTAGGATCGCAGCAAGAATAATGGACACTATAGTTTCCCCATTTTGGACTTGATGAATCAGACTAAGAATCATGGGATCGACCAGAGTAGAGCCCGTGACCAATAACATGTCCGAAACCAGACAGATCAGAGCCTCAGTAGTACGACCAAAACTGAAGAAGGGATCATCCTGATAACGATAAAAGAACTTGACCATCCAATGAAGATCCAGCAAACTCCCGCTAATAAAATGATCACAGGCCGCCTGAGGAATGGATAACAAAGCAATAAACATGTCCCAAGGACTAACATCCTCAATTGGAGTAGCCATGGGCAACCGCGTGTCGGAATGTAAGAGCCACGAGAACTCTTCGAAAGTTGGGCAAAGCTTGTCTAAACCCAAATGGAAAATGTAATACCCCGTACTTTAATTTGTTTCAAATTGAGGTATATTAGCTTATTTATACTCCTATGAGTGATCATTTGGTGATTTAGGTGATCCGAATCGATTTCGGTCGGTAAATATGAAATTTTGGTTCTTTGCAATTCATTGATTTTAGCTAACTTTGAGCTATCGTAATTTCTTCGTTTCTTGTCCAATTTAGATTTCGTTCGCATATATGTCTAGCTTTTATACCATTCTACAACTTTCGTGTTTTGATCGAAAGTTGATTCGCACTTCTTATGGGTCAAAACAGGGCGCAAAGTAGGCCCATCGCTAAGTTTTGGTCATTCGGTAATGTTTTGGCAGAGCGTTGCCTTTGGAGAATATCTGGGGATAATCTATTCATAATTTGGAAAAGCTTCCAATTAGGAAATTGTAGATCTTTGAATTACCTTTCCGTGGACATAAAAACCACCTCAATCTGAGTTCCGAGCAAGGAGATATGACCAAATTACTAACAGTGGCTAGTGCAGCCAAAACAATCTTGGACATAATGTTTCTGGGATCGGTCCCAGACCCCTGTGTGACGAATTTTCTAGAGTTTTCACCCCACTTTCTCATTATTTATCACCTTAACTCACCCAAACTCGACCAAAACACACTTATATCAACTTAAGGGCTTTAGAGAGAGATATAGGTGGTTTTTTGAAGGATTCTTACTCACTATTCAACATCAATCCGAAATCAAAGCTCCAAATCCTCCGAATCATCCTCTCGTTCATTATTCATCGTGTTCTTCATGGTGTTTGCTTGGGGAAAGGCCGAAAGCTTCATCTTTTCTCCTTCTTCTTCGCTAATAAGTTAAGGTAGGGGTTTATATGTTCGCAATCCTCAATAATATAGTTTAAACTCATGTTAATCGTTTCATTTGAACTATATGTGATTGGAATACTACCATTTGATTAAGGAAATGATGATTTATGATGTTTAAAGTCATGACCATGTATCTTGGAGCAAGATATGCCATTTACACTTTATATACATGTATTAATTGCATTATATGATCTATTCCTCAGGTGTATGGATCTTATTTATTGTTATAAGGATTGGTTGATGGATTATATACACCAAGGAATAGGGAATGAAATTGGTTATAGTGTAAATAACATAAGTTGTTTCAATATTCATCCTTTAGCATGTTTATTGTCATTGATAATATAAAAGTATTCAAAGTAAAGCAATATATGCCATTTAAACTCGAGACATAAACCTTGGTTGATTTCTATGGTTGCCTTAAAGGTATATACAATTACATGGGGAATAACGGTTGATAAATAATTGTGTATACACCGCAAAGGACATAGATGAATGATTCATAGAGTTTACATGGCATATGTTGTCTTTAGAGCATATATAGAAGCAAGCCATGCTATCCAACTCGATATTCATGTGTTGTTGATTTATATGGGATATTCCTTGGATACACACTTCTTGATTGGATTAACATGGACTTATAAGTGGCTATTGTGTATGCCAAAGGATGTGAATACATGTTGGATAGAGTTTATATGGCATAGGTTGTTCCTAATTGGCATATAGAGCATGAAATGCATATCATGCATCTTTGTTATGTCAACCTGGCATCATGGCGGTATTCCAGTAAATCCGAATCTCTCTGATAGTATAAGCACGGATATTGCTTCACGAGGAGCTTATATCTCTTTATTTATAACTTATGCTTGTGGCGGAGCATCTGTATGCTTCAAGGATTTCTAACTCTTATGGCAACTTATGAGAACTTCATTACTGTATTGATATCTCTGGGTCGAAGATGATTAGTTAATGTAATCTCTTAGAAATGATTGTACTCGGTCGTGGATGACCAAGGGTGATGTGAATATCTGTTTTTATAGTGCTTGCCGGGATAGGAAAAATAGGCAGGGCCCGGTGCCCTTGGGTTGAAAAGCCCTAAACCCCTGGGGGAGCAATGTATGGCCGCCTATCAGCCACCAGTGTGGAGCCCGGAAACATAGGCAAATTGGCAAGGCACTGATGGTTCTGTGCTTATAATTCTATCGGTGGACTTGAGGTCCAAATTGTGATCTATTGATTATTCTAGGGCCGATAGGCCATGCTATTCTATAAGGCCGTTGGGCCAATTTATGGCTGTTATCGGATGGTAGTCGAGCCACCTTGCATTCAGTATTAGCATTGGCACATTTGGGCTACGTGATTCAATGGTTGACAGAAAGGGAGGTAACCTGCATATGCATGAGCATGCATTGTTTTTGTGAAATCATGATATTTACATGGATTGATGGTTAAGAAGTATACTATCAACAAGTTGCATTGTTTCATAGAATTATGGTTAAAGTATAAACTATTACGAAATTAATGATAATGCTTTTCAAACACGTTATCCCCTATTTCCTTCCCTACTGTGTGATATGCTCACCCCGTTTTCTAACTATTACAGGAACACATGGGACGTATGATGTTAATGAGACGGCGGGTTCGGGACTGAAATAGAGAGCTCTGATACAGATTCATCATTTTGACGTGTATATGTTATCTCGGGAAGCCACAGCTAGCCTGAAGTGTTATATATTGCTTGAACTTATTTAATTGGTTTTATGTAATAGTTGTATGCATGTATGCATGTTTATGTACAGTACTACCTCCTTTTATCTCTATGATGGATGTGTGTGATATTTACTGTTTGAATTTCTTTATGTATTTACATATATACCCATTTTAGTCAATCTAAGGTGGGTCAGTAACACTCCAGGTCTTAATTACGGGTGTTGTCCTATAGATTAAGGCGGGGGTGTTACAGAAAAGGTGTTCTTCCGAGTGCCAGAAGGCCAAGCACTTAGAAGAAAAAATAAGTCTATAGGACGAAAATCCTATGCCGCCAAGGGGCTAAAAACGCCAAATTTTAGACCATTTTTTGAGGATACTAAGGCATCCCGGGCTTTAATACACATAAAGTCATTTTGTAAACTGAAAGAAGACATTCTCGTACCGAAAATGCAAGAGTAAGAGAGAATGGTGTGAGAATAAAGGAAGAAAACACGGAGTATTTATAGGAAAAAAATGTCCTGTACCTATTTTTTGCGTGACAAACCTACCCCAAGAGGGATTGTTGTGCGACAAACTATTATCCAAGAAAGTTTGTCGTGCGACAAACTAGTTTAAAACTCTTTTTTTAAAAAACTTTTGCCAAGATAAGTACTTCTGTATGTGTCTTATATTTACTCACTATGTTCTTTTTTGCATAGATCTTAAGACTTCTTTCAAACCAAGGTATGATATTCTCAAACACAACAACAGTTAATCTATGCACATCACACACATAGATAAGGGACATTTCTTAAATGAATAATTCTAGCTAAACATCAAGCTACAAAATAATGTTTCTAAATAAAAAATAAATAATCATCTAACATTTCTGTTTATAAAGGTTCCTAAAGCGATGCAGGAAAAAACTAATCATGCCGAGCGCGCTTCGACACGTTCTCACTGTCAATCGAAGCCTCCTCGGGAGTGAGGTCAACTACTGGAACGACCTGAGAAGGTCCAACCACCTAAGAAGGCTCTGTGGCCTGAGTGAAAGTTGTAGGTCGGATCACTAAGGACCGGGAATGCCTAGAAGTTCGACTACTGCTCCTCCGAGACTTGGTCCACGTTCGGGAAGAAATAATGGGGTCATATGCAAGTAAGGAAGCCTCCACCGCTCGCTGGTAATCGCTAGCATATGAGGGGGGTTCCCGATCGACATATTGGAGTAGGTTCCAATTGTATAGGTAATGTGTGTGAAGAGCACTCAAGTCTGCAGCTCGAACACTCACCAACTGCAAAGAGCATACAGAAGAGAAAAAGGATTAGCACAGTTAAAATACATATATATATACAGAAGGGCATACAGAAAAGAAATAGAGAAAGGAAAGAATCTACCTTGTCACCAGTACGCCCCCATGTAGCTGAAAGTATCATCTAGAAGAGGGAACTCAGGGACGGTATACCGGCGGAGGCCCGTGCCGATGTAGTCAATATCTCGAGGGAGGGGTGGTATGGTCACCATCTAAACTGAAGGACCGGCCGAGGCTGTAACAGATAAAGAACCTCCCCCCTTGCGAGTAGGAGCTAGAGGGCCTGTGGTAGCATGGGATAGAGGAGTCAAGGTCGAGAATATCCGTACACTCGGGGGGTCCACCATAAAAGTCTCCCTCAAAGGTGGGACCTTACTCGAAGGAGTAGTCACACTAGCAGAAGGTGTTCGCCATAATTGGTCATAGTCAAAATTCGGTCCGAGATCAACAGGCCCTCAGGATCTCTTAGTAAACTCCGCCTCCTCAAGGATAGTCCCTAAAGGTATAGTAGGGCCAGTGGGCACCAAGACACCCTCAGTAGTAGCACCAGGAGCCGTCCGCAGTCCCTCTGTAGGCACCACCCTAGAATGCGGCCCAAAAGTCTGGCCTCCAGTCTCAGAACCATCTCCCTCCTCCGGCCTAGTAACTCCATTAGCATCTGCTAAAGGAACGACCCTCTCACCATCAGGATCCTCGTCATCCAAGTCTGGTACATTGTCCCTTTGGTTAGGGACTGGTGGCAGATAGCCTGAGACTGTCCTTGATAGGTGTAGCTGTTTTGAATATAGTTGGAATCCCCGCCCAACGCCCTATATCGATCATAGAAGACCCAACCCCGAGTCCCCTTCGGCTCCTTCATCAAGTAGCGGGCGACAAAAATGGAATAATCACCCTCCTTGGTAAATGGCAGAAAATTAAGCCCATCCACCAAAGACAACACCGTCACTGGGTCGATCTTACCTGTCCACCTCATCAGAACTAGAGGAAAGGCTGGAACCCGCTGCCACTGGGCAGGGGTATGCTAGCGAATGACCTGCTCACCAAGATAAAAAAAAGCAGGCCGTACTCATCCCAGATCAGCCGCTTAGTCCTCGAAGCAATGAGAGCACGGGCATGTCCGAAGTGCAGGCCCAAATCACTCCATGGGGCCCACTCAATATGAAAAAGAGAAACATAGAAAAACTTTTAAATGCAGCCTCACAAGTCTCCCGGGTTCGAAACACATAAAGGGCCCAATAGTTCCCCGCCACGAACCAGCGGAGAAGCGGGAACTGATCCTCGTTCTCCATGAGGAGATCAACCTGAGCAAGACCCCTGCGGTTGTAAGCCACGAACCAACTCTGAAAGGGAAAGATATAGAGATATTAGTGACGAATGATCAGGAGAGATATCAATAAAGAATAAGTAAAGAGAAGAAGAACAGAGAATGGCGGAGAATCATACCTCCCACAGCAAAGAAAAGCCCTTACGGTTAAAAGCTAAATGATGTGAAACCTGGTCTATAGAGTCATAAAGGACGACCAAGATAAAGCCGCCCCAGTCATAATCAAATAGGGCGCTAAAATCCCTGATATATGGAAGCCACCAGAGATGTCCTGTGTCTCCTCTATGGGCCTCGAATAGATCATGAAAAGTCAGCAACAGAAGGACCCGTGCATATTATCGAGCCTCATGTCTAGACTTGTGCCCTCCAGCGACAGTAACTTGATCTCGCTCCGACGCCAAACGAGCTATCAGGAAGGCGCGAGGGATCGTATCTCCTAAACTCCGTCGCTCCGAAAACCATCCTAGAGCACCTACTATACCCTCAGGGGTGAAGCGTAGAGGGAGATCAATCTGGATAGAGACACCCCCCGAGGGTATCCTAGTCAAAGCGAATAAATCTAGCGGCGTTATCGTCATCTCCCCCACCTCCAGTGGAAGGTGTGCGTAGTGTCCCACCATTGGGAGGCCAGCACTGTCATCAACACTACCGCACAGGACACTCGCTCAGGCAACGCATCTAAGAAAAAGCCAAAAAGAGTCGTAATGAGTAACTCCAGCACAGGAGCCGGGGCCTATCGCCACTTGGCGAAAATAGTGTTGGGAGAACCCCGACCTCAGCCAACCCACTGTAGGCAGCAATAGATTTATACATTTATGATAAATTAAGAAGAGTTATAAGGATTACAGGGGTAAATTATATAATTTTCAAAATTTAAGGGTGTTTTGGTATAATTTTAAGAGTTATAGGGTTTACAAGGGTAAATTATATAATTTTCAAAACCTGAGGCTATTTTGGTGTAATTATGAGAGTTAGAGGGTTTACAGGAGTAAAATATATAATTTTTAAAACCTGAGGCTATTTTGTTATAATTATGAGAGTTATGGGTTTGCAAGGGTAAATTATGTAATTTTTTAAACGTGAGGGTATTTTGGTGTAATTTTTAAAGTTATAAGGTTTATAGGGGTAAATTATGTAATTTTCAAAACTTGAGGGTATTTTAGTGTAATTATGAGAGTTATAGGGTTTAATGGGGGTAAATTATGTAATTTTCAAAACCTAAGTGTATTTTGGTGTAATTATGAGAGTTATAGGGTTTACAAGGGTAAATTATGTAATTTTCAAAACTTGAGAGTATTTTGGTGTAATTATGATATTTATAAGGTGTACTGGAGTAAAATATGTAATTTTCAAAAACTTGAGGGTATTTTAGTGTAATTATGAGAGTTATAGGGTTTACAAGGGAAAATTGTGTAATTTTTAAAACCTGAGGGTATTTTGGTGTAATTATGAGAGTTATAAGGTTTACAAGGGTAAATTATGAAATTTTCAAAACCTAAGGGATTTTGGTGTAATTATGAGAGTTATAGGGGTTATAGAGGGTAAATTATGTAATTTTCAGAACTTGAGAGTATTTTGGTGTAATTATGAGAGTTATAGGGTTTACATGGGTAAATTATGTAATTTTTAAAACCTGATGGTATTTTGGTGTAATTATGAGAGTTATAGGGGGTAAATTATGTAATTTTCAGAACTTGAGTGTATTTTGGTGTAATTATGAGAGTTATAGGGTTTATAGGGGTAAATTATGTAATTTTCAGAACCTGAGGGTATTTTAGTGTAATTATGAGAGTTATAGGGTTTACTGGGGTAAATTATGTAATTTTCAGAACCTGATGGTATTTTGGTAATTATGAGAGTTATAGGGTTTATAGGGGTAAATTATGTAATTTTCAAAAATCTAAGGGTATTTTGGTAATTTTAAGGGTTATAGGGCATTATAGATAAATTATGATAGTTACAAGTCATTGGTCCTAGGAATGAAGAGGTGAAGTATGTAATTCCTAAATCCGATATTATTACTCAAGGAAATAACATAGACTAACAGATATTTTAAAAAAATGCAGGGAAAATAAAAGACAAAAAGATAAAAGATCGAAATAAGAAAAATATACCAGGCGCTGCCGAGGGACCTCCTGAGAAACTGGCTCCATCAAAAGCCAAGGAACAGTTGGGACAGGGACAGGGACAGCTCGGGTCACATCCCGGTAAACCACGGATCGGCCGCGATCCATGCCATCCTCACTGTACCAATCCAGCGCGTCCCAATCATTGTGGTGGGGGCTGCAGCGTAGAACGCCATGGGCATCAGTAAAGGTGATGTCATCATGATCACCTTCTAATTTATCGGGCTATCCTCCCAGAATTAGATCCATAGCAGTATAAATATAAAATAAAAAAGTGTCTAAGGAAACCCTAATCCGGCAGACCTTCCGCGAAGGAGAAAGAGAGAAGAAGAGAGCTAGAAAGAGAAAAAGAATGAGAGAATGAGGTGGAATGAGCTTAACAAAGGGCTTATATACTAGAAGTGTTTGTTGCGCTACAAATGGCCTCTTTGTCGCATGACAAATGGCCCCTTGCCGATATGTCGTGCGATATTTCCCTCTCCCCCGAATTTTTGACCCTTTTTTCCTTATTCGTTTCATGCAGGAGCACATCCAAAAGAGTGTTCTGGGTTTTCTTTCAAACAAAAACACATACGAGGGGATAAAATAATGAAAACAAAAATTTCCAAAAGTCATTTCTTCAAAATCATGAGCAACCCGCAAAAGCAATTTCTGATCCCTAGGGAACTAAAAAGCCAGCAATGAGAATGAGAAAATATCAGAATAAGATGGGAATAGAAAAAATTGAAAGAGTAGAAAAGAGAAAAATCCTGCATGAGCGCCCAAAGCAAGCGAGAGAAACAGAAATGTGCAAAGTGACAGGGAGAGCCACACTAAGAGTGATAGTTAGGCGAAAAACGGCTCATGGCTTCATCTTGGGTGAGTAAGGCTCCTGATCATGCCAAAAGGGGGCAAAAAGGCTCTTGGTCAAAAACAGAGAGAGCCAGGAAAAGCCTTCCCAAAAAAACGAGGGAGAAATGAGGACATTGAAAAACAAAAAATGGTGTGGGCACGCAGATTCCCTAAAAGAGATAACAGATAAGGTCCAGAAGAGATCAGAAATTCCTTTCAAACAAATTTTCTTTTCAGCACGATACAGAAGAGATAACTTAGAAGCAAGTCTTCGAATCATCACTCTGTAAAAGATCAATAGAACCCAAAAAACAGTTTTTTTCAGGAGACGATTTCTTCTTCAAGAAACAAAGCAAGCAAGTAGGGTTTCAAGGAATTCCGAGAGGGTAGAAAATGACAAGGATTAAATGAACTTATAATAAGTTCCTTCAACCCTCACAAACTTTCTCTCTCTCACTCTAACAGTAGTAGAAGATATAGAGAGCATGATCATTTAAAATCTCCAAACACAAGCCCTCTCCGAAGGCGAAACCCAAACACAAGACCTCTTCGGAGGCGACTCACAAGCACAAGACCTCTTCAGAGGCAATTCTTAAAGCACCAAGTCCTTTTCGGAGGCAGTTGTCGTTTATTTTTCTTATACACAGGAAAAAATTCCTCCCAGAAAGGCAAGTGGAGAAAAACAAGACCTCCCAAAGAGATGCGTGGAGCAACAAAGTTCTCACAGAGAGGCACGTGGAGTAAAAAGTCCTCCCAGAGAGGCACGTAGAGCAAAGAAAGTCCTCCTAAAGAGGCATTCAAATAAGGGAAGCTCTCTCCAGAGGCAAACACAGTCACAAGTCCTCTCTGGAGGCACTCACAGATACTTCTGCATATGCGCACTCTTTTAGAGTTCTTGCGGGAGTCATAGATCATGGTCTCTTCCAGTCATCTTAATTCCTTACAAGCAAGGAGCTTGAGTCGAGAAGGTCTGTAGACACCCCAATCCGTGACTCCCGCAAGAACCTTGAAGAACCCCCGCAAGTACCTTTTTTAGGCTAAAACTCACCCAAAAGTACTAGAAACTACTCTGGGAAGTTTATAGCCCAACAAACCCATTCCTAAGGGGATTTGTCGTGCGACAAACCAATTTGTCGAATGACAAACTTGCAGATGTCGCACGACAAAACCCTCTAACCCATACCACCCACTCCCTAACACATCAGTCTGTTAGGCCAACAGCCCCTAAGGGTTAAAGACGGCAACTTGAATCCCCAAAAAGAAGAGTTATTATCTTTAAAAAATTTGATTTTCTAAGAGTTCAACTTATCAAGTCTTCAAGGAATCTCTGAGTTTCTATACTTAACGTCTTGGATACCAAAGTTGAATTCTCGACTTTATTTGGAGAAGAAAAGTCTATATTCACTGGATTCTCTTCGGTCATATTATATTTTCTCTCTATTATCTTATTTATATCATCGGGAAGGTAACTAAAATCCCTTTTAGTAATTCAAATTAGATACCTATATACTTGTTTTACTGTATTTTATAGACTTGTTTATATTCTTATTTAAAAGTTTACTATGTATACGTACTTGTTATTTTCGGAAGTACTATAAGTGAGTAGGGAGTTGGCTTGCTTGGGCTAACATAAACCGAAAGCATTTACTTCCACCCTCCTTGTTTCAATTTTAATTAAGTTTATTATTTGTAGAATATTTTTTATCTGTTATTTTGTCCACTTTCTAGCTGGATAAACTTATTGTCAAGTTATTGATATTCTATCGTTTTCAAACAAAACAACTTGATAAAAATTCTGATAAAATTATTTGTAAAAACAGAAGAAGTAAGACCATTTATCATCCGGTTAAAACCAAGTTTGCAAAACCCGAACTGATAAAAGCTTACTTAGGAATTAAATTCAGATATATTTTGTCTTCCATATAGACTATAATGTATTTGACACATTCTCTTCAAGATTTCAATTCCATATCAAATTAATTTCGATAAGATCCAATCTTTTCTAAATTAACCTAAGAGATAATTGATACCGAATCATTCTCATTTCAAAATAGATAAGATAAACTTTTGTCACTAGTAATCAGATTTCGACAAAACCAAAATATCGGATCACAAAATACAAGGTTTTCATCCCTTTCCCTGTTTTTCCCAAAATCAGGTTTTCATGAGTTATTTCCAGAAAGAAGTAGAATATTAGTAAAAGTATCTAAGTTTTTCAACATAGAATAAACATATAAGACTACTAGAGACTGAAAAGGCGGAATGAGTGCCTAACACCTTCCCAAACCATAATATAGTTCCCGAACCCTATAAGAATCCCGGTTTCGTAAACCAAATGTGTGGGGATAAGGCTTACTTTGGCCTTTACCCCTACGCGGACTTTTTGTACATTTTTTCGTAAAACGTGCTGGCGACTTTGAATGAACCCACTTACATTTAGAAATAGAAAATATGACTTATCCTTATAAATTGAAGTGAATGAAACGACGAAATCTGTTCCGACGTTTTAGACCCCCAAACTCGGGATTGAGATCCGGGGGTCGCATTTGCAGATTCTCACAGCTATGAATTCAGGTATGCTTCCGCATATTAATCTTTTGATTCTTGATGATATGACATGAATGATTCTAGGGTTTATGGTTGTTTAGAACCAACGAGATTCAACAGTGTCACCTCATGATTAAGAGAAACTCTTTCATCCATACATAGTGACACCTCATCGAGTGCATCACTTGAGCATATAATATAGCTATTACTCATTATAAATGGATGTAGCTTGGGTTGAGATTTTTGATATATATGTAATAATAGTAAGTGAAGAAATTATTAAGATGTATGACAATTCTGCCTCTTACACGGGCTTTCCCTATGTCGAGGAAGAAAGAAAACGCCGATAGGAAAAAAGAAAACACCGAGAACGAGAGTTGGACCATTATTCCAATGAGAGATCCCCAAAAAGAGAAAAAACTGAAAGTGACTATGCCCCACAATCTCTCATCACTACCAATGAAAAAGGAGGTGGTGCCTCTACTGATCAAAGTAAAATAAATTCAAGACTACCACACCTCAAAAAGGGTTCCAGCTTTCCTGTGATGAGAAGCCTAATTATCTATGTATGTATTTATATATTTGACTCTTCACTCATAACTCACATCATACACAAATATGCATGTAAGTCAAGCTCATCCTAAATTTTGATGGGCTCAAGTGAACCTCTCTCTGGAAAATCTATAATAGATCTATAGGTATATCATTAAATTTATAGGTTACCTATAGGTATATTTAGGCCACAACTTGGGCTGTCGCCATTTAAGTTAAAATGGCAAAATGGCCGAGCTGGAACGCGGTCAAGGTGAGAGGCGAAAGTTGAACTGACCATATAGTTTAGGGGCCGTTTGCATAATTTAATATTTTTTTATCTAATTGTCTGAGTAAATAAATTATGGTTCTAACCCTAAGGTTTTGAGAAGTTACAAACCAACCTCATACTCTTTTAACGCTTATATAAATTAAGATCCTTGTAAGAAAAAAAAATATTATTTGCCTACAAAATCCAAGTGCATGGTTCCTACGCCTCTACTCTGAGGTCTGCGTGGGGTGTCTTTATCATATCATCCACCAAACTAACCCACTCGCTCAATTTTCTTAACTTTCAATTCCATTACAAATATATCTTTGACTGAAAATTAATTGTGCAGAGCTGGATGGGGTAGTACACCCCAAGAGCAAAATGGTTGAAGGGGTGATAGAGTCGATAAAAATGGACTTAAATATGGAAAAGGGCATAGGGATGACCATTAAAGTTTTGGATAATTCCCTCAAGTGTTGTTCTTGTTGGAAAATATAACTTTGATTTGTATACAATTTTACAAGTAATAATTTCTAAAAAATTATTTAAAAAACAAAAATAAATAAAACACCATTTATAGAGAAAATAGTAAAAGTAAAGAAAGCTGGCCTTTGAGAGCCGCGACATAATCGATGTCCTAAAGATGTTATTGCCTCCCTACGTGTAGGTATTGACGGTAGATAACGTCTCCAAGATAAAACCTAAAAGGCTCGCAACTTTGTCTCCTCCATGTGCACGTCCACATGAAGACGGGATGAACCAATCCAATCACATTCCCCAAACTCAAAAATTTGTATATAAAACATATGTATATAAGAAAGATATAATCAAGATGTGTGAAGAGAAGATTAACATTTTTATAAATTACAAAATTGGTTTTTTCCTTTCTCTCTACCGAATACAAATAGAATCATGGGTTTATATAGGAGAAAGTATTGGTACAGAGGTTACACCAAATTAATAGAAACATTAAGCTTATTTAAAACAAAATAGAACCCCATAACTCCTCTAATTATAACATAATAAATTTATATAAATTATTTATTTATATTTATAATAATGATGATTATTAAATTGTGTAACTCATAAATATTTAATAAAATAATAAATATTTTTATTTTTATTAAAATATTCTAACAGTCTCCCACTATTTTAATAAAAATAACACATTAGGACTATGAGATTTAAAACACTTCATTGTTCTTAAAAACCCCTTAAGATTTATAATTTTGAAAACATATTACAAAGTATAACAGGGCAAGTTAATATTGTGCAATGGGTGTAGTAGTCTTCTGAACCTTGAACTACACTTAGTGTTGACAACTTCCATTTGAGGGAGCCATAATGGACCACACCTTGAATTAGGTCCCTTTAGTCAAACTTCCATTGTAACACACACAATATGTGATATAGGACTTGGTTCTGCGAGTTTGCACTATTAATAGCCATGCGCACTATATTGATTCTCATGAGAGTTTTAGAGATTATGCCAAATCTTACGGTCGCGGCCTCACGACGGCTCTCACTTAGGTGAATTCTCCAAAGGTATGTGTGACAATACCTTGCGAGAGTATGCTCGCCTTGAATTCATTAAGGGTAAAACCAAGCCTAAAATTACACATAAAGCACCGTCACCATAGAGATAGGGAGGAGACGCTCTCCTATAAAATAGTGCTTTTTTAATGAGACACGCTATATAGGTTCTCTCTACCACATTGAACCTCCTTTATGGGATCTCTAATCACAGAGGTTGGGTTACTTCTATTGGTGACTCCCTGTGGGCTTACCCCATCTCCCTCGATGATAAAAGGGTTTAGCTAGTCCCGAGGTAAATTCTCTTTTCAAGAGTATTTTTATACCTTTTCATTTTAAGCGCTTTCATTGTCATTATAGTCCATGGGTATTTCAAGAATTACAAGAACCCATCATGTAAATATTTCATTTTCAAATTTGCCACAAAATTTTCATTATTCCACTTTAGGTAACATGATTTAGTTGACATTGTAGTCAATAGCTACTACTAGGAATCACAAAATCCTAACCAATAGTCTACTACTAGGAACTACAAATTTCAATTGGTCAGTAGTCTTTGACTTACTAGGAACCAACTTTTTAACTTTGGTCAGTAGTCTATATCACTTACTAGGAACCACATATATAAATACTCGAAATATTAACTTATGGCCAATGGTCGATCTCTCACCCATTAGGAGCCACTTTTTTATTTAGACACCGCATATATAAATTCATAAGTTCCTTCCTCAAGATTTTATGTTCCTAAAACAAATTTTCAAAAGAGAAGATCAAGTTTCATTTATCAAAATATGTCCCATGCAAATCAGATCATTCTTCTCTTTGAATTTCAAAACAAATTTCCCGAACTTATAAATTCTCTTACACAAAAAAATTAGAAAGTTCAAAATTTATTTGAACTTGCATAGAACATGACCTGATAGAAAACTAAGTATGTAGTCATAATTTAACACAAATATATATATATATATATATATGTATATATATATTAAAATTTTAAACCTCCACTTTTCTAAAACTTTAAACAAAGTACACATTCAACAAATTTTATTATTATTTTTTAAAATATATTTTATAGTAAGTCAACATAAGATTGAAAATTCACAATATATAAGTCACACATATTACAACCATTATAATAATAAAAAAATAACTTGAATATGTCAATATGAACTTTAACTTGATAATATCAGTATAGTAAATTTTGTAAACCTCACACTTTATACAACAAATTTCTTGTAAAAGTCCTTGGCCATGTTCGAGAACAAAAAAATAAAAAAATTCATAGCCAAATATATTATTCTCGATAACAACGAAATTGCTTCTAATTTTCCTTTTAAATACATAAACTTTAAATATCATTAGAAGCTAAATTTGTGTATTTTCCCTCTATTCAATCAAGGAATTGAAAACACACTTTAAGATGCATCACTTTTGATGCTTGAAATTTAATTGCAATGAATAAAATATTACAACCGAAGACCAAAATTTTTAAATAAAGTGCAACATACAATTTCTTTGATATATAAAAGATGACAAAAGTTTTAAAGTATCTTAAACCTCTCAAAATATTGAAAGTAGTTAATTGCGTCAAAATTCTAAAGCATATAACTTTTCAAGTATTTTTCAAATTTCCAGATTTTCTTAGGTTCCAAAACTCAAATATTACATTTGACAAGATACTATATATCACCAAAATTTCCCCATTATATATATATATATATCTTAAGATTTCAAGAAGGAGAAATTCCTAAGTCAAACAAAATGATTACATTATACCACAGTGTACAAAGTATAAAAAATTACTTTCTTGTTAATTAATACTTTGAAGATATGAAGTAGCTTATATATATATAAGTTAAAAAAAAAAAACTTAAACTTGAACACACCAACACAAATTACAAGCATTTTCCTTCTTTTCTCAAAAAGAAATTCAAGTTTCATAAAACTTTAGTTAAAACTCCATGTATAAATAACCCCCACATTAATAGGGTAAATAGTCTTTAGAAAAAGGTTTACAATTTCATCTTACTTTATAGTAAAATTCAACTAATCCCCATTGTTTAAAAACTACAGATATTCACATAAATATACTAAAATCTTCCAATTAATAATAAATCAATGACCTTTTAAAGTTCAAACTTTCAAAAGGCAAAGAAGCCACTAATATCATATGGATTTAAGTCACAGCAACAAAATTTAGTAAATATTATAACCCACAACATGATGACGCTCAAAACAAAGTTACATATCATTTAATTATATATCTTTATAGAGTAACTTATATATCACATTTATATTCTATAAAGAGGGCTGTCACAACTCTTTTTTTTTTTTTAATTTGAAAACTTCAAAATATAATAATAAATTTCCACTTAACATACTTGCACAAAATTTTATCACATAAGATACCAAAAATATTTTAGATAAACTTAAATATGAACACTATCTTATATTGAAGAACATTTACCCAGTGACAATTATGTCCTAATTAGTTTAACTCTCCATAACTTGAATATTATACTAAATAAATTTGGAACTAGTTACTTTATATTTGAATATATCATTTTCTTAAAAGAAAATTAGTATAACCTCCTCAAAAGAAATTGACTACATTAATCATTTCCAAAATAGTTTTAAAAAAAAACGTTATTATTTTTTTTCCTTTCAAAAAATTCGAATTGGAACACTTTTCCCTTTTCCAAAATGATAACTTAATTTAAAAGAAACAAAAGAAACATAAATTTCTTCAATTCTCTACTTTAACACCTTTTAGTAAAAGCAAATAATAAATTTAAAATAAAATAATGTTCGCAAAACAATGTCACTGTTCTTCGTTATGTATGTGAAACCACTTCTTAACAAAATAATTATACAAGTATAACGTACACTCGATCAATTACAAATTTTAGTTCCTTAGCAATAATTTTCCACTACATGTATTAATATTTAATGAAATTGACATTTCATATATGTAATCAAGATATGAGAATATACACTACCCTTCCACATAAACTCACTAAATATTTTTTAGCTCTATATATCTTATTTCTTTAGACTAGTCAACATATTAAAATATTTCATACTTAAAATGAGAATACATACCTCAACATTGTTCCACCATTAATTTCCTTATCTTATTATGTATCTTACATGTGATAATGCTATCAATTGAGCTTTGCCACACTATCAACAACAGTCGCATATATTGGCAAAATTTGTATTCTAGTCACATGTGTACAAAATCACAAATTTAATATTTTACGATATGAATAAGCATATACCTTTGTTTTTTTTTGTATATATATATATATATTCAAACAAACGATAAAATTGTGAAAAATCAACTTATAGTAAAATACAAGTACATGAACTGATATATTGACAAACACAAATCAGAATTTCACCATAATATATAAGATAACACTGGTCATAAATTATTTCCATCGAACAGATTATACACAGCAAGTCAAATACAACATATTTTATAATAATTATCTTCATTCCATTATATATTATCAATACATATGTAGGATTATAAAATAACTTTCTTTGAGTGTGCATGTATATAGAAGACAAAGCCGGAAAATATAATTTTATTTTTCACTTAGTAGAACATAAAACACATATCAATTCCCTTTAAAAATGTTAAGACAATAAAATGATTTTCTGTTTGAGTATGCTTTAACTTTCGTATAAAATGATTTAAGTAATCATATGGCCATTAAGATTAGATAAAATTATCTCATACAACACGTCATTATCCAAATTGACTTGCTTGAGTTCCCATTCTATATACATTTCAATCTTTTATATATAAAAGATGCATATGTGGATAACTATGCTTTTGGCATCAAACTATAAAATTAACGTATGAAAATTTTAACATTTGAAAACTCCTTTATGTACATATAATGCAGTTTATTCCTCTACTCATAATTGATATTAAATTCATATAATTTTGTGATATTAAATTAAACTTTTATCCAAGAAGTTGTAAGATCCATTGCTTATATTTACAAGAAATTATGTGCAGGCACACACACATATATATCTTTATATATATAATTCGAAATATTTTCTCTTGCACATAAAATCTCTTACAAATCAAAGCACAATAACGTCTTTAGTTTGTTGGAAAATATAGCTTTGATTTGTATACAATTTTACAAGTAATAATTTCTAAAAAATTATTTAAAAAACAAAAATAAATAAAACACCATTTATAGAGAAAATAGTAAAAGTAAAGAAAGCTGGCCTTTGAGAGTCGCGACAGAATCGCTGTTCTAAAGACGTTATTGCCTCCCTATGTGCAGGTATTGATGGTAGATAACGTCTCCAAGATAAAACCCAAAAGGCTCGCAGTTTTGTCTCCTCCATGTGCACGTCCACAGAAAGACGGGACGAATCAATCCAATCACATTGCCCAAACTCAAATATTTGTATATAAAACATATCTATATAAGAATTAAAGATATAATAAAGATGTGTGAAGAGAAGATTAACATTTTTATAAATTACAATATTGGTTTTTTTCCTTTCTCTGTACCGAATACAAATAGAATCATGGGTTTATATAGGAGAAAGTATTGGTATAGAGGTTACACCAAATTAATAGAAAAATTAAGCTTATTTAAAACAAAATAAAACCCCATAATATAACTCCTCTAATTATAACATAATAAATTTATATAAATTATTTATTTATATTTATAATAATGATGATTATTAAATTGTGTAACTCATAAATATTTAATAAAATAATAAAATAATAAATATATTTATTTTTATTAAAATATTCTAAGTTCTAACAGTTCTGATTTAGAAGACTTGGAAGATATGGGTGATAGACGCTGTTTCACAAGTCCAACGAGCCATGCAGAGAGCATAAGAAGAACAAAACAATTAGGATCCGCCCTTGTTGACTTGTTATTCTCTGGCCCGCGTGATACATATGGGCAGGGTAAATGCTGCTCTCATTGAGACTCGAACCTTTGGTATCGAAAGCCATGTTCGATTATAAGTTAAAAATTATAGTAAAATTAATTTATTTTTCTAAAGAATTGAAAAATAAGTTAGTGATGTGATGAGATACTCTTTTACTTTTTTGCATTTTCCAAAAAAAAATGTATTTTTAGGCTGAGAGGAAGAAAAAATTTCCTCGAAAAATAAAGAATGGTGGAATTTATATAAAAATATGCATGAGATGAAGAGCGCATCTCACTACACCATTCAACTCATTTTTCAACCTCTCACAATAATCAATCATTTTGCTTTCATTTTTCTAACTAATTATCAAACGTAGCCTAAAAGATAGATAATTAATAGCCACCATCCATTATGGCCGGGAGATAGATAAAAGAATTTTATGAATGTTAATTGATATGATCTTCATGATTATGAGCAGGTGAGATAACCATCTATATTAAAAAAAAATTAAAACAATTTAATAAATTTCGATATAGGTGAGATGAGTATAAAAAATTTTTACGAACTAAAACTAATATATATATATATATGTGTGTAAAAATGCGATTTACCGGCTCTGAAAACAAATGGTTCTTTGAAATAGTTGAAAGACCTTTGTATTAAGGAAGTAACGGTCCACTATTTTCAAGAATCATATATATTCTTTTACCAAAACTATATCGAGATTACCTAAGAACTCGATTCAAAACGGGAATTTGAACTTTGAGAGGACAAAGGTGTACGTGGTAAATGACAATTTCGAATCCAAACTGATAATGAAGTTTTTGAGAATAATTAATAGATTTGGGCAAAAAAGATTCAATACTAATTATTTCGATCATGAATTTTGTTTTATTATTTCGTGTCATCATGCAGTGTAATTTT
Source organism: Lonicera japonica (assembly GCA_021464415.1). NCBI lineage: Eukaryota > Viridiplantae > Streptophyta > Magnoliopsida > Dipsacales > Caprifoliaceae > Lonicera > Lonicera japonica. Next base: position 88,223,183 of record CM038464.1, read on the forward strand.
TTGATAGAAATTTACTCTCATAAAATAGACAGTCAAGGACATAAATGCGATGCAATTATATGCCTCATATATCTAGATTCTAATGCAAACACTATTTTACCACCGGAGTCAAACTATCCGTTTGTAAAAAAAAAATTAAAAAAATCACAAACTATGGACTTGACTCGACTCCATTATTCCTTCAGTCCAATTTCGTTCAATTGAGTCTAATTCGAGAGCTAAACGAATGAATTTTTTCATGAAACTTGGTAAAAATGATCTCTAAAACGAGTATATCATCTCCACAAAATTATATTTTTTTGGGTACCAAGCCTTGATCGAACAGTATAAAAGGTATGTAATCCTGTAAAAAGGAGAATCGTGAACACAACGATGCCAGATGTGGTCTTGAACGGATTGGGGAAATAATCGTGTTTCATCGTTGCCATAGTTTCATGGCACCGCACTCATTGATGCTCATGTTCAAATTCCAATACATCGTCCTATATTTTTGCACGCGTCTGCAGAGGCCATTGAAGTAGTAGTCCTTGGGAACAATTTATGCACAAACATTTGTAAAATAACTCAACACATCTTCACAACTGCCCACCTCTAGTTGGAGAATCCCTTTTCTCCTATGCAATTCTGCATCTTTTGAAGAAGTGGTGATACTTCTCATGAGTAAAAATTAAGCCGCCATGTGATGCATAGTCTCGAAATTGCAATGCTCAAAAGCATCCTACTTCTTCACAAGCAACATCATTATCCCACTGATGCACAATTGAGGTATCCAAATCACTCCCATTTTCTCACCGAACACTATGTCGAGTAAATGCTCGCTTGAGGCATTTTTGAATTTTAAACTGCTTTTGTATAATATTACTGCACAAAGCTCAAATCCCCACAACTTCTTTTCACCCAACACTGAGACGTCGATGCTCAGAGATGCAGGGAGGTAGTAATTATGCATGATTTAAAGTAAATGCAGGTTTATCGAGTCAACCTTGTCTTCTTCGATCTGAACACGTACATATTTATGCGAACCTCACCCTCTAAAATTTAAAATAGAAACAAAGAAAAAGAGTGCGTAGGAAGTGATGCATAAGGACATTATATAACTATCAATAAAATGTAGCAAAGTCTCCAAAATGACGAAAGGGATACGGTTCTCAGGCAGGGACAGATCCTGCAACTGGAGCATTGGTATCATCAAATCATTGCTTAGAATCATGTCCTCCATCAAGTTGATCATCGCCTTGTTCTTGAACTTCAACTTTAGTTAAAAGCAGTTCCCCAAGAATTGTTCAAGTATGAAGGAACCATCAATTACTAGTATTTGTGCTAAATGATACTTATACTTTTGAAATCTTAGGCATAATACATGCGCCCTTTTTCTTCCTGACTGACTATTTTTTGGTAATACTCTTCCATGGCCTTTATGGGTTCTTTCAAGATTTGGCTCTGTATAGGAATCATATTCCAAGTTGGTTTTGTATTGTCCAATTCTTAGTTTGTTTTCTATTGTCCAATTCCTAGTTGGTTTTGTATTGTCCTATTCCAATTTGGTTTTGGCTTTGTGCAATCCTAAACATATTCGATTTATTCTCTATAAATATAACCCCAGTCATCGGTTTTTACAAGAATTGTATTGTATTATTTTCTAGTTAGATTGGAGAGTATATTTGAAATATAATATTCTTGGTGGTTAGGGTTTGCTTTGCGATTGTACTCGGAATTGATCTTCATCGATAATAGCTATCACCTAGTGGATTGGTGGCGGTTTTGCCGATACCGCCTAATTGCTTGCTTGCTTGCTTGGTTGTTTTCTACCTTAATCTCTTACTTTTCGCATTGCTTAAATATTAGTGGTGTTTGTTTATTTAATTAATGTATGCATAATTGTTTGGTCGGTCTTATACTTGTGCTAAGACTTGTTTTAGCGGTATCTAAGCACAACATTCTTCTACGTGATATAAGGTCTCAACATGGCAATACTTTGGCTCTTCCATGGCTAGAAGCTCGTTTTTGCCTCAATGAATTGGCTCAATGGGGACAACGAGGGGACTATAGCTATCTTCGCTCAACATGAGGTCTTTTTCGGGAGTTGGGCATAATACAAGTAACAAGTTTATCATCAATGAAGACATTGTAGCTCTATTTCTTATTCTATAATATTTTCGTGGCTTTGGACTAGTGTCTCCTTCCATTCTATCTGAGATTTTCTTCCCTGCACACACACTATTAATTGCATAAGAAAATACAAAGGAAAGTTTCAACAAAGAAAAATTGATAATTGAGTGAGAACTGTTATAGTGATATACTTAAAGCCATGGTTTTATTATTATTGGTTTTGATATGTTATATAGACTCGGTTTGCTATTTTAATGGGAATCTTTATGGGCAATTGTTGCATTATGTTATTGGCTTAAATACTGTACAAGTGTGTCTTTTATTCCATATAGTAGGTGATTTAATATGTAGAGTTTAGCTTACACACAGAGGATAATATCATCGATTCTTGTGAAATATAAGTTTAGTGGTTCACGGTCTTAGATGGAATTGGACACCATCAGTATGATTGTAGCACATGTTTTAGTAGTTTATCTTGACTGTAGGGAACATTATAGTTTCAACTCGTTGTGCTAGTATACTTTGTGTGTACTGAACATGACTAATTTGAATTACTAACTATATAAAATAATTTAAATTCCATAGTTATTATGATTGCTTATCATATTAATCTTGAAATAACTAATAGACGTATATATGTAGTGTTTGTTGTTTTAACTCATTAAGAGTGATGATGATAATGATGATGATGATCCATCATCATTATTATTATTATGTCAATAGTGATACTATTGCCAAAAAAATAGACTTATAACCAGAGCAATGTACAATTTTAAAAATATAAAATACAACTTCTTAAAGCAGTATAATACTTTGTCTAAGATATAATTGTTTTGGCAATATGAGTAGCCATATATCAATGGCTATATATTGGCATGTGTGATAAGTGTATTATAATGCATATGTCAATGGGCTTACATAAGCATTACAGTAATCTTATATGGTTAAACACACCAATTAAACCTCAAATTATAACTTATTGATTCCATAGCAAATTAATGTGCTAACGTCATTTTGCAAGCCAATTGTTGTTGTTCAAAGTTACGTAGAAGAATCGCAAGGTTTGTCATGCCAAGATGAGGCTTTATATGAAAGAACATAACATTTCAAGAAGAATCAAGTTAGCTAGCTTTCCTAGGGTATTAAGATCGAACTTGCTAGCCCTCCATTTTCCACTGCCTTACTACAAGTTTCTAGACAAAAAGAAGCACGAGTAAGATCGATCTCAAGGAGTATGATATATCTTTACTCCCAAGATCAACCTTACAAGGTCCCTGAAGCCCACTGCCATACTTCTGCCTTGTTTCAAGTCTGAAATATACAAGGAGCAATATCGATCTTGCTACCATAATACTTCACCATGAAGTAAGCTTGAGATATTTTCTTCTTCCACCTCCATTAAGCACATATAAATAAAAGATATGGGGTTTGCATAGGACATTTTTTGGCCAAGCTTTTACTGTTGTATTGGTGAGAGAAACTAGATGATAGGTTGAAAGAAGACTCAAAAAGTGAGAATTTAGAGATAATTACTTACTTTTCCTCGTCTTCTTCTCCATTTGCAAGCACAATTCCATTATTATTTACAAGTTTATTGTTTTTCTATCTTCCATACTTCTTGTAATGTTTCCAATTAATATGGAGGAGAAACATTAATTATCGCTAGGGAATGAGTTTGTAATGGGAAAAATCGTGATTGTGTATTCAAATTAAATTCATAGAGCTTCATGCTTAGCATTGTCAAATGAGTATGCCATTCACCTTTTCATCAGGGACCACAATCTTTATTGATCCATGCTATCATAAAGGGTGTGGATCTTGCATTCATTATTATTTGACTCCTTATGCCATGTATACAAAGTTCTTTGATTTCAATGAATGACAAATATACTAATGCTTCTTCGATCTATTATATCAAGTATGGTGGATCCTATCATAACATTGGTATATAAATGCTTCAAGCAAGAATATGCATATTCCATTTGACACTTATATATTTATATAGGGGCTTGTCCATCTTTTTTGTTATAATGTCCATTCTGATTATAATCAAGTCTCGTGGTTAAGTAGTTAAATTAGGTTTCATATGACCGACCATACTAAAACATAATTCTTGCCTTAGTCAAGATGTTGCCTTTCAATAAAGAGGGCCTAGTGGAGTTGGATCAGTTGCATTTCCTTGAAATTTTTTACCACCAATGTCTAGCTAGGCCTTCTTAGCGATAAGTGAGAACTATTCTCAATTGTGAGGTTGCCTTTCTTCACGAGGCGAGCCTATTGGAGTTGACAGGTTGTATCCCCTCAGGATCTTTTACCGCCGATGTCTATACTTTTCTAAGTGATAAGTGACAAAATTTCTTCACATTGATGAATGCATTATAATATTGCTATTTTAATACATACACATTATTTTTTAAACCACAACAAATGCATTCCTAATGCCTTAACTACCTTTTAAATATGAATGTAAACAAGTCTTTACTGTAACATCCCATGTTTTAATTACATTTGATTTAGTTCATTTTTTTTAGTTTAACACTCAAATCCTTATTATATATTTTAAGCTTGAACACTTTCTTAAAATTTTAGGGAGATCCAAAAATTTATTTCGTCGCTTCTATAGTGTCCTATTATATATTTAAGAATATTCTAGAAAGTTTCGTCACTATCGGAATTGAAACGAGTATTAAAGTGGCATTTTTTTTTTTGAACCCAAAATTTTTGGTTATCGGTTGATTTTCAGTCAACTTTAGTCACTCATAACTTCTTCAATTTTTATCCAAATCCTACTGGGTGAACTACTGTAGTTTCATCATATTCTCCCCTCCAACTTTCGTGTTTTGACCAAAATCTAATTCACGCTCCTCGTTGGCCAAAACTGAACTCGAAGTCACCCGATTAACAAAAAACTGCACTGTCAGATTTCTGTTGCATTTTGGCACAGCACTGACTTTGATCAAATTTTGGTATTAATATGTCCAGAATTTGGTGAAACATCCTTCATCAAAGTCGTAGATCTTTGAATTACCTTTCCGTTGATATAAAGATCATCCCGGTCAGAGTTTCGAGCTATGAGTTACGACCAAATTACTAGCAGTAACTTCGTAACCTCGTTTTTAACGTTTTGACCTGCATTGACTCGTTTTTAAGACATCTTCTTCTCCATTTCAGCTCATTCTCGAGGGTGAGAGAGGTCTGTACATTTCTAGAGAGAGAGTGTCACTCTTGATGAAATTTTGGTGATTCATAGCTCAAATCTTGGAGAATCAAACGGAAACTTCAGATTTTGGGGATTCTTCGCGCTCTTGTCTCATTTCTGGTCTTGCATGCTTGTTTTGAATGGTTTCTTGAGCCACTCAGGTCATTTGAGCTCTGTCCTTCTAGCTATTCAGGTGGGGACTTCCCTTCATCTTTCAATTCTTGGATGTATGGATTGTTAGAATGATAGTTTAGCTATTTCGGTACCAAGAACACCCCTTTTTCTCTGCATGTGTTAGAATAAACTGTTTCTTTTTAGATCTGAGCTTATGAATGTGAATCATCATGTATGTTTGTATTTTTGGGTAAATCATGGAATTTAGTACCGAAATGGCTAGAAATTAAGCCTTGTATGTCTAAAAATCTCTTAACTCCAAAGTTTGATTAAATTTCCAGAATTTAAAATGATCCTATATGTGTTATAAAATCTTCCATTGGACATACAAGGGTGGTTCTATGTCATTCTAATGAGAGCATCACTTTGAACTCATACCATGCCTAACTAATTGTGGAAATGAAATTTTTCTTGCATAGAATGGGTATGTTGTATGGTATAATTGTACTTTAGAATTAAAATTCAATATTTTTCAAAAATATGATGATGAAATGTTGGACTTCAAATATGAGATTTTAGCTTATACCAAGATTAGTTAATGGTTATACGTAGCTATAGTAATTAAAGATGCGAGATCATAGTTTTAATACTATAACTCTATTTCCCCATAAATTTTATGATAAGCTTGGAACTATCTTTGATAACACTTGTGTTGCGCGTATATGTTTGTGATTGTTGGAACCGGATCAGTACCGGTATAGAAATGCCTAAGTTTTGATATTACACAGACCCATGGGCAAGATGGGGTGCCGTTAAACCTGGTTACCAGTGCACAGGCCCACGGTTTGAGGTGGGGTGCGTATGTGAGCATGTATTCTGTCTAGTACCGGTATTAGGTCGAGGAGGAGGAGGAGGTGGATGGACGTGTGTGCTATGATTAAGAGTGTGATGTATCGATCATAATTGGATTATAATGATATACGATAATTGATTTTCTTAATAAATTGATGATTATTGGGTAACATTATTAGCGAGCAATAATTGTGTTTTTTTATATATATATATATAAACAATTAGTAGTACGTTATTGCATTTCATTTTCCCTTTCTCATTAGTTCCCACTGGGCCAGTTGTGGCTCATTCCCTCATTTTCCTTTCAGGTATTCATCGTGCCTCGGGTAGAGGTAGGGGAGCAGGTGCGAGTTCATCTTAAAAATCTTCTCTGATGCATCCATGGATTTTTAGTCGTTGTGTTATCTTTTATTTGAAAGTTGTAATCCTAAATTAAATTCAAGTACTTTGGAACTTTGTAATGATATTTTGGTTGTATCCCCTTTTGGTTTTGGTATGTCATTTGGATTTCTTGAGTGCTGGATGTTAAATAGGATGGATTATTTTCTAGTATTTACGAATACTTCATGTCGGATTTTTATTAGATTTCTTTGCCATGCGTTGGTTCATTTCATTTATTATATTCTTAATCGTTGTTATTTAGTTATAGCATCCGTTAACACCTGCTTAATAAGGCGGGTTGTTACATTTACATTCACTTCTATTTACTTAAAAATCATTCCAAAACAAAAACCATTCAAACTTTAAGAACCAAACACGACATATACGCTTTTTATCCCCTCCTTGTGGTCCTACACCTGGATTTACCAAAACTATACTATAACTCGACCACCTACAATTGGGTACAAACAATTACAATATTTTATGCACATCAATGAGTTTTGAGAAAAAAAATACATAATATTTGTCTAAGTGCCCTACCTTAAAAAAATCTCTCATTCTACCTTGATTCACAAGGTAACCATATATGTGTTTATTTAGGGGGGCGGGGGGGAGGGGGGCTGGGATAGAGCACACCTCAAGTATTTTACCCAATATTAATTAGAATACTGATATAAGTTTAGCCCAACTGTAATATAAAATGTTAGGTCCCCAAGTTTTTTTACCCAGTATTAATTAAAATACTGATTTAGCGTTAGCCCAACTTTGATATAAAATGTCAGTTCATTACTCATGAAAAGGTTAAACTTACATAGTGGTATTGTTGTTAAAGTGGTGTACGCTTTTTATGTTAAGTGAGAGCTTATGAGTTCCAATCCCTTAAATACATAAACTTTTTTCCAAACCCCCTCTCTCTCCCTTTTGGTTTCTCTTTCTTTTCGCCTTTTGTATTCTCACCCTATGTTATATTCTCTTTTTAGGTATTTATGATTAATTCCAAATACTAATTGAAGTTAAATTTATGATTAGTAATAAAATATTTGTTGTTTTTAGTATTTGCAACGATAAAATTATTGATAGTTAACCCGTTCAATTAAATTTTGACATATCTCTTTTACACAGTCCAGCCAGCCTCATAAAAATCTTGAGTCCACCCTTAAAGGTAACCGCCCTAATCCTAAACAAAATTGATATAAGTACAAATTTTTTGTTTTTTTGTTCTTTAATTTACAAAAAATTATATTGGTATTATGTTGCACCTTTTAAAAAAAATATTCTAACTTTGATCTTGCAGAGCCCAGGGGCGGAGGCACATGGAGGCCAGGTGGGGCCATGGCTGGACTTTTTAAAAAAATTTAGAGAGTATAGTGGTTTATGTGCGAGAACGAAAAAAGTAAGGGCCATTTTGTAAATGAATTGATGTTTTCAGTGAGGGTGCGGTGTGCGATGAAATCTAGAAGTCGAGGGTGCGGTGTTGTAATATGTATTAGGTAAGTAATGTTATATATTGCTTTTAGGCGTGGGGTGCAGTGTATAAATATGTGTAAATATATGGTCTAACTTTGCAATATTAATTAGGTTATATCTTAGAACATAAAAAGGAAAGCTTGGAAAGCAGTGAACCAAGTGGTGGCCTAAGGCCCCTATTATACATGGGCCCCCAATTTTTTTAATCCGTTATATATATATATATACCTTTATATTATAGATAATAATAAAGTGTTGAATACATATATATACAGGTAAGGTGAAAGTAGTCCAGCGGCAGTGATGCGTGGTATATAATTCTATTACTTCTGTTGGTCATGGTTCGAAACTTTTCTTTTTGGTGCACTCTAGCTACCCAATTTCTTATGTTTGCAATATTATGGTAACTAGCAAAAATGACCTCTAAAGTTTGACTAGAATCTCTAACTCGTACCTAAAGAATTCTTAAAGTTTCTAATTTTTCCTCACTTGTTTGGTGCACTCTAGCTACCGAATTTCTTATGTTTGCAATATTAGGGTAACTAGCAAAAAATGACCCCTAAAGTTTGACTCGAATCTCTAACTCATACCTAAAGTTCAATTTTCGGTTAAAGTATCCTTAAAATTTCTAATTTTTCCTCACTTGTCCAAGCTGGATGCCCCATTAAAAATATGGATGGAAAACACGCATAATTGTCACAAGTCACACTTTTAAGGAGCATTTTTGGATGTTTCAACCGAAATTAGAAATTTTATTGATGCTTAAAGCAAAATTAGAAACTTTAAGGATATTTCAACCGAAATTAGAAATTTTAATGATACTCTAAACGAAAATTGAACTTTAGGGACGAGTGAGAGAGTCGGGTCAAACTTTAGGAGTCATTTATAGTAATTACCCGCAATATTATGTAGATTTTTAGAAGAGATTTATCAACTTAACCTCCAATAGTGATATTTAAAGATATTTTTTCAAACAATTTTAACTAGACGGTGTCTATTTTCCATCCAAAATAACTTGTTTTGGCGATATGATTGAGCCCGTTTCCATCCCTTGTCTCTCTCATTTACCCACATGAACCCTAATTTCATCACCGTACATAGTTAATCATCAAATCTTCTTCCTCCTATATCCAGCCCTAAAATTGAAAACCCAACTTTAATGAGTTAGAGAGAAAACACCATTATCTCTTTAACCTTTTAATTTCTTTGTGCTTTGCTTAATTCTTTTGGTCATCATTCAACACGTCAAAATTTTTTCTTTTAATTTTCTCCCAATTGAATGTTTGATTTTATGTTCTGGGCGAGGGCTTTTCCTTGTATTATTCCAAAATTAAGCATAATAAAATCAACCCATTTTGCTCCTCTTTGCTCAGCAACTATACTATCCTGTTGAACGAGAGTAATGAAAATGAGCCATAAGTAATCGAACTCAATATTGACGAAGCCACCTTAGGCTTAAGGTGTGCACATACCCACCTTCTTTATTAAAATTGGCTTGTTTTTACTAATACATTTGATGTAAACTTTTTTGAAAAAGCAATGATCTAGAACATTGCCCACCACATTTTAGGAAAAAAAATATGCTTTTTGCCCACCTTATTACAGATATTGTATATCAATTTTTCTCATTCATATTTATATTATGATTGAAACATTATTTTTGTTAAGCATGATATTTGTTCCGATTCTTTCTCCTAACAGTTTAAACTTTTAGGAGAGATGGTTCCTAACATGGTATCAAAGGTTGGTTTCCTAGGAGGTCCAAGATTAGAGATGGTTCTTAACAATTTTTACCCTCTTTTATATGTTAAATCCTAGCTTTGCCACTAATCGAACTCAAAGCAATCAAGTGTGTATACATATTGCAGAAATATCAGATTTGCAGTTGATGGAATGTGCGGGGATGGAGAAGAAGGGAGATCGAAAAGAGGGAGGGGAGGAGATTAGTTAAATTAGGGTCTAAATTTTGGATTGTGGAGTAAGAAGATTTGATGATTAAAAATTTACACTAACAAAGTTAGTGTTCATGTAAGTAAGAAAGACAATAGAAGGACATAAACAAAATCGTCCAACAAAAATTAATTTAAATGAAAAAGACACGGTGTCAGGTAATAAAGGATTATGTCTAATTGAAATTATTTTAAAAAAATTTCTCAAATTTATCTATTAGCGTGAAGGGTTAAGTCAATATACCCCTTTCTAAAACATAATATATATTCGTGATAGAATTTGATTGGGTAGTTATAACCTATAACATGGGTTAATTCAAGACTTAGTATAAGCACTATTTTTTATTTTCTAAATTAGGAAGGATAATTTTGTAATTTTTCTCATGCATACTAAATTCTCATCTCACTTAATATGCAATATAGGTGTAGAACTGTAGATTACATACACTAGCCTACAGGTGCATTATATGCATGTGTAATATAAAACTTAGTAATTTTTTACATTAAGAACATATAATAATTAATATTTTATCCAAAGGCATGTAAGGGTTCTTTTTAAATAACATATTTAAATATAGTCCGAATCATAGGGTAATTTAATAATCTTGTATACATACCAAACCCTTTCCATATGTTCAATATATAACTAGCGTTGTGGTACATGTTACATGTTTGCAATACAATACATGTTAAATCCTTTCATTAAAAGCATGTGATGATATTTGGCCAATTAATAAGTAAATGTCATTTTCAAGCTTAAGGTTAAGTGTTCAAGTTCCTACAATAACTCTATTTTATATTAATTTGTAGCATGATTGGAATAATAGATAGTGTTAATATGTACTCGAAAGTTAAATGATACAAATATAAATATAAAAAAAAATCAAAATCAAAATCAAAACATGCTTTAAATAATTCATAAAATAATGCACATGTGACCTAATTCTTTGAGAGGTTGACTACTATCCAAGGATAATTATATAATTTGTCATTTCTGCCAAAACTTTTCACTCACACTAGGTATACGTGTATAAGTAAATTCAATTTTCACCTACCTCATTCAATAATTTCAATGCATTTGATCATATAACTTTTGTCTTCTTTCGCCAAGCTAGTCTTTGCCACCTAATAATTTCCGTGCATTAATTGTAACCTATATATTTATACCTCATTCAATAAATTTATAAATTGCATTCATTTCGGGCACCAACTGATCTTAAAAGTCTTTGCCACAATAATTTGCATGCATAGAGGAATTAATTTTCAAAATATTATATTAAAGATTAAACTATTAAGGACATACTACTTATATTATTTGATTAAATTACTCATTGTGAATGTTGTAACAAATTCATTGGCATGGAATTAATTATATACGATGGAATTGTTCTAATAAAAAATTATTATTTTGATAACAATTTCTCTTTATTTGTATTAATTTTTCCGATTATATTTTTAAGCATAATTTACCCACATGGATCAATGCTGATACTATATATAATTTACGTACAACCCGTTTATGAAAGTATTAAAAATACATCCTAATAAATTTCATCACATTAAAGAAGATATAATTAAATTAAGAATAAACTACGCAAATGGTCCCTAAACTATTGATATTGTTTCACTTTGTCCCTCAAACAAAAATTTGTTTCACTTAAATACTTAAACTATTCACCGAGTTTCACTTCCGTCCAATTTGGGGTTAACTTGGACAGAATCAAGGGCAAAATTGTCATTTCAAGTAGATATTTTTTTTAAAAATAATTTTAATTAAATTTAAAAATATTATGAAAGAAAAAAAAGAAAGGAAGAGGAACATAGAGAGAGAGAGAGACCCCACCTCCCCTCCACTCTTCCATTCTTTCTTCTTCCATTATTCTTTATCATCACTATCTTATACCACCATCACCACCACCCCCTCCTTTGTTGGCGCGGACAATGTGATCTGTGGCAAAGACGGTGGTTAGGGTTTAGGTTGAACTGGCTGTTGCCGATGGGATTATGGGTGGTTTGGAAGATTTCGGTGAATGTACAACGGAGATGGAGTGGAGGGATTGATCTGTTGGAGATTGGAATTGAGGAGAACATGGGTTTTGAGGAATGTGAAAAAGATTGTTGGGTTTGAAAGGGTTTGGTGGGAAGGAGCGAATTGGTGCTTGTGAAAGCCATTGATGAGAGAGAAAGTGAAACTGTGGGTATGTTTTGTTTTAGAGAGAGAGAGAGAGAATAATGTGAGTACCTTTTGTTTTGCAGGATTGTGGGGTAGGTACCTACGGGAGGAGAGATAGATATGGTAGTATACAATGGTGGTGATGGGATGAAGAAGGTTGGAGGTGGTGGTGGAGGGGAGGCGGGGAGGAGGTGGGTCTCTCTCCGTCTCTGTGTGTGTGTGTTCCTTCTTCCCTCTCTGTTGTGCTGGAGGTAGGGAGGAGGGGGTGGTGGTGATGGTGGTGTAAGATGATGATGATGATGATGATGATGAGGAATGGAAGATGAAATTGATGAAGAAGAATGATTGCCTTTCCTTTTTCTCTCTCCGTGTGTTCCTTTTTTTAAATCTAATTAAAATTATTTTTTTAAAAATATCTACTTGAAATAACAATTTTGTCCTTGATTCCGTTCAAGTTAATGCCCAAATTAGAAGGAAGGGCTAATTTGAAACTCGATGAATAGTGCAAGTATTTAAGTGAGGCAAATTTCTATTTGAGAGTCAAAGTGGGACAATATCAATCATTTAAGTGCCATTTACGTAGTTTACTCTTAAATTAAAAACCATTAAACTAGAAATTGAATCAAAAAATTGCAGACATGGAAAAAGTATCGAAATTATTACAAATCTTCACCTGCCTTACAAAAATCCAAGTCAAAAATCGGTTGACATAAATTTCATTACACAAAAATAGAAATGGGGAAAAGTAATAATGTTTATTTTTAGGATTTTTTACTATGACAACATTTCTTAACCAAGTTGTTATACGAGTTAAAGGATTGAGTTCGTGTAGCACATTTAATTTAAATGAATTATACGAATTATTATTGTGTTAAACATGTTAAAAATCAACTCAATCAATTTATTAATCGTATTAAGTGGGTCAACAAGATTATAGCCAAGGGCGTCCCTACATGGTGGTGGTGTGTGTGTGTGTGGGGGGGGGGGGGGGGGGGAAATCACCCCTCGTTGGATTTTGATTTTTTTTTTACTATATATGGAGTATTTTTAGAAAATATATATATAGGAACTTATGTGCATAAATTTATACTTAAGGGTGCTTAAGTGTATGGAGCAAAATTTTAAGAGTCATTAGAAAATTTTCACTTTAAAATATTAAACTCAACCGCGCCCATTGCCAGACCTTACACCCTTCCCTCTTTCATATATTTTTCTACATTTCTCATTTCTTGGTTGCTCTCTGTCTAAGGACTCATCTCTTAATATTTGGTGATTTAGGTCTAAAACCCTAATTTAAAAATTAATATTAGTTATATTAGATGTATTAAATTATCTTTTTGATGAATGGTACGTTTGATTACACATTTACACTTTACACAGATGCAAAATAATTGAAAATGAGGCTTGTGATTTGGAGAGATATTAAATTATCTTTTTTATTCATGAAATTTATTATTTAGATGGTAGATAAGAATTTTTTTTCATAAAAGAAAAAAGATTACTTCTTTTTTTTCTTTTTGAAATTGTTAAGAAAATTAACTAGTTGTCTAGTTTTCTAATCATTTTATTACTTTAACAAACAATGGGCCAAAAGGGTTTTGTTTAATATATTATTGATTACATAGAGATGTTTTAGAGATGAGTGAAAATTATACAAAGACTCAATCCATGATCACAAACTACTACTTCCTTCTCCTCTTATAATGGAGAAATCATAATTCTACATACTTCTGCATAATTTTGTCAACAAAACTTTTTTAACAAAATTCTGACAACTAACAACTTTTATTATTCATAAAATTTTTGAATAGTAACTTACTATTCATTTACAAAGACATAAAGTAATTTTACAAACTCTTTAAATTTTATCCGCACAACTGGTTACTATCTTCTGCGAATTTCTTTATTTATCTTCTCTACCACCTTCAAGGACTTGTACACCTTTCTTGTGCCGGATAGATTGTGCAGTCGATCAGTAGGTGCCAAATTCTTTAAAGAGTTATTTAATTATTTATTTGTATTCTATTGAAAATGATGCTAATTGACATTAACTTTGAAACCCCATAGATTTTATTGTAATTTGTAGACATTAGTATTTGAGACTTTTAGTTGTATCAAGTATTACTATTAATACGATTATGCTTGTAGTTAAATTTTATAACTTTAAATATATTTTTGTATGCCTTTAAATCCCCCCCCCCCCCCCTCGACCGTTTGATTAAATTTCTGGGCCCACCACTGATTATAGCACTACCCATATAGTCTCAACCCTAACTCTCTAATTACGTGTTGGGTTGATAAAATTTCTAGATCCGCCACTAATTATAGCACTATTCGTATAGTCTCAACCTAACTCTCTAATTACGTGTTGGGTTCGAATTGTGCTACCCTATGGTATTATAAATTGCCAAACCCACGCCCTTTCTCTCCCCTAACCATGAAATTAAATCAATCCTTCAAAACCCACACACATATATAAATATAAAAGAAGTGCTACTTCTCTCTCCAATCTCCTTTCTACTTTCATACTATCTCTAGTCCACTTTCCCTCACGGAATTTTTTTTTTTCTGTTTGTGTATCTCATACCAAGAAAGGTATTTCTCTCTCTCTCTCTCTCTCTCTCTCTCTCTCTCTCTCTCTCTCTCTCTCTCTCTCTCTCTCTTCCTCAATAATCGTAAAGTAACATCAAGGCATTAGTTGGTGTGTACTTCACCCACCAACTAAAAAACTGATTCTACTTCATTTGAGCCGTAATAGTGTGACAAGACTAGAATATTACAACAATAACTAAAATTGGTTGTTATAGAGAACTAGCCTACACAAGTTTTACAAAAACAAAATAAGAAAGTAAAATAATAAACCTCCGTATTAGTCAAGTTTTTAGATCTTATGCGGTTGGCCTAATGGTTCAATAGGTCCATGTAAGGACGATATATTTAGTGCGAGATGTTCCAATCCCTCCAAGTGTAGTTACTAAAAAAAAAGGTTAGGTTTTAAAAAAAAAATGTAGAAGAGGCGAATGCAAATAAAAGAGAAAGGGAAAATTTAGAGGCCCGAGCGTATGGAGAAAAAGATAAAATAGTAGATCTGAATAATTAATTAATGAGCTACTATCTACTTCGAATATTATATAAAGCGAAAACTCAATTCGGTGACTGAAACCATGTTAAGTTTTCGACGTTCAAACTTGGAACCTTTGTTTTGGTAAGGATGGTAATTTACCACTAGACTACTTCTCAATTTTTTAAAATTTTTATTTTAAGTCACCTATATGCTACCAACTACTTAGACATTTATTGAAGGGTTATACTTTCATTCTTTGTGTTCACTTTAAGGACTTTCAATATAAATTAAATATTATAGTATAAGCTATATTATTTGAAAGTTTGCTGATAGCAAGAATATATAGCATATCTGAAATAAAAATTCCCCATACCTCTACCAATAGCCTTACTCGTTTTGGGATTTGTTATTGAAGCCTGCCATATTTTATTTTATTAATTTTTGCCTTTGAAGACTTTTCCTCACAGAAAAGTTTATATCATGTTGTAATGATCGTATTTGAATAGATGCTTTGAAAAATAAGCAACTTGTTTTATAATTTATTCTCTCTAAATTACATATATTCAAATGGTACATATATTATATATGCACAAATTCTAGTTATGTTTAAAGCAAATAAAAAGCTAATTATGGTTTGGTTAGAATTAAATTAATTAAGTTAATTCATATATTTGAATTTAATTAATTCATTTTCTTACTACAAAGATGGAATTTAGATATGTTTACTTGTTAAACAATCATGGTTATATGTAATTACAGACTAAGAAAACTATTAAACAAATCTAGCTATAGGATCAAGAATAGACATAGTTTATCAAACATTAAAAGAACAATATAGAAAATTAAAAGATAATAAGAAAATAAAAAGGACAATACTATTACACATGTAAAAAGTTAGATTTTCCGCAACAATTTGGATGTGAAACAAAATGATACTATAAGCCTTATAAAAATAGTAATAAGAAAAATATAAAGTTAGAAAAATTAAACATTCAATAAAAGGAATTTTGGAAAAGTCAAAAGAAAAAGACCTTGGTATAGTAAACGAAAAATAAAATATAATAATAATAGCAAGAAATTTGAGAGCACAAGAAATTGTAAATGCTTTATATGTGGAAATCCTGAACACATTAGACCCAATTGTCCTTTAAGAAATAAAGCAAATAATATTCCTAAAATACAAGAAAAAGTTAACATTATAGAAGATTTAAAAACAGAAGGATTAGAAGATAATATTGAATTAGAAAGTATTTAATTATGACGAAGAAGAAATATATAAAGTTAGTGTCTATAGTATAGAATCTATGAAATTAGAATATCTGGAAGAAATAATAGAAGAATATGAAGATAAATTAATCAATGGATTAAATTAAATGAAAAATTATGTTAACACTGTAAAAGAAAATATTTGTCAATGTGATTATAAGACAAAAAGATATTTAATACTTACAAAAAATTGTAAAACTGCAATAAGCTTCTGAAAAAATATTATAAATATTTGTAAAAAATGTAAGAGCAGTAAATGATCAGAATTTTGAAAATAAATCCAAAAACAAGAAGCAAATATTATACAAAGGAATATTAGTCTAATAACTTTTCCGATAAAACTAAAGTTTAAGTACTCAATAGTAGAAATACTAGCTAGATACAGGAGTTACAGAAAGTTTAATAAGTGAAAAATTAGTTCTAAAAGAATTTTTACAAAAACTAAATTATAATTTAAATCTTCATTAGTATAACAATGATACAATAGAAGTTACACACTATATACAAAATGTACTTATAATAATTAATGAAGAACAATTTACTTACCACAAACATGGGTACCAAATACAGATTCTAAACTTACATTTATATTAGGATTAAATTTTATACAATCTTTAACAAGAAGATTTATGTATACACTCACATGATTTTAAAATTTCAAAATAATGAGCAAATATAGTACCAGATAATAATAAAGAAATAACTAAAAATCCAAATCAAATTTCTTACAATAATAATCTTTCACTAGAAGAATCGTATAATTATGAAAAAACTTTAACACAAGAAATAGAAAATTTTGAAGAAATTTTAACTAGATATAATGAAAGCGAAGCTCCAAAAATATACTTTAATTATATAAATAAGATGACTTTTAAAAATAACAATTTATATTTAGAAAAGTTGATAAAATTGGTAGAAAAGACAGAAATCATGGGAGAAAAATCTCAAAAAGATTGGGGGAAAAATAAAATAGAAGTGAAATTAGAAATAATATATAAATCCAAATATTACTATTAAAGCGGCAAATATAACATGTAATCTAGAAGATCAACAAGAATTCAATGAACAAATAAGAGAATTACTTAATTTAGGAGTAATAAGAAAAAATAATAGAAACAATATGCATGTTACCCAAGATGCAAAAGCAAATTCTTGATAATCTTCGGTTTGATAAAGACTATAATAAAAAGTCTATACATACAATGAATTTTCTAAATAACTAATTTATATATTCAAAATCTTGAGATTAAAATCCAGTCTTTACAAAAGGAACAGATTTTTAAAGACCAAAAAGCTTTATAATAAAGCATTTTCGTATTTTAAATTAGTAGAAGCAAAAGTAACAAAGCGGTAGTTTCAAAATCGCTTTGTAACTTTTGCTTCTGCTAATTTAAAATACGAAAATGCTTTATTAAAGTTTAACGGTCTTTAAAAGTCTATTCCTTTTGTAAAGACTGGATTTTAATCTCAATATTTGGAATATATAAATTAGTTTCATACTTATTGTTATTAAGAAAATTCATTGTATGTATAGACTTTTTATTATATTCTTTATTAAACCAAAGATTATCAAGAATTTGCTTTTTCATCTTGGGTAATTAACATGCATATTGCTTCTATTAAATTTTCTTATTACTCCTAAATTAAGTAATTCTATTATTTGTTCATTGGATTCTTGTTGATCTTCTAGATTACATGTTATATTTTCCACTTTAATAGTAATATCTGGATTTATTATTTCTAATTTCGCTTCTATTTTATTTTTCTCCTAATGTTTTTGAGGTTTTTCTTCCATGATTTATGTCTTTTCTACCAATTTTATCAACTTTTCTAAATCTAAGTTGTTATTTTTAAAATTCATCTTATTTATATAATTAAAATCTATTTTTGCAGTTTCACTTTCATTATATCTAGTTAAAATTTCTTCAAAATTTTCTATTTCTTGTGTTGACGTTTTCTCATACTTGTGCGATTCTTCTAGTGAAAGATTATTATTGTAAGAAATTTGATTTGGAATTTTAGTTATTTCTTTATTATTATATGGTACCATATGTGCTCCTTATTTTGAAAAATTGAAATCATGTGAGTGTATACATAAATCTTCCTGTTAAAGATTGTATAAAATTTAATACTAATATAAATGCATGTTTAGAATCTATATTCGGTACCCATGTTTGTGGTAAAGTAAATAGTTCTTCATTAATTATTATAGGTACATTTTGTATACAATGTGTAACTTCTATTATATCATTATTATATTGATGAAGATTTAAATTATAATTTAACTTTTATGAAAATTCTTTTAAAACTAATTTTTCACTTATTAAACTTTTTGTAACTCCTTTGTACAATATTTGCTTCTTCTTTTTGGATTTTTTTTCAAAATTCTGAACATATACTACTATTTCTTTTTTTACAAATATTTATAATATTTTTT
The DNA here is from genome assembly GCA_021464415.1 of Lonicera japonica. Classification (NCBI taxonomy): domain Eukaryota; kingdom Viridiplantae; phylum Streptophyta; class Magnoliopsida; order Dipsacales; family Caprifoliaceae; genus Lonicera; species Lonicera japonica. The sequence goes on from CM038464.1 coordinate 88,242,194, forward strand.
ACGCAGACAGTAGACAGCTGTGCGGACAAAAATTAAAGAGATACTCTATAATTATTGTATAATTACTTTATGTAACTTTCGATGAATAGTAGAGCTATTATTCATTAACTTTTTGAGTAGTGTTGTTAGAAAATTTTATCGATTGTCAGAATTGTTGTTGGCTGCTTTTAGAATTGTCTAGAGTTAGACATCTCCATTATATAAGGAGATGGCATTGTGGTTTTGTGATCATCGTCTGTAATGTAAAAAAATTTCCTCTCCTTTCTAAAAACTCTGTGTAACTATTTCCTCTATATCAATAAATAAAAATTTCAGATCCTCTATTCCGCATCCGTGTAACTGGTATCAGAGGTGGTTTCGCTTTTGTTATGTAAGTATATCCATCTTTATTTTTTGTTTTAATTTTTGGTATTTTAATTTTAAGTTGAGATTGTATCTTTGTTTTTTCTTGTGTGTTTTCATAAAACTCATACACCTATTACGTTTCAAAGCCCATATTTTCCACCAAGCCGTTTTAAGCCTTTGTTGTGGCAATCAGGCTATTAAGGGAACTGGTTTTAAGCACCTGAAACAACAGTAATAGGAGGTCTTAGGTACCCTTGAAAACATTAATGGAAGAACAAACGTACAGTATTGACTTAGAATGCATAGCTCATGTAATAGGTAAAGAAGAAAGTATGTATAATCATTATGTGCATATTGATATTGATAAACAGTCTGAAAATATAAGTAGTGTATGTGCTGCTTTAAATAATATGACAGATCTTATGATAGGTTGGATTAAGAAAATCGAACCTATGAATCTCAAAAATCAAAAACATCAAATGTTTGTAGAAAACAAACTTTTGAATCTAAAACATCAACTAAATATGGAAAATAAACCAAATTTGAAATGTGATGAAAATATTGCGGATATTTTAAACTCTTTAGATGGTATGAATAGTTCAGGAAGCAACCAAACTCCTAGACTATACTATGGAACTGAAGAAATAAATACTTTTCAAACAGAAAAGTTTAATTATACATAATTTATAAATGTAAAAGAAATTCTAGATTATTGGCGAGAATTATATAAAGACCCAAATTAAAATATTTCTGAAAGAAATAAAATAATAGAACAAATACAAACTACGTATTTGGAACACAAAAAATTATTAAAACACTTTCAGTATGAAATAAATCAATACTCATCTGATGAAGAAGACCAAGAACCAACTCACATAGTAAACACTATAAGTGATGATAAAAAAGAAGATAAAGGAAAAAGAAAGGCAGAAGAACCTTTAAAGTAATTCTCTAACTGGGAAGAATTCCAAGAATTCATGCAAAATCCTGTCACAGATAAAGAAGATTTCGTTAAAACAATTGAAACTTTAACTAGTGGTACTAAAAAAGAGGAAGAACCAAGTCCTTATTTTCTTAGAAGAGATGATTTAAATAAACAAGCAATTGCACAACATGGCACATATCTTGATTTAAGGAATGTCCCTTTTAAAGATCAAGAACAAACAATTAATGATTGGGCACAATTACTGTCCATCTTAATTACTAATTATGGAAAAGTATGGACTAAAGAAAAGTTTTTAAATTATGTAGCTGTAACTCTCCAAGGAAATGTTTTGCAATGGTTACAATAATGGGAAAAATCTGAAATTGGAAAACACCAAAAAGCCGCTTTACTCCAAAATTTTAAGACTTTTGATGAAATCTTAAATGATTTTGTTAAAATAATTAAAGAAAATCTAATTGGAAGTACGGGAGAAACCCAAATCCAAGAAGATGCATATTACATATTATCAAAACTCGAATTATGTAATATTTGTCAATTTGAAGATTTTGTAAATCTTTTCAAAAAATACTACTTTAAGTTAGATCCACCAAATAATCAATATTGGCTGGAACAATTTTTTCATAAACTCCCAAATCCATGGGATGAATTAGCTATAAAAGGTTATCCTGAATGGTTAAAGAAAGTTGATAAAACTGATACACTTGGTTTTAGAATAAATTATGTGTTAAGAATTATACAAGAAAAATGTACTGAAATTAAAGCCAAAAAGTAAATGAAGAAAAATCAAATTTCTAATTGTAAATTTGGCCAAAAATGTTGTGACAAAATATTAAAAGCAAATTGGAAAGTTGGTTGTGGGCCAATTTTCTCTCAAAAAAGAAAAAGAAGATTTAAATGGAAACCTTGGAAAAAGAAAATACCTTTTTCCAAAACCAAGAAATATATTAGAAAAAGAAAATTTTCTAATAAAAATAAAAATAAACCAAATACAAAGAAAAAATGTAGATGTTACATCTGTAACGAAGAAGGTCATATTACACCAGAATGCCCTAGAAAGGGAAAAAGTGCAAAGAAAATGATAAAATTTCTTGAAGAACAAGAATTAGAAGTATTTTATGAAAGTGAATTAGAAGAATATTTAGAAAATGATGAAATTCTTTATGAAATAGAATCTGAATCAGATAGTTCAGATGATGAAGTAGTATTCATGATGAACACCGTTGAAATACAACAAAATAATGAAAATGAATTACAATCAGTAACGCTAAAAGATGTTGTTGGTGAAGAATTAACTTTTACCAACGAACAATTAGAACAATTAGAAAAAACTCGTCAAATGGTTAAAAAAGAAGATATTTATAAATTATCAAAATTTAAAATATTTTCTACAAGAATATTTGAGCAATTTAGTGGAAATACCACAGCTCAAAGCACAGATGAAGGAACAGCTGATAATACTATTCCATGTTTTCGGAAATACCACAGCTCAAAGCACAGATCAAGAAAATCAATTTCTGTTTTTTCTATTTCTATTTTCTTTGGAGATAATACTATTCCATGTTTTCGGAATTTACTGCTTAATATTTTTAAATATTTTTTATGTTCTTCTAATGTATTGGAAAATATTAAAATATCATCGATATAGACGACACATAAATCCTTAAGGTCTTTAAAGATCTCGTCCATCCATCGTTGGAATACTTGTGGTGCTATATTTAGTCCAAAAGGCATAACATTCCATTGATAATGTCCTCTTGGAGTGCTAAAGGCTGTTAGGGGTTTTGATTCTTTAGTTAGTTTTGACTGTCAGAATCCTGATTTACAATCAAATTTACTAAAGATCTTTTTACCTTTAGTTTGATTAATCAAAGCATCTTCTCTTGGGATAAAATAATGATCAAATACTAATTGTTCATTTAATCTTTTATAATTTGTTACCATTCTTGCTTTTTCTCTTTTTATTTCACTATGGTTTCCTACCATGAATGCCGGACTAGAGTGTCGACTTATTGTTTCTTCAATAAGTTTTGTATCTAGTAATTCTTTGATTTGGTTATCAAATTCAATTATATCTTTTCTAGTATAAATCATTGGTTTTACTCCTATAATTACATTTGGGTTTCTTAATTTAAGTTGACAATATCTAGGACTTTTATCCCATAATTTTAGTGGGTTTTCACTAAAATTTTATTTTAAAATTTCATAAAGCCAATGAGTTTCTTCTACTACTTTTATTATAGGAGTCATTTCTCCTTTTCTAACTGGTGAAAATCCATGATCACATGTGTATTTATGTTGTTGTAAAAGTGGAATTTCTACCATTTCTTTATTTAATGTTAATCCAAGTGTTCCATTATTTATGGTCATTGGTAAATATTCCGAAATAAAATTATTTTCTAAAATAATATCTCCATGCATTTCAGGGAAACATAAAATTTTTGGAATAATAAATTTCTTTTCATTAAACCAAATTGCTACTCTCTTTGCTTTTAAAGAAATAAAATTTTGAGTACCGTTTATACCCGTAACAGAAATTGGATTCTTCATTTTTATCCATTTTTTTGGTGGTAACGCATTTGGTCTACAAGAACATATTGTTGCTCTAGTATCTATTAATGTACATAGACTATATTGTTTGTAGCCTGCAAAATTAAAATATCCCAAAACATAGGTATATCTTTTCTTTCCATGACTTGGTGAAAATATTATTTCTTCTTTTCCTAGTTGGAAATGATATATTTGACTTGATTTACTAGTTTCATTTTTACTAGTAGTTCCTGGTAATATTGGAATTTTTAAGGAATAATTTCTTTGACTACTCTCCCCTTTTTCAAAATTAATTGATTTCTTTGGTACTTTCAAAGATGGTTTCGGAAAGTTTTGTTGCCATTGTGAATTTTTACTAGTACTTCTAAAATAAACATTATTGCCTGAAACTTGTAATTCAACATTGTTTTGTTGTTTTTCAGGTTCTTCGTCTACTACTGTAGGTAAAATCCATTCTCGAGGGATTTCGAGATCTCGCCATTTCATCAATCTTGGTTGAATTGCTGAATCAAAAAGACGAGGCTCAAATATTTCTATAACATTTTTATCCAAAAAATATGTTGTAGTTATTGGGAGTCTTGTTAACTCATGTATTGTTTTCCAATGTATAGAAAGATTGGAAGATGTATTTTTCATTCCAATTCCTTTTGTTTGTTTTTTTATTTTAACAAAATCTTCTATGTTTGGGTATGTTATTGATATGAAGAAATTTGGTTTTATGTTAAACCAAATAATTCCATTTACTAGATTTGATTGTACTCCTCTAATTATTGCATTAAGAGGGTTTACGAATCTTTTATCCAACACTAAAACTGGTAGTGGAGTATCCATTCATTGTCTAAATAGAGCTGTAATACATATTTGAATTATTCCAATATCGACATATCTGATTTCTGGATGTTTTTTCCTCCATCTAGCAATTTTTCGTTTATCAAACAGTGTGATTTCAGCTGTTCCTTCATCTGTGCTTTGAGCCGTGGTATTTCCACTAAATTGCTCAAATATTCTTGTAGAAAATATTTTAAATTTTGATAATTTATAAATTTCTTCTTTTTGAACCATTTGACGAGTTTTTTCTAATTGTTCTAATTGTTCGTTGGTAAAAGTTAATTCTTCACCAACAACATCTTTTAGCGTTAGTGATTGTAATTCATTTTCATTATTTTGTTGTATTTCAACGGTGTTTATCATAAATACTACTTCATCATCTGAGCTATCTGATTCAGATTCTATTTCATAAAGAATTTCATCATTTTCTGAATATTCTTCTAATTCACTTCGGTAACATACTTCTAATTCTTGTTCTTCAAGAAATTTTATCATTTTCTTTGCACTTTTTCCCTTTCTAGGGCATTCTAGTGCAATATGACCATCTTCGTTACAGATGTAACATCTACATTTTTTCTTTGTATTTGGTTTATTTTTATTTTTATTAGAAAATTTTCTTTTTCTAATATATTTCTTGGTTTTGGAAAAAGGTATTTTCTTTTTCCAAGGTTTCCATTTAAATCTTCTTTTTCTTTTTTGAGAGAAAATTGGCCCACAACCAACTTTCCAATTTTCTTTTAATATTCTGTCACAACATTTTTGGCTAGATTTACTATTAGAAATTTGATTTTTCTTCATTTGCTTTTTGGCTTTAATTTCAGTACATTTTTCTTGAATAATTCTTAACACATAATTTATCCTAAAACCAAGTGTATCAGTTTTATCAACTTTCTTTAGCCGTTCAAGATAACCTTTTATAGCTAATTCATCCCATGGATTTGGGAGTTTATGAAAAAATTGTTCCAGCCAATATTGATTATTTGGTGGATCTAACTTAAAGTAGTATTTTTTGAAAAGATCTACAAAATCTTCAAATTGACAAATATTACATAATTCGAGTTTTGATAATATGTAATATGCATCTTCTTGGATTTGGGTTTCTCCTGTACTTCCAATTATATTTTCTTTAATTATTTTAACAAAATCATTTAAGATTTTATCAAAAGTCTTAAAATTTTGGAGTAAAGCGGCTTTTTAGTGTTTTCCAATTTCAGATTTTCCCATTGTTGTAACCATTGCAAAACATCTCCTTGGAGAGTTGCAGCTACATAATATAAAAACTTTTATTTAGTCCATACTTTTCTATAATTAGTAATTAAAATGGACAGTGATTGTGCCCAATTATTAATTATTTGTTCTTGATCTTTAAAATGGACATTCCTTAAATCAAGATATGTGCCATGTTGTGCAACTGCTTGTTTATTTAAATCATCTCTTCTAAGAAAATAAGGACTTGGTTCTTCCTCTTTTTTTGTACCACTAGTTAAAGTTTCTGTTGTTTTAAAGAAATCTTCTTTATCTGTGACAGGATTTTGCATGAATTCTTGGAATTCTTCCCAGTTAGAGAATTCCTTTAAAGGTTCTTTTGTCTTTCTTTTTCCTTTATCTTCTTTTTCATCATCATTTATAGTGTTTACTATGTGAGTTGGTTCTTGGTCTTCTTCATCAGATGAGTATTGATTTATTTCATACTGAAAGTGTTTTAATAATTTTTCGTGTTCCAAAAACGTAGTTTGTATTTGTTCTATTATTTTATTTCTTTCAAAAATATTTAAACTTGGGTCTTTATATAATTCTCGCCAATAATATAGAATTTCTTTTACATTTATAAATTCTGTATAATTAAACTTTTATGTTTGAAAAGTATTTATTTCTTCAGTTCCATAGTATAGTCTAGGAGTTTGGTTGCTTCTTGAACTATTCATACCATCTAAAAAGTTTAAAATATCTGCAATATTTTCATCACATTTCAAATTTGGTTTATTTTCCATATTTAGTTGATGTTTTAGATTCAAAAATTTGTTTTCTACAAACATTTGATGTTTTTGATTTTTGAGATTCATAGGTTCGATTTTCTTAATCCAACCTATCATAAGAACTGTCATATTATTTAAAGCAGCACATACACTACTTATATTTTCAGACTGTTTATCAATATGCACATAATGATTATACATACTTTCTTCTTTACCTATTACAGGAGCTATGCATTTTAAGTCAATACTGTACGTTTGTTCTTCCATTAATGTTTTCAAGGGTACCTAAGACCTCTTATTACTGTTGTTTAAGGTGCCTAAAACCAGTTCTCTTAATAGCATGATTGCCACAACAAAGGCTTAAAACGGCTTGGTGGGAAATATCGGCTTTGAAACGTAATAGGTGTATGGGTTTTATGAAAACACACAAGGAAAAATAAAGATACAATCTCAACTTAAAATTAAAATACCATAAATTAAAACAGAAAAATAAAGATAGATATACTTACATAACAAAAGCGAAATCACCTCTAATACCAGTTACACAGATGCGAAATAGAGGATCTGAAATTTTATTTTTTACAATTTTTTGTAAATATTAAATATCTTTTGTGTCTTATAATCGCACCGACAAATATTTTCTTCTAGACTGTTAACGTAATTTTCCATTGAATTTAAACCATTGATTAATTCATCTTCGTCTTCTTCTTTTATTTCTTTGGATATTCTATACTATAGACACTACCATTATATATTTCTTCTTCATCATAAATACTTTTTAATTTAATATTATCTTCTAATCCTTGTGTTTCTAAATCTTCTATAATATTAACTTTTTCTTGTATTTTGAGAATATTATTTGCTTTATTTCTTAAGAAACAATTGGGTGGTCTAATGTGTTCAGGATTTTCACATACAAAGCATTTACAATTTCTTGCCGTCTCAAATTTCTTGCTATTATTATTATATTTTAATTTCCATTTCCTATTCCAAGGTCTTTTCCTTTTGACTTCTCCGGAATTCCTTTTATTGAATGCTTTGCCTTTTCTAACTTTATATTTTTTCCTAGTATTATTTTTATAAGGCTTATAATATCATTTTGTTTCACATCCAAATTGTGGTGAAAAATCTAATTTGTACATGTATAATAGCATTGTCTTTTTATTTGCTTATTATCTTTTAATTTTTTACAATGTTCTTTTAGTGTTTGATAAACTATGTCTATTCTTGATCCTATGACTAGATTTTCTTTATAGTTTTCTGTCTTAGTCTATTTATCCCATATTTTTTCTCATATTATTCCAGGTAATTTTTGTAAATATCTATCTAACATATTTGGATTAGTAAATTTTCTGGTAGCAGTCTAGTATTCTATATAATTTCTTGTATATTCTCCTATATATTCTAATTTACATATTTATAATTGTTTTAAGCTTCTTAGAGGTTCTTTTTGTTTGTTTTATGTGGCTCCTCTAGCCAATCTATTTTCTCCTGTATGTTTTCTTTTAATTAAGTCTGCTAAATTTTCTATTGAGAATTTTTCTTTCCTCTCTTCATATTCAGTAGTATTCTTAAATCACATGAACCAATTATAAACACTTCCTTCTAATGTGTTTTTCAAAGAATGATAAACTTCACTTGGATTAACCCAAACAATTAATAAAGTAGTTCTATAACTGTTTCTTTCCCAATTTTTGATGGCTTCTTCCCAATCTTGGGGATCTACTTTGTCTAAACTTAGTGTTGTTCCATATTTGTTTATTTTATTTTGAGGAATTGTTCTTTCTTTTAATATTGTTCCTCTTACAGTTATTGATCTTTTATTTTTATTATATTTTTTTGTTGTACCTTTTAATTCATTATTTGTTGTATAATCTTCTGCTTGCGGCATTTTTTCTTCATTATTGGAGACTCCACTGTTTTCTCCATTTTCTGTTGTATTAATTTTTTCTATACAATTAATTTCTTCATTGGTTAAAAATTTATCTAATCCTATGGTTAATATATAAATTTTAAATTCTTCATATATCCCTTTTTCTGCATCTTATACTTTAGATATTAATTCTCTATCTTCTTGATTACCATATATTTCTTCTAATTCTTTTGTATCATAATATTGTATTATTTTTGTCATAAATTCTATCTTCAATTCATATTTATTAAATAAATATTTTTGCATATTTTCATTTAATTTAATTTCTCTCAGGTTCTTGTATCATAATATTGTTTCTTCTATTCTCTCAGGTTCTTTTATAACTTTATAATTTGTAAAACTAATACTAGCATCTCCTTTTGCATCTTCATATAAATTACTTTTATTAGGATTTTTAGTGATAGTTTTGTCTATTTTCGGTAGTAGCCATTCTAATTCTTCATATATAGTATTATCTACTTTTGTAGCTTCTATCATGGTAAAATATTTACTTTGGAAAGATTTTACTATACTATCAAATTCAGCTTTAAAATTTATTATAGAGTTTTCCTATAAATAAAGTATGCATTAATAAGTTATTATATCCTTCCGACATATTATATCCTTTAGTTCTTATACTAATTTTAATATATTTTGTAAATTCTTTTGAGTCTATTGTTAAATTTGGTATACAGCTTATTACTACTTAATTTTGACTAAGGTCTACTTCTGCACTAATTATTTGAGCCTAAATGTAATTATTCCATCTACCATCATATATGTAGAGTAAAACTTTTGTCCTTAATTCTTTTCTAGTTAATCCTATTACAATTACACCTAAATGCATAAATTCAAAATTTTGTTATCTTATTTCTTGTTCACTTTCTAGGGATGTTAAATCTATAATTACTTTAATAATGTCTATAGCACTTATTTTTCTTTGAGTATAATAACTATAAATTCTACAATTAAAGTCTAATAAATTATAATCATATAATTTTTGTGACTTTACTTTTTTCCATTCCCTTTTATATAAACTTTTGTGCACCTTCTTCGTGTTATATAATTGATCTACAATAATCAAATTCAAATTTAAAATTTGCATGATATTTATTAAAGAGTTTTCCTATAAATAAAGTATGTATTAATAAATTATTATATCCTACTGACATATTATATCCTTTAGTTCTTATACTAATTTTAATACGTTTTGTAAATTCTTTTGAGTCTATTGTTAAATTTGGTGTACAAAATATTGCTGAATTTTGTACTCTTATTTTACTAATTTTATAATTATTTCCAAAACCTAGAATATAAAATGGCATATTAAATTTTCTCCAATGAATTTGTAAAAGCAATGAGTATTATGGAATTTAGTAATTAGCGGTTGATGAATTTTATATGTAATAAAGTATCTTCATGGGCTGGTTTTTCTGGCAATTCTGTTATAACTTCAACTTTATACGCATAATATAATTTCTATGTGTTCTATTATAACTTCATGTTATCCATGCAATACTTCGTTATTTTTACCCATTCTAGTGATATACTAATAATTAATAGGAAAAAAATGTTGAGGGTTTATTGTATCTCTATATTTTTCTACAAATCATCTGAGTCTTTGTGAATATAAGGTTTTTGCTTGACTATCTATTGCTTCTAATAGTCTCTTTTGGAAGATTTGAAGATTTTAGTAATTCTATATTATCGGTATAATAATATTCAAGACTGGCTAAAAATCAATATCCAAGTGAAAAACTAATGATGACTTCGATTGTAGTGTGGCAACTGGAAGGAAATAATTAATTTTTTTCCTAGAATTTGTAAAAATTTAAAATTTAGAAAGTACAACATTTACTAAAAATATAGTTTTTACTTTATTGGCTATTTTTACAAAAAGCTTTTTTATACTAATAGGAACATCTTTCAGTGCATGATTATTTGGAAAATCATTTTGAATATCTATCCAGTTTTCAAAATTCCTTTGTCTAGAATAAATAAATATTTTACTAGAAATATCATTAGGTAATTTATATTCTATTTGTTTCATTAGAATTGTTTGATAGAAAGGATAAAAAAAATAGTATTACAAAATATAGTAATAGTTTTCAAATTAATTTATAATTTTTTTCTTATGTTCATTCAAAATATTAAAATTTTAATTTTATTCAAGTTTCATGATCTCTAAAAAAATTTTCTTTTTGTAAAGATTGAATTTTAACTCAAGACTTTTAAACATAAATTAGTTTCATATATATTTTTGTTAAGAAAATTCATAGTACGTTTAAAAGATCTTTTATTATCGGTTTTCTTCAACACTCCCCCTCAAGTTGGATCATCTCCAACTTGCCAATTATGCCATGGAAAAATCTGGATCGATCCATTTTAAGTTTAACACGCCCCTCAAGTTGGAGCCTTCTAAAGAAAAACGTCATAAAGACTAAGATATGATGATTTCCAATACGATCATTTAGTTTGAAGCATCCAACAAAAAAGAATTGGCCATTGGATTTATGATGATGATATTTGAAATACAAATACAAGTTCTCCAAAGGAAAAATGATACGAGTTCTTCAAAGAAGTGAAAAAATCAATGCGATTTATTTCAAAGAATATAGGAGTACGACTTCTTTGTATGAATAAAGACAGGAGTTTCAAGTAAAATAATACAAGCTCGAATAGGGGTTTAAATACAAGTACGAATATGGGTTCATTGCCAAAGCAAGATACGAGTACAAATATGAGCTCATCGCCGAAGCTAGTTAAACAAGAGTTCTTTAAAGAAAGAACAATACAAATTCATACGAGTTTCAAGAAAAAGCAATATAAAGCAATAAAAAAAATTCAAAGGAAGAAACAATAAGAAGAAACGATGTAACAACCCGGTCCCGAGCTTAGCAAAATATTGTCAGTTTTGGCACAGAACTACATGGTTTTGCTTTTGGCAGGAGTCACCAAGACACGTACCCCCAAAAGGTCTCTTGCTAATTGGGTACTGAGTAGGTACATATGAACCAAGGATTGACCCATTATATTACTGATGTAGATATTTTGGGTCGTTACAATCTCCCTCCCGTTAATTCCCTAATGTCATCATCAAGTCGGAGTCACACACAATCAATCTCAGCTCTAGTCAATAGCATAGACCCGACCCACAATATCCACACGTCACGTGATAGTAGTGAGGTCTTCTCTGATTACAGACCACCCGGGTTCTCCCCCAAAATGGCTAGCCCAAATTGTAAATTAGGGTCATTGTTCCCACATATATACACCAAGAAACTTCCCATTATACTACCCATGTGGAATATTTTGGGTTGTTACAAACAATATGAGTTTTACCAATCTTTCAAATGGATAAACAATTATTCTTCTCCTTCCCCCTCTCCTTCTCCCTCTCCCTTTCCTTCTCCTTTCTCCTTCTCCTTCTTATCCTCCTCATTTCTCCTCTCATTTATTCTTCCATCCTTCCTCCTTTTCATTCCCGTATATTTCTCTCCCTCAAACTTAATGTGGTAAATGGAGACTAACTTGAGTTTGCAAATTAAGTTCGAGTTAAGTTTCGCTTTTAAATTTGGTTTTGGTTTCGGGTTCGAGATCACAGGGGTTTGCGGAAGGAGGGAAAGGTTTCGTGGATGGCTAGGGTTTCAAGGTAAACAAAAGTTTTGTCATTATGCAAGACCAATGACTTCGACAATAATTTTGGCAACTAAAAAATCGTGATGATTTAGGACGGTTAAGGGTTTGTGGGGGTTAGGGGTTTTCATCGTTTAAAATCATGGTTTTATTGATGGTACGGCTAAAGTTTCATGTTCGTTTTCGTGGGGAGAACTTTGCCTCTGCCGTCGGCGATTTGAGAGGATGGTCCAGCAGGCTACAATATTAATCGCCCGACGGCAGCAACGACAGTATGATTAAGATCACAGACCTGGAGAATTTTATTCCTTTGTTACCATGTAGAAACTATGATTTTAGTGAATGATTGTTGTAGTTTCATATCCAAAGATAAAGTAACAATATATTGATGCCAATTACAATCTAAGAAAAGGAATATAACCCATTATAGGAAATTACCAATCTAAATCAATTATAATTAATTAAAATAGAAAACTAACTATCTTACTTAATTATAATCAATTTGAATAATTGCATCCGCATATAGCTATTTCATCCAAATAAGGAAACAAATTCCACTCCAAATCTATTTTGCTACAATACTAACTTTGTAGCAAAACAGATTTGTTGGTTTTCTTCAACGAAAATCTTTTGTCACCTCTTGTGATTCTTGAACTCTATGACATTTGCAAATTCAAGATTCATTAATTGCCAAAGTATTTTGACGATTGGATAGAAATCAAAATTATTTTTAAATGAATCATGCACTGAAGGATGTTCTTATAAATATAAAAAAAAAATTGTTGAAATTGTTGACTTGAAAGTCACTAATCATGTTTTGATAATAACAATAAACTTAATCTTGTGTAATTTAACTTAGTTGTTGTTTTAAGTTATAGCCACAATAAAATTGATTATACGATGAGTTAAACGAAAAGCCGGAATCAAGATCATTCATCTACAAAGCATTGCAATCAAAGTCTTACACCTCACACAACTCTTGTCAATACATCCTCAATGAGAAACGAAGAAACAAACAAATCCCTTGAAGACTCGTTATTGCATATGTGAGTGAGTACCTTAGTTTCCTTGTAAAGATTCTTATTTGATCATCATAATAGCTCATACAATGTTTTTATATTATAAGATTGATCAAATCAAAAGTTGAATCAAGTTTCCTTCAAAAACCTTATTTTTAGGAAAAACCGTTTTGGAACAAATTCATTTTAAATAATTAAATGAACTCATTTCGGAGCTCTTTACATTATAGAAGTCTTAGAAACTCATTTTTAAATATCCCCTAGCTCCAAAATTGATTTTTGAGCAAATTTAAAAGTGTGAAAAATGGGATTTTTGGTCAATCTGGCAGCAGACCAAAGGGGACCATCAGTCGACTGATGGCCACTCAGTCGACTGATGGCCCAGAAACTAGCCGTTGGATTTCAGATTTTTTACCAATTTTGGTACCAAACTTCTACCAACTCCCTCCAAACGGCCATATGGTTTCCTAGACTATATATACACCATCTAAGACTTATTTAAACACTATTGAATCATTCCTACACTATTCTATTCATCTACATTCAATATTCAAAGATTCAAGAACATTTTTTTTGATCAATCATCTTTATTTTGAGCTACATTTTGTTGATCAAATTTGATATCTCTTAGTGTGAGCATAAATTGTAATCTTCATACACTATAGAGTTATTGTACATTGGTGTTAGTCATCAAATCTTTTCTTTCAAACATTAAGAGAGGTTTATCTCTTAAGATAACAAGAGTGAATTCTTGTGAGAATATTGAGAGATATTCAATACTTGTAAGAGTGTGTGAGAAGAATACACTTGTAGAGGTTTGATTTTCACTCGGAAGAAGATTGGAAATAGTGCAAATTCTCGGGGTACTAACCGAGCGCAAAAGTAGGGGCTAACAAGCCGAACCGTGTGGACAAAAAGTCTTCGATTTTGATCGGTTTAACCTTTCTATCTCTTGAGCTCTTATATTGTGTTATTTGCACCTTGTAATTGGAATTATCTTTGTTTCTTGTTTGCTTGATTGATATAGACATCGAATATTTTTAAATTGATTTTAAAAATCCCATTGAGTTTTAAAAACCCTATTCACCCCCCCCCCCTCTAGGGTATTTTTCGACCTAAAATTGGTATCAGATGTTGTACTCTTGTTTTGATTTTACAATCTTAGAGTTTACGATCATGTCTATCTATCAAGGAACCGGTCTTAACGAAGGTTCTTCAACCACTAGGCCACCTCTATTTGATGGCAAAAATTATAGTTATTGGAAAAATCGCATGTGTACTTTTCTTCAAGCTAGTGATTTTGAACAATGGAGGGTAACACTCATTGGACCCTATGAGATTACCAAAACCGATGAAAGGGGTAATGTAACTCCTAAGTCTATCTCTGATTATGATGAGAATGACATTAAGAAAATCCAATTTAATGCCAAAGCCTTAAACTCTTTACATTGTGCATTAACTATGGATGAATATAACAAAATTTCTAGTTGTAAAACCGCAAAAGAAATATGGGACAAATTAGAGGTTGCTCATGAGGGAACCTCACAAGTCAAGGATAACAATATTGTTATGCTTGTTCATGATTATGAACTCTTCAAAATGGAGCTTAATGAATCACTTGCTTCTATGTATAGTAGGTTTTATATTATCACTAACGCTTTAGATCACCTTGGAAAGGTTTACTCTAATGAAGACAAGATTCGAAAAATTCTTAGAACTCTTCCCAAGAAATGGAGACCCAAAGTAACGGCTATTCAAGAAGCCAAGAATCTCAAGAAGCTAAGCATGGATGAACTCTTGTGTTCACTTAAAACCCATGAGAAGGAATTGGATAGAGAAGAAGAAGTGGATTCAAAAGCCAAGAAGACTCTTGCTCTCAAAGCAAGTCAACAAGAGGATGATGAAGAGTCAATGGGTGATGATTAAGACATGGCTCTTCTCTCTAGAAATTTCATGAAATTTCTAGCCAAGAAGAATTTTCAAGGAAAAGGAAACAATTTTGGTTCTTCATCAAAGAGGAACAATGATCGATTAATTCAACCAAGAGTTGAAAACGAAGAAGTCAAGAAATGCTTCCATTGCCATGAACCGGGACATTTCAAAATTAATTGTCCGGTTAGAAGAAAAGAGAGAAGAGATAAAAGAGACAAAGCCTTCAAACAAGTTAGACATGCCCTCAAAGGCAAACCTTTGCCTTATGGCAAGAGACGATGAGGTAGACTCTATTTATGATTTATTTAGTGATGATAATGTATCTATAAATGATGATGCTCATGATGAAAATGACTATGATGAGTTATATGAAATGTTTGGGGAATTGCATAGCAAATTTAAAAATCTATCTAAAAGGTATGCAAGCCTCAAAAAGGAGAATTTGATAGTTTCTAACAAGTGTGAAACTTTTGAGAAAGAAAACATGGTTTTGAAAAATAAAATCAAAACTTTGAAGAAAGGAAAGGAAAAGGAAATTCCAAACACACTTGTAGTGGAAAACATCAAATTAAAAGATCAAGTGGATGATCTAACTAATAGCTTAGCCAAATTCACCAATGGAAGGGGCAATTTGGATAAACTATTAGGAATACAAAGTGTGTATTTAACAAAGCCGATTTGGGTTATAACCAAATTGATAACCAAAATGATTACAAGAACTTTTTCAAAACATACACACCTCATGATCCCACTCATCTTTGCCCATATTGTGGTAGAAACACTCACTATGTGGATCATTGTTTCTATCGAAATGAAGGTTTCCCTAAGACGAAGCTTGCTTGGGTTCCAAAAGGAACCATTATGTTTGCTAACCCAAAGGGACCCAACACATTTTGGGTACCAAAGGAGAAGTTACTCAAAGTCATGGTATAGGTGTGCTTGAAAGCCAAGGGTAGCAAAACCAAGTAGTTCTTGGATAGTGGTTGCTCAAAGCACATGACGGGAGATAAGAACAACTTCTTAAGTCTAATTCCCAAGCAAGGAGGGAATGTGACTTTCGGGGACAACGCTAAGGGCAAAATCATCGGTGTAGGTAAGGTTGGTAAGCATTTTACATGTATTGATAATGTTCTTTTAGTTGATGGTTTGAAGCATAATTTACTTAGCATTAGTCAACTATGTGATAAGGGTTATGAAGTTATTTTTAAATCCGATCGTTGCATTGTCAAAAATGTTAGTGATGATTACATTCTACTTGTTTCATATAGAACTAACAATGTGTATACTCTTGAGCTTGATGATTTATCACAACAAGATGTTAAATGCTTATCCGCTATAAATGATGTATCTTGGTTATGGCATAGGAGACTAGGACATGTTAATATGGATTTAATTCATATTTTGTCTAAGAAAGAGCTTGTTAAAGGATTGCCTAAAACCAAATTTGTTAAAGATAAAATTTGTGATGCATGTCAACTTGGTAAACAACACAAATCCTCCTTCAAGTCTAAAAAGGATATTACTACATCTAGACCACTTGATATGTTGCATCTTGATTTGTTTGGTCCTATTTCGGTTGCTAGTCTAGGTGGCAAATTGTACACTCTTGTTATTGTTGATGATTACACTAGACTCACTTGGGTGTTCTTTCTCACCCACAAAAGTGAAACTCCACATGTTTTTGCTAAATTTTGTAGAAAAGTTCAAAATGAAAAAGGTGTTTCTATTGTGCATGTTATGAGTGATAGAGGTAGAGAATTTGATAATGTTGATATTGAAAATTTTTGTGATGAGCATGGTATTGATTATAATTTTTCGGCACCTAGAACTCCTCAACAAAACGGTATTGTTGAAAGGAAAAAAATAAATCTCTTCAAGAGATGTCTAGGACGATGCTTAATGAACATTCTTTGCCGGAGTATTTGTGGGCGAAAGCCGTTAACACCGCATGCTATGTGATTAATCGTACTATCATTCGTAAAAAGTTAGATAAGACACCTTATGAGTTATGGAATGACAAGAAACCAAATATTGCATATTTTAAGGTTTTTGATTGCAAATGTTTTATTTTGAATGATCATGATCACTTAGGTAAATTTGATGCTAAATCCGATGAAGGAATTTTTCTTGGATATGCCACTAATAGTAAAGCATATAGAATTTATAACAAGAAAAGTCTAGTAGTTCAAGAGTCTATGCATGTTGTATTTGATGAGTCAAATCCTTTCTCACCCATAGTACGTTTCGATGAAGATATTGAAATTATCCAAAAGATTTCGGATATTCAAATTAATGATACATCTAAGGAAGAAACTTCGAGTGCTCAAGCTCCTTCTAAGGAATTGGAGAATAAAACTGAGCAAAACTCGAATGATTTGCCTAGGAGTTGGAAATTTGTGTCCAACCACCCTATTGATCAAATTCTTGGAGAGCCATCTAGTAGGGTTATGACTAGATCTTCCTTAAGAAATGTATGCAATAATGTGGTATTTGTCTCTCAATATGAGCCTAAAAACATTATTGAAGCCGAACAAGATGAATCTTGGATGATGGCTATGCAAGAAGAACTCAATCAATTTGAGAGAAATAAAGTGTGGACACTTGTTCCCAAACCTAATGATCACACTATTATAGGTACTAAATGGGTATTTCGTAACAAAAAGGATGAAAGTGGTGCAATTGTTAGAAATAAAGCTAGACTTGTTACCCAAGGATACAATCAAGAGGAGGGCATTGATTTTGAAGAAACATATGCACCCGTAGCTCGATTAGAAGTCATTCGCATGCTACTTGTTTATTCATGTTTTAAGAATTTTAAATTATATCAAATGGATGTGAAAAGTGCTTTCTTGAATAGTTTTATTAAAGAAGAAGTTTATGTGAAACAACCTCCCGGTTTTGAAAATCATGTTTATCCGGATTATGTGTTTAAGTTATCTAAAGCATTATATGGTTTAAAACAAGCACCTAGAGCATGGTATGATAGACTTAGCTCATTTTTTATTAACAATGGTTTTGGTAGAGGTAAAATTGATACTACCTTATTTATCAAAAATCATGACAATGACATGCTACTTGTTCAAATCTATGTTGATGATATTATATTTGGATCTACTAACGAAGATCTTTGCAAAGATTTTTCCATTTGTATGCAAAAAGAATTCGAAATGAGCATGATGGGATAGATGAACTACTTCCTTGGATTACAAGTGAAGTAATGCAAAGAAGGTATCTTCATCAATTAAGAGAAGTACGTGAAAGAGCTCTTGAAGAAATTCGACATGGAAGGTGCCAAATCCATGAGCACTCCTATGAGTTCTACTTTGAAACTCGACAAAGACGAGATTGGTAAGAGCGTAGACATCAAGAAATATCGAGGTATGATCGGTAGTCTATTGTATTTGACGGCCTCTAGGCCGGATATTATGTTTAGTGTGTGTCTTTGTGCACGATTCCAAGCGGATCATAAAGAATCACATCTACTTGCCGTAAAACGGATTTTCCGTTATCTTTCCGATACTAGTTCCTTAGGTTTATGGTACCCAAGAGAGAACTCTTTTGACTTGATTAGTTATTCCGATGCGGATTTTGCTGGTTGCAAAATCGATAGGAAAATCACTAGTAGCACTTGTCATTTCTTAAGACACGCACTAGTATCTTGGTCAAGCAAGAAACAAAACTCGGTGGCCCTTTCAACGGCCGAAGCCGAATATGTGGCGGCCGGAAGTTGTTGTGCTCAAACCTTATACATTAAACAACAACTAGAAGACTTTGGATTAAGTCTTAGCCACATTCCCATTAAATGTGACAACACAAGTGCTATTAGCTTGACTAAGAACCCCATACAACACTCACGTACTAAGTATATTGAGATAAGATATCATTTTATTCGTGATCATGTGCAAAAAGGTGATGTTGATATTGAATTCGTTGGCACTGAATCGCAACTTGCGGATATTTTCACTAAACCACTTCCCGATGATCGCTTTAGCACTATTCGACGTGAAATTGGTATGACTAGAGCATGTGATATCTAGTTGACCAAAATTTTCATGTTTATTGATCCTTAATGCTTGTCTCTAAAGCATACAAAACTGTGCAATTATTTGGCTAAATATGAATTAAGCATTTCTGTACTTAGTGCTTCCATTACATGTTATTTGATGTACTAATATCATTTTTGTAGCACAAATGTTGTAAAGTTACTCATTTTAGGTGTTTTTGGCTTAAAAAGCTCCAACCAAAAAAATCATAGCAGAATGGGTGATCAGTCGACTAATCAAGAACCATCAATCGACTGAGGCTTCATCAGTCAACTGAAGGAGGTTCATCAGTCGACTGAGCAGTGTTGGACGACAGTTACACTATTTCTTCTATTTCCCCTGTTTTCCCTTCATTTATCTCTTCTCCATTTCGAAATATATCACACCACAACCCTTCCAAACCTTGAGAACCATCATATATTCTCTATTTTCTTCATCAAAACTCCATTTGTCTTCCACTTACTACATCAAATCAACCACAAATCTCATCTATTTCATCCCAAACCTCTCACACCCATCTCAATCTCTCTCAAACCCTAACCCTACCCACCATTATCAATTTTCATCTCAAAACTCTATCTTACACCAAATTTCTTTACCAAAATTTATCTCACTACTCCATCTAACCAATTTCCCACATATTCCTTTCAATCACACAAATTTTCACCCCAAAACCTTCAAATCTCCTAAGAACCCTAATTTTTCAAAACCTATTTCTCTCACCAAATCCAGATATGTCTCAACCTTCTTGCTCTCGTCGCCCTCGAAAGAACGTACCACAAGTGGGTACATCATCGGCACAACCACCTTAAGCTCCACTACCGCCCTTATTCATCTCCAATGAGGCGGAAGAGAACTTCAACAACGACTATTCAACACGGGCTATCGTCGAAGGTAAACAATTCAACTTTTAATTGTTCGCTTCAAATGGTTTGAATGTTGCTGGATTGTTTCAAAATCAAGGAATCATAAAGTTTCTAAATATTCGTGAAAATGTATACCTACGGCTTATACGGCTATTCTATGCAAACTTACACCATCCAGTTCTTGACAATAGGCGTCCCAATAAGGCCCGTCTTGTTACACTTTTAAACGGACAACGGATTAGCTTCAATGCTCAAACTCGATGCCCGCCTCATACATTCAATTCTTGGGTACTCGATCATTCCAAGGCGTGGTAGTCGTGCCGCACTCAATGCTTTGGAGTTATTCTTGGTATGGGTGATAGTAATGGGACACCGATTGGACTTTGCTAGCCTAATGTTCCATCATCTCCTTGAGATCACTAATCGAAAAAGGCAAGGGTTGGTCTATGGAATGGCCCTCACTCAATTGTTCAAATTCTACAATATTCGACTCGAAGACGAGGTCGATGTTATCATTCCCACAAGTGAGGAGACCTATAGCGCCAAGGTGATTCGGTTGATAAAATATAATTTGGTATATGGTCAGTGGACTCTCAATGATCCTAGAGATAGAGATGAAAGTGGTGACGAAAGTGATGGCTCATCCAAAGAAATGCGTGAAGAAGAAGCAGAAGGAGGAGAAGGTTCCGAGCTCCTTGAAACCACTACCTCCCAAGGCCGTAGCCAATCATCAAATGCCGCCTTGCTTCAAGCAATTCAAGGTTTATCGGGTCAAGTTCAAGCTCTATCGACCAACATGACGAACCGCTTCAATCGTATTGAGGATCGACAAAGAGCTCATGAAGAAGCCTTTCTTCGCTATCATCCGGAGCATGTTTTTCCGGTTTGGAATCCCTATCCCGTTTATCAAGGTTGGGGGCAATGGCCACAAGACCCACAGGATCCGCAAGAGTAGGTGTCGGGTTCTCTCTTTTTTATTGATAACAAAGGGGGAGAAGTATGTGTGTTAGAGTGCTTGGTACACACTCTCTAAGTTTAACTTTTATTATGAACTCATTTAAGCTTTTTTTTATGTTTTGTTTTTCCATGAACTTCTAAGGTTTATTATTCTTAGTTTTAAATTGTGCCTAACTCTAAGTATTTGGTTTGAACTTAATTTATTTGAAGTTCTTTATTAGGATCTTTATATTCTCTTATGCATGCTTGCTCTATTCTTTTTAATGCATAGTTTGAGGGGGAGTTTTTCCGTTAGAAAACTCAATTAATGATCTTAATCGCAAACACACATTAATTTATTGTCATCATCAAAAAGGGGGAGATTGTTGACTTGAAAGTTACTGATCTTGTTTTGATAATAACAATAAACTTAATCTTCTGTAATTTAACTTAGTTGTTGTTTTAAGTTATAGCCACAATAAAATTGATCATACGTGGACTTAACCGAAAAGCCGGAATCAAGATCATTCATTTATAAAGCATTGCAATCAAAGTCTTACACCTCACACAACTCTTGTCAATACATCCTCAATGAGAAACGAAGAAACAAACAAATCCCTTGAAGACTCGTTATTGCATATGTGAGTGAGTGCCTTAGTTTCCTTGTAAAGATTCTTATTTGATTATCATAATAGCTCATACAATGTTTTTATATTATAAGATTGATCAAATCAAAAGTTGAATCAAGTTTCCTTCAAAAACCTTATTTTTGGGAAAAACTGTTTTGGAACAAATTCATTTTAAATAATTAAACGAACTCATTTCAGAGCTCTTTACATTATAGAAGTCTTAGAAACTCATTTTTAAATATCCCCTAGCTCCAAAATTGATTTTTGAGCAAATTTGCAAAAGTGTGAAAAATGTGATTTTTTGTCAATCTGGCAGCAGAGCAGAGGGGACCATCAGTCGACTGATTGGCTTTGCTCAGTCAACTGATGGTCACTCAGTCGACTGATGGCCCAAAAACTAGCCGTTGGATTTTAGATTTTTTACCACTTTTGGTACCAAACTTCTACCAACTCCCTCCAAACGGCCATATGGTTTCCTAGACTATATATACATCATCTAAGACTTATTTAAACACTTTTGAATCATTCCTACACCATTCTATTCATCTACATTCAATATTCAAAGATTCAAGAACATTTCTTTTGATCAATCATATTTATTTTGAGCTACATTTTGTTGATCAAATTTGATATCTCTTAGTGTGAGCCTAAATTGTAATCTTTATACACTATAGAGCTATTGTACATTGGTGTTAGTTACCAAATCTTTTCTTTCAAACATTAAGAGAGGTTTATCTCTTAAGATAGCAAGAATGAATTCTTGTGAGAGTATTGAGAGATATTCAATACTTGTAAGAGTCTGTGAGAAGAATACACTTGTAGAGGTTTGATCTTCACCCGAAAGAAGATTGGAAATAGTGGAAATTCTCGGGGTACTAACCTAGCGCGAAAGTAGGGGCTAACAAGCCGAACCGTGTGGACAAAAAGTCTTCGACTTTGATCGGTTTAACCTTTCTATCTCTTGAGCTCTTATATTGTGTTATTTGCACCTTGTGATTGGAATTATCTTTGTTTCTTATTTGCTTGATTGATATAGATATCGAATATTTTTAAATTGATTTTAAAAATCTCATTAAGTTTTAAAAACCCTATTCACCCTCCCCCCTCTAGGGTATTTTCCGACCTAAAGAAATTACCAATAAAAAATCATTTATGTCCTTCCAATGGTCAGATTACAATAAAAGTCACTATTAGTCTTTTACCTGAATATGTGTTTTTAGCTAGATTTGAATATTATTATCTTGATGATATAGAATTACTAAAATCTTCAAATCTTCGAAGAAGACTATTAAAAGCAATAGATAGTCAAGCTGAAACCTTTATATCCACAAAGACTCGGACAATATGTTAAAAAAGATGGAGATACAATAAACCCTCAATAACTTCTATTATTAATTACTAGTATACCACTAGAATAGGTAAACAATAGTGAAATATTGCATGGACACCATGAAGTTACAATAGAACAAATAGATGATTTATTATGTGGAACAAAACTGAATTTGCAACATAATTGCCATAAAAGCCAGCTAAAGAAGATACCTTTATTACATATAAAGTTCATCAACAGCTTACTAAATTCCATCTTTTATTATTTAGTCAAAAAGTATGTGAATAGTAAGTTGCTATTGAATCAATTTTTGTATAGTAATGTTGGTGGAGCTTGTCTCCTTAATTATTGTTTGTGGTGCCAGTAGTTAAAGGCTCTCTATTATAAAAAATGAATCCATTGTATAATATAGAATCGAGTTGTATAATTTTATCTATTCTCTGATATATGTAAAAACTCTCTGTAATCACTCTCTATAATCAGTATCATATAAATAAAAAGGTTTGATCATTTTTCGCAATTTTTGTAATTGGTATAATAGTTGTTTTCTTCTTAATTATTATGTTATCTATCTTTATCTTTTTGTTTTGTTATCTGATAATTTAATTTTAAGTTGAGATTCTATCTTTGTTCTTCCTTGTATGCTTTCATAAAATCCATACACTTATTACCTTTCAAGGCCCATATAAACCATTAAGCCATTTTATCCTTGTATATGGCAATTAGGTTATTAAGGAACTGGTTTTAAGCACCTGAAACAACAATAATCAAAGGTCTCAGGTACCATTGAAAACATTAATGGAGGAATATACTAACAATATTGACATAGAATGCATAGCTCCACTAATCTGTAAAAAATAGTCTATAATCATCACGTACATATAGATAAGCAATTTGAAAATATAAGTAGCATATGTGCTGCTTTAAATAATATGACAAATCTTATGATTGGTTTGATTAAGAAAATCGATCCTATGAATCTTAAAAATAAAAAACATCAAACGTTTGTAGAAAACAAACTTTTGAACCTATAACATCAATTAAATTTGGAAAATAAACCAAATTTAAGATGTGATGAAAATATTACTGATATTTTAAACACTTTAGATGGTATGAATAGTTTAGGAAGTAATCAAACTCCTAAACTATATTGTAGAACTGAACAGATAAACACTCTTCAAACAGAAAAATATAATTAAATATAATTTATAAATATAAAATAAATTCTAAATTATAGGGAGAAATATATAAAGATCCAAATTTTAAGTATTTCTGAAAGAAATAAAATAACAGAACAAATACAAACAACGTTTGGAACATGAAAAATTATTAAAATATTTTTAGTATGAAATAAATCAATATTCATCTGATAAATAAGAGCAAGAACCATCTCATATAATAAACACTATAAGTGAATATGAAAAGGAAAAGAAAGGCAGAATGACCTTTAAAAAATTCTTTAACCGGGAAGATTTTGTTAAAACAACATAAACTATTACTAGTGGCACCAAAAATGATTTAAATCAACAGTCAATTGCACAACATGGAACATATCTTGATTTAAGGAATGTCCCTTTTAAAGATCAAGAACAAACAATTAATGATTGGGTCTAATCACTATCTATCCTAATTGCTAATTATGGAAAACTATGGACTAAAAATTCATAGATTATGTAGCTAGGACTCTCCAAGGAGATGTTTTACAATGGTTACAACCAATGTTTTAAAAGGCGAGGGCGTAGGTTGAGGCGTTTTCTTGTTGAAAAGCGAGGCGTAAGCCTCAAGGTGCTAATGCGCAAGCCTTTCGTGCATTATATATTTAAATCAAAAAAAAAGAAATAATTAAAAGAGACGTCTAACACTAAAAAGAAAGAGATAATAAACACATATTCACCTTTTGAAGCAACAAATAAAATTCAAATAAGTAAACAGATAAATATACATTCAGCACTTTGTCTTATCTTTCTTGCTTATATTTTCTAATGGTAATAAGAGTGCATATAACAACAAAAAGTTGAAATTTTAAGTTGAGGTTTCATACTTATATCAGGAATGACTATAATTATCAATTTATATCTATATAGTAGCAACCAATATGAATTTATAGACAAAAAACTATATATACATGTAAAAGTTGCAGCAAAGATAAAAAATGTAAAAAGCGTGTGAGGCGTACAAAAAGGCATAGTAAAACGCAAAGAGGCGCAAGCTTTTGGTGCATCACGCACTTATTAATGAGATTTAGTGCGTTTTCTAGAAAAAAAGCCCCGAAGCGAGCATCGATGCGTAAAGACGAAAGCCTTTTAAAACACTGGTTACAATAATGGAAAAAACTTGATGTTGGTAAACATCAAAAAGCCGTATTACTTCAAAACTTTAAATCCTATGATGAAATCTTAAATGATTTTGTTAAAATAATTAAAGAAAATCTAATTGGAAGTATGGGAGAAACCCAAATTCAAGAAAATGCATATCAATGATTTTGTTAAAATAATACAAGTCAATTTGGAAATTTGAAATTTTTTTAGATCTTTTCAAAAAAATACTATTTTAAATTAGATCCACCAAATAACCAATATTGGTTGGAACAATTCTTTCATAAACTCTTAAATCTATGGGATGAGCTAGTCATAAAAGTCTACAGGAAAAATGTACTAAAATTAAAGTTAAAAAGAAAATGAAGTAAAATCAAATTTCAAAAATAAATTTGGCCAAAAATGTTGCAACATAACATTAAAAGAAAATTAGAAAGTTGGATGTGGACCAATTTTCTCTCAAAAGAGAAAAAGACGATTTAAATGAAAATCTTGGAAAAAGAAAACACATTTTTCTAAAACCAACAAATATATTAGAAAAAGATAACTTTCTAATAAAAATAACAAATCAAATACAAAAAAAAAATTAATGTTATATTTGTAATGAAGAATGTCACATTGCACCAGATTGCCCTATAGAAGGAAAAAGTGCAAAGAAAATGATAAAATTTCTTGAAGAACAAGAATTAAAAGTATGATGTGGAAGTGAACTAGAAGAATATTCAGAAAGTGATGAAATTCTTTATGAAATTTAAACATTTGTAATTTATTACCATTCTTGCTTTTCCTCTTTTTATTTCACTATGGTTTCTTACCATAAATGCTGGGTTAGAGTGTGGACTTATAGTTTCTTCGATGAGATTTGTATTTAATAATTATTTGATTTGATTATCAAATTCATCTATATATTTTCTAGTATAATTCATTGGTTTGACTCTTATGATAATATTTGGATCTCTTAGTGTAAGTTAACAATATCTAGGACTTTAATCCCATAATTTTAGCTGATTTTTGCTAAAGTTATCTTTCAATATTGCATAAAACCAATCAGTTTCTTCTAAGACTTTTATTATAGGAGTCATTTCTCCTTTTTCTAATCAGTGAAAATCCTCGGTCACATTTATATTTATATTGTTGTAAAAGAGGAATTTGCACCATTTCACTATTTAATCAACGTGATCCATTGTTTATGGTCATTGGTAAATATTATGAAATAATATTATTTCCTAAAATAAAATCTCCATGCATTTCGAGAAAACATAAAAAAATTGGAATAATGAATTTCTTTTCATTAAATCAAATCGCTACTCTTTTATACTTTTAAAGTAATACAAAATTGAGTACCATTTATACTTGTAACAGAAATTAGATTCTTTATTTTTATTAATTTTTCTGGTAGTAAAGCATTTCGTCTACAAGAACATATTGTTACTGATCTTATATCTATTAGTGTACATAGACTATATTGTTTATGGCCTACAAAATTAAAGTATCATAAAGCATAAGTGTATCATTTCTTTTCATGTCTTGGTGAAAATATTATTTCCTATTTTCCGATTCAAAAATGATATATTTGATTAGACTTACTAGTTTCGTTTTTACTAGTAGTTCTTTGTAATATTAGAATTTTCAAAGAATTATTATTTCTTTGATTTTGATTTTGACTACTCTCCCCTTTTTCAAAATTAATCGATTTTCCTTGGAGCTTCCAAAGATGGTTTAGGAAATTTTGTTGTCATTGTGAATTTTTATTAGTACTTCTAAAATAAACATTATTGCTTGAAACTTGTAATTCAATATTGTTTTGTTGTTTTTCAAGTTCTTCATCTACTACTGTAGGTAAAATCAATTCTCGAGCGATTTCGAGATCTCGCCATTCATCAATCTTTGTTAAATTGCTAAATTAAAAGGACGAGCATCAAATATTTTTATCCACAAAATATGTTGTAGTAATTGGGAGTCTTGTTAACTCGTGAATTGTTTTCCAATTTATATAAAGATTGGAATATGTGTTTTTCATTCCAATTTCTTTTGTTTGTATTTTTATTTTAACATAATATTTAATATTTGGAAATATTATTGATATAAAGAAACTTGGTTTTATGTTAAACCAAATAATTCCATTAACTAGATTAGATTGTACTCTTGCCTTTAGAGGGTTTACAAATCTTTTATCTAAAACTAAAATCACTACTGGAGTATGCATGCCTTATCTAAATAGAGTTGTAGTACTTATTTGAATTAATCCAAAACGGACATATCAGATTTTTGGATTTTTTTTTTCCTCCATCGAGCAATTTTCTTTTTATCAAACAACATGATTTCTATTGTGCCTTCATCAGTACTTTGGGCTGTGGTGTTTCCACTAAATTGTTCAAATATTCTTGAAAAAAATATATAAAACTTTGATAATTTATTTATAAATATCTTCTTTTTTAACCATTTGACGGATTTTTCTAATTATTCTAGTTTTTCCAAAAGTAAGTTCTTTTCCAACAACATCTTTTAAAGTTAGTGTTTGTAACTCATTTTCATTATTTTGTTGTATTTCAACAGTGTTCATCATAAATACTAATTAATCATCTGAACTATCTGATTCAGATTCCATTTCATAAAGAATTTCATCACTTTTTGAATATTCTTCTAGTTCACTTTCCATGACATTCCAATTCTTGTTCTTTAACAAATTTTATCATTTTGTTTGCACTTTTACCTTTTCTAGGACAATCTGGTGCAATATGACATTCTTCATTACAAATATAACATATACATTTTTTATTTGTATTTGATTTGTTATTTTTATTTTTATTAGAAATTTTTCGTTTTCTAATATATTTCTTGGTTTTAGAAAAATGTGTTTTCTTTTTCCAAACTTTCCATTTAAATCTTCTTTTTCTCTTAATTTTGAGAGAAAATTGGTCCTCATCCAACTTTTTAATTTTCTTTTAATATTCTGTCTCAACATTTTTTGCCAAATTTATTCTTTGAAATTTTATTTTCTTCATTTTCTTTTAGCTTTAATTTAATTTCAGTACATTTTTCCTGTATAATTTTTAAAAAAGAAATTATTCTAAAACGAAGTATATCTATTTTAATAACTTTCTTTAGCTATACAAGATAACCTTTTATGGCTAGCTCATCCCATAAATTTGAGAGTTTATAAAAGAATTGTTCCAACCAATATTGATTATTTTGTGGATATAATTTAAAATAGTATTTTTGTTACAAAAAAGATCTACAAAATCTTTGAATTGACATATACTGCATAATTCGAGTTTATGAAAGTATCTTTTTGGATTTGGGTTTCTCCTATACTTTCAATTAGATTTTCTTTAATTATTTTAACAAAATCATTTAAGATTTCTTCAGAGAATTTAAAATTTTGAAGTAATACGGCTTTTTGATGTTTACCAACATTGGATTTTTTCCATTGTTGTATCCATTTTAAAACATCTCTGTTGACCTAAAGGTCTTAATCTTATTTTGAAAATAACAATAAATCAATCATGTGTAATTTAACATGTTTCTTGATATAAGTTTATAGTTCATTTACTTGGTAAATCAAGAAAAGCATGATTGTTCAAAGGAAGCATGACAATGATCATTCAATCCATATCCAATCAAGTCAACAAAGCATTAGAATAGACAAGGAAGATATATCTCATCATATTCTATCAATGCATCTCATATATGAAGAGCAAAAGAACAAGGATCAAAAGCTTCAAGGCAAAAGTTGTAAGAGAAGATCAATTTGAATAAACAAATCGAAGTATTCAAAGACTCGACTATTCGGTAATTGAGTGAGTGCTTAGAATTAATGTGAAGTATTGTTTATATAGCTCAAACATAAACATGCATCATAGCTTGATTGAAAAACAAAGTTTGAATCAAAATCATTTCAAAAACATCATTCTTATAAAACCGGCTTTTGAAAGAAATTTATATTAAATTCAAACAAGCATATCTTGAGCTCTCATGAAAATAGGTGTCTTAGATACTTGATTTTAACATCTCCAAAGCATCAAAATTGATTTTGGAGCCTAAATGCAAAAGTCCAAAAATTGGGATTTTTCGCCTAATGGCCTGATGGACAGTGGTACCCGTCAGTCAACTGATGGCTTATGCTTAGTCGACTAAGGGTCCATCAGTCGACTAATAGGCTTTTCTCAGTTGACTGATGCCGCATAATATAACCGTTGGAAATCTAACTTTTTACCATTTTTGGTGCCAAACTTCTACTAAACCTCTAAAACGGCTATATCATCTTTGGGACCATATATACACAATCTAAGACACATTTTGGCAAGCTTGAACACTTATACAAACTCATATATTTCATCTATCTTTATTATTCAAAGATTCAAGCTTTAGAATTGTTCATAATTATTCATCTTTGAGCTATCCATTTGATCAATCAAGATAACTCTAGTGTGAGCTTTAAATTGTATCTATTACACACTTGAGAGAGTTATTGTAAATTGGGTGTGAATCACCAAACAATTAGTATTAATTTGTGAGAGGTAAATCTCATAAGATAACAAGGGGTTAATTCTTGTTTAGTGATTGGGAGAGGTAAATCTCATAAGTTAGCAAGAAGGATTCTTGTGAGAGTATTGTGGTAGAGCAATACTTGTAAGAGTGTGTGAGAACAATACACTTGTAGAGGTTTGTTTTTCACCCAGAAGAAAAACAGTGTTAGTGAAAATTCTCAGGGGACTAACCAAGCACGGATATATGGTCTAACAAACTGAATCATGTGGACAAAACATATTGGTCTTCAATTGGTTTAACCTTTTTATCTCTAGCTCTTTTATTCATTGCTATATTATTGTACGTGATTGGGATTGCTTGGTAGTTTAGCTTGATTACTTGATATAGACTTCAATTTTTTGTGAAACGTTTTCAAAAATCGAATTAAGTTTCAAAAACCCTATTCACCCTCCCCCCCCCCTCTAGGGTATTTTTCGACCTACAATCTCCTTGGAGAGTTGCATCTTCATAATCTAAGAATTTTTTTTTAGTCCATACTTTTTCATAATTAGTAATTAAGATGGACAGTGATTGTGCCTAATCATTAATGGTTTGTTCCAAATCTTTAGAAAGGACATTCCTTATATCAAGATATATAACATGTTGTGCAACTGATTGTTTATTTAGATCATATCTTCTATATTAATAAGGACTAGGTTCTTTCTGATCATTTTTAGTGCCACTAGTTGAAGTTTCAATTGTTTTAACAAAATATTCTTTATACGTTACAAGAATTTTCATAAATTCTTGAAATTCTTTCTAGTTAGAGAATTCTTTTAAAGGTTGTTTCTTTTTCCTTTATCTTCCTTTTCATCTTCACTTATAGTGTTTACTATATGAGATGGTTCTTAATCTTTTTTATCAGATGAATATTGACTTATCTCATACTTAAAATGTTTTAATAATTTTTCATGTTCTAAATACATAGTTTGTATTTGTTCTATTATTTTATTTCTTTTAGAAATACTTAAATTTGGATCTTTCTATATTTCTCGCCAGTAATTTAGAATTTCTTTTAGATTTATTAATTATATATAATTAAAAATATTGTTTATCTCTTCAATTCCATAGTATAGTTTAGGAATTTGATTACTTCCTTGACTATTCATAACATTTAAAAAGTTTAAAATATCAGTAATATTTTCATCACATCTTAAATTTGGTTTATTTTCCAAATTTAATTGATGTTCTAGGTTTAAAAGTTTGTTTTTTACCAACATTTGATGTTTTTGATTTTTAAGATTCATAGGTTCGATCTTCTTAATCCAACATATCATAAGATCTATTATATTATTTAGAGCAGCATATACGTTACTTATATTTTCATATTGTTTATCTTTATGTACATGATGATTATATGTAGAGTTATTTACAAAAATCACCCCTAAAGTTTACCACTTGTCTCACTTTATTCCACGAAGTTCAAAAATGCATATGTTCATACACGAAGTTTCGCCCGCGCCTCACTTTCCCCCATTTTTGGATGGACCGTCTAAAAAGCTGACAGAATTAGTCATGTGCAAGGGACATGAGGGGGAAAAGTGGGAAAACACTATTCTAACTCCATCTTCTTTCCTTTCTTCTTCCCTAATTTTCTCCCCCCTCTATTAACACACAATTCCTTATTAAAAAAATCCATTAGCTTTTTAGATAGTCCGTCCAAAAATAGGGTAAAGTGAGACACGGGTGAAACTTCATGTATGAACTTATGCATTTTTGAACTTTGTGGACCAAAATGAAACAAGATGTAAACTTTGGGGTGATTTTTGTAAATAACTCCCTCATGTGCCTTGTATATGACTAATTTCGTCAGCTTTTTAGATGGTCCGCCCAAAAATGGGGGAAAGTGAGACACAAGTGCAACTTCATGTATGAACTTAAGCATTTTTTAACTTCGTGGATGCAAAGTGAGACAAAAGGTAAACTTTAGGGGTGATTTTTTTAAATAACTCTTATATATAGACTATTGTTTACCTATTTATGGACTTATACATTCTAAGTCAATACTTTAAGTTTATTCATCTGTTAATGTTTTCAATAATACCTAAAACCTCATATTACTGTTGTTTTAGGTACCTAAAACTAGTTCCCTGATAGCCTAATTACCACATAAAATGCTAAAATGTCTTAATGAGAGATATGAGTTTTGAAATTTTATAAGTGTATGGTGATACGCACTAGGATCATTTCTAGACCAAATTTGGGGTAAATCTGCCACCCATTGCCTACTTAGAGGCAAGAACCTTAGAATTAGACGAATTTATGGAAGATGGAACCGCAATTCAACACCTATAATGGAGGTTTGAACTTTGGTATAATCAAAGACACCACAACTAATTGGGAATGATCAATTGATAATTCAAGAACAAGACAAATTGACACCAATCTGGAATTGCTCAATAAGTTCTCAAAAATGAAAACACTCTAATTTTATTAATAATAATCAACCCCCAAAAACAATCATGTTCTCCCTTTTAAATAGCAGTTAAATAAGCCTAAAACAATAAGGAAACAAAATATAGACATTCCTACTGCAAGTCCAACACTAAAATGAAATAAAAGGTGCTAAAACATAAAAAAAATATAAACTCTGCGGCTGCCCTCTGATCAATCACAACTTAACACTCCGAATGATCTTCTAATGCCTCTATCTTCATTTTAAAGCCTTGGACTTGATTCTCCATGCCTTTAATTGGTCTCCATGCCTCAGCTTGCTCTAAAACACCTTGAACCATACCATTAAGCTCTTCCTTGAATTTCTTCATTCGAGATCTCGTAATTGATCACAATTCATGCAGCAATCCCATCAATCCCTTAAACATAAAATCCAACTGTAGCTAGCTTGGCATAGCGCTTCCGACTTTCTAGCTCACCCGTCGTCTACTTCTTCGTATTTGATCACAATCCTCCACCCCCCTCTGTAATATCCCTTATCGCAAGTTAGCCACTTTGCCACCCCATATCCAATTGCAACCGAAGACACTTGTATAGGATTGCGAATGTTTAGATCTTAGATTTGAAGAACAATATGATATTTATGGCATGTAAACAAAATCTAGGTGGTGTCTCGGAACTCTCAAAAAACGATTCTAGCGTTTGGATATTTTATGCCTAAAAAATCTCTCTATAATCATGTTTTTTAGTCCCAAACTAATGGGTTATATTCATAGAAAAATATTAAATCAAATCCCTTTTTGGAATAGATTTAAAACACTTAAAAACGAGTTTTGAGCTAGACTAGTCCAAAAAGAAAAAGTGTACTGGCTCGAAATTGGAATTTTTAATCCATGGCCACATTTTGTACCGAACCAGTCCAACGATTACTAAGTTGTACTGGTCCACTTTTTACGACACTTTTATGCCTTTTACGATCCTTTTATGCTTTTTACGATGCTTTTTGTTTTTTTTTCTATTTTGCTCATTTTTCATCGTTTTAAGTTCGTTCGAACTCTGCTTTGACCTAAAATTCAAAGGTAACTACATGTCAGACATGAAAAAAAAAGTTCCCTCATATTTTTGTTTCGATGGAATGCAATGAATGGGCTTGGGAAAAACGAAGTAAAAACACTTTAACACAAGTTTAATGAGCTTTCGTTGATTATCGCATTTTTAAATCTTCAATTCGACCCAAATGATTACAATGGAAAAAAAAAATTTGGGCATCGGAATTAAGTTAACTAAAAATATGAACCTAACAATCTCCCTTTAGCTATTCCAATGACTAAAAAACACATATAAATATACAAACGCTTTAACGCAATGTCCATAACATCTTAATTATAGACTTTAAGTCAAATTAATCCGTTACAGACAACAAGACTCAAAGACATGCCTAACTCTAAGTCTTCGCTGCTAGCTACTTCACTTCATCGAGGCCGTGATCGATTGAATCTGTATAGGTTGTACGTTAGCACTAAATAAGATCTTAAGAAGCATGGGCATAAAGAGATAACCAAATAAGCATAAAAATCATGTATATATCTCCCTCAAAATATTCCTACTTTGCTACTCTTCTTCACATATTCATTCTCCCCTTTTACCTACTCCCCCTTGACAAATTATCCTCTTGAGAAATATAACGTTATCCCACTTTTTTCCATAGGAATAGACAAAGTAACAAGCACATAAAGCAATAAAGCATAAAAATAACAAGAATTATGCATATCATATAAAATCAATTAAAGCATTAAGCATATCATGTTCAGCAAAGAGATCTTAGCTAACAAAAATAACCACAAATTTGAAAACCTCCTAGCTAAACCTTGAGTAACCTTTCATCACCAACTCTCGTCTATCATAGATTTATTTTAGTTTTGAGAGCAAAATTGCCCAAAAAAATTTTAACATAAATACTCAACATGGATTACCATGTAACATATATCAAACCCGAAATATACTAATTAAATTCAAAACATGTGATTTTCATTAACATGATACGTGCATTATACATATAACAATTCAGCATATATATGTCAAGCAACACAAAGTACAAGTATATATATCATATTATGCTATAAATATGGATCATACAAAGCGCTATCGAATAATATAAGTTTTGAAACACTTGCACATCTATATACAAGAGAATTTAGAACGCCTATAAACCATTATTTTTCAACTAATTTTTCATCAGAAAAAATCTTTCTCTAAAAAATATGCAATTTTGCATTTAAACTTGTGATGTTTTTGTGCAAGCGTCTTAACAGTTGATGGAGGCCTTCTCCCTAATGGAGGCCAGTCATTTGCATTTGGAGCTTTCGGTTATCCTTCCACTATAGTAGCCCTTTTCCATTCCCTTTACATTTTGTCTCACATTCTTGTCTTTTAATTTTTCACTCAAAACTACATTACCAAAATCTTACTGCTTTAATCATAATAGTTTTCCTAGACTCTTTCTCCCTAAATAAATGGTATATGAGAGCTTCTGAATTTTCAAATTAAAAGTAAAAGCCTAACCGAAATGATTACTCAACATGCATCAATGTAGATCGTGTAGTTCTGTGTGTGAAATATACATAAAAACTCTTATGTGATTGAAATAATATGCTACCGGTCATTGAAGTGTCATAAAATTATGCACATATATCTCCAAATTAAATTTATAATCATAATAATCTAGAGATATTCAGAACAGAAAGCAGTTATAATCACATAGCATGCAAGTAATAAATTTCAAAACATTTCACAATATCACAATCGAAAATCCAAAACTAAAATGTAATATGCTTCGATACCTATGCAAGGAGCTAAAACTGACCAAAGCAATAAATTCACATAGCATAAGCATCCATCCAGCCAATTCCATACTAAACGAACTCCCTATCACCTAAGTAGATGTATGATCCCTTTTATGACCTCAATCTTTTTAACCTAGGGAGTCATATCCTTCTTTTGTCCCTCACTTTTTGTCCCTCTCGATTTTGGTTTCAGTTTATGAATTATAACACTTATTGGCATTCGCTTCAAAGCTTGTCGACAAAACTCTCTCAAGTGACCTCTCCTTTGGCAGTACTCACACCAAAAAGGCTGTGGGAGTTTGCGTTTGTACACATCAAAAGGTATCATTTGATCTTCAAGAACTTTCAAATGGAAAATTTTTTTAAAAATAGATTTTTAAGCAAAAACTTGTTTTCCCATTTGGATGTTTTTTGCTTTATTTGGATCTTGAGGAATTCTATCAATGAAAGCTTTTGACTTTAAAGAACTAGTACCATTGAAACTTGAATTTTAGGGAGCATCTTTGAAAAAGATGGTCTTGGTTTGCTTTGAGCATCAAAATTTGAAAATCCACGTTCTTCTTTGTTTTTTTCACTCTTTTGATTTGAAAGCATAGTTTCAAGTTTCTTAAAACTAGTTTCTAACCTAACTTGAACCATTAAAGCGTTTTCAAGTTATTTAGTTAGATCGCATATGCGTTATTCAAGTTGTTTAATTACATCCTCATACTCTAAGTTTTCTTTTTCTAAAGAACCATTAGACCAAAACAAAAAAATTCGTTTTCAAATTGTCAAATTTTAAAAATTCGATATTCTTGGACTTTGAATTTTAAAAAACTTGCTTTGTCCTTTTTCAACTCAAGTAACACTTTTTAAAAAAAAAAAAATTGGACGTAAGTTTTGAATTTTTTGCGAAATTTTTTGACATTATAGTAATAAGAATGTCATAGGCTGTCTAAAGATTCAGAAAGTCCTCCTCTTCTTCAGAAATATTGAATTATGTGAATTTGAAATTTCTTGATTCACATATTTTAAGTAAATTTTTTATGCAAAAGCTACATAATCATGAGAATCCTTTTGAGTTTCCGAATTTTTCTCATAATCACTAAGCGTGGCTCTAATCTCCTAATCTTTGTAAGGCACTCAAAAGCTTTGTGACCTCTATTAACACTCAAAAGAAATTCTCACTCAATTGGGATTTATTCTCAACATCTCCTTTTCCTAATTTCCCAAAATTTTGACCACTATTGTTTGATTTTTGATTTAGCTTCGTGAATTTATTGAAATTACGAGCAAAATTAGCTATCTCTTGGAAATCAGACGTAGAGCATTCATTATATTCAACTATGTTCTCAGCTTTACCTCTAAATGCAATGGTTTGATTTGCCTTTTTCTTTTAAGTCTTATATTTTGCAAGTTGGTTAGACTTAAACGTTTGAAGATAGCCAATCAATTTGTTTACCGTTAAGGAATCCAAATCTTTATTTTTTTTCTATGCCAGTAATTTTTGGGAGAAACTTATCAGGTAAAGATCGTATAATTTTTTTTACAACACGAGATTTAGAAATTAGTTCGCCAATGTTGTAGAGCTTTCACTATGTCTTTAAGCTTACTATGAAAAGTATCAAATGATTTATCTTCTTTCATTGTTATAGTTTCAAAATCTGTTATCAACTTTTGAATTTTAGAACATTTCATAGTTATGGTTCCTTTAAAAATTACAGTCAAAATATCCCAGGCATGTTTCAAAGTAGCATATTTTGAAATCTTTTTTAACTCTTCCTCAGAAACATGACTCATGATTGCATTCAAACCTTTAGAATTAAACTTAGCTACTTTAATTCCTTAGTAATACATAAGGCTATTGGTTTAGGTTCATTGTTCCCATCTACAGTCATAGTGTGTCTAGTATAACTATCTAAAATAGTTTGCCAAATTCACTCTCGTTTAAAGACTATAAGTAAATAGTCATGCGGATTTTTCAATAATTATTATTAGACCCATTAAGCGTAGAGAAACCTTGGACTTAGTCGAATCAATGTTGCTAGCCATGGAAATAAAAACAAATCAAGCAAAACAAGTAGCAAATAGACACAAATCAACCTAGATGCAAAATCCTATCAAATTAAAGGAACCCTTCTCTGTACTGATTGAGAAATTTTAGGATCTTATTTGCTTATGTTGATTTTGGGATTTTTATCAAAAATAATTTTAGACTTAATAAGCAGAATTAAAACCCTAGGTCTAATCAATTTTACTGTCTAAACCTATGTTGTGTTTTCTAGCAATTATACCAATCAAACAATCACACAAAAGCAATCCACCACACAAGGAAGTAACGAGGTATCCCTACTTGCGTAAAACTAATCCTCAGGACTAACCGACGGTGCTTCACTATGATCAAAACTAAATTATAGATTCGATGACTTACAACAACTTTCTCATAATTTATGCAACAGTCCCGTCAATTCCTTGAACGTAGAATCCAACCACAACTAGCTTGATGTAGCGCTTCCCGTTTTTTGGCTCACCCATTGCCTCTTTATACGCACTTGATCACAATCCTTCACCCCAACTGCGATCTCCTTTATCCCAAGTTAGTCACTTTGCTCACCCCATCTCCAATCACAATTGAAGACACTCCCGTAAGACCGCGAACGTTTGAAACCCTAATTCTTAGATTTGAAGAACAATTAAATCTCTATGGCATATAAACAAAATCTAAATGGTGTCTTAAAACTCTTAAAAAGTGATTCTAACGTTTGGATATTTTTTGCCAAAAAAATTTCTCTAAAATCACGTATGTTTGTCCTAAACTAATGGGTTATACTTATAGAAAAATATGGAGTCAAATTCCTCTTCGGAATAGGTTTAAAACACTTAAAAACAAGTTTTTGCAGTAAAAAATGCATACCCCAAAAATATGCGCTTGACTGGTCTGAGATGAAAAAGTGTACAGATTTGAAATTGGAATTTCAAATCCCCCACATTTTGCGTGCGCCAGACCAATCCAAGAATTACTAAGTTGTACTAGTCTGCTTTTTACAAAGCTTTTCTGTCTTTCACGACACTTTTTTGTTTTTTATAATGCTTTTAAGTTTTAAGTTTTCTCTATTTTGCTCATTTTTCGTCATTTTAAATTCGTTAGAACTCCGATTTGACCCAAATTTCAAAGGCAACCTATGGAACATGTTTGACACACACACACACATATATATATAATGTTTCCTCATATTTTTGTTTTGATGGAATGTAATGGACTTGGGAAAAATGTGATAAAAACACTTTAACACAAGTTTAACTCAAAAGACTTTTAATTTGGATTTTAACGCTCTAGCACCACTTATATTTTGAATCAAACCATATAACCAACTTACCTGAGATCCTAGAACTCTCTACTGTGCATCTGGTAAGTTAGTGAGCTTTTGTTGATTATCGCATCTTTAAATCTTCAATTCGACTCAAACAATTAAAACGAAAAAAAGTGTTTTTGGCATCGGATTCAAGCCAACTAAAAATATGAACCTGAAAATAATAAGGTTTACAAGTCCCCAATCAATAGTTTCAATATTACAAAGATCATCTTCTGCATAAAGATAATTTTTTGGAATTACTTCATGATCATTTAAATTTTGATTATATTGATTTGAAAGACTTTTTATCTTTGGATTTTAATCTTCAAATTTTTAAAGAACATCTATTTGAAATATTGGTCTAGGAAGAAGGAGTCGCCTTCTCATATAGACAAATTCTTCTAATAATGTAAAAAATATTATCTAAAAATTCATTTTCCAATAATTCTACGAAAGAAAGAAAAGTATTTACTTGATCAATTCTTTTTTATTCGCGAAAATTTGAGCTTTCCATGCCTTATTCGAAGGTTCATAAATTTCTAGGAAGATTCCTAGATTGTAAAAATCTTTTATTTTCTCAATGTTGGGATTTTTTTGTTCCCTTGTATTTAGACCAAAAAATTGTTGAACTCGATTAGGAAAATAATGTACAGGGGTGGACTATCTTGTCTATTTATCGCATGCAGCAATCCCTTGATAAATATTTTGATATTTTTTAAAAGTTTCTTTAAGAAAATTTAATACTTATGTTTGACATTGAATCCAAGTATTATAGATGTCTAGTTAGCAGTCCCTGAATACATATGATGGCCGTGCTTCGAGCGGTGAATTTATGTACACAGTTCCTTAGTTAGGCTGTGAAGAGGATCCAAAATTTGTAAGTCGTTGGTTTGCCCATCAAGGTGACTTGGTTGTAGTGTGTCTTGCCTTTCTAGCAATTGAAATCCATTCCCCACTTTTCATTTTTCTTTTTCCCTTGCTAAGGTTTGAATCTACCATGGCTGTAAAATAAAATAATATTAGTCTACAATGTTACTGGTCTTCAATAAAATTCCTACTAAGATGATTCGGAGTAGTACCCTTTAAGTGTTATACTTCAAAGGTATTTAAAGCATTTTGGTTATACCATTTTAATCTCATTCCTTCAAGTATAATTCTTTTATTAATAAGAAAATCTTTAACCGCTTGATTATTGCTTCTTACAAATTGATTACATAAATTTTAATGCCAGTTAATATTTATAGAATTAGTAAAATAAGATTACAAAATTCAGTAGATGAACAATAATTATTAGAAAAAAAAGTTGGTTCCAAGAATTTGTGGAGCACAAACGTAACACTCTATAATTTTTTTTCTATGTGGATAAAAGGTATATATATACATGTTTGTGTGTGTCCTATATACTTATTAGAATTAAATGTGTACGTATGTATGTATAGTTGTAGATTGAAAACTTAGCCATTAAGTTTTGTTTCATTGCCATGTGTCCCTTTATTATATGTCCCTTTATTTTTAGGGGGCTACTATTGACACACTCCAACTTACTTTGTAACACTCTATTAAAAAAAATGTTGATTATTCTATTGACACATGCCAATTTTTTTAATTTTTAATTAATGATTAAAATATTAAACACTCCCTTAAACTTCTTCTTCTTCGTCGTCGTCATCATCATCATCATCACCACCATTGCTGCCTCTTCTTCTTCTTCTTCTCCCTCTCCTTCTTCTTCTTCTTCTTCTTCTTCTTCTTCATCATCACCACCACCACCACCACCATTGCCGCCACCACCTCCATCACTGTTGCTACCACCACCATCCAAATCATCATCCATCTCCAAAAGAAGTAGGATACTTATATTTTTGTTATTCCTTTATATTTCCTTTCATTTAAAAGTCATTGGATACAAACAAATGCAAAAAAAATTAAAAAACATAAACAAAATACGAAGAATGTTTACTCGGTCCTTAGGAACCGAGTGTTGTACAGTTTACTCAGTCTTAAGGAACTGAGTTAAGCTTTGGGTTATTTTTCCAATTCCACTTAATTCCTTAGGACCGAGTGACTTGTGCTTTACTCGATTCCTTTCGGCCGAGTATGATGAACAACACTCGGTTCCTAGGAACCGAGTAAACTTTCATCCATGATAGAACTTTCTTTTGATTTGGTGTGTGCATCGGTGGAACTTTTTTTAACCAATAACGAAAAAGTTCAAGAGAAAAAGAGTGGAACAATTAGATTATCAAAGAAAAAGTTATAAGAAGAAGATTGAAGATGAGATTTGTGGGGTGAGTGGTGTGATTTATTTTTTTGAATTGTAGAAATAGTGGAATGCTTAATTCCAACTGGAATTTCTTAAAAATGCTTAATGGCAATGTGTTGATTTGTGGAAGAAGATGAAGATGAGAGAGAGTGGAGTAGTAGAGAGTAAGAGTGGAGTGTTTTTTAAATGAATGTTAATTAATCTTAAAATTAAATGTGGAGTGGTGGAGTGGTGGAGTGTTAGGAAGAGTGAACATATACCTATGGAGTGTTAGAGAGATATGGGAGTGTTAGAGAGTTAAATAGTGTGTATCAATCGTAATCCCCTATTTTTATATTAGTTTTGGGTGCTTGGATTATTTGAAGATTGCCACCTTATTGTATAAAGTGGAACGAGGCAACTCCATTTGGCTAGTGGGCCCCATTATTTCTATATTCATTTTAAGTGAATTCATATAGATATATAAGGGAGATGTCACAAGGGAGCTAAGGAGGGCATATAAACTAGAGAGAGAGAACCGTGGGGTTAATGGAGAATGGTGGAGGACTATGGTGTTATTTTATGGTATTATTTTTAAGGTAAGGGGCTATAATTAACATACATTTAAATCTCTAGAGAATTCGGTGTATTTATTTGGCCTCCTTAATTAGTGTTATTTATTGATGTTGGCTAAATTATGGTGGAATCAATTGGTGCATGGTTAAGTTTACTTGCCAATCAGTCCTAATAAGCCAGTCATGTAAGGCTTGGAGATAAGTTTCAACATGGTGAGGTGGGTGAGGCGGGTAGTTTTTAGCATATTATAGAGAGGCACCTGTGTATGAGGCAGGTGGATGATTTGTTGAATTTTTCTATATTGTTGAATTACCGAAGTTGTTGTTGTGAATTTTTTTTTTATTTATAAAATATTCTGTCGAGATGTTTTCACTCTTGTATGTTATATACTGCCCCCCTTTCTTTTTTGTTATGTCCCAGGTGTCTCAGGATGAA
Organism: Lonicera japonica; assembly: GCA_021464415.1. NCBI lineage: Eukaryota > Viridiplantae > Streptophyta > Magnoliopsida > Dipsacales > Caprifoliaceae > Lonicera > Lonicera japonica. Next base: position 88,283,806 of record CM038464.1, read on the forward strand.
GTCTGTTTTTGACTAACGAGTGGGGTGAGATTTAGAATATTATTTTCTAGATGGTGGAGAGTGTTGTATTTTAATTTGTATGGTGGAGAGATTGTAAAGATTATATTTGTTTTACAAATTACTTTAATATATAAAATGTAGTTGGATTTTATTTATTTTTATCGCATTTCGGACCTAGCTGGGTCGGGTCGTTACAACAAACAACAACAGCAATTCTTCAATGGATTATGTCACTAGACACAATATTGAGAATATGATGGAAGGATGGCAAGACGTAAGGAGTGACAACAACAACCTACAAATTTAAGCCAAACAATCACTCTGCTTTTGTTGCTAATTAATAATTTCATGATAGTCCTGCGTTCAGCAGTTGCCATCCCCCTTTGTCGCCATATTCTTGGTGTGGTACGAACTTGATTGGTTGGCCTCTGTATGTTCAATACGAAGCTGTGGACTAATGAAGTGTTTTTAAAAAGAATTAAAAAATATATCATTAAAGATCATCTCAAAATCCTCGAGGAATGGTTTGGAATCGTAATAGCCATTATTTAAATGAATAACCTATATATACGTATTACATAATAAATTATTTAATTTGCATTGTATGTTATGCTCTTGATTTTCGACCAAATTATTTCTTTTACAAATTGTGTTTGATTAATCATAATTTTTGCATGAGGGATTTGATTTGCCAAATATTAATAGAACCACGGATATGAATGGTTTTTCACAATTTGACACAAACAAACTGCACACGAAAAAAAATAATTGAACATAATTCCTTTGGTTTTGAATTTTAATGAACCAAACACATTTTCCTTTGGCTTCTAGCATTTTAAAAGACCCTCTTTAGGTTGGTTAATTACTTTTATTAAATTGTGTTTGATTAAACGTAATTGTAGCAGGAGGTATTTGATTTGCGAAATATATATAAAACTGTGGATTTGGTCGGGTTTTCACATTTTAATGCAAATAAATTATACACGAAAAAACAGTGGAATACAATTCTTTTGTTTTGAATTCTTAATGAATAAAATACAAACTTTTACTTTGGCTGTCATTCAAGCATTTTAAAAACCCTCTTGGTTTAAACAAAGTTCAAACTTGTGATCTAGAGCTTGTCAATACTCGAGCCTTTTAAATCAATCATTAAGTCATCACAAACATGTCTCATAGAGTATTAGAAGTGTTATTATGTATGCACAAATAAATGAATAATTGTCACAATAGCTAATTAACCACAAAAGAATTGCCTCAACTACATCAAATCTTGTCATACATGTACACACACACACACATATATATATATATATGGGCGTATTTCAAGTAAGAACCTTAACTTAAAAATCTTATTTACGGACTGGGCCATTTGGCACCCTTTCCAATGAAATTTTTTTATAAAATTTGGTGGGGATGTTCTTCTTCATGTGTAGAACATCTCCACCAAATTTTATAAAAAAATTCATTCGGGAAGTGGGTTAATTACAGGATTGAAAAAATATCATATTTTATATATCTATTTTTGAACCAATATTTTTCAATCATATAGTTAACCCACTTCTTAGTTGAATTTTTTGATGAAATTTGGTGTAGATGTTCTACACATGAAGAAGAACATCGCCACCAAATTTCATCAAAAAAATTTCATCGGGAAGCAGGCCAAATGGTCCGGTTCGTAAATAAGGTCCTTAAGTTAAGATCTTTACTTGAAATTTTCCCCATATATATACATATTTATATAATTCTATGCAAGAGGGGTATTTTTAGCACGTTCATATGAAAAATTGTGTTCACTAATGGATTGGTATCTTTGACTAATGGGTCGGTTCATTTTGGACCTTAAAGTCCAAGAAACTTAAATAGTGCAGACCAAACTCGATACCGTAAGTACTACGACCCCAGAAAAATAAAAAGTAGCTGAAATCCTTGATTATTGATAAAGTAATTACAACACCTCCGCAAATTTAGAAAATTATGGGTTCAAGTCACACTTGGAATATGATAAGGAAAGATATAAAAATAATGCGGGTCAATTTTCATCACTATTGTGTTTAGCTTTATGATGACCCAATTTTAAATCTTCTCTCTTTTTTGTTGTCTACAATCACGTAATCATGTAAAGATTTCATTAATTCATTTGGTGGCTAAACTGCAAGTATTTTATAGAAAAATATAGGGGGTGTTATTTACACCCCTCATATTTGTCACTAACACCCCCCTAAGGTCAATTTTTAATCACTAACACCCCCTCCCAATTAAAACTTAATACATTAAATAAAACCAATCATGTTTGTACCCACCAATAGTCACAAGCTTCAAACTACCCACCAATCATGTTTGTGCTTCGATTTGGTTATGATTTCATGATCTTGGGAGCTCAAATGATAAAGAACCAAGTCTCTCCTCTCTCTCGTTTTGCTTGATGCAAGAGGTATGTGGTGATGAATGGGGGGAAATGGGAGAGATGGATTTGATTATTTGGGTTAATGTTAGATTAGTTTATTAACAATTGGATAAATGAATAAGTTAATGTTTATAACAGTTGGATAAATTAGTTAAATGAGGGAGGTGGGGGTGTTTATGACAAAAAAATGAGGTGTTGAGATGTGTTTTTAGTTAAAAAATGAAAGGGGTGTTAGTGACAAATATTTACACCCCCCAAAATATATGATGGGGTGGGAAGACAAAATCAATTGGTGCATTTAAAGACTTCTTTTTTTTTCAGGGCGTACAAAGATGGCAATGAGAAGAAGTAAACATATTGTGGATTCATTCTCCTCGATGGTCAAGGAAATTGATGAAAAATTAGGATTGCGAAACACAATTCCTCCAAAAAGGACTATATGCAAAGTACCAATTAAATTCCTTAAATCCAATGAAAAGATTTATAGTCCACAAAGATTCTCGATTGGACCTATTCATGCAGGTTGATGTTAGTTTTGAAAGAGAGGAGATAAATGAGAAAGGAGAAGAATATACTGTATTTGATGATTATAAAATAATACAGAGGAGCCCTTTATATAGGATTGATGGAAGTACAAGAAAGGAAATAAATAATCCTTAATCTCTATACACAAATCAACTAAATATGGAAATGATTGAGAAAAGTCAATTATACAATATTGTGGGCGATATTCTGGTAGATATTCTAACACCCCCCACACCTCAAACTCAAGGTGGCAAATGAGAAATCATCTTGAGTTTGGAAAGTAAGTCTTAAAAGCGGCTTGGCAGATGTATTTTTGTGAAGATGTCAACCTATTAATCTTCTAATGTATTCCATGATGTATCTTCATGATGTATTTCATGAACGGACAAAGCAGATTGAAATTGACTGCCATTTTGTTCGTCAACACGTATCTAGCACTCCGGTTATCATATCCAATGGAGGTTAGAAGTCGTCGAGGAACTCTCATGTCTGAAAGGAGCTAGCATAACTAAATGAGTTCCTTAGTGGTGTCAGCAAAAGCACGGTATTCTACTTTTGTACTTGAACAAGAGACAAGCAATTATTTCTTAGTGCGCCAAGATAATAGTGAATCTCCCAAGAAAATGCAGTATTCTATAATAGAGCGTTGATCAGTAGGGTCACCAGCCTAGTCGAAATCAGAGTAGGCGTGAATCTCAAAAGAATATGTGAACGAAAAATGAAGAGCATGGATTAAAGTCCCTTTTATGTAGCAAAGAATGCAAAGAACAACAGCATAATGAGCAGATCGAGGGGCCAACATGAATTGACTGGCAATGTGAACAGTATATACAATATCAGGATGAGTGATAGTGAGATAAACTATGCTACCAACATTATGTCGATACAAAGTAGCATCACTTAGATGAGATATCAGGAATACCAGTAACATCATCCCCAGTGATAATCATGTCATCCACATAAAGAATAAGAAGCATGATACTAGTTTCCCTTTTTCTAACAAAGAGTTCGTAGTCATATGAACTGGAAGTGAAACCTAGTTTTCGAATTGAAGAGTTGAACTTCTCAAACCATGCACAAGAGCTTGCTTAAGGCTATATAATACTCAATAGGGCTTACAAATTTGAGATGTGGAGTGTGAAACCCCATGAGGGGGTTTCATGTAAACTTCTTCAAAAAAATCGCCGTTTAAGAAAACATTTTTTACACCCATCTGTAAAAGTTCCCATTACGAGCGGCTACAACTATAAGAAGGCTTTTGACAAAAGTTAAACAATCAACTGAAACAAAAGTTTCTTCTTAATCGATGTCGTATTCTTGATTAAAAACTTTGTCAACAAGTCATGCTTTGTATCAATGGTAGACCTATCTTATTTAGATTTGATTTTATAGACCCATTTGCATCCAACTCCTGTCATCCCCAGTGGGAGAGTAACTAATTCCCAAGTATAGGCTTTTTCTAAGGACTGCAATTCCTTAGACGTAGCTTGTTATACAAAGGATTAGAACTAACTTCTTTATAAGAAAATGGTTCGTGGTGCGAAAATATGGTAGAATAATAATGTTATGAGGAGAAGATCCCCACACATCAGAAAAAATCAGATCAAAGGGTGCTGATGAAATAGAATCACTTTTACTAAAGGACAATGCAAGTTGTATTCCAAGTTGACATGATAAGCAAGAAACATTTTATGTTTTGATGGTTCCTAATTTACTAGTAGAAATAAGAGACTTGAGCCTATCAATAGACACATAACCTAACTGAGAGTGCCACAGTTCCATAGAAGCAGTGAGAAGAATGGGAACTGCAGATAGGGTGGAATTGGTGACATATAGATATCTAGTGGTGTACAAAAATAAACAAGCTTGAACAAGCGACCAACTTTACGGCATATCCCAATAACCTGCCTCGTCCATGGATCCTATACATGATAACCAGAAGAAGAAAAGACAACACTCAGGTCAAGACCACATAGTTGAACAACAGATATAAGATTAATAGTTAACTTAGGTATGTAAAAAGTAGATGGAAAGGATAAATTAGATATGGATACTGGTCCGATGTGGGTAACATGTAGTTAAGACCCATTAGCAATTTTAATGGAAGACGTGTGTGAAGTAGAGTTTTTAGAGAAAAAGATTATGGAATCTGAGTCATGTGGTTGCAACATCCAGAATCAAAATAACAAGAATTACCTAGAATGGCAAACATTGCATTAGATGGGCTAGATAAAACTTGTTTTAGCATTTTGGCAAAATCATTATTAGTGATAGATGAAAATGGACTAAATGATTGTTTAATGAGAACAGTAGCAGCATCAGATTTGGTGTTGGTTTGTCTAGCAGGATTCTTGTAGCAATCAGAGCCATAATGTTTTGGACCACGCTTGCGAAAATATTTACAAACCCATTTGTGACAATAGAGCAATGTATGACTAGTTTCATGGCAATATGTGCACTCATTTAATGGCTTTTTTTATTTAGGATGGGTGTAGCAAGTACACCATTGGAAACTCGAGAATTTGTATCGAGCCTTGTTTCTTCAAAGTGAAATGCCGTGACAGTGTCATCGAGAGTCGACAATGGATGGCAATGGAGAAGAGAGGCTCGAACAAGTTAGAATCGATCATGGAGAGCCATAAGAAGGGTCATTACATGCTGTTGATTACTGTAATTTTCAAATTTGAGAGTGTTAGTGGAACAATGCCAAACAAGTTCTAAGAGAACCAATTGATCCCATAGGGCTTGCATTTCAAATAAGAATTCATCGATGGATTTATCAGAATGTTGCTTCTTGGCATGAAGAGATGTCAAGAGTTGGTACTGGTGAGCAAGATCTTTGGTGGTGTATCACGATTTGAGGAAATCCCACACTTCTTTACTAATGGAAAACTAGCCAAACAGTTGACTAATGGTGGGAATAGAGGTATTACAGCACCAAGTGATGATATCACCATTCTGTCCTATGCATTTATCTAGTTGTATTCGCAAAATCTTCATCAAATTCATCTTTCTTTTATATCGGAGCCTTTACTTCTCTGGTAATAATGCACCAAAGCCGACGAGCCTAAAGAAAACTGGCCATTGCCTAAGCCCAATTAATATTGTTTGGCCCATTTAGAGTGATGGAGATAGGTCGAGTAATTTCAAAACGATCCATAATGCACACACAAGAGAAATTGTAATTTCGAAGGTGATTCTAGAAAAACGGAGGTTATGGCTGTGTCCGAAAAGGTTGAAAACTAATGGAACTGGTCTGACTTGTTGACAAACAGGCCTAAAAAGGCAAAAACAGGTCACCAGAAGTGAACTAGATTATTCTGACAAACTAACGAAGGTCAGTAATGCCATTTAACTTAACGGTGACGGCGCCATTAACTTTAACAGTAATGGCTAACTCAGTTAAAGTTAACGGTAAGTGGCTGGCAATGCGTGAAGGCGGGATGGATATCACACACGTGGTGCGTGAGGGCGCGTGCATGGGAATTTTTGGATGGTTTTTGCGGTGCTGGAATTGTCCAGGCAAGACGAAGCTGATGATGGTTTTGGTTACTGGAGGTTTGGGTTAAGGCTACGGTGGAGTTTGATTGTGTCGTGGCCAATTGTTTTGATTTGTTTAAGAGTAAAAGAAAGCTTGGTGGGTATGACGTAGGAGTTTGGATTTGATTCTGGACAGTGGGCAGTGGATATGGAGTAAAAGTTTAGGGTATTGGTTTGAAGAGAAAAAAAAGGACGAGTTTTGATTGGATTGTTTGGTATTTTGAAGGTTTGGGTTTATGGTTCGATGATTTTAAGGGAGGTGAGAGGATCAGAATGGCTCTGATACCATGTTAGTTTTGAGAGAGAGAAGATAAATGAGATAGGAGAAGAATATATTGTATTCGATGATTGTAAAATAATACAAAGGAGCCCTTTATATAGGGTTAATGGAAGTACAAGAAAGGAAACAAATAATCCCTAATCTTTATACACAAATCAAGAGATACAAATCAACTAAATATGGACATGATTGAGAAAAGTGAACTATACAATAGTGTGGGCGATATTCTGGCAGATATTCTAACAGCTGGAATGAACTTCAAGAGTTGAAATGGACTTACGCTTCATCATTTCTTCGTCAAACAAAAGATCCCATAAATGTGTTGGAAGAATATAGCAAAGCTGTAGTAGATCTGAAAGAAAGAGCTCGCTGGTGCTACTCTCACGAACCCATTACCTTGGACAAATATCAACTCGTGAAAATATTGCTTGTTGATGGTTGCTTCATACTAGAACTATTGTCGAGGCGCGAGAATCAACTCATTTTGAAGTACAAGCGAGAAATGATTAACTTAACGGTTGACCCTATATTGAACAGCGCCTCGATGACTGGGATTGTGCAGTGAGATTTAGCCCTACTCGAAAACCAGATAGTGTTCATTATTCTCCGGACTTTACTTCACCCTGTTGATCCTAGCATTCCATCTGTGCACATCATTCCCCTTGTTCTCCACTTCTTTCACCTCAGTTTTCAAGCTGAATTTTCTAGGTGATCTAGATATCCACAACGACAAAGCATGCATTTGCTCAACATCTTGCACAAGTTTTACCTTCCTGTGTATCGCAACATCAGGGAACATACCAATGATGAAATCAGGTGGGGATTTGATCATTGCACAACCAAACTTGATGATGCCAAATTTAAACTCCTTGCATCTTCATCTTTCAATTTGTTTTCCATAGAGTTTGAAGAGCTTACTGGAATAAGTTATATCCCTCCAATGCATTTTGGCAGAGTAGAATGTAATATTATGAGGGACCTTGTCCCTTTCGAGCGATGCAATTTCAGCACTACGCACCACATGACATCCTACTTTTCATGCGCAGTCTCATCATTCATTGAAAGACATCGAATTACTTTGGCAAGATGACACTACGATATTCAATCAGTAACAAAGGATGTTTTCAATTACATCAACAGTATCTGTCAAGGGATTGTGCCAAATGACGTCCATTTCTCTGGTCCATGTGCACGCGTATGTATATGAGTACAAGAAATCTTATTGGAATGGTTACAGCCTTACAGGAACAAATACCACAACATTAAAGCATCAGTGAGAGCTTGGTTTACAGATACAGACCTTGAAGCATGATTATTTTCAGAATATATGGATATCCATATTGGTAATCTGCTCCGCTGTTGTGCTGCTCCTTTTAACCGGCGTACAAACCTTTTCATTCTGTTATTTCCTCCTATCCTCACTAATTGATACTATTATCCAGTGTGGTTATTATATAGTGGTTAGAACACGTAGTACGTTGAAAACACTGAGAATTGCACATTCTAGCAACACTGGTACATTTACCATCACTATTTCCTTTTGTTCTTTTTACTTAATATGCTAATCTTGTGTATTTCAGTTGTACTCAAATTGCATATTTCTGCTTCGCTCTATGCGAATGCTTTAATTTGGCATTTTATTTATATATCTTTTAAAGTACCAAAATATACCGCGGAAAACAAACTTTAAACCATGCAAATAGTTGGTGGCAAAGCGATATAACATTTTTTAACATGCTCTACAATCCTTTGAATAATAGTTTGTTTTGGCAGAACCCAAAATCTGTTAAACGCAACAAATAAGAGAATAAACTTGATGTACCACCCATCACCAAAAATACATTATACCCCCATGTGTTAAATTACATATAAAATTCAACCTTCAAGGATACAAAGTGTCAATTCCTTGAAATTTACTAGTAATTGAAATATACATCCTCCTTCCTCTGCCTTCTTAAAAGACTAAAATACCCCACGTAAAAAGGACTAACAGAGATGGGTAACAGGGTGGCAATGTCACAATAACTGCCGGGTGTAATACCATAAAATAAAAGCCTTTTTCTACAAACACAGAATTGATTATACAAATTTCAGTTTACACCCCCTGGAAAAAGGCCATTTTGTTAAATTCTCCCCAAGCAAATTCAGTCAGAAATCTTTGGTCAAGACTTTGATTTAACCTCGCTTGACAGGCCTTTGCACATAAGATTTGTTCGGGTCTTCTGTCTTCAGCTTTGGAGGTCGAAGCTCTCCTTTCTTAACCTGCACAAATAAAATAAAACATAATATATATTTACTTGTTTGGTTCGAGTTTTTGGAAAAAGAAATTGGCATTTTAGATTCCAAGAAAGTTCTTCTGGCATTTGAAATTCAATGTTAATTTTTGCTGAAGACTTTTTTTTCAAAAAGAATATTCGGTAAAGACTGAAATTCTATTTTCCTAGGAATCCTGAATTCAACAGGAACACAGGATTCCTGGAACAATCCAAAGAACAAAGCAAACGGAACCTAATAATACAAAAATCTTCCACTCAAACCCATTGTCCAAATTATCTGGTGGTTGTTCATATAACCCATATTAGTTATGAGGTGAAAAATAATTTATTTGTTCCATAACACTATCTTTTCTTTTCATTTATTTTTTTTAGAAATATTTAAGGAAATAATTTGTACCTTCTTTCCACCCTTCATAAAATCTCTCCAGCTGGAAACCTGCAGGTAAAACAAAAAGAGATACTCACTAATCCCACAGTTCAAAAGATACCATCTAACATTCTAACTACTAAACATAAAAATGTATACACACGCACACACATCCCTTTTTTTTATTTCTTTTGTGGAGTAATTGCCACAACTCCTCCTAAACATATGTTTTCGTCACCAATGTATAGTACACGTTTTCATAATAAAAAAATGGGGTAGTCAAATGAATATATGAATTTATTGGACAATGATGCATAATATTTAGGTCTTAGGAATGACCCATTACAAATATTTGCTTCTTTCATATAGAATATGTTTTTGAAGAGGTTTGTCCAAGCCAAAACTGTTTTGGCCATATCCTTTTAGGCTATGTTTGGTACACCAAATTAATAGGGGGGATATGATTATATATTCCTATACCACATTTGTTGTAATATCGATGGGATAAAGCCCCTGATAAATAATCCGGACTTGATTTCCTATCCCACAGAACACGGAAAGTGGGATTATTTAATCCGGTGTTTGTGGGATTTTTATATCATATCCAGTATTTTTATCTGGCTCGAAGCTCTACGACTTTGCCTCTAATAAATATTTCTTAATACCATCATATTTCTCTCTCCTTCCCATCTCACAACTAACAAATAGTACACTACAGCTCACTACATATTTTTAACAACACAGCTCTCCAATTCCATCAAATATTCCTATTCTTCCTTGTGTTCTCCTCCAAACCTCCATCAACTTACTCTTATGCATTCCTCTCTTTTATCGTTTATTTTATATTATCATTTCTTCACCTCACTTTCTCTCCCTTATCCTTTCTTTAGCCAACTTCTTCCTCTTTCAGTAACATAGTTATAGTGACAAAACAAAAATGGATCTTGGTTTCTCTTCATCACCATTCTTCTTTTATCCTTTTCGTCAATTTTCGTAAGACCATGGGCATCTAATTAATAACCCTAACTATACAAGTCTAGTGGAGGAGTCCGTAAACATAGATACCTTCTCCATTTGTATCCAACATATTAGGCTTAATGTATCTACAGCAACTGGATTTGACTACAAAACACCTTGAATGGGATTGTTGAACCACTTTACGCCAGATGGTGAAGTCCTTCAGGTCAAAATAATAACAGGGTAGGTTTAATAATTTTTTGCTATCAACTCTATTGGCGACTGTGATTCAATTTTCCACCTAAATTGCAAATTGAATTTCGAACCTTTTTCAAAAAGTTATTCTAATACATATCTTATCCCGGGGACCCTAGCATACTTTCGTCAACTTCATCCAGTTTCTTAAGTAAATTTGTTTCCATTGGCAAAACAGGAGATGGTTTACAGGCTCATATAGTTTTTATGTTCCTTTCATACCTTTTACAACAAATCCCCATCAGTGAGACAGATTTATCACATTGCACGAATAGTTGTATCCTTAAACTGGGAAGACAATTGTCGATTCTCCAATTGAGTTATAAAATTTTGATACAAACACAATTTACTAATTTATTGCAAGCAAATCCCAATGCCCCGCCTTCCTATTAATTGAATAAATGTGCATTACTTCCCGCTTAAACTTGATCCACTCCAATGAAATCAGCCTTCTAAGTTGCCTTTTAAAAGTGTTCTTCTATTCATAAGTTATATTCCCCATAGTTCAACCAAGGTCGCTTACCGACTATGCATCAATGTACTTTTTCAGGTTGTAGCAACTTGCAACCTCTCATCTATACTATACAGAGGATGGGTTTTTCGTCTATGCTTAGAATGACTATGGAAGACTTTTCAAAAGGAGTTAAAGCAACAGTGTAAGATTTTATACATGCCCACACTACAAAAGCACGACTCTACTTAGGGTTAGAAGAAAACAGTGGTTAAGAAAAACAGTCGCGACTTACTGGCCAGATGTTTGAGAGCTAGAAAGTACACTCTTAACAATGTAATGCATATATATATAATGGAAAGAAAACATATAGAAAGTGATAAAATATGAGAGCCATACCCTCTTCTCTCGTGTCCCTTCCCACTGCTCCTCATGCTCACGTTTTCTTTTCCACATCTCTTTAGTCTCTTCCTCATCCTTCTTCACTCTACCTTCTTCTTCCGATATCTACATAAGAACAAACACACAAGTTTTATATATATACAAACAAGAAAACCCAAAAAAGAGAAAAAGAAACAAGTGAACTTTCAGCAATACCCTCATCTGCATTTTCCTCCTCCGCCATTCTTGGTCTGTTAATAGTTCTCGGACCTTTAATGTTAGCAGATGCTGGAATTCATCAGATCGTTCATACTCTTGCTCATATTTTCCCTGCAACAAAGGTCAAGGAGCATAAAATCAAAATGCTGCTCTGCATGGCCTTAATTACCATGTAAAATAAAAAAGATTAAAGATCTAACCAAACAAAAAACAGAAGCAATGCAAAACATTTAGGACACACAGTAGCGTTATGCTATCCAGCTATAATACTTCCACAGTTTTGGCCAATCCAATGATCCACAGATAATATTGAAATTGCAACAGGACTTACTGAGCTCTGATAATGGATCGGATAACACCAAGGACATTATATGTTTCAATAAACTAGTACTCCCTCTCACCCTAATTAAGCATCCATGTTTGACTCACATTAATAAAGAATGCACTAATTTCATACAATCAATGGCCTAGAACAAAAGATGCCTCATTTGAATGTTGTAATTGGCTTAATGGCTTACACAATAGTGACACCCAAGAACTAAAGTTATACACAAAACAAGGGCTACATAATGATAAATTTTCTGATGTGGGACAAAAACTCTTAACTATCAAAAATTTCATAATTGACAGGATATAACTCTTTGTTCAAAAAAAATAATAAATAAGGGAGGTCTAAGTCCTCATATAAATTGTAGCTTTGTCAAAAAAAGTGTGTTTGAACCATGCATGTCCAAAAAAGTACCCAATTCTGCAAAACAAGAAAGGGCAACATGCGTGCTGAAAATGGGAACAATATCTACAGCAACATATACAAAGGTGGGAACAACGCCTACAAAATAAGGTCGATCACAAGACTAGGTGGGCCAACATATCCAACCAAATGCCGCTGGATGCAGCACCAACAGGACCCTTAGTCCATAACAAGGAAACTAAGGGAATACCTCAAAGAGGTCGAAAAGGATAAAAAGGAAGATAAGAGGCATGGAGACAAATGCACCAAACCACCAATTCGTCTGCAGCCAATAACATAACAGTAGCAAAAAACAAGGTGGGCAATGGCTCGGCCTGAGATGCAGTGAAATCGACTACTAGAAGGAATAAAATGGCAGAATAACTCTTTAAAAGGATGGGTGGCCAAACAGTTGAACAAATTGAAGAGAACCCTAAGACTCTCCCTTTGATACCAAGTTAAATTTTGTAATTGGCATAAGGGCCTACACAGAAGTGAGAACTGAGAACCAAGAACTTTATTTATGCACAAACCAAGGCCTACAGAATAAATAGTATTCTGAAAATCGGCCGCCTATCGCAGATAGTTGGGAAAAACCCTACCTCCCTCCATACAACTTGTAACCTTCACCACAGCAAACCTTCATTTTAAAGAGTGTTTTGTGATTTCTTGTTTTTATTACTATGATGTTATTTAAAATAATATTTACAATGAGAAATCGTTTGTTAGATTAATCCCATAGGCATTAGTCCAACCCCCCCCCCCCCACCTAGCCACCTAGGTTGCCTAGTAATTTTTAGAACGCTGATAATAATAAAATTCCCGACATGGGACAAAAACTCGTAACCATCACAAACTTAAAAAAATTATATCATACTCAAATATATCATAAATGCATGTAAACCATAAATCAATATTCTTAAAACCCATCTAAAGTGTACAAAAATACTATACTGAATACTAATGATCAACATCAAGGAGATACGCTTTGTGTATTGTTTAATATATCATGAATTTCAAATGTGTGGTTATTTCTAGCCATATCAGCGATGTCCCTCTAGGATCAGTGCAACTCACATAGTTATCTGCACTTCAATTTTGCTCCCTGCATTGTGGAATAAATATGGAAAGTGAGGTAAAGCCTACTACTGTTCACTAGGTATCTCAATGGAAACCTGTGAGTTTGTTAGAAATCATATTAATTTTCATTATTATTAGGTTATTAAACGTTATTAGTTGGCTTATGTATATCCCATAATTAAGGGATCTCATAAATTTAGTCTTTTATAAGGATCTGATTAATTACATTACTATGTCCTTTTTGACCTTTTATCTCATAGACTCCGGCTCTCTGTTTGAAAGACAATAAGCCAAAAACAAATTCCCTGGAAAATTCTTCTTAGGTATCCACCACCTCATGTTTTAAAAAATGATGGTAAGCTCGTGGTCTAGTTTTTGACAAAAGAACCAATCAAACATTAAGGAGCCTTAGTCCCTTAGACATGCATAACTTCAGAAATGTAATACACCATAACGAGATAAAAATTAAGATACATAAAGCATAAATCCATTTGGATCCTAATGAACATAAAAGAATGATTAGCAGCCTTACCTCATCAACCATTGATTTCAACTTAGAAGCATTATCCTTCTTCAACTGCTTCTTCCTCTTTGCTCTAAGCTCCTCTACATATAAGAAAGATTAACTCTTGATTATGACAGCAGGATACGAAAGATAAATGCTGAGGAATCAATTAAGAGAAATACTAAACACAAAAGACATCACGAAAGTTGATCCACAAACATACTTGGCTCTCTCTAGTCTCTTGGTTAAGGTGATGTAATTAGTGGTGGGTCTCAGATCAATGCCAAGTGTTTTTGTGGATCAACTTTTTGTGAGTTTTTTTTTGTGTGTTTAGCATTTCTCACCAAATAATGCCAGGCCATTTATCGGGTAACTATTTAAGAATTGTTTTTTTTTTTTTTTTGAATAAAAACTATTTAAGGATTTTAGTTCATAATTAATACTATATTTTCACACACAAGCGATGCATGTGCTATTTGAATATAACTAATTTAAAGAAAAAAAAGTTAAAAAGATGATAAGTTGCACAGCGATCAAGAGTTCAAATCCCGTTGCTTACGCTATAATGCAAATTTTTTTGGTTAAATAAAAGCCCGCAAGGGCAAAATTCAAATTCCGAAAACTTGACACGGCTTCAATTTTCTTCCAGCTCTATATAATAGTAGATATCCAATAGGGGACCATAACAAATTTAACTACAAACACAAAAGTAGAGCTGGCAGGTAGTGTCACTGACGCTCTTTGAGGCCCCATGTCTGGACCGACATGCTCCGACACGCGAGTCGGGAAGTGTCATTTATTTTATTATTATTTTTTAACCCTGACACGTTGGGGGTTTTTTAAACATTAAAACCTAAAAATGGGTCAAATCTGAAATAATAAAAAGTATTGAGGGTTCAAACAATAATAGAACTTAATAATAGAAGAAGTGAAAGACAAATCTCATATCTCCCATAAAACACTAGCCCCCGACTTCCCCATTGTCTTCGACACTTCTCTCCTGGAAAAAGGTACACTACTCCCTCCTCCCCCTTCCCCCCAACCTCCAGCCCCCCCCCCCTGCTCCCCCCCCCCTCCCTCCCTCCCTCTAGAATTGATGAACTATAGCTTGAAAGTAAAAAGATATGCATTAGCACAGACCTTTAGCTGCATTAACTTGGATCAGAAGATATTCTCTTTCTTGTGGATCAAGTAATAGTTGTTGGGCCTTTGCTAGGGCTGCAAAAAAATATAACCAATAAGTCATTAGTGAAGAACTAATTCAGAATTAAGATCAAAGTATATAAGGAGTGGGTCGAGAAGAAGGAGAACAGAAGAAAAAAGATTGATAGAATTTAATTCATAAACTGCCTATAACATACCTAAGAAATGAACCTAATTGAACCTAGTGAAGTGAGAAACCATGACATGCAACAGTGCATAGACACATTACCAAAAGCCACCACTATTAACAAGACAGCACCAACATCCCCACATAAATTCAAAACTACAAAGAAATTCATGTACCTTTTATCTTCAGGCCTTGGGCTAATCGTTTGTGTTTAGCCCCCCCCCCCCCCCCTTTTTTCCTTTCAAATCGATGTAGTTTCATGTAAAAAAAACCCATTTATGAGCCCTCTCACTCGACCTAATCAGACCCGCCGTCGTCCTCATCCTCAACCATGGAGAAGAAGAACTAGAGGCCTAGAACATTAGTTTAATTTATTTACTTTCTTATTGCTAATTTTATTTATTTATGCTTTTAAAGTTTGGACTTGTATTTTGGGATGTTCACTTGGGTTTGATTGTTTGAACTTACTTTTTTTGTTTTTGGAATGCATGTTTTATTGGTTGGATGTTGGAAAATTAATGTTAATTTGAAAGGTATATTATGTTTTGTTAGTATTATGTTATTTAAAATAATATTTTTAATAAAAAATCGTTTGACCGATTAATCCCCTAGGCGCTAGGCCCCCCTCGCCGACCTAGGAGCACCTAGCGATTTTTAGAACATTGTTACTCTATTATTGTGTGCTTTGTGTTTCCAACCAAATTCAGTATAGTTAAATGGGCTTAATCATCCAGGTCAACTTATGCACCCAAAAAAGTCACTTATTCTCATCTTCGGATCATTCAAAATAGTAAAAGGGAACTACTAGGGGATCTTTTATTCCTACTTCCCTCGTGGAAGTTTGAGATTGCAAACACTAAGCCAAAGCCAATGGTTTGAATTTCTAAAGCTGATCGACTCTCGTGACCATCTTATGAAAAGCTAAAGGCAATTTCAAGGCATTTTGAGCAGAAGCTGAGAGGCTTAGACCCCGTGGTGGAACAATGCAGAAACCTCAAATGAAACAGAAAAACAAAATTGACAAAAACAAATGCTATTAAAACCACAGTGCATCACCAGAATCATTACAAAATAATGTATCACATAGAACCCAAGGGGTTGCCACAATGGTAAGGACGAACTTGAGACTGTGTGGGTAGGCACACGGTCTCAGGTTCGATTCCCCGCTGCGTGAAACCTTTCTTGGGCCACTAGAGGCATCTCCCGGTCGAGCAACCAGGGCCTCATGGGATTAGTCAGGGTGGGGCCCCGATACTCATGGTTATCAAAAAAAAAAATGTATCACATAGTATAGTACAATGATGAAGGTATTCCAGAGTTTATTTATAAAGTATATACATATTAATATTAATATCAATATCACGAAACATATTTACAAACAAGTAATATATACAAAATAACTAAATAATAAGGAAGCATGGTGTGCAGACTGTCACATAGTATAGTACAATGGTGCAGGTATTCTAGAGTTTATTTACAATGTATATACATATTAATATCAATATCACGAAACATATTCACAAACAAGTATATATACAAAATAACTGTATAATAAGGAAGCATGGTGTGTTGACTTAGTCTACGATAAGCAACAACTAAGGGAAAACATCAGTGATCAGTCCATTAGACTTTATCAGAATTAAATATCTGCCATAACTCTTTCTCCTATTTCAAAACTCCCTCACAATTTTTTAATCTGCCGCCAAAAATGTAATCAAAACACATTACAGAAGGAATATACAGAGATATGAATGTATACATTTTAAATAGACCAAATCAATTTAATTATGAAATAGTTGGTACCAGTAGTGTCTTTTTTTTTCTTTTTTTTTTTTTTTGGTTTAAGTACCAATATGACAGGGATATATAGGCATGTGAAAACAGCCTAAAGGCTTAACCCTCAAGGTCTCATTCGAAGCTTATGCCTTGTGGATATCAACTCATGAGACTTGGGCCTCATTGTTTTACTCGCAACTAACCTCAGGTAATCTTCTTCTCTTTCTTCTGCTCAACCTGACAAGATATGTATATGTGCACACACACACTCTCTCTATATATATATATGTTCTTTAGATTCATATCCTGTGGTATATGATCGCAATACTTTCACAAAACAAAAGGTACTTGTAATATATATTTCTACTAGTCTATGTTTTCACAAGGCAAAGGCGTAGATCGATGCTTTTTCTTGTCAAAAGGTGCGCCATAAGCCTTTTTGTGCATGACCCTTTTTAAATTTTGAAAAAAATAAGAAACAATTGAAAAACATGTCTAAAAGGAATAATAAATTATAGCAATCAGTATGTATAATCCCACTTGTTCATGAGAATTTATAACAGCAAACAACAGGAAAGTAGCAACAGACAAAGGCAACAAAGATGACATCAAAGCAATATTTCAGTTTAGGGTTCAAATATAATTGTAGCAATATGAATAATTATTACTCATACATATAAGTATATATATTATATAGCAGTAACCGACATGAAGTTGCAGCCAGAATACAATATAGCTTGCAAAACTTACAAAGAGAAAAGTACAAAAACGTCGAAACGCGTAAAAAGGTACATGGTGTTAAAAAGGCGTAAAAAGCGCAACCATTTTCAGTGTTCTAAAAGGCGGACCCTGGACAGGCACTGAGTGACTAGGTGGGGCATAGGCAGCTAGGCGATAAGCAGTCATTTTTAAAAATATGGATACACATGTATATATATAATCTATATAATACAAAAACACTCAGAATCACAAATAGTATACAACAATTTTCAAGTTAAATTCTATGAGCACAAAAAAGAAAGAAAAAAATAAGAAGTGGCACAACACTTCTAACTCAAAGATGAAAGAAAAAAATTAGCTAACTGAAAAAAATAAATTAAAACTTTGAAGCTTCAGAACATGAGGAAAGAAGATCCAGCCCAGGTGAGCAAACTGCAGTTAGAGCTTGGTGCAACAAAAAGATCGATTCCTGCTGTTCCTCTTGTGTGTTTGTGCAATGAAAAAAGGCATGAGTTTAGTTTCATTTAAGTTTAAAAGATCCTTCCATGTACATTGGCATTATTTATTTTAAGACAAAGCAAGCAAGACAAGGTCATGTGTTTGTTTCTTGAAATACTCCTAGCGCCAAAATTCTTCGCCGCCTAAAGTGATTTAAGCAAGCACTTTACTTCATGTAAAAGGTATTGCAATTTTTTTGGCGCCTAAACATTAATCGCAGTGGCCAGGCACAGCCCAGGCTGCTATAGAACACCGGCATTTTGGGCAGCACAGACTCACTAATGTTCCCACTTGCCTTTTTTAGGAAAAGCGTCCTATGTCGTGGTCCTTGAAGGCATAAAATTCCTATCGAAGTGTAGCTACTTGCTAAAATATGAAGATTTTCAGAAAAAAAAAATCGGAGTGGTGGACCGAGCTATTAGAGAGATACAAAGAACAACAAATTACATAGCATGAGGTATATAGTTGGACGTTGATGCAATACTTTTCTATATTTGGATCTAAATGCAATACAAAAGTTAGATGCAATGGCCTGCGCCTAAGGGTTTGCACATGATTATATGGAAAAAAACACAAAACAATGTAAGATCCTATTTTATGTACCCATCAACAAGTTATATAGTATAGACCTACTTACCACCAAATGCCTCCTTTGCTTTTGGATGTTTGCACTTGTCAGGGTGAACCAGCAAAGATAACTACAGAAATGAGTAAAACATGTCAATGCATGACCAAATCATGTTATATCAAACCCTCTGTAACATATTCAATCCACTTGAGCTAAATGGAGGAGTTACCTTACGATATTGCTTTTTCACATCCTCAGGGGATGAATCAAAAGGTAGTTTAAGGTATTCAAATGCATTTAACTTGAAGCATGAGAGAATCCTGCAGAATTTTTTTTCCGAGAAACAACAAGATATATTAGAATATAGCGGAAGAAAAAGAATATAAGGCATATATATAAGTAATGTGACATAAATGATAAAAGTAACATTTTAGAAAAAATACCATACATTGTTGCAAGGGTTAAAAAAAATACAGGTTTAATTCATAAGCACAATAGATCATTAGATTCCTTGGCATATTCCTTTAATGATAATTGTCAAAAAAATTATGAGTAAACATATCAAGAATGACGATCTTTTTTTTTTTGATAAGAAACAGAACTTCATTGATATCAAAAAATAGAAGTACAAAGTGGTTGGATGAGAGATCCAACAGAAAGAACAAAATGTAAAAGATAAGCTTCCTATGTATCTAGGACAAAGCTTACGGGATCCAAACAAAACAAATAATTCTCTATGCTGTTAAAAAGCTTGGCCGCTTTGGCCCATAATCCAACTACGAAACACGCATGATTCCATATTTCCTCCACATACTGCTCTTTGTCTTCAAATATCCTCCTGTTCCTCTCTGTCCATATCAGCCATGCAATAGCTTGAACAAAAAATCTCCATAGAACTTTAAAAGTTTCTCTATTACCTTTGTAGTTCCACTCTATTAATACAAACTCAGCCCAGGTCCTAGGTAACACTCCTACCACACCCATTGTAGACATTAATTTTGTCCAAATAAGACCTGAGAAGTTGCAGTGCAATAGTATATGATTTGCGCTCTCTAAGTCATTTTTGCACAATATACACCAATGCGGAGATAGTACCGAAAAGGGCCTTCTACTTTGAAGCTGATCATTCGTGTTAATCTTCCCATGAACCGCCAGCCAATTAAATACTTTAATCTTGGTGGGCACACCACTTTTCCATAAAAACTTCTTTTGCAAGAAAACTGTTTGTGAACCCGATCCAGATATGATCTCGAAAAAAGATTTACTTGAAAAAATGCCTTGTGAGCATGCCTTCCAAATTCTACTATCTTCTATAGTTTGGAGGGATTGTAAACCTTCAATTTTATGCAGCAGATTTAAGAAATCAGCTTGTTCTCTATAGCTGAAATTTCTACGAAAACGTAAATTCCAAAAGATGCCATTCTCCACTTGTCTTTCTGCCACTTCACAAATATGATTGTTCTTATTGAGAGAAAGTTGGTACAATCTCGGGAAAACAAAGCGAAGGGCCGTATCATCTATCCACACATCCTCCCAGAATTTTATTTTTTCCCCATTACCTACTTTGAGAGTTGTGTTTACTGCAAAAATATCCCACAAGCCTGCAATAGATCTCCATGGAGATTTGAGCGTAGCTTTAGGGTCAGTCTTCACTTCAAAGTAATTCGACTGCATGCCGTGCCTACTCACAATAACAGAAACCCACATGGAATTAGTCTCTAAAGGAAACCGCCACAACCATTTTCCTAAAAGAGCAATATTTTTATTGACTAAATCACCAACACCTAAGCCACCCAGATTTTTCGGTTTTTTGACAACATCCCACTTAATAAGATGATCTTTGGAACCCTCACCCTTCCCTTCCCAAAAGAAATCGCGCATCCATTTCTCAATAGCTTTAGCGACTTGTACCGGCATTTTAAAAAGAGACATGTAATAGGTCGGAATGCTACTAAGAACTGATTGCAAGAGAATCAAACGACCACCTCTTGAAAGATGTCCTTTATGCCATCCATCCAATCTTTTTTCGATTCTTTCAATAACTGGATCCCAAAAATGAAAGCTATTGGGATTTCCCCCAAGAGGAAGTCCTAAGTAAGTCATAGGCCACTCACCAACAAGACAACCCAAACTGTTTGCAATCCCCTCCAGTCTCATCGAGCTACTATAAATACCTGCCACAACACTTTTATACATGTTGATTTTCAACCCCGAGAGCAAAGAAAAAGTGTTGAGAACATGGACAATGTTGGATATGTTGGAGTCTTTGTTTGAAACAAAGAAGATACTATCATCGGCAAATTGCAAATGAGAGAGGCGAACCTTCTTACTACCAATCTCGAATCCTTCTATCAAAGAACGTTCACAAGCTTTATTCACCAGTCTACTAAGAACGTCTCCGACTAGAATAAATAAAAAAGGTGATAATGGATCGCCTTGTCTCAAACCCCTACTTGCTCCAAAAAGACCCCTAGATTTACCATTGATAATGATTGAAAAATTAGAAGAAGACAAACAACCCATAATCCATTTCCTCCACCTTATACCAAAACCTTTCTTTTCAAGCACAAAATCAAGAAATTCCCATCTAACATGATCGTAAGCCTTTTCAAAATCAGCTTTGAAGACCACCCCCTCCATCTTTTTTGATCTATAATCCTCAATAGCTTCATTAGCAATTAGAGCAAGGTCAAGGATTTGCCTACCTCGAACAAAAGCCCCTTGAGATGGGTCTATTGTAATATCGAGCACCTCCTTAAGCCTAGAAGATAAAACTTTGGCAATAATTTTATAGAGACTTGTAACAAGACTAATCGGTCGAAAGTCTTTAATGGAGGTAGGCTTTATCTTTTTCGGAATTAAACAAATAAATGTGGCATTTACCTTAGCATTCACAATGCCATTAAGAAAAAAATCATTGAAAACCTTCAATACATCAGCCTTAATCTCCTCCCAACCGTCTTGTAGTACCGCAATAGTGAAGCCATCAGGACCCGGTGCTTTATTTCTATCACAAGAGAAAAGAGCAGCCTTTATTTCATCCTCCTCAAAGTGTCTCTCAAGTCGAATGCTACTAGATTCATCAATGGCTGACCACTCCAAACCCTCAATACCAAATGCCAAGGTGTTGGAGCAATTAAACAATTTTTCATAAAAATTTATTATTTCATTAACTATCTCCTCCTCCGTTTGCAGAACTCTCCCATCACTCGACTCAATTTTGTTCACCAATTTATTCGCCTTCCTCCCACTTGCTATACGATGAAAAGAGTGGAATTGTTGTCCCATTCTCTTACACCTTGCACTCTTGCTTTTTGATTCCATGAAGTTTCTTCTTTGATGATAACCTCTTCCAATTTTGCTTTTAAATTGCTTCTAATCATTCTGTCGTGCTCTACAATGGAACCGTCCGCTTCCTTTCTGTCCAAATCCGCAATTTGAGAGATAATTGCATTTTTCTCAAGCCTAAAGTCGCCAAAGGCTGATGATCTGTCGTGCTCTACAATGTAAATCATCATTCTTGATCATTCTTCATCAAGAATGATGATCTGAATTATGATAGATCACTAGATTCGTTGGAAAATTATGAGTAAACAGTAAAACTTCTATGAGAGTTTTAAAGACAGTTATAAAGGATATGACAATTGTAAACATGACACTAGTACTTCCATTGGATCCAAAAGGTCCCCATTTTTTAATATTTTCATTTGATCCAAAGGTCCCCAATTTTTTAATAGTTCCATTTGAACTTAGTACTCCAATTTGTAAAAAATGGTCTAGGGTTCTGTAGCACTTCGTTTGTATCAAGGACCCCAATTTTTTCTTTTACATTTCCACTTGAAGTCAACATTCTCAGTTGACCCAAAGAGTTAAGAGCCCAATTATTTATTTCAAGTTTCTTTAAGTGAGCTCATAGAATGGTCCTATTTTCAACATTAGAATAGGTCTATAAATCTCAAGACCGACCCTGCACTGGAGGTTTAACTCCTGAATTCCCAACTATTGTAGAATTTGTAGCAATGCATCCTGGAATGGCTTGTAGTTTTAGTACATATCTCTTTGCTCTAGCTGTTGATGAATTGATAAGACATATACATGATGGCGTCGTGCCTGTCACTTTTTTGATAGGTAATATAGAGTATACTATTAGCACATGATAGTGTTTTAATTGATGAACCTAAGGCAACAATTAATGATAAATTAGGAGTGCGCGAAGAGGAGCTCGGGATAGAGAAAATATGCGACAACTAGGAAACGCTATCTATGATAGTTTGCTGCTAAGGACGAAGAGGCTGGCAACAATATTAGTAATATGAATAATTGAGTGAGCGTTAGAGAAGTTCTACTTGCATATTATGTGATTCATGTCTACTTGCAAAGCTTGAAAAAGAAAATGCAAAGGATGACTACAAGACCATCCATGCTTTATGGGGCAGAATGTTGGATACTAAAGAACCTGTTACTAAACTAAGTATAGCAGAAATATGAACATTCTAAAGAATGTGAAGTAAAACTAGTAAAAAAGAAGAATGAGAAATAAACACTCTTATGAGATAAAATCAGTATCTCTTATACTAGATATTGAAAGGAAAAAAAAATATCGACTCGGTAGTTTGAACAAAGACAAGGATATTAGTTGCCACCCCGGTAAAGCAGAGTGATTTTATTATCTTGAGCCAAAAACTTTAAATATGTTAGAACATCAAAGTTAGAACATCAACAGCAATCCAATACTCTAATTTGTGTATGGTAAGTAGTACAAGACAATAAACGAGGAAGAGATGTCCAGATAATGGTTAATTATCAAATTGGGCAAGAGATGCCCATATAATGGATGTCTGTTTCGGACTTTGTCAGGGACTCAAAACGGACATCAGGTATCTGTTTGCTTCCAAAATGGACATTAGGTATCCATTTGAGTCCCAAACAGACTCGCTGTCCATTTGGACTTTGGAACCTAACGGACATCAAGTTTCCAAATGATAAGGGAACATGGCCAAACGTAATTTTATCGTTTGGCTAATAGACAACACAGTATTATGGGTTAAATTCATCCTAGTCACCCTACAAGTTTGGACTGCTGTGGATGCTCTTACCAATTCGATGTTCATCCTCACACTCTCAAAAAATTACATATAATTAGCATCACAAATATAGCAATAGTATTATTCAGGCATTTCTAAACATATCAATGGCACAATTTAGGAAAACATATATGCGTATTTCAGTGTTTACGTCTACATGGAATCAAATCTGATTATCAATTCCACCTTTATCAACATCACAATAAAACATCTCTTTTTATACTTCTCTAATTTTCAATTTTAGGAATTGAATATGTTAATATCAGTACGCATGTAAGAGTATAGCTAAACAAAACTCACAGGTAACCAAAAGAGCAAATTCATTTACATCATCTTCCAATTCACAGTATAGCGTATAATAATAAATCTTTAAATCCACTTCACATGCTTAATTCGATACGATGGCTCTGAACAGTGGGCGTCAGACATCAAACAAACACAGAAAAACAAATTATCAACTCAGAAACCCTAGAAACTGGTAAATTAGGAAAAAACATATATGACGAAGACAGATATACGGATAATTCAAGAGACAGAAATAGAAAACAAACCTAACAACTTCGTTGTCGCGCTCAACTTCGCTGATATCGGCTAAGAAGTTCTTGAGGAGCAAATCGTCTTCAAGGCTGCTTGTTGTATTGATTTCTCCCATTGCCAATTCTGTCTGGGTTCGTGTCTCTCTCTCGCACGCCCCTTTGTTCTTTCGGGCTCTTCGAACGGGTCTGGATTTTACTCGGAGGACGAAGGGTAAGTAATCTCGGATGGTAATCCAAGCAAATTTCTATAATACAAAAGTCAAAAAAAAAAAAAAATATATATATATATATATATATTTTAATAGTATTTTTTATAATTATTTTCATGTAATGTGGAAGGTGAATTATTTCGAAAATTTCTATCTATCATTTTTACGTGTAAAAATAGTGATAGAAATTTCTTGTATAATATGGCATATTCTTATTGAATGTTATAAAACCTATTGATTCTCTCCCTTTTTAAATAAGTGACAAATAAAGAAGAAATGTAAAAATAAAAAATATTATTAGAGGCCATCTTTTCTATCATTTTCTATCTATGTAAATATATTGCCAAATAGATATAGAAATATTATAAAATAATATTGACACATAGGATAGAAATGAAAAAATAGATATTACCATTAGAGATGGCCTAAGGGCGGCTACTAATAAATTGTTTGATCGTAAAATCGTAAATTGTTTCATTGCAACCAAAAATAATATATTATCATATAATAATTATAAGTTATGTAATTTTAATTGCATATTTATAATTTTTATTTTTTATTTTAAGTATTAATTTAAGTTTATGATTTTATATATTAATTTATTTTTACAGTGAAATACTTCAATTAGATAATTTATGAATTAAGTAATTATAAATAGTCTAATTCGTAAATGGGATGATAATCAAACGGGCTCTTATTACTAAATGTGCACATTTTTTCATGGTTTTATTCTATCGATATATATGCAACAAATGAATAAATATATGGCTGTTATATATGCATTGAGTTAATATTAAATATTAAAAAAAAGCATGCAATTTGCGTGATTCACATCATTTTAAAATTTTTACTATCAATAAAGTAATTATAAAAAATTTGTAGTACGTAAAATACTCTAATCATGAGATTTCAAGAAAAAATATTATAATTATGAATAATCATAAGAAAAATTACGTTCATTTGTTAAAATCAAGTAAATAGAGATTTCGTAAGTACAAAAGACTAATGTTGTTTTTCAAGAATGATGTATATAACAAATACATATATGAATATAACATTTTTTTTCATGTTTTATGACAAATTGTGCAATTATTTCAAACTCATGAACCAACTATTTTAAATGAAACTGTTTTTAAACCTATGAACATTTGCTTTTTTCAAAAGAGAAAAAAATATTAAAGATTAATAATTTAAATTTAAATTTAAATATATTATATAAACACTAACTTAATAAATTATAAGAAAGAACATGGGCAGTTAAAAGGGTACAGAACACCAAAGGTTAAAGAGAGAAAGAGTGGACTAATTGAAAAGAATATATTAAAAGATAAATACAATAAACATGAGACACGTGGCAAACTCACGTTAAAAAGTAGTATTTTTCTTTTATCTTATATGATAACTAACTCGGAATATATAGATTATGTATTTATGTCCCTATTCATTCGACATATATACACTGGTGAAGTGTAAATGAGTAAGCTGCCCATACCCCGCCCTAATTAAGGCGTACGAGATGCACTTAAAAGTTTGGTGTTTTGGTTAAGAGGCTGGATAACATGGGTCGAGCCACAGAAGCCCAACTAGAAATTTAAATTAGGTTTTTGGCCTGGTTGATTTTTTTTTTTATGGGCATATGTTTGGTTATGGTGCTTCTTCTTTTTTTCCACATGGAATATCATTAATAATTACAAAAAAAAAAGAATTTAATTTAGGAATAAGAAATCTCAATTTTCCAAACATGAAATAGAGAAAGCATATACACTAAATTATGAGACATCTTATTGGCCATTCTAAGAACATATCGAAACACAAAATTATGATTAAAAGATTTTTCTTTAATATCTCTAGCAATTTCTCCCAACTCATTAAAAGGTGACATATTCGATGAAAGCAGATTAATCACCATTTGGCAATCACTCTCCAACTCTACATGATGAAGGCCTAGGGAGAAGAATTACTATACCGCTAAAAGAATAGCTAGATTCTCTGAAAAATTATTTGAAATGGTACTCACCAAACATTTCACCACCACAAAAGTAGCAAGACCACCACGATTCTTACCCATCAACCCAACCCCTCGATACTTTGAGCTACCTACAAGACAATAGTGCATCAACAATAATATGAATCCAAGGATCAAAAGGCTTTCCCCATTTCAGATCAACCTGCGAGTGCATAATTTTAGAACCACCATGCATTACCTCGTAGCTTTATAGAAAATAGGTAGCCTTTGAAACAATCACCTCCGCCATCATATAAACTTTCTCAAAAACTAAAAGGTTACAACTCTATCACTACCACCGACAAAATATTAAAAATAAAGAAAAAAATATATCCATCCTTGTATCTCCAAAAGAAATGGCATACCACAAGTTATACTTATTAAAATCGACCCAACACTCAGCGAAAACCGAGCTACAATACTTCTTGGGCATCCCAATTACACATTAAATGAGTCCTCTACTACCTCCAAATCGCATTAGCTACATTGGGAGACACCCTAACCTCCTTTTATTTAAGAAGCACATTGGTAAGAATGACATTTGATATAACTCTCCAAATGAAATATCATAACCCTCCTGGGTAGTGGAGAGTGCCAACTCTTTGTCAAAAAGATGACAAGGCATGAGAAGAAGGTTTTGTATTCAACAAAAATCGCTCTATCCCCAAATTGTGACCACTTTTCACTGTGTAACACCCATTTGCTGTATAATGCCAAAACAACTCGTCCAAGACCCTAGAGCTAGCCAAAGGAATAGTAAGAATGATATTAACATTATACAAAAGCTTATGCTGGATTAAATCAACATTCCACAAGTAAGGTGGTGTGAACACCTCATTTTGCGACCCCCGCAAGAATCCTAATTTTCAAAGAAATGAACATGCACGCATGCACGAGAATTGTTGGATGCACAAAATCTATGTACATGTGATACAGGTCAAAGAAGAAAGTCGAAAGGACCTCGGATGAGGAGTCACAGAATTATCGAAAATTGCCGGAACCAAAAAAACCGTCAAAACTCCGGGAAATTTGTGAAAGGAGAGTCACATACTTTGGATCATCCTTAAACTTTGAGAGTTGTTGGAAATTATCAAAAGGAGTAACATACTCGAAAATCAGCTAAATCCGACGGTCGGATCTCCGAAAATTCAAAAAATTGCGAGTTTATTTCGGGTGGTCAAATGGAGGTCTTCTCGAAGTTAAAATGGTTTGAAGTTTGGTAAGTGGATAGGCCTTATTGTGGGGAAGAGCATATTAAAATTTCATCTTTGTCGGACATGGGGTCCTCAAGAATCAATTTGTCTACCGAGCAATTCTAGTTGAAATGTCCTTCGTAGCAAATTAAAATAAATAGTGACCTTCCCGAAATCTGATCGACCTCAAATTTGGACACAAGTTAGAAAACATTTGGAGGGAAAACATATCAAAAAATCAGCATAATCCAACGGTTGGAAGTTCAATTGTCGAGGTTTTTGTACGCAAGTACGTTTTCTATGCGGGAACAAACTCTTTGTACCAAGCCAAGGAGACCGAGTCCTTTCCGAACTCCGATCGTCCTCAAATTTTTACAGGGTGTAAAAGACTTATATTGGCAATACATATCCAAAATTCAGCCTGATCCAACGGTTAGAACCTGACTTCTCGTGCAAACAAGGGACCTTGTCTACAACAAGTACCTTTCCTACGCGGACACAAACTCTTCGTACCAATCAGAACGAAAGGGAACCTTCCCGAAATCTGATCGACTTGAAATTTTTACACGCTCTATAAGATTCCTATATACAACACATATCCAAAAATCAGGATGATCCAACGGTGGGAAGGCTTCGCGATAATTTCCAAGAGTCCTAGTTGCAATCTCTTTTCTTGCTCTCCAAGTATTTTCTTCAACTATAAATAGACCCCCCCTCCATTCATTATTTTCATCAACAATCAAGGGAATTTCGTGGTACACACCAAGAGATCCTTATTCTCTCCTTCCAAGAAGGCTCAGGTGTAATTTTCTCTCTCTCCTTTTATTTATTCGTCAATTTTATAATTCATACTCTTGTTTGCATAATTTTTATTACTTAATAGCTTTTCAAAACCCTTTTTCAAATTATTTTTCAAAATTAAAGGCGTATAATAAACCCTAATCCAATTCCAAAATAGTATTATTACTTTCTTACTTTTCCAAAAGTTCGGATTAGCGGTATTGTTATACGAAGGAATCGATAATCGCTATATATCCAATCTAACTCATAGATTGCGGTGTGTATGTGATAAATACTCGATCATGAGAGCACTATTGCCATCTATACCGGTTTAATCAATAGACTTTGGTATACGATCGGTCAACTCGCCTCATATAATATCGAATATAAGATTCCACATTGAATCAGTTTCCGAAAAGCCCAATGCTTTACAAAATCACTTGTTTCATTGCATCTATTATTATCAAACTCTCTTTTTCAAATCACACACACACACTTATTTTCAAAATCATGGGTGAATTAGGAAACACATCGTTTTCATCCCAACCCCAGAATCTTGATTTCTAAGGCAAGCACGAAAAGCTGTAAAGTAATAGCAATAGCATGCAAGAACTGAATTATAACACGCGCATATTCTACTCAAGAGACCGAAAGGGCGAATTGGGTGCCTAACACCTTCCCGATTCGTAACTTAATCCCCGAACCTTCGAATCAACTGGTTTCGCATATATTGTGTATAAGAGGATATTTAATCCATAAATACGTCTCTTTTACACAAACCTTTTGTTTGTTTAGTAAAACAAACTGGCGACTCTTATTCTTTTCAAAAACGATTTCCAAATCAACAAACGGAATCGCCGCCCACGAGGACCCCCCGGGCGTCGAGAACGCGGGTTCTCACAGGTGGTAAAATTAACTTTTTAACTGTCTCGGGATAATTCCGTTGTTACTTTGAAAAGAATAAGAGTCGCCAGTTTGTTTTACTAAACAAACAAAAAAGTTTGTGTAAAAGAGACGTATTTATGGATTAAATATTCTCTTATACACAATATATGCAAAAACCAATTGATTCGAAGGTTCAGGGATTAAGTTATGAATCGGGAAGGTGTTAGGCACCCAATTCGCCCTTTCGATCTCTTGAATAGGATATGCGTGTGTTATAATTCAATTCTTACATGCTATTGCTATTACTTTACAGCTTTTCGTGCTTGCCTTAAAAATCGGGATTTTGGGGATGGGATGAAAACGATGTGTTTTCTAGTTCGCCCATGATTTTGAAAATAAATGTATATGTGTGTGATTTGAAAAAGAGAGTTTAACAATAGTAGATACAATGAAACAAGTGATTTTCTAAAACTTTGAGCTTTTCGGAAACTTATTCGATGTGGAATCTTATATTCGATATTATATTACGCGAGTTAACCGATCGTATACCAAAGTCTATTGATTAAACTGGTATAGATGGCAATAATGCTTTCATAATCGAGTATTTATCACATACACGCCACAATCTATGAGTTAGATTGGATATATATCGATTATCGATTCATTCGTATAATAATATCGTTAATCCAGACTTTTGAAAAAGTAAGAAAGTAATAATATTATTTTAAAATTGGATTAGGGTTTATTATTCGCCTTTGGTTTTGAAAATAATTTGAAAAAGGGTTTTGAAAAGCTATCAAGTGATAGAAATTATGCATACAAGAGTATGAATTATAAAACTGACGAATAAATAAAAGAAGATAGAGAAAATTATACCTGAGCTCTCTTGGAGGGAGAAAGTAAGGATCTCTTGGTGTGTACCACGAAATTTTCTTGATTGTTGATGAAAAATATGAATGGAGGGGGGTCTATTTATAGTTGAAAAAATGCTTAGAGAGCAAGAAAAGATATTACAACTAGTACTCTTGGAGCTTATCGCGAAGCCTTCCCACCGTTGGATCATCCTGATTTTTGGATATGTGTTAAGAATACAAGTCTTTTAGATTGTGTCAAAATTCAGGTCTATTAGAATTATGGAAGGTCTCCTTTTGCTCTAATTGGTACGAAGAGTTTGTTTCCGAGTAGGAAAGGTACTTGTTGTAGATAAGGTCACTTGTTTGTACGACAAGTCAAGTTCTAACCGTTGGATCGTGCTGATTTTTGGATATGTACTATAAATATAAGCATTCTAGACTCTGTAAAATATTGGAGACGATCGGAGTTCGTAAAAGACTCGTTCTCCTTGGCTTCGTACAAAGCGTTTGTTCCCGTGTGGAAACGTACTTGCATACAACAACCTCGAAAATTGAACTTCTAGCCTTTGGATTTTCCCTAATTTTGGATATGTTTTCCCTCCAAATGTTTTCTATCTTTTTTCCAAATTTGAGGTTGATCAAAATTCGGGAAGGCCTCTTTTTGTTTTACTTTGCTACAAAGGACATTTTGACTAGAATTGCACAATAGACAAATTGATTCTTGATGATCCCATGTCCGAAAAAGCTAAATTTTGAATATGTTCTTCCCCACAATAAGACCTATCTATTGACCAAACTTCAAATTATTTTAACTTCGAGAATGCCTCCATTTGATCACCCAAAACAAACTCATGGTTTTCTGAATTTTTGGAGATTCGACCGTCGGATCGAGCTAATTTTCGAGTATGCTACTCCTTATGGTAATGTCTAACAACTCTCAAAGTTTTAGGATTATCCGAAATGCGTAACTCTCCTTTCACAAGTTTCCAGGAGTTTTGACGTTTTTCAGTTCCAACAGTTTCCAATAATTTTGTAACTTCTCATTCGGGGTCCTTTCGACTTTCTTCTTTGACCTGTATCATATGTATATGGTATGCATGCATATAGGAATACTTGTGCTTGCACGTGTACTCATTTTCTTATAGTTCAGAATTCTTGCGGATGTCACAAAATGAGGTATTCACAGATCCTCTCGGCCTGGATTCTTTGTGAAGCAAAGAAACCAGGACAATAATGAGAACGCATCATTTTACGACACTCACATGAATCACAAATGATATTTTGAAAACAATGCAATGCAAATGATGTGCTATGCTGCTTATCTCTCTTTTGGGATAGATGGGCGATTTCTGGACTTGTTTGGAACAAATTGCCTTGCTGTGATGTGTGATCCACGTAGAAGGGTGAGCCCCCTATTTTAGAGAAATGTTTGGGCCGTGTAGAGGGGTGAGCCCCTACTTTAGCGAAATATTTGGACCACGTAAGAGGCAAGCCCTTGCCTTGATAGGCTTGTGAGCCGTGTAGAGGGCGAGCCCTTGCCTTGACGGGCTTGTGTGCCATGTAAAGGACAAGCTCCTACCTTTATGGGCTTGTGAGTCATATAGAGGGCGATCCCCTGTCTTGATGGGCTTGTGAACCGTGTAGAAGGTGAGCCCCTATTTTTACAGACTTGTGAACCGTGTAGAGAAGGAGCCCCTGCTTTAACGGGCTTGTGAACCGTGTAGAGGGTGATGCCCTGCCTTAACGGGCTTATGAACTATGTAGAGGGTGAGCCCCTACTTTAACGGAGTGTGTGAGTCGTGTAGAGGGCGAGCCCCTATTTTAATGGACTGGTGAATCGTGTAAAAGGCGAGCCCTTACTTTAACAGACTTGTGAACCGTGTAGAGGGTGAGCCCTTGCCTTAATGGATTTATGAACCGTGTAGAGGGAGATCCCCTACCTTAACGGACTCGTGAACCGTGTAGAGGCGAAGCCCCTGCTTTAACGAGCTTGTGAGCCGTGTAGAGGGCGATGCCCTGCCTTAATGGGTTTGTGAACTGTGTAGAGGGTGAGCTCCTACTTTAACGGACTTGTGAACCGTGTAGAGGGTGAGCCCATGCTTTAACGGATTGTGTGAACCGTGTAGAGGGTGAGCTCCTGTTTTAACGGGCTTGTGAACCGTGTAGAGGGTGAGACCCTGCTTTAACGGACTGTGTGAACCGAGTAGAGGACAAGTGAATCGTGTAGAGGGCGAGCCCCTGCTTTAACGGACTGTGAACCGTGTAAAGGGTGAGCCCCTACTTTAACGGACTGTTTGAGATTGTTCTATCAGTGATTCTAGTATGGTGTATGTTTGCTAAGGATATGATGATTGATTTTATGCTGGCTAAGATTTGATGGTATGATGATTGATGGCCTGTTGGGGAGATGAGAATTCCTACTGGCTAGGATAAAGGCTGAGAATTGATGATCTGCTAAGGATATGAGAACTCGTACTGGCTTGGATAATGGTTGATGTGCGGGTTGATGATCTGCTATAGAAATGGGGAATGAAAATTCCTACTGGCTAAAATAATGGCTGAGGGTTGATGCTAAGGAGGTGAGAGTTTTTGAGAAGACATAGAGAAAGAGAGTTTTGGTGTGAACTTTTTTTTTTAAAAAAAAATAAGTACTTTTGGCTGGCCTCTTTCTTCTTGAGAAAGAATCGAGTTACGTTCTCTCGGTTCTCAAACCTCGTGTATGAATTTTGGACTTTGCTTCTTGCTCAGTTTTCGTGGCATTTTTTTCTCTAGTCACTTGGGTGCGATTTTGCTTATTGTTTCTTGACTTCGCGAGAGGAGAATTTTTTGTGCCTGCATCATTTTCTGTTTTTCGATGCCCTTATTCCTCCTTGCTTGATTGAAAGTTTTTTGATGCAGCTTATTTTTTTTTTCTTTTTTCGTAAGGTCAGTTTCCTCACCCAAAACATAGCCCTGGGCTTTTTAGCCTAGCTGTCACTCTTGGTGTGGCTCTCGTTGCCATCTTTTATCCTTTTTTGTTTTTTCAATATTCTTTTATTTTGGCACTATGGGATTTATCATCTTTTCTACTATTTTAATTTTTTCTTGTACCCACTTTGTTTTCTCTCACTTTGTTAGGTTTTCTGAGCATCATCGACCTTGCAATTTTGAGAATGTTTACTTTGGAAGTTCGCATTTAACATCGTCGTGCTGTGTTTATGATTTTCGGTCCGAGAACCTTTGGGAGCGTATCTTGAAGACTTATTGGACGAGAAGAAGCTAGGCCAAAAGTCATTTTTGTGGGGGTTTGTTCCCTGTGTTTTTTACGAAATTTTCTCATTCCAGTATTTCTCTCTATCTTTCTCTGATATCCTCTCAAATGGGGCTTTTTGGTTTGGGAGAATGCTTGAGTTTGTCTGTAGGAAGGGCTTTAGTATGTGCCTGTGGAAAGGGCTAGGGTTGGTGCCTGTAAAAGAGGCTTGGATTGGATTGGTGCCTGTAGAAAGGGCTTTGGATTAGTGCCTGTGGAAAGGGCTTTGGATTTGCCTGTAAAAAGGGCTTGGGATTTGATTTGCCTGTACAAAGGGCTTGTGAAGTGATTCGCCTCTCTGGGAGAATTTGTGATGTAATTTGCCCCTCTAGGAGGGTTTGTGATTGTGTTTTGACTCTTTAGGAGGACATGTGATTGTGTTTTGCCTCTCTAGGAGGACATGTGGAGTGATTTGCCTTTCTTGAAGGGCTTATGAAGTGACTTGCCTCTCTGGGAAGGCATGTGATCTTATCATGACGATCTAGTCGGTGATGGTGGGGTGACCAATCATCGAGGTATATACCAGGATGCGGTGGTGAAGGTTGTCTGGTAGGCCATAGAGCTTAGTGCCTATGTATTCTTGAATTGGTGTGTGGTACACTTACGCAAGTGTTCATGTATATGCACTATGCAAATGCTTATGCCACGTTTCCCTAAATTTCAAGTATTCACATACTTCTTAATTCATCGCATCAACATTTTTAAAAACTTGGTTTTGAAGAAGTTGTGAATCTTGAGTTGCCTGATTTATGAAGTATGTTACGCTACTTGAAATTATCTAAGTGCAGATGTATGCATGCAAAACTGAACATTTTTCGAGAACATAGCAATATTGAAAAGGCAAATATTGCTTTATGGTCAATCAGTGAGTGAGTGTAAGGTGATAAGATAAATGGAGTGCTTCCGACTTGGGATTCTTGTGATCTTGCGTTATGCTTCCATCTTTGACAAGTTGCTATCTTCTTCTTGATTCTCTATGAGCTTGTTCGAGTCCGTGTGCGTTACTACTTTTTGCTCTTACCCATATTCTCAGGAGGCTTACCGATATTCTTCAGAGGTAGAATTTCTGATTATGCTAATAGGACAACTAGAAAGTCTTGATGGTGGAGGTTGAGCCACCCTCAGTAAGAATGGAGAGACTAGTCTTGGGGGAGTTGTTTGAGCGTTCATATTGATACCCTCAATGCAAATACCTTCGGCATCCTTAGTGTATGCAAATGATGATGGAGAGGCTAGTATTTGAGGAGCTGCTCGAGTCTTCTTGTAGATACCTCAGTGCATATACCCTCTGCATCCTCAGTGTATGTGAATGATGATAGAAATGCTAGTCTTTGAGGAACTGCTTGATTCTTCTTGTCGATACCCTCAGTACTAATAACCTTGGCACCCTCATGTATGTGAATGATGATGGAAATGCTAGTCTTTGAGGAGTTACTCAAATCTTCTTGTCAATACCCTCAGTGCATATACCCTTGGCACCCTCAGTGTATGCCCCTTGTACCCTCAGCATACCTATGGTAGCTTCACGCTCTTCAATTTTCTTGCATCCTTTCAGGAATATTGTTTATGGATTGAGTTTAAGCAGAGGCAAACATGAACTATGATACTCAAAAAGGAAAAAAATGATTAATTTTATTAATGAAATGAATGGGTACATTGATAAAAAAATAAAAAAAATTCTCATTCTACCCTTAACCCTTACAATTTCACTCCCTTTCTCTCTCAATTCTCCCTATCTCTAGGATTCTTCAAGTAAATTGAATTAATGGTGTCTGCCTCGACTTAAGGATTCTTTCATCAAGGAAGGGTAATCTTCTTGGCGTCGATCAAACCTTGGATAGCATGCTTCAGGGCGCAACAATTATCAGTGTTATGTCCTAATCGTTGGTGGTAAGCGCAGCGTTCATTGGCATTCCAGCCATGGGGGGCTGGGTCGGGGGGTGTACGAGGAGCTAGTGGCTGCAGAAGACCCTCAACTTGTAGCGTGGCTAAAGTTTGACTCAGCGAAGTCGATAGACATGAAAAGGGACGATGCTTCATTTTACTGTTACTCTTTTTCGGCCCTTATCATCGTGGATAATGGAAGCTAGTTTGTTGATGAGGATTCGAGCTTTGGTAAGACCGGACTTGATTGAAGGCTGGGGTGATCTTCTCATATTGAGAAGAGGCTTTTTTAGCCTCGGCAACTTCGGCAAGTTCTTCCTCGGTCTCATTAGCTACATGCATTAAGGCCTTATATCGGTCAAAGTATTGGTGACCCATGCCGCTTCGGATCTCGGGCTTGATGTTCTTGATAATTATCCCCAACTATTTTTCCTCGGAGATCCTGTCGACTAATTGGGATGCTAACTCTCTCCAGCGAGTGATGAAGTCACTGATATTTTAGTATTTTCTCTGTTTTGTCATCTCGAGATTCTTATGGGTGACTTTGAGTTATTCGTTGGACTTATAATGTTCCATGAACTCCTTCACTATACTTTTTCAATCGGCCACTTGGTGCTTCTATAAACTCAAAACCAACTGTGGGCTGATCCGGTGAGAGACTGATGGAAACTTAGGGACAAATGATCCTCTTTCAATCTTTATAATTGCATGGTTCGAACATAGGCTTTGAGGTGCAGGCGAGGTGGAGTTTTCCAAGAGAACTTCTCGATGTGAGGGAGTTTGAAACCAATAGGCAAACGGGCATCTGGGTAAAGAGATAGGTTTTAAAGATCGACGATGTCATCAGCCTTTTCGGCCAACCTCTGGTTTAAAGCTTTCATCTGATCTTTAAGCACGGTAATGGCCTCATTTTCTTCTGCCTGATTGATTACGGTTTCGGGGTATCGGCCCTGGTTTGGATCTCCATCGGGGATGGCTTGAGGATTATGGTTTTTAAGGGGTTGGTTATGTTCGGGGTTCAGCAGGGTCGCTTC
Source organism: Lonicera japonica (assembly GCA_021464415.1). Lineage (NCBI taxonomy): Eukaryota > Viridiplantae > Streptophyta > Magnoliopsida > Dipsacales > Caprifoliaceae > Lonicera > Lonicera japonica. The sequence goes on from CM038464.1 coordinate 88,320,421, forward strand.
GGGATCTTTCACTGGTGGTATATCAACGTTGGCAGGAACCACAAGAGGTGGGGGGTTGATGTTGATATGAACTGGGAGGCGAATGTTAGGTGGAGCTACTGGGCCTCCAGTTTGGTTGTCTTCAGTTGTGTATGGATTTGGATTGGGTTGGTCTGGCTCAACAGATGTTCTGGCAGTGATTAGGTCGTCAAGACGGGCTTGGGTGGCCGTTTCGTAATTTTTCATGATGGCCATAGACTGGGTCAGATCCTGAATTAAATGGTAGAGGTGTTCAAGGGTTAAGGTGCCACCCTCGGTTTGTAGGAGAACGGGACCATGCGGCAGATCCGCTGCACGAGAGGCTTCATCATAGTTATCCTCAGTATTGTTGACCCCGGTTAGATCGATCGATAGCTCAGTGTTGTGTCGAGAAGGCATGATCGGTAGTAAGTCTGATCTTGTGAATCGTCTGGTGCGAAAAATAATCTGAGCGTGGTGAAGAATGGGGAGGAAGAAATCAGAGATTGACTAGAAAATCAATATTTTGCCATGGGTTGCATAATTCTCGAAAAATTGTGACTTGATAAAAAAATAAAATCAAAAATCACTTTTTGGTGACTAGGCAAAAACAGACCGACAGCAACAACTTGAGAGCCCCGTGGATAGGTTTAGGGTAGGAATATAAATTCCCGGGGTGCCCTTATAACCTTTCGATTTTAAAAATTATTTTTTTTGAAAATTCATTTTAGGAAATGACTCATTTTATTGAAAGAATATTTTGGAAAACATTTTAGAAAATTGGAAAGTTCTCTCCTCTTAGAGTTGTTTTTCATGAAAATAGTGACAGAAAAATTCTCAGTAACGAGTTTTACTGAGGGATTTCTACGGACGGGGTTAGACAGCCACCGGCCGTACTTGCCAAACCAAGAGTGGTATGTATGACAAGGCCTTTTGTTCACTAGTATCACGACTGACGGCTAAGAAAACATGTAAAAATTTGAGTGTACTAAGCTGACGCATCCTACATGCAAGCGTGGTTTAAAAGGGTAAGGTTTAAGGCTCCCTCCTATTTGGCAGGTCTTGCTATATACCCTAAGGGCGAGTACGTGCAAGAACCTTTTGATATACATTCTGGGTACTTCAGTGTTCTCGTCACTCGATATACCTCAGTTTGGTACTTGGCCAATGAGAGTGGTCCCATGCGTTTTTGGCTAGTGTAGATTCGCAAGTCCACGGCTTTGTAACGACTTTGGTCCCGAAGTTGATAGGGTAAATTCACACTCACAATAATGCATGACGATAGTGAGTGCGTGCAAAATAACAAGTATGGAGGTTCATTATGATAAGCACTTTAGGGTTTGTTCGAGTACTTTCAATTTTTATTTATGAAAAGATTTTCCTCAAACAATTATTACAAACAAAAAGGGAATTAAGGTATCTACTTAAATCGCATCTATGTTATCCTAAGATTAAGGCCGAAAAGAAAGAAACATGCAAATAAATAAATAAATAAATAAATAATTATCCACGCATATTCTACTTTTGTTTAGAGTCTGATCCTCTTAAAACATCCACAGTAGAGTCGCCACTGTGAGAACTCGCGTTCTCGATGCCCGGGGTTTTTGTGGGCGGCGATTCCGTTGTTGCTTTGAAAATCGATTTTGAAAAGAATAAGAATCGCCAGTTTGTTTTACTAAACAAACAAAAAATGTTTGTGTAAAAGAGACGTATTTATGGATTAAATATCCTCTTATACATAATATATGCGAAACCAGTTGATTCGAAGCTTCGGGGATTAAGTTACGAATCAGGAAGGCGTTAGGCACCCAATTTGCCCTTTCGGTCTCTTTAGTAGGATATGCGTGTGTTATAATTCAGTTCTTGCATGCTATTGCTATTACTTTATAGCTTTTCGTGCATGCCTTGGAAATCGGGATTTTAGGGATGAGATGAAAATTATGTGTTTCCTAATTCGCCCATGATTTTGAAAATAAGTGTGTGTGTGTGTGATTTGGAAAAGAGAGTTTGACAATAGTAGATGCAATGAAACAAGTGATTTTGTAAAACTTTAGGCTTTTCGAAAACTTATTCGATGTGGAATATTATATTTGATATTATATGAGGCGAGATGACCAATCGTATACCAAAATCTATTGATTAAATCAGTATAGATGGCAATAATGCTTTCATAATCGAGTATTTATCACATACACACCGCAATCTATGAGTTAGATTGGATATATATCGATTATCGATTCCTTCGTATAATAATACCGTTAATCCGGACATTTGAAAAAGTAAGAAAGTAATAATACTATTTTAAAATTGGATTAGGGTTTATTATTCGCCTTTGGTTTTGAAAATAATTTGAAAAAGGGTTTTGAAAAGCTATCAAGTGATAGAAATTATGCATACAAGAGTATGAATTATAAAACTGACGAATAAATAAAAGAAGATAGAGAAAATTATACCTGAGCTCTCTTGGAGGGAGAAAGTAAGGATCTCTTAGTGTGTACCACGAAATTTTCTTGATTGTTGATGAAAAATATGAATGGAGGGGGGTGGTTTTATAGTTGAAAAAATGCTTGGAGAGCAAGAAAAGATATTGCAACCAATACTCTTGGAGCTTATCGAGAAACCTTCCCACCGTTGGATCATCCTGATTTTTGGATATGTGTTGAGAATAGAAGTCTTATAGATTTTGTCAAAATTTCAAGTCGATCAGAATTCGGGAAGGTTTCCTTTTGCTCTAATTGGTACGAAGAGTTTGTTTTCGAGTAGTAAAGGTACTTGTTGTAGATAAGATCACTTATTTGTAAGACAAGTAAAGTTCTAACCGTTGGATCATGCTGGGTTTTGGATATGTATTGTAAGTATAAGTATTATAGACTCTTTAAAATATTGGAGACGATCGGAGTACGGGAAGGACTCGTTCTTCTTGGCTTGGTACAAAGAGTTTGTTCCCGCGTAGGAAACGTACTTGCGTACAACAACCTCGAAAATTGAAATTCTAGCCTTATGATTTTCTTGAATTTTGGATATGTTTTCCCTCCAAATGTTTTATAACTTTTGTCCAAATTTGAGGTCGATCAGAATTCGGGAATGCCTCTTTTTGTTTTAATTTGCTATGAAGGACATTTCGACTATAATTGCACAATAGACAAATTGATTCTTGATAATCCCATGTCCGACAAAGATGAACTTTGAACATGTTCTTCCCCACAATAAAACTTATCTACTGACCAAACTTCAAATTATTTTAACTTTGAGAAGGCCTCCATTTGATCACCCGAAATAAACTCATGGTTTTCTGAATTTTCGGAGATCCGACCGTCGGATTGAGCTGATTTTCGAGTATGCTACTCCTTATGGTAATGTCTAACAACTCTCAAAGTTTTAGGATGATCCAAAATGCGTAATCTCCTTTCACAAGTTTCCAGGAGTTTTGACGTTTTTTCAGTTCCGGCAGTTTTCGATAATTTTGTAACTTCTCATTCGGTGTCCTTTTGGCTTTCTTCTTTGACCTGTATCACATGTGTATGGTATGCATGCATCTAAGAATACTTGTGCTTGTATGTGTGCTCATTTTTTTAGAGTTTGGGATTCTTGCGGGGGTCGCAAAATGAGGTGTTCACAGATTGTTAGCCAGAATGACTTGAAAGGGAAAACAACTTTCTCGGCTCAACCCAAGCCAAACCCCAAGGGCAATGATAATTCTTCTTCTTCATGCACCAAGAAATATCATGAGCAAGTCAAAGCTATCACTACTTTGAAGAGTGGTAACTCACTAAAAGGAAAAAGGCCTTTTGTGACGGCTAATAAACATCATAAGAGTGTTTTTATGATACTTAATAATTAGAAATTATGCATCACATATATGGATGTCATAAGAAGTTTAACTAACCATCATAAAATGTAACACCTGAAGTAACAATTTTAAGCCAAAACCCGGCATGAAATGTAGTCTATTTATGATGGTTGTTTCTTGAGTCCACATGAGTTGTTTTAAAACATGTCATAATAAAATATTTTATATAAGGCAATTTTCCCCTCTTTTGGTGTTCTTATATCATTCTATACTAGCACCATTATATAAGTATAATTCTTGCAAACAAATAGCACTTATATTTTTGTACTTTCCAAACTAAATTACAAATGAAATAGGCATGTAGTATATAGTGATCCTATAATTGCAATCCGCAAACAATCAACACCAAGTAAAACCCATGAATCTGACAAAGAATAATGAATAAAAAATGAACTTAAATAAATAATGAATCCGGTCATTATTCCAATTGCTTATATCATCAATCTAGCATTAATTCAAGAAAGTACGAAAATATGTACCATTGTAATCAAATGTCAACAATCCAATCCAATTCAATAATATATTAAAACTTCCTTTAATTTGAAACACACTTATACATTCTAACCATACTTTTAAACTAAAAGGTGAATAAAAAATGCATGTTAAAATATATCGCGCATCTTCAAGATTGTGGCACCAAGAGTAATGAAACATGTCACCAGTTATTTATATTTCTATAATAAAAAATATTATTATATATATTAGTGTTCAATACTTATTAGAATATAAATAAGGGAATCTATATAATTTACTTATATTGTCATCGTTAATATATTGCATAATGAATTCGATGAATTCAACAAGAGCTTCATTTAGCTCCTCCATAGTGTAAGTTTCTTTCTCATCTAACTTTCTCACTTTAACAATTAAAGTAATAATACTTTACTTTTAATGCGAGGTAAATTAGTTAAACTTTCACAATTCAAAGAATTTCTTAATAACTCTAGTCAAGATAGCATGGAATTTCTTATAATTACCTTTGCTTCGATGGTGTGGGAAGAAGACTCCTCAAGTAGTTTTTTCATAAACTTCATGACATAGTATCCACATTTGACATCCCCCTTTTGTATTGGACACTATATCGAGATATGTATAAAACTATAGTAATAAAAGAAAAAAGAATATAAACCAGGTTTATTAATGTTGGAATATCTATTTAATTACCTTTGGGGTAACCTAAGTCATTGTCGGCATTCTTTTTCCTTCAATATGCGATGCATTGATCCCGCTTCAAGAAAAAAATATTAATATTTGAAGGCAATGTAAGTGTGCCTAATGAAAAAAGTTGACTCACGTGTTAAAAAAATAATTTGATTATTCACTTGGTTTTCTTTGTTTAGAATCCAACCAATAAACTACCAAATTAGAAAGATCGATGACAGTGAAAATCTAATGAAACCTACAACAATTGAATGTGTGTCTTAGCATTGTATAATACTATAATACCCATGTAGAAAGCATTCACCTCTATAAATCATAAGTAATGAATCTAGTTACTTACTATGACTGGATATTATAAGGAATATAACATATTTTGTTCCTTTTAGAACTTTTCAATCGTTGTTAAATTAACCGAGACGTGGCATGGCCTGATGCAGCATTAAGGGATGCAGAATTGAAGAATTTGAATACTTGTCGAGATCTTTCAAACTTATCATACAAATGCCTAAGCAAAAAAAGAAATAGTGACTACCAATATTACAAAAAAATGTTTTATAAGAGCTAGAATAGTAATGTTACGAGATACATTACCTTATTTATGCCACAATACATGTTACATCTATGGGATTCATCTTATAGAAATCCATCAAAGCATCTTTTATAATAAAGCATCTATCATTCTTTTCCTCGAACATCTTCTTGTCCATTGGGATCTCAATCGCATTTTCCAGTGATTTTAACATGATTGTGAAGGCATCAATCATAGGGGACTCGCAAGTATCCTTCTCACAATCTTCCATATTTATATAATCATCATCATTTTCTCTTTCCAACTATTTTTGTCAAATAAAACAATTAGTGTGTATGTGTGTAAGGAATAACCATTTATTCTCAATCATTACCCTGAAGACTGCCAATGATGATAAACTCTTTGGGCCATGGAATGAGAGACCCAATTGCCTTTTTAACCAATTATATTTCTCTATGAACTGGTATAAGGAGGTAGGTGTTAGGAGAGATATAATTTATTATAGATATTTGTGCATTATTTTCTACCAATGTAACATTATAAAGCTTTTCATTTCACCCAGTCGCATAAAAAATCATTCATTCTATAACAATGTTCATTTTTGACCCAACAACCAAATGACACTTTTTCCCCTGTGACAAATAAAATAATATAAGAACACTTAAAAATATTTTTATAAATAAATAAGTAATAAATGACAAAGTTCATACCATTCCAATACTCGATAAAGGAGGTGATACTAATTTACAACCATTTGAGTTCTCATCAAATTTCAACCGTGCAAAAGAAACATATATATATATATATATATATCATAAAGAACAACTATAAAACTTTCATGTTAGAATTGAGAATAAAGTTATTTTACAATACCTTTGAATTAAGCGATTAACTCTTTTGCCATTAAAATCATTTCGACCCCCTAGAGAATTGTTCAAGTAATTCATTTGATTACTCTTTTGAGTATTAGAGGCAACCTTCTTAGATATTGGGTTTTCCAATAATTTTAAGGTGTTTGTGAATGCCTCAATCATAAAAGACTCGCAAGTATTCTTCTCATAATCTTATATATTTACATCATCAAAATCATTTTCTCCTTCTAACTATTTTTGTAAAACAAGATGATAAATCAGTTTTTGCAACCAAAGATATATACATTAGTGCATGTGCGTGTAAGGAATAACCATTTTTTGTTAATCATTAATCTGAAGACCACTAATGATGATAAACTCTTTGGGCCATGCAACGAGAGACCCAATTGCCTTTTTAACTAGCCCATCTCTCTATGAACTGGTATAGGGATAGAAGTGTTAGGAGAGATAGCATTTATTATAGATATCCGTGCATTATGTTCTCCCAAGGTAACATTGTGAAATTTTTCATTTCGCCTAGTGGCATAAAAAACAATTCCCTGTGCAACAATGTTCATTTTTGACCCAACAACCAAATGACAATTTTTTCCCTTTGATAAGTAAAATAATATAAAAATACATAAAAATATTTTTATAAATATCAGAAGTAATAATTGGCAATGTTCATACCATTCTAACACTTGACAAAGAATGTGATACTAGTTGATTACCCTTTGAGTTCTCATTAAATTTCAACTGTGCAAAATAAACGAATAAAGGAAATATACATATCGTAAAGAACAAATACAAAACTTTCATGTTTGAAATGAAAGAACCTTATTTTACAATACCTTTGAATTAAGTGTTTGACTCTTTTTGCCATTAAATACATGTCGACCTGGAAAATGGTTTAAATTATTCCTTTGATCAGTCTTTTGAGTATTTAAGGCAAAACCTTCTTAGATAATTTTATGCTTGAAACTCCATTAGTTTTGCTACCAATTCAATCCTCTCTCTCTACTTTTCTTGTAATTCGGCCTCCAATGAATTCACATTTCTTTATGAACCACGCCTCAGAAGATCAATGTATGTTGTAGGTGTCACCCCAAATCCTAGACCCCTCATATGACCAGAGTGCTCTTGGGTGCCTAAGGCCAAAGTAAGGATGTCTTTACTTCCTTTGGTCACTAGACTCCTATCCTGAGATTTTTTCTTTAGTGTATCCTACACAGTAAAACAAATTAGTGATTATATGACTATGTTTGGTGTGTAGAGAGTAAAATTTTTGGCACAATGTTGCTTAAAATTGAAATATATAAAATCCACCATTTTTTCTGTAGGTTCATCATATTCGCCTCATTTTTTCTCTTGAACTTTCGTCTATTTCATACTCTTATCAATCTTATATGATGGTCCTTTATTTGCTTTCTATTATTAAGAATGTAAATATATAGATATATTATTCATAACCTTAATTTTTTCTAGGTTTAAAATTACGCTTTTTCGAAGTCAGAAGACTCACCGTTGGATTCTATTGCTTAAAACTACTCTATATAGTTTTTATCATGCATGGGCTATCTTATACTTGTGGTGGCAATACAATTGAATGGTTTGCGAACTTAGGAGCTGAGTTTTAGTGAAAAATCTCATTTAAATTTTAATCACCTGATTGGACCGTATTTGCTCACTATAGATACCAATAATGTTTGTTTCTCTTAGGTTAAACTTTATTTTATATTATGTTTTATCTAGTAAGTATATCAATTTATTTTTCGTTAAATTGCATGTTCCCATAGTGTTACTAAGAAGCCCTAGAGTCGATAACTGTCGCTTGTGAATTCCCTTTATTATTGCACCCTAGGTTTATATTTCATTTAGTTTTAGTTTATTTAGTTAGTTGCTTTAGTTTAGTTTTCATTCATTCTTTTATCCCAATTCTATCATCTTTTATTTCTTTTCCCCTTTCTTCCTTTCAAAAGCTTAACTAGCTAGAATAATAGGATTCCCTTTCTTCCCTATGGTTCAACCTTGGATTTCCAAGTTACTATAACTTAATTGCCTATACTTGGGTGTAATAACTTACTCTTTTGGAGTGTAGTCAGATGGTCATGTTGACGAAATACTTAGTCGAGATGGTCATGTTAACGTGGATAATGGATAAGGATAAGGACACCTATAAAGTATAAGAATGATACCCAAGTTTTGCGCTTTTTATTCTTTTCCTATTTATCCTAATAGAGTATATGTAACCCTAATTCTATATCTATAAATAGAAAAAGGAAAGATCAATACAAGTTGAATTTTTGGTAGGTAATTTTATAAAGAGAAAGCTGGTAACTTACTTGTATTATTCTTTAAGTTACTGCCTTTGAGGAAATAAACCAACACACATATATAAAAAGGAAAACTTATTACAATGGTAACCTTAATTTTATATCTATAAATAAAAAAAAAGGAAAGCTCATTAGAAAGGTCCTGCATTTTTGGTAGGTAATTAATTCTAAAAAGAGAAATCTGGTAGCTTACTTGTATTATTCTTTAAGTTACTGCCTTTGAGCTAATATACCACCACACATACACACAAAAGGATGATGTACTACTAGAATAACATAATCCTACATGAGAATCAAATATTAGTCTTATTTACTCACTATTTCTCCTATCATCACTAAATTGCATGTCCTTAGCTTATCACCCACATTTTCTCATCGCATGGATTTTCATGGAGGAGAACATATATGCGACCTTGGAAGTAGATATAACTTAAGGCATTGAAAATTTTCATTTATTTCTTTGTTTGATTTTTATACCTTTTCATTTTAGCTTTTAGTCCTTTGTTGGTGTTGATGCCTCCATTTGTATTGGTTTTGTATGACAGTCATTTTTATCATAGTGTTCTTTATTAGTATCAATCTTTGACGTCCTCTTATTTCAAACCCTAATGTTTTAACCTTGATTTGAAGCCATTATTGTGACAAATATTTATGTGACCTTAGAGAGTTGTTCATGCTAGGAGTTGTTTTTGTTGTAAAGATTTTAGACTATTAATGAAGTTTTAAGATTTTTTTTTCTTAAACCAATGAAGCGTTTAGCTTTTATTTCAAAAATTATATATATATATATATGCAGCCACACTCTAAAGAGAACGGTTATCTATTTATATTAAAAAAAAAGTGGAACAACCCAATTTGGTGGTAAATAAATAATTTTTTTTCCTGAAACTTGGTAGAGATGATCTATATAATGAGTATATCATCTGTACAAAATTTCACTTAAAAAATTAAATTTAAAAGTGGGTGTAGTGAAAAATTGATATATGTTCATTTGCGCTTATTAAAATTTTAGACGATTATCTCACTGACTTCTAAATTGAATCTTTTAATGAAATTAAATAGAGATGATCTACTCATTGTAGAAATTGAAGAAGGCTAAAAAGAAAAAAATAATCATGATTTGGGCTAACCCATTTTTGTGGGCCCAAGGAGTTACTTAAACCTAGCAGACCCACCTCAAGGGAATGAAGTTGGGTTTATAGCCGAGTAAAATGCCAAGTGTCCATTTATTTTGTTAGTGACATCACTTATTGCCGATGTATATGATCGTGATGGCATTACTATGCCAAGATGTCTGTCTCCACGAATGAGCATAAGACACTCGTAATTTATACTACTTTAGGACACCAAGGAAGGTACTGGAGTAGAGGCCAGTTTTGCCTTTTATAGTCATTTTACTATGTACCCTAATGAAACATTGTAACTCTAATTATGTACCTATAAAAAAAGAAGGGAAGTTCATTTCAAGGGTCATGAATTCTAGGTAATTAACTTGAGAGAGAGAGAGAGAGAGAGTTGTTAGCTTGTAATATTATTTTTGTTGTTTGCCTTTGAATTATACATAGTCACACACACACAAAAGATGACTTACTGCTAATATAGCATAAGCACTATCGGAAGAACCTATCTCACAAACAAAAATCATTGCTTTCATTATAATTTTTCATTTATTGTTCCATCGATTTTGCTTAAAATTTACCTTGTGGGGAGACCCAAATTTTTTGGCACCAACCGAAATTATCTCCACCAAATTTTATGATTTTTTTATTATTATTCTTTTACTTCTGGAAATAGGCTATCATTCTTCTTCTTTTTAAAAAAGTTACTTTTTAAAGTGTAGTAAAATACTTATACATCAAGATGGAGCAAAAAAGCATAAAAAAGTAAAAAAGGTTGGAAGACAGCATAATGAATCATATAAATAAGTCTGTGTAGGTTCACACAAATTTAATTTTACCTTTTTTATAGTAAGCAATGAAAGGTGGAATGAAAAGTAGGACCATTACAAAAAATTAACATTGCCAAAAGGAAAAAGATTTGGAGAAAAAAAATCTTGTAAAGAACTTACCCCACCACATAAAGTGTCTCCATATTTATGTCTTTCATTCATTTTGTGTGTCATCTTATCATTTGTTGGTGGGTGATGTTATAGGCACCCCGATTTTGTAGCCAAAACACCAATGTATCCTTAACACCGCAATAATGATCATGGCAACCATATGGTGACACCTCAAATTTAAGCACCGAGTCGGTGTCTTGTTACCGAATTTCGACATTCGATTCGGTAACCTTCCACCGACTTAACATTCGACAAAGTTTGGCCGAGTCAATTTTTAGAAATATTTCACTGACATTTGATCTCGGCAAAATGTTATCGAATTTTAACTTCTAACTCGGTGAATTGCCACCGAATGTTGACCTTGAAGTCGGCAACATGCTACCGACTTAGATGTTTTGTATTTGGGCAACCAACCCCGTACGGTGACACCCCAAATTTAAGTACCGAGTCGGTGTCTTGTTACCGAATTTCGACATTCGATTCGGTAACCTTCCACTGACTTGACATTCGGCAATCTTTGGTCTAGTCAATTTTTAAAAATATTTCACTAACATTTGATCTCGGTAAAAGGTTACCGAATTTTAATCTCAAACTCGGTAAACTGCCACCGAATGTTGATATTTAAGTCGGCAACTTGCTACCGACTTGTATGTTATGTGTTGGGGGCACCAAACTCCTAATTTATAGCCACAACACCGAATGGTTAATATTTTGGTTGCCCTTATAAAAAAACACCTTATTTTAAATTTGTGGTGTTCTGGCTACAAAAGAGGGGTGTGTATAACATCACCCTTTGTTGGTACGCACTATTTCATATCTTCTCATGTGAGGTAATAAATTCAATATTCGTTCTTGTCAGATTAATATGTGATACGTGAGTTGACGGTTTACACGATATTAAATTAATTTTTTTAATAAAAAATATATCATACCACAGTAACTTATTTTTAAAGTTTTTGTGCTCATTTATATGTTGCAAAATTATATGGGCCTGACGCAGTATATAACCAAAGAAATAAAAAATTACCCAGAATTAAAAAATGCTATAAATTAAACTATTAATTTGTGTAATTTGCTTGAAGAGGAATGTTGGAGTTTTTAATTTAGACTATATGTATTTGCCTAACTTGGTGAATTGTTCCTTGAATGAACACTTGTTTTCAAGTGCGAACTTAGCATCATGCTGTCTGGGATTATAGTCTATTTTCGTATCTTTTATTTTAGTGTTGTAATATATTAAATTTTAAATTCAAATCCAATTCAGCCCAATTTAGTTTAGTTTTTTAAATATAGACATTAGCCCCCACCTCCAAAAAATTTGTACGCTCTTGTGCGATGTCTTCGAAAGTTAGTGGAAAATTCTAAGACATTGACACTCTTAAATCTCGTTTGGTTTACAGAAGGGAAATCAACTCCCTTATTTTTCCCATGGAAGTGAGAAACTAAAGTTCTTGTTAAATTTCCTTTTTTGTGTTTGGTAAAGTACGAAAAGTATTTAAGTAGGGGTATTGTTGTCCACAAAATTTGTAGTAAATGTTAGGAAATCACAAGGGAAAATTAATTCCATGAGTTTTGAGAGGAATTGCCTTACCCCCCTACTTTCCCCTCTATCAGAAAAGTGTTTCCGGAATTTGTGCTTACCAAACAAATGACAGGAAAGTCTTTCCTTTTATGAGTGCTCAAATCCGTGAACCAAACGAGACCTTATAGCACAGGCCAAGAATAACGTCCCTAATAATACATTTAGTAACACTAATTTTTCAAGGATGATGAAATTTTGATGATTAAATTCGCGTTTTTTAGCATCAACTCTGGTTTTAGTAATGTTTGCAGTTTTAGTGTATTTGAAACACTTTTTCGGATTTGTTTATGTTCACTCCTAATTCAAGACACACCGTCGCCTTTTGTTACCTGAAAATTCCCAGATTCCAAAAAAATTGATGGAAAAATGGGAGTCTGTGTTAAATACAATAATTTGGATGAATTCAGGTACAAAACTGAGGATTAGTAGACTTGGTTTCAACCGATTCTAACAAGAAGTTGCACTTTCAGTTTAAATTAAAAAGACACTAGTTTCTGGTGCACACGTGGTATATATGGAAGTCGGCTAAATATTTAAATCTCATTACTTACGTCAGTATAAAAGATTTGATTTTAGGAAATGAAGTTAATAGTAAAGTTAATATATTACGTCGCATCCTTGGTCTGCCTCTAGTCGAACCCATGTATTAAAATTTGTCACTAAATTGAATATATAGCGACACGTAATATTAATGTGTAATGCGGTCAAGTCTTTTATTTCACAATGAGAAATTTATATTCATATTCATATTCTCAACAAATGAAGAAAATATTCCTAGCCATTTAGAGATTTTTGGGAAGATGCTATCATGGAAATAGTGGAGAAGCATATAAAAGATTCCAATTAGCAGATTAAAACTGTTTCGCACTTAAATTTAATCATTGGATAAAAATAATTATTGAAGTATTCTCACTCTTTCATATAGTTGTCATGATTTTTAAGTTTGATTTGATTACAGGTTGATTCCATGCCATAAAATATTAATGATTATCATCAAATTATTCACTTCGATCACATTAAAATTTGGTCCAATCCCTAAAGGGCTAAATATATAGTCACTTTCAATAAAGTTATTTTCAATTCAATTCACATTTTATAAGAGTTTATGACAACATTCAATTTAATTAATTGTAAACAAAGCTTGTCGGTGTTAGAAATGCACAATTTCTATAGTTTCTCTTTTAAAATAAATAATTACAAAACAACCACAATAATTGACCATCCGACAGCTACATTTCATTTATTGAATCAATATTTATGATTAGTTCATGACACTGTTATCATCCATTTATAAACGATGAGACACTTAAAATATCAATGATCAACAACGGAATCACGAAAATGTACGATAAAACAAACATTTTAATTTATAAAACAATTTATAATAATTAATGCTTCAATAGCATTCTATATACAATAACAAAACCACGTAACAATATATAAGAGAGGGAGGGATTTTGAGGTGAATTTTCGTTATTTGTTGTTAAAATGAGAGACTTAGACCTCATTTTTTCTAAAATAATAAAACATTAACTATTAATTTTTCTCTGTTAGAGTTACAATGCTACATGACATGTTTCTAATTATTTTTTCTAATTTTTGAACTAATTTCTAATAACTTTTTTTGTACTGAAATCAAAATATAAATATCTTGTACGTATAAGAGGACCTATTTAAAAATCTCTATTAACTTTTTTTTTTCTGTTATTTCAGAATCATAGAATATATATATATAAAGGAAAAAAATTCTAGACCTATCTGATATTTGTAGCGCATATAGTACATGTGCTTTTATCGAATCAAACGCCATGGACTTGATTTTTTCTTTTTTCTTTTAGACAAAAAAATTTAGATGAGAAGAGACCATCCTAATTCGAACTCATGACATGCTATAAGGTACATCAATCACTTACATTTATTCTTATATATGCTAATAAAAAAGCACTATTGCAATAAAATTTAAACTTAAATCTTATATACAACAAAGTATTCAAGTCCTTATTCTCTATGGCACTATGAAGTTCATCAAAAATAAGGATTAAAATCCATACAATTAATTTTATTTGATAACATTGCATGTGCATATTATACTGTAAAATTGAGAAGTATCCATCACAATCAGACAACTTAACCCAACTAATTAAGAACAGAACATATCAAGAATGGATTATGATGTTTCCAAAATTAAGATCAAATGGACCACTCATGACCCATATCCAAACACCATTGGTTAGAATTGCAAAAGCTGAGGAAAAGTAAAAGGTACAATTCCATTATGATGCTGATTAAGAGACAGACAAGACACCTCACCCAAGTCAAAGATGGTGATGAGATTTTGTTTACATAACTAATCAAACTCATAAAATTTATATAAAAATTATATGCAACAGTTTCAAATTCCCCTTTCTCTCTCCCTTTGGGCTAATGAACCCATGTACTCTCTAAACTTATTTGGCCCACACAAACTCCTGTAGTAGAAAAGAGGGTGAGAGGGTTTTAATTAATGTAGAAATAGTTAAATACATGAGTTATATTCCATACAATTTCACGTGGCGTATTGTATACAATAGACATGAAAAATACACATTGTGCGGGTCTCGCACGTCAAAGAAAAAAATTTCAGTTGTATACTTTGACTCTCGACCCGTTTAAGACCAAATGTTAACTGAATACGAATCACCACATGAACTCGATACTTATTATCGTTCAAGCTTTTAACTACTTCTTGTAGATAGTAACTAATGGTTGGATTGGATTGGATTAACAATGGATTGAGATGTGAGGATGGATTGGGATGTGAGGATGGATTAGGATGTGGCAATGCAATAAGGCTCCCATAGGAGTAGAGACCTCCTAGGCTCTTTGCAACCTCTCAGAGAAGGAACCAATGCTTTGTTTGCCCTCAAGAGAACCATCTCTTGCTGCTCATATACCTTTGGACAATTATTAGACACCATGACTTTGTTGTTTGTTTTGAGAGGTGGGCTTTGGTGGGTAAGAGGTTTAATAAGGTTTGCAGTGGGCTTTGCCCGCCAGAAGTACTCATACGCATTGAATGAGGCTGCCGCCGCCCCAGTTGGGGATGGTATCAGCCTCCTCGCCAGTGGTGGCAGAGATTGTGGAAGTGGGTTTGATTGTTGTTGCTCCGCCACCACCACATCCTCCTCCTCCTCCTCCTCAGCATCCACTAACTTAACCCCTTTATTGAACTTGTTAGTCCATGTTGGGTTCCTATTCTCAAGCCCCATGAGCTTCTTCATGGAAAGTGCTGATCTATGCAAATTTATGACCCTACTTGACATCATCTTTGTTGCTTTCCTCATTTCAGTCGTTTCATTTTCTTTCTCAAATTTTTCAATCTCAATCTCACCCATCTCTTTCTCTTCTTCCTCATCCACCTCTTCTTTACCTCCATTTTCATCAAAAATATCAAACACGTCTTGATACTCCTCAAATTTGCCCTCCTCTTGATCCCCCTTTGCTTCAACTGATTCTTCCGAAGGACTATTGAGTAGTGTGAGGAGAAGGCGCCCGTCCTGGCGTTTAGCATGGAAGAAATTATTCGAAGGAATTGACACGGCTTCAAGAACCAAACGACCGTTTTTGCGGTGAGAGTGCATGTGAACTGACGGTCCATCAGTTCGGGCAAGTGAAGGAAGAGGCGGAGGGAAGGATCGAGCCTGCGATTTTTTACTAGCAGAGTAATTAGTCTTTACAACGATGGTTTCCTCTTTTTCAGAGAAAAATAACTGCTGCTGCTGCTGACACTGCTGATGTTGTGGGGGTGTTGCCAGTGGTACTAGCTCCTCCTTTTCCTCCTTTTCCTTTTCCTTTTCCTTTTCCTTTTCCTCGTATTCGTCCCCGGCCTCTGAGGACGAGTACGAGGAAAACCCATCTGAGCCGGTCTCAGATCCAAGACTTTCAGTACAAACCTCGAGACTCTTCTCACTCAGAAGAGAGCTCGCGGACTTCTTCACCAAAGGGTGGACATAAAGTGGCAGTAGCTTAGTGGGGTCCTCCTCAGCCTTCTGCATCAATATAGAGCTCCACACGTCAGCGTGTCCCTGTCTCCTCGCCCCATCCTTCTCATCCTCCCCGTCAGAGGAATCAGCGCCTGAGATCGCCAGATGCTCAGACGAGGCGATCTTCTTCATGGAAGAGAACCCATTCTGAGCCAGCCATTTCTTCGACGACATGTCGGCCGACAGTGTCCTCCGCAGTGAGGCAGCTTTGGTCCGCCCGCCATCGCAGCGTAGGATGGAGACTATCCCTTGCTTCTCAATCACCTCCGTCGACTCTTCGTCGATCATCAGTGGTGAAGGCAAGTGAAAACTCATACTTGCGGGAGCAGAATCAGAACCAGAACCAAAACCAGACATTTTCACAGTTGATTTATGATATGGTATAACGAACAAAAATATTTTTCACTGCACAAAAATAATGAATTATGAGAAAACTACAAAGAATACCAAATTTAAAATAAATTTTTTTTTTCCTAAGAATTGTTAGGGACATGCAAGTAAGAACAAATTATTTAAAGAGAGAAAGTATAGAAATTAATTACCTCAAGTAAACAACAAAGCATTCACCAGAGGTCTTTCTAGTAGAAAGAGAGACCACTGGGAGCCAGTTGTTTTAGTGAGAGAAGAGAGGATCAGATTTCAGATGTATTGATAGTGTGTTTTTTTTTTTGGGAGGAGTGGCTCTGGGTGAATGAAAATACAAGGGTCGGGAGTTGGTATTTGTAGGAGCCAAAAATGCATAGGGAACCGCGTCAATGGGTCCCAGCTATACGCCACCATGAAAAGGCCCTTGGTTTCTGATTTTTTTTCTTTCTTAAAAATAAATTGCTTCTGTAGTACACTGTACTAAAGCTACACAATATATCTTCTCAAAAAAAAAGAAAAAAAAAAGTACACAATATATAAAATAATAGTTTATTCGTTCTCAAATTAATAATAATAATAATAAAAATAAAATATTCAAATTATAACAAAGCCTCAAAAATATTTAGGGTGCGTTTGATTGCCTTTATTTTCTATGAAAAATAAGGGTTTTTTAGTCAAGTTGCCACTTTTGTACTGTTTGATTGGAAAAAAATTTCAAGCAGTTAAATTTCATCTTTTATCACTATTCATGTACCTTTTCATTTAAAGCTTGAAAATATTTTCTTTAGGGGGGGGGAGGGTTTGTTTTTATTTTCTAGGCAATTGGCACATTTTTCGAGACAAAGTTTTACCCATTTTCAACATTAAAAATGTTATAACTTAAAATAAAAAATTCAAAATTTAATATTTAAAATCTACTAATCAAGCTCAATTAAATAAGATCTATCATGACTATAGAATTATGTAAAAAAAATACCAATAATTTTTTCTACATTAAAAATGCCATAATACAAATAATATTTTTCGGGTAGAAAATTAAGACAATCAAACACATTCAATTGACATTTTTCATGTAATTCAATTATAGGCAATTCAATTGCCTGTAACTTATTTTCTTTTCATGCAAATTCCATATTTGCAATCAAACGCACCCTTACTGTATATGTAATTTGCATATATTTAGTTTGAATTCAAATGGTTGAACTAAATAATTAAGCGCAAGTTTAACTTACGTTGCACGCTGCAAGTTAAAATTGACATTTCGTTTAAACAGAAATACTTGTGAAATAAAAAAAGAGAAGTGAAACTCAAATTTATAGCCTAGAAAATTACTAACACATGAAAAATTATTTGTTACCACCGCCGCCACATATTAACGTGCTATTATATCAAGATATTCATTTTTGAGTTACATCGTAAATTGAAACCATAATCCTTCTATTAATTCGTATGTATATTTCATAAAGTTCTTATTAATAGAACTCCATTGAGTTAGCACAAGGGTAGAAGTTTCTGGAAACAGCACCAGCAGAAGATTGAAAACTGAAATCGCGCCATTGGATTATCTATTAGTTAAGCCGTTGATATTGAACACCTTCAGATTAAGTTTTTTATCCAAGTTCAAAGAGTTTGTCTAGCTCACTCTTGCAATAATAAGTATTTTCCCCTAAAATGATCATCCAAATTGCAATATATAACGATTTTAATATCGTAAGTAAATTGTCGTATGTGCTTTAATATGACTGTAATGAATGTTGACAAGTTACACACTATGAGTATTCATCTCAAATCATAAATTGGTCGATGTGCTATATATGTTAGACTTTCATAATAAGAAGACTTGAAAATAAAAGTTAAATCATGCTTATTAAAGTTCAAAACAGACAATATCTTATTAGGCAACATCAACATAAAACTTAAGTTGTTTGACTTCAGAAAAAGGGCTTTAATTTATTCAATGGCATCCCGTCCCACTTAAGAGATGGTGGATGCAATTTCAATTTTTTTTATGACAAAAAAGGGAAAAACACTTATAAATACTTCACTTGTTTCATATTAAGATTGCAATTTGAATTTATCTATAAATATTGGAGGAATATTTAGTTTTTTAAAACAAAAAAATAAAGAAAGAAAGAAATTATGTTTGACATGCATCAAGTGCTTTCAAGAAAGTAGTACAATAGATTTTCAACTTCTATACCTCCAAATAAGCACAAAATATTTTATTTAAATAAAAACCTTTAATTTCACATTCACATAAACGTCATGCATGTGGAACGGTCTCGTTCTATGCGGAGGGATATTAATTAAAATTAAAAGTACTTAAAAAATTGTTAAATAGCTTAGTGATGAAATGTCTTATTTTCTACTCAAGTGATCATGAGTTTGACCACCAACAAATTAATAATTTTTATGTAAATAAAAAATCTAGTGGTAAAATAAAAAATGTTAAAATTTAGTGTTATAATCCAACGTTACCGCTTCTAGTTTTTAATAGTATAGATAATTATTTCATTGCAATGAAATTTCAATTAACCTAACACAATTAAGCTGATTTTTGCATGGAAATAATTATCCAAAAAGGAAGAAAAGCTTAATGACAAAACAAAAAGAGGTTACACTCAAAGAGAGCGCCACTTGAAAGTAATATGAATGTACAATTTGGTAAAGCAAGATTGGAAGATCGGAAAATTGGCTTAAGGAGGAAGCAAAGGGAATCACTTTCACACTCCACATGATTGGGCGGCCAGAAAAATCCATATATATATATGATGATCATCATCAAAAAAAGAATCATCACCACAATATTCACATTTTATTTATTTATAAAAATACAATTAAATTAACAATAATTTAACCAGTATAGAATAATGTATGTGGAAACTATGTAAAGGGTCACGTCTAAAGTGTGGGACCCTTCCCCTTCACACCCTCTGTCTTCACTCATACCAAAAGTTTCTGACGTTGATTTTATATTATTTCTCATCTAAAATGAATTTTTTAATCTTCTTGAAAAGTAAAAGAATATTGACGTAGTATTCTACTTTAGCATTATAAAATTATTTACTCAAACATTTTAAAATTATTTTTAATGATGTTTTATATTTATCTTTTGAAATACTATTTATGCATTAAGTACATTTTTTGCAGCATTTGACTAGTTCTACAGAATGCTAATAGAGACACTCAAATTAAAATTGTTATAGATTATTTGCCTATGGTGGCCTTCACTTAAATTGCCTGAATCCGAGTATGACTTGTATATAAATAAATAAAATACAAGCAAACCACAACATTAACAAGTAACGAGGTTCGTCCTAAAAAAATACCTATTTCACAATCACTTATATTTATGTTAGTAGAGTTTTGGTGTACCTTACTATAATGGTTATTTTTTGATGGGTATTTAGATGAACAAGGGTTAAGAATCTATATACAGAAGGCTTAGTACAAGAATTGAACATGATAAGAAACTTTAATATGATAGTACAAACGAGATTACCTTGCTTGATAGGAGATTGTTTTAACTTACCAAGTTTAAATGTTTTGGAGAGTGACCCATGATTTGGACCAGGTGTATAAGTGATTTTAGGCCTGATATAGAATATTGACTTTGTGCTATGTTTGACGCGCCGGATAGAGAGATAGGATATGATAGAATAAATGCTGGATAGGATAATAGTCGGAATTAGTCGAATAAGAATTATGTGGGATATGATAGTAAAGGAATTAGTCGAATAATAAATAATAATCCACTTAATAACCAAAACCGTTGCCATCAAACCTGCAATTGTTTTAAGGAAATTGTTATTCTGCTAACAATCCCAAACAATAAATCAATACTAATTTTTTTCGAATTACTTTCAAGTTTTAGTTTTTACTTTCTCTTACCATCAAGGGTTTTCCTAAGTTAGAACATTTTTATTAACATTTATAATTTTGGTAAGTTGTCACCGACATTTGTGACATAATCAAACTCAAACGACCAGTATAAATTAAAAAAATACATTTTGATTATTTTTAAAAATATCATATATTTACTTAACTAGTAAGATTAGGGTACTAGTTAAAACTCACTCCCGTATAATGCGTATGTATATTTATTCATTCGGGCTGGGCCGTAAGCCACGGTCTCCCCCACTTAAGTTTCACGTTTGGATTTGAGTTGAGTGAATATGTTCAGGTCAAAATCTTAATATTCTTTTTTAAATAAATAAATAACTAAAAAAAATACTTAAATACATGACTTTGATCAATAAAACTCAGTCTCGTTTTATTATCTCTCTTTACATAATAAAGTCAAGACCAAACTATCACGCGAAGTTTGGTCACTTTTTTTAAAAGTCAATTTTATTCTTGTACAAAAAAATCATGAAAAATATAGCTGAAACATTATTTTGACCTCGATGCTAAGCAAGTATCAAATTTATGTACCTCTAGGCATATTATTTTTGCAAAACTTTCTTCTTCAAATTAGTTGTATACACGAGTCTCGCACGAATTAGATGTGCAAACTAATTAGTATCGTAAAATATGAACCCTTATTACATGCAATGTGATAATTTAAATATTGGGTGTATCATATGTTAAAAGAAAAAGCCTAATGTAATCACAATCTTGTGATGCGCTAGCACAAAGAGGACACCATTGAATCGAGTTTGAAAGACTTGCAAGGTCCAAGTCCCCTAATCTCTCCCCCTCTTTCTTGAACCATTGGTTCTTTCAAACGCGAAAACTAAATAAATCTTACATTGCAATAAATTAATTTAAATTGGTATGCATATTAATATTAGATTATTTTATATAGAGTTCGATTTTGATACGAACCATTCATTTTGTAAGGAATTTTATCATTAAAATATGGAAAGATGTTTTTTTTTTTTAGTTTTCCACGGGATATATGTTCGGGCCAGCTTCGCGCACTTCGAATAATCTCCACTTGCGATACGTGACTGCCGTTTGTCAAATATTATTTTAATAACGCTGATAATCGATCTTGTGAGTTCCAAATCGACCTCACGATATTTGCAATAACAAAAAATTATCACTAAAAAGTCAATCCATATATGAACGGCTAGGATCAAATCCCGACAATATATATACATATATAGGGGCCAGGGGGGCAAAGGAAAAAGGCACTAAATTGCGGTTGCCACAAACCGAGGGAGGTAAAGGGAAACCTGGATGCGCCTTGTCTGCCTATAAAGCAATACCACTCATTCATTCCACACCCCCACCCCCCACCCCAACCCTTATCTATATTGCCTAGCTACTTGCCTATGTAAATTGAAAGCTGATGTTTCTCTCCATTACCGAAATGGAATATTATTACCAAAAGGAAGTTAAAAAAAATAAAAATATTGCTCATTTCATCCAATCACAAGGGTTTTGCCTCTATTTTTTTTTTTCATTATTTTCAAAAATTTGAATATTGAGTACGAAAATTTAATTTAAATAATTTAATTTTTTTTTAGAGTATCGTGGAGTGTTATGAGGTCATTTTATATAGACAAAACCCCAAGTTGTAGTTTTAGAATTTTATTTCTTTTTTTGGAAACTTTCTTGTGCACTAAAATTTTATGAGTAATTTTACATAGTCATAAAAATTTGTCGTATTTAATGGTTATAGTAGATTATAATAAGATTCTTTTAATTAATATATAGCGGCCATATTTGATATCTCAATCTTTATATCTATATAAAATTACTGAAATTTTATATATGTGCAGTTGGTACAGTAGATATTGACAGGGGTTCAGGATGAGGGGAGGCGAGGAGATTGGAATTGAACCAGGTCTGTCTAGCTAGATAGAATCATATACTCACATCTATTAGACCAATCTTTAGATCTTTTCATATGCAATGGTGATATTTTTATATGCAATATTTCAGAGCTATATAATATTATTGTATCTTTTTATTTGTAATAATAGCTGTTAACATTAAATGAAGACCGCAATATGGTTCAAACCTTCCTTAGGATCCCTAGTGCACAATTCGCTTTATTAGTTTTCCCTCTCCCTCAAAGCATTTGTATAAAAGAATTGTACACAAAATAACATATTTATACTGACGTAGCGGAAAGTTATGAATGGGAAATGAATTCACAATATAGGAGAAATACTCAAATTTTATTAAAGATAATCTGCTTAAACGTTTACAATGAGAATTTCTTATAAGAGATTACAAAATGTAAGAAATGAAACAATTTCGAAATAATAAAAAAAAAAACTGCCAAAAATAGGAAATTGCAGAAATTATGGGATTCTGCATTGCTGATAGCCTGATATCAAGGATCGCGAGGGATTTGATGGAAGTCAAATCCGACTTTCCAAACAACGTGCATCATCGCCAAAGGCGGTGACTTGATTTCTCTGGGCTGTTTCGGGTCAAATTAGCCAGCCCCCACGCAATTCTGGTTTCGTCACTTTTTGGGCCAGGCGGGTTTATGACGATTCAGTGTTGTTAAATATAGGTCCACTATCTGTTCTACATCATATACACATAAATTGAACTAACTAAATTAGACGGTACGTATTTAGTACAATTAAGACATTTTCTTCGATAGCAAATGAAATCTAGATTTGAGTCTCACGTACCAATTACTACAAATAGAATATTTATTTTCTCAGCTCGAGTATTTATGTAATGGCGTAAATCTATTTAGAAAATGAACACACACAAATATATATATATATATATATATGAAGCGGTCTTTGATTACCTATAAATCTTATAAGAAGACTTGGTTTGTAACGAAATGTAAGACAGCGCGTTTGATTGACATTATAAATGAAAAGAGTGTTATTTACTTTATATTATTTTTTACATTTTAATACAAACTAATTATATTGTAGACGGCAGTGCAATTTATTTCCTCCTTTCTAGTCATAACCAAACAAATATAAAACCTTTCATTTATGATAAAAACTGCATTAAAAATAATCTTTATAAATTGAATTTTTAACAAATGAAATACCGATAATTATATTTGAACAAAGAGGAGCAGGAAATTAATAATTTAGAAAGTTGAAACTATATATATACACAATCAGATCAACCGAAATTAGAAAATCTAAGTTGACTTGACAGACCATAAAAAAAATAGAAAAATAAAAAATTGACTTGACTAAATAATTTGATCACTTTGAGTATTTTCAACTCTAAATTTAATTTAAAATTGGTGGTGGAGCTCTATGCACTGACAACCTTAAACCAAAAATAATAAAATTAGAAGAGTATTTTTGTGGCCACCACTACCCAAAATTAAATAAATAGATTGTATTATATATAATCTCTAGCAAGTCAACTGTTACTCTGATTGGGTAAATTTATTTAATAAAAACAATTTAATTGATGTTTTTGAATAAATTAGAGTAAGAAATGAAAGAAAGTTGTCGTCTTTGAACATTTAAGCTAGTTTAATGGGAACTACGTCGTTTTATCCATATAAAAGTGAGAATATGGTACAACTGGATGGATTAACTGATTCTTAGTTGACAATGAAATAACAACGCGGGGAATCAAGCTGATACTAAATTAATTCAAGCTAATAGTAATTATATTACTATTAATACAATCTTATAAAGAAGATTAAGGATTTAGTTAGAACTTAATTAACAATACATGGAGGGATTATATATAATGGGACGCGAATACGCGATACTTAAAATATAGCTTCTACATTAACAGTACGTTGGTAAAAATCTGAATATTACATTTGTAAAGTTTAGTTCGAATTTCGCGTCAACACTCCACTTAGCGGGTGGGCCATTTGTAAGAACCACTATACATATATAGCTTGTTTATTTTATATTCTCTTACACCGATATATATATATATATATATAGAGAGAGAGAGAGAGAGAGAGAGAGAGGGAGAATGATAGGTACTTTATATCATAGGTTATAGTTGATACCTCTCTAATTTTGCATATTTTTGTTGTATTTAGGGGTAATGATTCGTCAAATATTGTTATATTAACTATATATATGATAATTATTATGATAAGCATGTGATGTTCTTGCAAATTTGTGGTAAATAACGGCCAATGTGGTATAACTTATTAAGATATATATGAACACACTATAGTGAATACTCTATATTATTTAAAAAATCAAAATCAATAGTTTCAATTATGAAAAAAAATTCTCAAATTAAACGGTTGATTTTTTTAGCATCTTATAAACATAATTAAAATGTTAAATCAGTAGCTCAAAGCATAAAAATGCGTTAATTTAGAGAAGTATCCACCATAATTTATGGTAAAAAGTACCTACCATTCCACTAGTATATATATATAGCTTGTGTATTTTATATTCTCAATGCACTTCTTGGGTGTAATGAAATGCGAAAAAATAAACAAATGAATTATAATTATATTGGTTGGTGGGAAGAAAACAAATTGTATAATGAAATGCCTTGGAATGTTTAGTATGAAACTTTATACCAATTAATCAAAGTAAATGGGGATTAATTATTATAAGTGTAGTTATTCCTTTCATAGTATATCATTTTTTGTACACAATTAAGCATCTAAAGGTATTGGATTAGGACACCATTAGCTCAAATTAGTAATTTGACCATGGTATTGGTATTGACCATAGTACTATTGTTCTTTATGTTCTTTTTTTTATTAATAGTGGTAGAAATTCTGTATAAAGGTTAATGTTTGCTTTATTATATATAAATGGTCGGCAAAAGAATATTTTCATACAAATTCATAATCATATATCATATATATTTAACATTCCTTCTTATAAATAAAAATAAATGAATAATAAAAGCATAAACATGCACTAAAAATAAGCGTATTCTAAAAATCACATATATAGAAAATGATAGTCGTATATGCTAGCTAGTGTACATATCTATTGTCATTTATAAACAGGGACGTAGTCAAAAAAATTTGTGAGTGAGGACGACAAAATAATTGTATAAAAAAAAAAATTAATGAACACAACAAAATAAAATATATATATATATATATATAAATATTTGATTTGTATATGATGTTGCAAAAGGTAAAATTACAAGTGCCATTATCTATACTATCTAATACATTTTTTTATTCAAGAGAAATACACGGAATATTTTTTAATTTTTTTTAAGCAAACCTGCATTATGGTGAGACTCGGATTTCAGAAGTTCGTGTGAGAATCTATCATGTACAATTGGGCACCCACTAGCTCTTAGGATTATTCAGATAAATGTAAAATTATTTTATTTTAATTGTAACTTTTAACCTTATGCTTTTTATTAATTTATACCTTACACTAAAAAAAAAAATTAATACTAAATATAAGAAAACAGAATGGGTAAAATTGAGTGTATAGGCTACCTCCGTCCATGTTTGTAGATTACAGGCTCGTGTTTTAATAGTGCAAGTCAATTTTATTCATAATTAAATAAAATAATTCGAGTTACGCTGAAAGCATATACATAATTTTATCCTAGTGTGAACTTGACCAATACTAAGAAAAAAGACCAAAACAAAAACAAATAATTACAATTAAAAACAACACAACACACGCATATATATATATAGCTAAAAATGAAAGGAAGAGCCAAAGTGAAACCTGTTCAATAGTTTTAGGAGTTATATGACACTTTTAAACATTTAGTGGCTTAAGTGTAACTGTTTACAAAGGTTAAGGGTAAATTTTCCTTTAACAATAATTGTAGTCTTGAACCCAAGGTTTTAAACAAGTAAAATTCAGCCTCATATTTTAACAGATTACACAAAGGTTCTTGTAAGAAAAAAAAATATTACACCTACCAAAAAAAATTCCAAATTCAAGTGGGGGCCATTAGGCCCATGGTCTCTAACAACCATCCAATCCCGGAGTTACACTCCTAAATATTTGAATTTTTCTTTCCATAAATAGTGAAGGTCTAAGTATCTTCTATTTATTACAATAATAACGAAAATATCTACTATTATAGATGATATTCGAATTCAGGACTTCTCTTGAGTTTAGGTGGTTGGATACCTTACCAACTAGGTTAGTCCACTCGCTCTTGAAAATTAAATTTCTAGTATTGATGTAAAACAATATTTATGATATTTTTATTTTGTGCTCATTTGGTTGCATAAATTATCTCATTCATAATGGCTTTATTGTAAAATTTTACATTTAAACCAAAAATTGTGTGATGTGATTTTTTTCCACATGAACTTGTATCGTTGTTTTAATTTATGTAATTTCAACTAACTTTATGTTTTCTTGTTTAATGCCTTAGATATAAACTTAATTTTTTGACTTTATATACTAGCTAGTTCATTTTTGTAACCAAATGCTCAAATCATATAATTCACGAATTGAGCAATTTTAAATTGTTTAATTCATAGATTGGAGGACAACCAAATGGATATGGGCAATCTTAAAGATGTTGGCAATAAATGAACTAATTAAATTACATATATGCCTATAGACAACCCCCATTTTAGAACCTTAAGCTCCCAGAAAGTTCACATAAAGTCCAAAACTCACCTTGAATACGCATAGAGATGGACTGGAGCACGACAAACCACCATACAGAATGGGATTGTCACATGACAATCGATCTATTAATCTCAACCTGGCCAATCTAACGCACATCATTGGTCAAAAGCATACTCTAGGATAGTTTGTTGCACAACAAACTACCTACTATGCAGGAATGGCGCACAACATTCATGTTACTATTCATAATTGTTGCACGACAATCCTTGGCGGTATTATAAATACCCCTACACCCCCATTGGATGAAGGACACGAAAATTACTCCTAATTTCTATACATCTCTCATATTTTATAATTTCTAAAGTTTTTCAAAAGCCTTCTTTTAGTATCATCTAATTTTTGAAGGAATTTTCGAGTCTAATCTTGAAACCCAAAGTGTTACATTCTAGAATCAAACCATTGGAAATATTCCAAGACAAAATCAAGTATACACCGGAGGTTTCTTTGCCACACTTTATTTCTCTCTTATCACGTATATTCTCTTGTCATGAAGGCAATCATCTAAACATCTCTTTAAATTAAGTTGTATATCTGCATGTGTTTAAAATTACTCTCATTGTTTGTTAACCCTTTAAATGCAATAGTTGGAGGAGTACAATATAATCTAGTTAATGGAATTATTTGGTTTAACATCATGTTGTTTTGTCTAGTTCTAGTTGGATAAACTTTCTATTAAATTGCCGATATTTGACTATTTTTGGTATTATCTTTTCAAAACACTGATAAAACGCCTTTTCAAAGTAGAAGGAATAAAACTAAACTATTATTCGAATAAAACAAAAACTTTCAAAACCCGAACATATTAGTTTTTATGTAGGAATGCTGTGCGGATATATCTTGTCTTCCACATAGACTAGGCTATACCTCATAACTCCCCTCAGGAGTATAATTCCATATCAAACGAATTCTGAAAAGACTCGAACTTTTCTGAAAATCCAATTCAACAATCATGTGAGATGTTCGCTATCATTATATGAGAAAACAATACCAAATCAATTTCCCACTTTCAAAATTAACAAACAAACGTTGTTACGAGTAAACATACATTTGACAAAGCCAAAAACATTGAATCCAGGAATAAGTTTTCACTCTTTTCCCTGATTTTCCCCAAATCAGGGTTTCCAATAGACATTCTCAGAAAGCGTTAGAATATCAATTAAGGCATGCAAGTTTTCCAACATACAAAAAACATATAAAAATCACTAGAGACCGAAAGTGCGGAGCAGGTGCCTAATACCTTTCCAATTCCTAATATAGTTCCGGAACTCCATATAATCTTGATTCTGTTGACAAACGTGTAAAAAAAAGGTTTATCCATAAGCTTGTAACCTTACGCAAATTATTTTGTCCGTTTTCTCCTTAAACATATTGGCGAGTCTAAATACAACCTTCTCACATTAAAATTAGGATAGAGTACGTGACGCATGATACAATTATCATCATATAGAAGTGACCAAGTCGTCGGAATCACTCCAATGTTTCAGGCCTTCAATTTAAAATCGAGACTAGAAAGCCGCTTTATGGAATTCTCACAATGCCATATATACGAAAAAACAAACACAGAAGCAAATAAATAAACTACAGCCATATATATTACACGAAGAATCATGTGGTGATACTTTCGAATCACTACAACAATCATGTGGTTATCATACAATTATATCGCCTTCCATATATGCATACGCGACGTGTACATAAAACTTCATTATTTTTATATATGCTCTACTCAAATACATATATACATATATATATATATATATATGATAAGTTTAAGAATTAATAGTTTTGTTTCTATGGTACAAAGCATGCAGTTGTATTTGAATAAACATTTATCACAAGTGCTAATTCTTTTTGTTTTTTTTTTGTGCAAAGCAATTGTACAACATTTTTCATATAAACTATGAATTGACAACAAAAATCACAATAAAAGTGCATAAATATACAATTACCACAATATGAGTAGACAAACAAAAGGTTCGACGAACAAATTCATGTGGGTCGTCGAATCCGGGCTTTTATATTACAATGATAGTGAAAATACCAACATGTTACAAAGTAACAAGCTACAAGCTAGTAGATAAAAATAATAAAATCTCAACAAATATCAATTTTATCATTAATCATATTTAAACAAAAACTTATTCTTAACATTATCATGACATTTAGCCTAGTTAAATACACACTTCAACATTTACTTTTCATACATTAGTGTTTCATTTTTCTCATTTTTTTGGAGAATGTCATTATTTTCCTTTTTGAAGAGAATATTCATTTTCTCATCTGACCTTTTCAAACGCCACTTTGTTGGTCAATGATAGCAGAACAGCAAATAGGAAGAGGACACGTCATCAGATGGAGATGAATGATTGGGAATACAAGCCACAGATAATAGAGATTGCAATAAAAAAATGTAGTAAAAAAAAGAGACCAGAGGTTTTGCCGAAAGAGAGAGTATATGGTTCTTTCCACTACGCACCAGGCTTTTAGAGCACAAATCTCCTATTCCTATTGGTCTGTCTGTATTCCCACTTGCACACTGAGTGAGAGAGAGAGAGAATTAAAATTTAGAGAAAGTGACAATATATAACTACATAGCTACATATGTACGTATATTATATTTCTGGTATGGATAAGTTTGTGTATATGGATCGATCTTTAGTGATAATTTTTTTATTATTTAATATTAGAAAAATGTTTTTAACGATGATATTTTTAACGATAAAAAAATGTCATTAAAATTTAGTCCGTAAGTATATGGACCAACTATCCGCACCAAATTTTTTGTATATGCATATATCTAGCGCATAGTAGATACATGGCCTAGCTATTTCCTCATCACCCACAAGAGGGGCTCTGGAATTTTAAAAGACGGGACTAATATCTATATTTTTGAAAGAGTGGGTTACGTTAAAACTGAAAACTTAATAAATTATATCACTGAAAAAAGAATTTTGGCTCAACTACGACCACGGTTGGCTTGGTGCTCAATCCGCACCTGATCACCCATTGGTTCTCTTTTCTTCTTCTTTAACTAATTTTCTTTCTTTCTTTCTTTCTTTAAATTTTAGTAAAACAAAATATGGTAAGCAAGGTGTTTCTATTTTTGTTTGCCCTCAAGCAGGATGTTTCTTACATACCTATAAAGGAGCATTTTTTTTTTTTTTTTTAAAATTAAGGGAGGTCTAAGTCTCTCCCTTAATCCTACAAATAAAGAAAAACCCTCCCCTCCCACCCCATGAGTCGAACCCTTGACCTCAAGGCAAGGGTGGAGGTTACCTATAAAGGAGCATTAGCTACTCAATAATAATAATAATAATAATAATGATAATACAATGAGTAATCCACATGTTAAAATGTCGTTTTGTTGCAGATAAATATACCCGTGTAAAGTGACTCCTAGCTATTTGAATCCATTATTTAATAATTTAGTCATAATTTTTTTTTCAGGTAGGTCATTTTTTTTTTGTTTCTTCACAACGATAGATCGAAACCCTGACCATGATCCTCCCCTCCGGGGCAACCAGAAGTACTATATACCATTATGTTCCAAGACTGACTCAATTGGGTCATTAAAGCTTAACAAACCAATGCTTAATAAAGGCAGCTCGGTTATTACTCTTTAACACTAGGAAAAAAATGACAAATTAAACCCTAAAGTATAGGGTCAATTTTAATGTTTATTGTGATGTTTCAAAAGATGCAATTTCAACCTTAAAATACGTTTAGTGTTGTAATTTAATCCTCCCATTAATACTAAGATAAAAAAGTTAACGGCTGCGACGTGGAACAAAATCTCTTTAAATAAGAATATAAATGACAAATAAAAAATTGAAGTATGAAGTTCGTTACAATGCCAACCTTAAAGTAAATCTTTAACTCATCTTAATCACACATTCACACCTTTTCGACATTAATTTTAGCTTGATATAAATGTCACTATACCAATTGTGATTTCTCACTATTTTGATTTGATTCAAAGTTATCACAAAACTTAGAGAAACAAAATGATGACCTATGAAAGAATTAGGAACATCCACAACCATTTATCTCTTCTAATGACTCTTTTTTTTATTTACTCATGTAATGCCAATATCTTCCTTGAAGTCCAGAAAACTTTTGGTGGATCAAACCACAAGAAAAATATGCATCCATGTTCAGCCAAAAACAATAAATTTAAAAGGCTGAAAGAACAAATTTTTCTTGGAGAGAATTAAAGAAATAAACAAAGCATACCAACACCGGAGTTTTGCCACCCCCTCTTCCCTGATTAGAATATGTTCATGAAATCCGTAGAATAGTTGTTTGGCCGCCGTAATATTACATTTCATTGATATTGTTGAAATTTATCCTTCTTTTACATCATTCATCATAGGAAAAAAAAAAATGAGCGTGCACGCAATCTAATTAAGCTGACATTACTATTTTTTGAAAAAAAAAGGAAAAGGAACATTGCAACTAACTCCAGGGTTTAATTTGTCATTTTTAATTTTCAAAAATTAGCCATTAACTTTTTTAACCCAAGGTTAATGAAAAGTTTAAATTGCAACACTAAATATAGTTAAAAGTTAAAATTACAACTTTTAAAACATTAGGGTAAACATTGAAATTGCGTTTAATTTGTCATTTTCCCTTAACACCGGATGATTCTTAAAGTGATTCTATTTCAACTTTTTGCTCTTTTCTTTTAAGTAAAAATTGATGTGTTAGGTTAGTGGTAAAGGCGTTCACTCAAATAAAAAATGTTTCAGATTTAGAGTGTCACCTATAGTGGGAAAATTTATTATTATTATTATTAGTAAAAGGAGCAAACTCAGGTTTTAGAAAAAGGATTTTTAAAAATATGGATGTCCAGAAAGAGATACATATTAAAATTGATAAATGTTTTCTTTTCTTATTAATGTTTTTAATATCTAGATGGATAAATGTTTTTGTTCCTTATTTTGTGATTGCATAAATGTCAACTTTATCTGTATTTATATATATATATATATATATCAGCCCAACAATGAATATTTTCTTGGCTTGATCGAGCTAATTATGCAAAATTCATGTAGCATGGATGATGGCTCAAAGATAATACCTATGCACAAGTCCCCATAACTGACACATACTGTCATTTTTAATGGATATGATATATGTCAGCACACGAGTGCAAACAACTGAATATTTCACAGTAGGATACAGCGGAGTGTTTTCGATTTCACTCGTAGTGAAAATTGAAAAATTTAAATTGAATTTAAAATTTTAATTTTGATTTAGTTTAGTTTTGATGTTTAAATATTTTAAACTTAGATTCGAATTAAACTTTTCAATTTAGTTTTATTCGGTTTTCAAATTTTTAAAAAAATTAAATTAAATTGTAAAGTAACACTTATCTTGATCAGAAAAATAATAATTATATGGTTGTTTCTACTTATTTTGAACAAAAAATATTAACTCATATATTTATAATATAGTTTCAATATTCATGATAGTAGTAAATTAATTTTAGGAACATAAAATTTTAGATAGTTAAGTAATATCATTTTCGAATCATATATGTAATGATTCAGTTTAATTTGGTTTGGTTTTGCATTGGCAAACCCCAAACCCTGACTAAATTTCTTCGGTTTCGATTTCTTTGTTTCAATTTTTAACGGATTCGTTTGGATTGCTACGATTTGATCATTCGATTTTCAGGTTTGCCACAACACTCCTAATGTATAGAAAACTCAATGCATTGTATATTTTTTTTAATATAAAGAGCCTTTTCAAAATATTGTAGAGTTTTATTTTTATTTAGCTGGTATTAGAAATAAAATGCAAACGATTTTCATTAAAATGTAAGAAAAAATTAATGTAAAAATGCATTACAAACTTTTTATTTACAACGTCAATCGAATATATTAATTTTAAAACGATCAATAGTTAAAAACACGTATAACTTATTAGGTATGGCAAAATTTTGAAGCCGGAACATTTGTTAAGAGAAAGTTGATCGCTTAATTAGGATATTTAAAAAATAATAATATAAGTAATATAGACTTTTAATTTAAAACGAGAAGCGCAACTTATTTATTAATTATATGAGAAAAAATATATGTTCAATAATGGAGGTATTTGGAGCCACTTTACGTACAATTATTGCAGTGGCAGATCTGGAATGGTGCCCCACCAATTTTTCAAATTTTTTTTTATATAAACATTGTGAACCGCAAATGTTTAAAGAGCTACACCATCAATTCTTATTGGAATGTTTATTAAGATAAATAAGCCCCTAATAATTATCAAAAAATATATATTTCATCTTTAATAAATTTCTAACTCCCTTCCTAAAATATTGTACTTGTCAGCATATAGTTTTTGGCCCTTTTATCTAGGGCTCTTTTGTTTTTGTTCAGAGCCAGCTTGTAGTTTCTGCCTCTCTGAAATCTGACTATGTCTGGTGTCTACTCTCTACTAACATGCATCTCCTCTTTTTGGTGTGCTAAACCCATGTCAACAAATTTATTATGTTTTTGTTTTATTCTTGTAGATCAGTTCTTTTTTCTCAAATATATATATATATATATATGATGGTGTATCATATACAATGGTAAGGAGCAAATTGGCTTTTCCTCTTTTTTTTTTTAAATATTATTTAATTTTGGTTTTAAACTGTTTTTTTATACACGTATAGTGTGTTCATAATTATAAAGAGTTGCCATTAATACACATCATTAACTCGGCCCTTAAGGACTGAATATGTACAAATTATTCGGTTCCCAAGAGATGAATTAGTTTATTTTTTAATTAATGTTTAGTATAATATATTTTATATTTTTTTTTACACTTTGATCATTGTATTTTTTTTTTTTTTTAAAATGACCGTGCATTTTATTTTTGTTTCTACTTTAATTATTGCTCTTAGATCCATTAGTGGGAATCCGACATGGCTTGCTTTTCTGTCATGTGGCTTTGTTATTTTCCAAAGTGGCACTCCAAATAAGCCCACAATTCTTCCCTTATCTCACATGTGATTCACATGAATAGTAATGCTTACAAAATCCCTTTCTTCCTCATTTCTTTCAACGTTCATCTCCAAATAGAAGGACCCTAAATCATTTTTAGGAATTGAAGAACTTAATTGGTACATTGCATTTCACTTGAAGAATACTAAATCGATTTCACATAATCAATTACAAGTATTTCATCAATTTTAGTGTTTCATGGGTTTACTCGAATGAATACAAGTAAACTAAAACTAGGGTTTATTGGTTTTACATTTAATAGGAATGTCAAAGAGATCTTCTAGTTATCACTACCCATTTGATTATTCTAATAGTGTCTCTCTGCCATTTTAATCCCCTTCTACTCAATTCGAAGTAAGTTTTAATGTTATTTTGTGAGTTTTGTTTGGATAATGTTCTTGACATTTATCTATATTGTACGTGTAAATTGTAGTCAATGGCACAAAACACTATAAACTCCTATATGCATTACCGTTGTGGTCATCCAGCACCAATTAAAATGGCATGGACAAAAGAAAATTCAGGAAAAAGGTTTGTTGGGTGTAGGAACTACACGATTAAATCATGTTTTTTCTTTCAATGGATTGATCTTAAGAAAACACCGCGTAAAAGAATTTATGAGTTTTACTTGAAGAATCAACAATTAAAGCATGAACTTGGTAAATTGAAGGTTGACATGAAATTAGTATAGCAAAGGAACGAAGATTTGCAGAAGATAAAACTGATGGTTGAGACATGTACTATGAGGATAAATTGAAAATGGAATGGAAAGACAAGTATGACAAGAAATGTACTGAAAAATGCAAGGAGTGGAAGGACTAAATTTGTTATTGGAGTTACATTGTGCGAGTACTTATGAGTTTCTTTAAGAAAATGTTTTAACTTTGTACCTTTAGGTTTTGAAGCACATTGTTTTTTGGTGGTTACTTAATTGAATTAGAAATGTATTAATGGATTAATGTTTATTGTTGAAACGTATTTTTCTCATGTTAGTTTGCTTGTGTATGGGATGTGCATGTTGATTATATTTGTAACTTGAATCTTTATAGATCTGTCTATCAATCTGTGTATTTGTCTATAATTAATGGGAAAGAGAAAGTGAATATGATATCATAACATAACATGTCTAACAAGAAAATGTCATAAATATACCACAATTCATATCATAACATGTCCAAAACCTATTAACTACATGTCCAAAAACCAGTACATGTTCAAAACCTACCAACTATCATTGTTCAAAGCAGTACATGTTCAAAAAGTGGACATCTAAAACCAATTTTAACTAAGTGAAAATAAACAAGTTCTTAAAGTTTGCAACTATTGCCTATCCATCCTCTTGTTTTCAAACCCAAAGTCCTTGCCCTTGTATTGCTTGCAACATATGCTTTTGTAGGAGTCTTTGACCTTCTATTACCTGTAACTACAAAGCTTAAAGTCCTTAATGTTGTTTTCTTAGCTGTTTGGCTTGATTGACTTGGAATCATACTTATTTTGCACACTTTCTTTGCATTTTCTCCTATACTTGTAAAGTGAAGTAAAGGAAGTAAGAAAAATTAAATAAACGATTTACCAAATATACCTAAACAGATTAAAATAAATAAGTGTGTAATCAATATATTGCTAATTTTGGAGGTCTGCCATATGTTACACTAATTGGGTTGATAGTTGCTTAACTCCTATTTCTTGGATTCTCTCTTCCTTGAATCCCTCATCTTTTGCTCCCTTTTCTTTGGATCCTTGTTTCTTAACTTTGCTGAAGTATACACAAAAAGACTTAATTGAAGCAAACTTAAACAAAAGCTTAATTGAAATGTATATACAAAAATACTTATACTTAGTGGACCCTTGTATGTCTTCTTATTGTGCCCATACTGCCCACACTTCCCACACTTTATATTCTTTCCTCTCCTACTAATTTTAGATGGGTTCTTCATGTTTGCTTCATAAAGTCCTTATGCCTTTGTTTTTTTGGCCTACTAGGCATCCTCCTATTTTCAGGTGGATCAAATTTATCATAAAGTTGCTTCCTCCACATTTTCTTACCATTAAATGGTTTCATGTAGAACCCATAAGATTATTGTATCATTTCCACCTTATACTAATCACTAACATAATTATTATGATCATCTTTCATGAAGTATATATGTTGATAAAACTGCATGTGGGCAAGGAATCCCATTCAATTCCCAACTACATGTCTTCTCATTCAAATCAACCACATAGCCATTTGGACCATTCTTCACCTTAAACTCATTATTCCCACTGAAAGTAGTGCTCCAAAACCTATGTTCCTTGTTGTTTTTCTCTAGTGTAAACCTAGTTTTAGGGCACTATACATCATCCCACAACCTTATTGCTTCTCTCCTCTTCTGAATCCTTAACATCACAACCAATATTATGTCTTCTAGCATGTAAATAAGTTATTTAGACCTAGCCTCAACAATGGTATTATTGAAGGTCTCACACATATTATTTTCCACAACATTAGAACAAGCTTATTTTCCAAAAAAAGCTCTGGCCTATGTTTATGGTTTTTGTTTCATTAAGTAACCATAAGTAGCTTTGTTTATTTTGGCCAATTCACCTATGACATTTTCAAACTCTTATGGTGTTCCACACTGACAAGCCTCCCAAAACTTAGACTTCAACTTTGCTCCACTATAGGTCTTCCTAAAGTTAGCATAAATATGCCTAACACAACGTCTATGTTGAGCCAAAGGCAACAAGTTCTTGATTGCTTTATGAAGCCCTTTTTGTTGGTTAGTCATCAAAGTCAACCCTCTCCTTAATTGTGACCCCGAATCAATTTTTAACAATTAAGTTAATGAACCATTCCCAACCATCCATACTTTCAACCTCCACCACAACCTATGCAATAGCGAACATATGATTGTTCTCATCTATCCAAACGACATCCAATATGTGACATCCTATATTTTTCTATTGATAAAAATTATATATTTTTATTATATTAATTATATATATGTGTGTGTATCACCTTTCCACATGGATCTGAAGGTGTTGAGCTTTTGGTGTATTACTTGGATTATTAATTATATTAGCCACCTTAGATTGTGGAAAAGTGTCCAAAAATGAGTGGATAGTAAAATTAAGAAGGCTAGTCATCCTTTTTTTTAAAAGCTACATGGCTAGTGTTGACATAATGGGTCCCATGGAAATTTGTTTATTTATGTTGATTTTGGTTTGAAGAGAGCAATATTATTAAAAGTATAAACAGTACCAACGAGGCAATAAATTGCTGTGGACGGTTCTTGAAGGAAAGAACATGGAGTTTTAGGTAGTGGCTTGGTTGATTAAAATGGTGATACTTATTGGTGCTATTTTTAAGATAAGGGATTGTACCTAGCATACATCTAAATCTCTAAAGTGTTCATTCGTTGTCTTGTTGTTGTATTCCTCTTGAGTTCATTGTGTTGATTGAATTTGGAGTATTTATTTGGCCTAATTAATTGGTGTTGTATGTTGATATTGGCTAAATTATGATGGAACCAATTTGTGCATGGTTAAGTTTATTCGCCAGTAAGTCTTAATAAGCCAAAGTTGTGTAAGGCTTCAAGAGATGGGTGAGGCGGGTAGTTTTTAACATATTAGCAAGAGGGATTATTGTAATATGCCGGTTGGTGGTCTGTTAAATTTCCGAGATTGTTGCATTAGTTGTTGTTGTGAATATTTTATTAAAAATAAAATATTATATTGAGATCTTTTCATTCATGTGTATTATGTACTGCCCCCTTTCATTTATTGGTGGTGCAGGCAATTCGAGACGGGGTTAGTTGTGGACTAACGAGTCGAGTGTGGTCTAGATTACTATTTTTGTAGATAGTGTAGAGATGATGGATTTTTAATTACGAAGAGTGGAGACATTATGAAGATTGTATTTTTACAAATAACTTTGATAACAAAATAAAGTTGGATTTTATTTTTATCCCGTTTTCGAACTCAGACGGGTTAGGTCGTTACACAATAGTTTACCAGTACAATAACTCTTTAAAAAACACTCATATAAGCCTATGATATTCCTACAATCTGCAAGCCACCCTTTTTTCAAAGTAT
Organism: Lonicera japonica; assembly: GCA_021464415.1. NCBI lineage: Eukaryota > Viridiplantae > Streptophyta > Magnoliopsida > Dipsacales > Caprifoliaceae > Lonicera > Lonicera japonica. The sequence goes on from CM038464.1 coordinate 88,358,742, forward strand.
CAATGCATATGCACATTCTTAGAAATTTTACAACTTTGGTTGGATCAGGCTTTTCCGCTTCTATGGACACTGAATTATCTGGGTTGGACCTAAGCATTTACCTTGCATAGTCCCATACCTTAACATAATTCTCTTTTAATGACTTTTCTACCGCACATAAAACCTTATTCTTTGCTTTAAAACACTGTGTTTTGGACATAATAAATGAATATTTCTCAAGCACATTAGCCACAAAATCCTTTAGTTTCCACTTTGGATCTCTAACAAGCTTCTTATTGTAGGTTTTGGAAATCCATTTAGAGTTTAAAAGTCAGATTATGGAATTCTAATACATTTGTGCACATTATTTAATGATTTAATTAATTTAGAAATTGTAGTCATTTTGCATGTAACTTGCCCATAATTTCCAAGGGCAATCGTTAGCACAAACAACTAACAAATACTCCCTATTGTTCCACTCAAACCTAATTTGGTATCCATTGTCTACATCGCAATTAGTCAAGAAGTCTTTCAGTTTGCTAAGGGTTTGTAAACTTCATGCCATTTACTAGTTCATAGGGTCAGCTTTCTCATCAAAACAAGGGAAATTATGTCTATACCTAATCCCACCTTCCCCATCACTAGAATCAGTAGTTGGATACTCCTCAAAGTCAAGTTCATTATATACCATCTCCTCATTTTCATCCATTTCCCCAACCTTCTCCTCTTCCACCCTATCCTCCCTATTAGCCCTATCCACTACCCTCGTATTAACCCTCTCATAAGTTTCACTCATTTTTTTGCTAAATTAAATTCAATCAATTCCTCATCCTTTCCTTCATTCACATTATCCAAATTGGCAACATCACTTTCTTCATTAGATTCAATATCACCCTCAATCTCATTATCACTTTCAGTTTCACCTTCAACCCTCTCATCAATAGCATGCTCAACATACATCTCTATGCCCCAGAAAGCTTTACACACTCCAACAACCCAAGTATGTCTTTATTAGTATCTATTCCTGATTTCCATGCTCTTTCTGGGATAAAGGTAATACATTTTTGTCATGTTATTGTAACCAAAGTCTTCTACCATCCCCATCAATTTAAAATATGACACCTTGTGTGGATCGGCATTATAATAATAACTAGTACTACCCCCACTATAGAACAAAAATGGTTCACTAACAAATTTACCCCCATGATTCAAATGTAAGGTAAAGTTTCCAAACATTACATGCAAACAACAAATGAAATGCAAAAAAGAACATTTAACAAATAAATAGATGATAATTTTTTTTATAAACAAATGGTTAAGTATAATGATAAACAGTAATGGAATAATACAAGTCAAAAGATAAACAAACATGGCAAATGTCACTTTAAGTGTACAGAAAATATTAAAATATTTAACAAATGATTTGTGCCCCTTTTTCCAAAATCTATAAACTAATTAAACAATTAAATATTCAAATATTGCCGCCTTTAACGAAACATTAAGGATTCAAAAAGTAAACGAAGCTTTAAAGCACGCAAATGTCCACCTCTAATCAAACATTACAGATTAAACAACTAAAAAATTCTACAATGCACAAAACACATTGCACACATAGTATAACAAACAAATTGAAGATTCAAGTGAAAAACTTACTTGCTCCACTTCGCAATAAACATTTTATTGCTTATTTAGGGTTTGCAACTTTAATTTCGGGTTGATTCTCCACAAATTGCACATTAGATTGAATGATTAGGGGTTCCATTGAAGAAATTTAGGGTTTCTCTTTTTAGGATTTTTGGGAATTAGGGTTTGTAACTCTTGATTTGGGGATGGTATAATGAATTCATAGTTGGTGAAAACTGTTTAAGTGTTTCCAACTCATGTGTCCCTCACATGAGATTCCTAATAAGAGGAGTGGGCTGATGTGGATGCCATTAAGAAAATAAAATGAGCCAACTAATAAATATCAAGCCACGTCAGAGACCAAATAATGGTGCTTAAACGGATTGGTTACGGAGTGACTAAAGTGGAACCAAACATGAAGTACACTGTCTTTTTAACCAAAAAAAGTACAATGAACAAAGTGTACAAAGTTGTAAAGTATAATGTATTAAACAGAAATTAACCCTTTTTTTACCCAACAGGATCGGCCCTAAGCACCGAATATGTGCACATATACTTGGTCCTTAGGGGCCGAGTAAGTAGAATAGAGTATTAAAAAGTGTTTTGGTGTGTGTCAATAGCAGCCCCCTAATTATATAGGGACGTTCCACCCTAGCAAGTCAAAGTAGGAAAAATTGGTAATGTTTGAGAGTTCGCACATAGGTTGTCACGATTAGGATCAATACAATGTGGAGCTTTGCACTTAGGCCTAATTATAAAGTACCAAAATATCAACTTCTCACAGTCAATTACCTGTAACTTACATGTCGCAAATTAAACTTCATTGTGTCACGGTAATAGAATGTATCTTTACTTGTTAAATCAACGATAAATAAATATGTCGTAGTGTTCGTTTGGTTCAAGTTTGATTTCATCTATTATTTTAAAACAATAAACTTATAATAAAATTCACAAATCAATAGTTCATGTCAAGAGGTTGAAATATAAGTTGATGAAACTTAAACTTTCTATGTGAAATTACTATTTTGATTTTCAGAAATGAACAAAAATTCGAACCAAACTAGCACAATGTTACATCAAGGCTAGGCATATAACTTTGGTTCCCTCGAATAAGTATTAACTTATGTATAACTAAAAACTTGATATTAATATTACATTATTACTTGCGAGTTGCGACCATAAAAATATCGTCCTGTGGGGAAATGTGTAGGGTGGAAGATCCAGGATTTTGAATTTTGAGGGGCCAAAACACAAGCAAGGTTTTTTTTTGACATAAAAGCAGTTAACATAAAAATATCTCAAAATAAGTTAACTGAGGAAGAACCGCAATTATTACATGTTGATTTGTGTACATTTTTATACCGGTAAATCCCATTATACAGAAGATTAAAGTTTGTATTTATAGGTATTTATATGTTTAAATCCCAAAGGTTATAAATTTTACTTATAGGGGAAAACTTGAAGGGATCGACCCACTGAGGTGTAATATTTTTATAAATAACAAAATAATATTATTGCTACTCAAATTTTCAAAAACCAAAAGAGTAATACTTCAATTTTCAAAAAGGTAAGGGGCTCAGCCCCTTCCCCTCTCTTTTCCACCCGACACTAATTGCATGTGTATTTAATAGAGACTTGAGAGTAGCCTTGCCTGTTAATGGATCGGATATGGATTAGAGCAAGGTGAGTCCAAATCCATTTAGGTTGTGTTCTTTTCACAAAATTTTGAAATCATGTGAATTGATAAATCATAAGATTTTGAAATCGCAAATTTTAAAATCTCATGATTTTCAGTTTAGATGTTCTTTTAAAATTTGTAGAAATTTTCATTAGTATTTTATAAATTATCCAAATATAATAATGTAAGTTGAGTTTGAGTGAGATTCTTATCCATATATGTGTTTTAATTAGAGGAAGAAAGTCATCGTGACAAATAATGGAGGAGAGATATGATTAAAAAGAGATTGATGAAATTCAAACTCTATAGTTCAAAATGGGATTCCCAAAATTTCAAACTTTTTGAGCAGATTCCAAAATCACGTAATTTACAGGATTTCAAAATTTGGCGAAATTTTGAAATATTGAGACTTATCCCAAAAGAAAACTACCAAGTTAAGTAAATCACATGATTTATCAAATCATACCTCAAAACATACAAAAAGAATATAATAAAAAAGTTATCGGATCAGGTTCAAATCAAATCATATAATGAATCATTGATCCAAATCCAAAATTGTTCAGATCAGATTCGGATGGATACTATCCAATCTAACTAAAATTTTAATTATATAATAATTAGTTTGTAAATATATATATATATATATATATAAAGTAAAACTAACATAAAAGTTAAGTTAATTAGGACAGTGAAATTTCTTATTTTTTGGTAAAATAAATAAATTATTTAATGTTAATTAATTATAATTATTTTTCTTAAGTGTAATAATAACAAGGTGATAAATATAAATAATGGTAAATTTAAGCATATATAAGTGTTTTGGATGGGATCAGATCGGATCGTAAATAGATCAAATCAATATATATCAACATCCGATTTGTTAATCAAAGGTCTTACGGGATTGGTATATATCATAAATCAATCCATATCTGATTAGACAAATTGAATTCATTAACAAGCCTATTTAAAAGAAGGGGAAAAAAAAGTTTAAACAATTAGCAAATCGCGTCTCCAACCCTGAAAACCGTATACCTTTTAAGAACACCGTAATGCGAGAAACAATTTACGAATGGCCCAGAATTCTATTATCATTTAACCCCTTAAGTAAAAAAAAAAAAAAGGGATAGAAGGGCACGTTATAAATTAAGACAAAGCAACAAAAAGGGCATTTGTCACATATGAAAAAGGTGCATAATCAAAGTGATAGTTTTGACTTTTGACCGATTATATTCTAGTGTATTGATAATTAGGAATAAAAAAAAACCCTAAATGGTAAAGAAGATTAATATAGCTATAAATACACGTAAAATCTAGTCAAAAATATTCTCCGGTTGTTTTCGAATATTAATTTTTTGAATGAGGTTCTTTAAAAAAAAAATTACTTGGAGACATCCTTACTCTTTTTTTTTTTAAATGCGGTCTCTCGTATTTGATATTTATGATTTCTTGGTTACATGTACAATATCTAGAGGTGTTAAGGCCAATTTGAAAACCGTTCAAACAGACCGAACATATCCATAAAACCCTAAACCCAAAAAAACCGAAACCAAAAATGAGAAAACCGAACTAAAACCGAAAAGTTTGGTTTGAGTTTGGGGCAAGTTAGTCCAAAATCGAATTAAACCAAACCAAACCGAGTTATGTATAAGAAAAAAAATGTTAATATATACTCTTAGGGCCCACATTAGTTATACTATAATACAAAAAAAGATGGCATTTTATAAAAATATATTCCTTATTAATTGCATATTGTGATAATCTTAAATAAAAAGTCATTAAATGTGTTCTTATTATTGAATTAACTACACAATGTTAAGATTTTTTTATCACATACATGATGGCAAGATAATTCATCATTTTATTTAATGTGTTTTATTCTTGTAAATGTATAAATAAAATAGTAACTAAATAAAAAATATGGTATCTATATGTTTCCTCCTTATTTCTAAAAAAACATGACTTTAATTTGAATATTAACCATTACTAATTACATTACTATTACTATTATATTGTTATGTTAAATTGATTTAGAAAAAAAAAACACATGTCAAAACCAAATAAAACCTAACCGAAACCGAACCGAAAAGTATGGTTCGAGTTTGAGTTTCAAAGATTTAGAAATCGAAATTGAATTTTTACATTTAGTTTGGGTACCTTAATTTCTATCCCAACGAAACTGAAAACACCCATAACCGTTATATGAATCGAGATTTCTGGATTACAAATTCTATAATCGAGAAATTACAAATACTGAACTTCAATATCTCTATATTTGAGTTTTTGTCATAAGTAAATATCGTACCTAAGAAATTGCAAACTTTTTTTTTAAAAAAATAAATGAGGTTAGTGGATTGTTTATAAAAAAAAATTCATTTGACAAAAATCGGATACTAAAAGACCCTATAATATAATGTATTTGATGACCACGCTGGTGTTATTGTGGGGCTTATATATTATTTGGATTACTGTACTTAGCAAAGGTACGTTGCGCACGACTAGAGGAGTGGCCAAAAGGGAAATGGTCCCATTATCATTAGTTTTAATATGAATTAAAATCATATTTATCTATAAAATATTATAATAACTTTTTTTTCATTTGTACTTAGATTTGATGTTACGCTTTCTGTTAAAAGCAACCCCGAAACTAGCATAATATATTATTGTCAAAATAATTATTTATATTATTAATATATAATTTTAAAAGCGTAGTGTATCTTTTTCAAATAATACTATATATATTACCATGACAAAGAGAATATTAATTCAACAATATAACTACTCTATAATATTGTCAAAAGTTTTTATAGCCAATACTTTCGCAAATGTAGATTATGTTGATAATAGAATCGATCACTTTAATTTATATTATACTTCACTTATATATATATATTTTTTCTAATACGAGCAATAGATAAATCCGTGTGTTTTTAAAAGGAAGGGTAAAAGGGCAGGAAGTGAACATAGTACCTTTGTGTAAATATTCACACTCTCAATTACTTAAGTTAAAATCCAGAACTACTTCACTTTTATGTTTTGAAACGTTACAAATTTACAATGGCCACCTTTATTGTATAAATATTAAATTAATAGATCTTGCATACGCACTTATGATTACCCGAACCAATTTTTTCGACCTAGCTAGCTACCTACAATTAGGTAAAAAAAAATCACTAATAAAAGCGAGATCATGATTACTACAATTAAAATCAGAAGAAATTCTTAAAGTAAAAATACTAACGTCACAACAAGACTGATTTGGTTAAAGTAAACGGCAAATGTTTTTTTTTTGGACAACGGTAGATTGAATAATTATATTTTAAAACCAATATAACATTTTAATTAACACAAGCCAAACTACAATAAAATGACACTTCTCTAAGAAAAATTATAGCCGGATATATATACATATTTGACATAAGAGACCGACAATATATCTAATACGGCTACCATATATATCTGTTAAAATATAGGGTTTACATATATTAAAGTTTGGAGTATCTAAACTAATATCAATGGGTTGTAGGTGGAATAATCCCTTCATCTTATATATTGCTGTGGGCGAATCTATTTTTAGAGAGAGAGAGATTTATAGTCCCAATAATATCAAATTTATTTTTATTAAAATTTATTATTTTTCAACTAATAATGAGTGCTCAATAAATTGAGATGTCAATTTTTTACGTATGATAAATATATCAAAAAAAAAAGAAGAAGAAAAAAACTACATATTTAAAATCAAAGACTATGAGTGCAATAAACTAAGAAATGAGGAAGAGATGCTGTCATTATCCCTTTATTGATCTATTTAGAGAATTGAAAGGAGCCACGTCATCAAGTAGCAATAGCAACACTCTTGTACATTAAGGAAAAACTTTCTAATTGTGGGGTGGGCGGCCGGGGTGGGGTGAGGAGAGTGTATTATTTTACGTGGAAAATAAAAGGGAAAAAGAATGTGGGAAGAAAGAGAAAAAGTGTGGAAATCAAACTAAGACAAGAGAGAAAATATTCCAACAATATGGGTGGGAAAGAAGAGGGGGAGGGGGGTTGCTTTAGCCTTTAAGAAGCTTTTTTATTTTTATTTATTTTCCTTTGAGGAGGCCTTTATTATTCTCCTCTCACAATCTTTCCATTATTACACTGATTGGGATGATGGCGCAAAAAAGATGGAAAGTGATATAGAGAAAGTGAGAGAAAATTGTTAGAATATGTGAGGAAGAATTCCTTTTCCTCTCCGTTTTCTTTTAACACTAGAAAAAATTATATATATATATATATATATTTATATTTGTGAAAGCTATGTAGTCGCGAATTGAATGAGGTTCAACCATGTGGCGAAATCATTAAGAGGACACGTTACACATACGGTGTGGAATGTGGATATATATTCGGAAAAGAAAAGAAAGGAAGAAGAAAATAGATATTATATTTTTGTTTTTATGAAAAATGCTCAAAATTATCTTTTCCACTTTTAGTGGTGCTAGTTAGATTGACTAGTTTTCGTGAAATCAATTTTTATGGTATTACATGGGTCATTATTATTTTTTTTCTCAACTAACTCCAAATTACCTCGGCATTAATTTCTTTTTTTCTTTCAGTTTATTTAAAAAAAAAATAAAATTCTGTTTTCAGTTAATATACCTTGAGAAAATAAATATTAATTTATTTTTTACTAAACCAATCAAAATGCACTTTTTGTAGCTTTTAATTTCTTGAGTCTTTTAAGACCCAAAAATATGCCCAATAATAAAGAGTGTTCTTAAGTGCACTCTTAATGATCGATACAATTAAATAAACATTCTTATGGGACAAGTCGAATAAATTTGATTCTTCCTTTTTACATACCCCTTTCTGTCCTCTTATTCATTGTCCGTATAGAAAAATCAAAACCACCCAAATTTTCAAGTAGTTCAATATTCCATATATATTATCGAATGGTGCAAAAAATTGTTTCACAACTCCATATATTTTCAACTTTAATGATAAAGATAGCATATAATTTAGTAATAAAACACTAAATACAAAAAATATATTATCATTATATATATATGAAAAATAAAAATTGATACCTTCACCAACAATTCTAGTATATAAAATTCATTTACGGAAATAAATTATAAAGGATAAATTTATTTTTCTCTTTAATTTTATGCTTCCAATAAAAAATGCTAATTAAAGAATGAAAAATGCAATCCATGCTGCCGATGAGGTTGGAGCCACGTGTCCAACAATTAAGGTGGCCACGTTACATATTTATGGTGTGGACATATCTTGGGTTGAGCTAGGAGCCACTTTTGTTTGAATTGGAATTAGAATTGGAATTTGGGGGGGTGGGGTGGGGTGGTCCTAGCCATTACCCCACGATGGTGAGACCAGCGGTGGCTGTGGGTTCGCCTTTTCAATCATGCATGGTGTTGAATTTACTTTATTTTCATACAATCTTCTAATAGTGTGATTACAGTAAGGATATTTTTTTTGTCCATTTAAAGAAAAGTTATTCTGATAAAAATATTTTTCTTTGATAATAATATTACTATTTTTTAATAGAAATTATTGTGATAATAATTAAAAGAACAAAAAAAATATTAAATAATACACTAAATGGAGGATTCCGCCAATTAATTTAAATAGAGTCACAATAATTATTTAAAAAAAGTATTAAAAAAAAAATGATTTTCGTTCTTTCAATATTGGCGACCAGCTAGCCAACCAGAGGATCTTGGTATATTCCTAGCTAGATAGCTAGGGCTTTGTGTACGTGCCATTCTTGTGAATTTGTACCGATCTTTAATATTTCACTTTTTTTCTTCACTTTTGCATGGACCATTTATTCTTTGGAAGGATTTAAGACTCGGTGAAATAATTGACTCGGATAATACGATAGTAGTATAATATGTTGTACCCATCGATACATGGAACCAAATACATTGAGCCAACTATTTTCAAAATATTAATTGTTAATCATTAGTGTAAAACAAGACATAAGTATGAATAAAGTACGTAGATCAAGCTCATTTTTTTTAATTATACAATTTCATTTTTATATATGCAAGGTTTTTGTTTGATAAATTTTAAAAAACAACTTTTCAACAACAATATTAGATTAAAAAAAAATAGAATGAATGTTATATATTTGGATGTTTAACAAAGATGGAGGAATGAAGAATCCGAGGTGGTAGTTTAATTAGCATGAGTTTATAATTTAATCATGTACCTATTTAGGGGTGTTGTGACAATTATTTCACTAACTGAAATTTTATATTTTTAAAATCTAGAAATTAGGTAGAAGGGCTTATTATACATTGATTTTTACCAAAAATCCAATGAATAATATTTTTTTGAATGAAGGGCCTATTTTTAATTGGTAATTTGAATGAAGGGCCTATTTTTAATTGGCAATTAGTGTAAGAGGCCTATTTTGTTTTATATTTTAAATGAATGTATTTGAATAAATTTAAATATCATTTAATTAATAAAAACATATTATGTATTACCTAAATTACCCCTTTTTATGAAATTTTCACAAAAAATATGGACTGCAAAGTTCATATTGTAATAAAATATGAACTGCAAAGTTCATATTGCAGTGAAATATGTACTGCAATATGAACTTTGCACTAAAAATATGGACTGCAAAGTTCACATTGCAGTAAAATATGGACTGCAATATGAACTTTGCACTAAAAATATCGACTGCAAAGTTCACATTGCAGTGAAATATGGACTGCAAAGTTTATATTGCAGTGAAATATAGACTGCAAAGTTAATATTGCAGTCCATATTTTAATGCATATTGATATTTTTTTAGTTTATTTTAAGGGTTGGGATGTCATTTTATAATGAAAAAAAAAAGACACATGTCATATTATCAATAAAATAAAAAATAGGCCCTTTATTTAAAAAAAAATTATTCCTTGGCCTTAGTGTGAAAATCTTTCTCTAATAAGCCCTTTTTTTAATTGCCCCTTTTAAAATTTACTAGGTTTAGTGAGAAATCAATTACTTGAGCAATTATGAATATTGGAGTTATATTATAAATGTTATATATCTAGTTCTCACTAGTCTCACTGAGAGTATCTCTAATAGAGCTTTGTAAAAATAGCCAACTTAGCATTATGTAAAATTTACACATTGTGTAAATTTTTTGTTGCTCCAATAATTGTGTAAAATCAATGCCAACTAAGCTGTTGTGTATAATAGCTATGTAGTTTGCACATTCAATTTACGCAGCCAAGTAGGATTCTCTCTGCTCATTAACTCAATCACACCACTCACATTTTCTTTCCATCCACTCATTCTCTCTCCAACTACTCATTATCTCTCATCATTTGTGTAGTTTCTTATTCTTTAGGTGACTATTTTTTATTAAACAACTTATTTTTACACATGAGTATTAATATTGACTATTGGAGAATAATTATGTCTGTGTAAATTTTTTGTGTAAAACTCACTTGCCATGTAAAATTTACACAATAATTTTACACAGTTCTACTAGAGATGCTCTAATTATATTATGAATAGAAATTTCTAATTTTTATGTATTTAATTACAGAGGCGTCTGAATAAACTAGAATCGTCGCAATTTAAAACAATGAAATAGGATATTTAATAATAAATTTAAACAAAAACAACTATCATAAAAAAGGATGAACTAGATACATTTCAATTAGTATCGATCACAAGTTTTTGATCATGCCTATTGATGTATGGTATATATAGAGGGGCCATGAAATCGGTCCACATAACAACTTACATTTAGCGACGAAATTTCAATCATCACCAACGTATTAGGAGACATTTATGTTAGCGTACAAAGCATGCACAACAGATTGATCGTGTATATATGTTGCACGTACGTAAGAGACATGTCATATATATCTATATATGTATATATGGGTGGCTGGGGGCAGGTTTGGTGGTTTTGTGGGTGGGTGGGTGGGTGGGGGGGGGGGGGGTGAGAAAAATTCGCTAGGAGTTTTTAGGTTGGCGCGAGAGGAACTAATACTTAGTGGATTAACTAGAGATTAGTCTGAACTTAATCAGACAAACGATTTTAATTTATAATTATTAATTATTTCGATTAACATAATATCAGTAAAATATTTCTTTAGTGTATGTTTGTTAAACAGATATTTTTGTAATTCAATCATTAAATAAACAATAAAATTTAAAAGATGGAGTGAAAGGTTATTATTTTTGCAATAATATTTCTGTCAAATCGCCATCCCACAAAACAAGGTAACCGCTCAACAAATTAAGCCGCAGACCACTACCTAGTGCGTAGGCCAAAAATGATGTTCATTCGGCCTTAGGCGGAAATTTCTAGAACACTAATATATATATACAGAGTTAAGGTCCTTACTTGAAATTTTTTCAATATCAGAGCATTTTTCATAAGAACCTTAACTTAAGGTCCTTATTTATGGACTTCCCCTTTTGGCATGCTTCCTGATGGATTTTTTTGATGAAATTTGGTGGGGATGTTATTTCATCGTGTGTAGAACATCTCCACCAAATTTCATCAAAAAATTAAACCAAGAAGTGAGTTAACTACATGATTAAAAAATATTGGACATATATATATATATATATCTATTTCTGGACCAGAATTTTTCAATCCTATAGTTAACCCACTTTCCGGTTGAATTTTTTGATGAAATTTGGTGGAGATGTTCTACACATGATGAAGAACATCCCCACCAAATTTCATCAAAAAATTCCATCAAGAAGCGTGCCAAAAGGGCAAATCCGTAAATAAGGACATTAAGTTAAGGTCCTTACTTAAAATTTTCCCAATATATATATATAACCTTTTGTATGAATATTAATATATGATATATGTCCATTGTTTATTAGTTATAATAAACTGTCGTAAAGATTTTTTAATATAAAATATTTATATTTTCCCACGATTATTACCATATACACGTGTACGACTATAAATATCAACGTCAATTTTAATCTCCATCGTCCTTTGTGGTCTTGCTATCCAGTAAATCAGATACCTTATTGTCTTTATCCTGAATGGATTCCAGAATAGACTATTTAATATAGTTTATTTCCAAATTTAGTTTGTTTACCTTTTTGTTTAAAAAGTGAAAGCTACCAGCGTGAATGCTGTTTTTTGGAATATCATTTGTGAACCAAGGTTAAAGCATATATGTAAAAGCATGCATGCACTGTGCCATATATTTATATATGCAACCTGATAAGACAAATCAACTAAATAAAAAATTAAAATAAAGAGAGGAAATAACTTGAAATGATTAATTTTTTCGACTAAAGCTATTAATATTATATTATAATTTTTTTAAACCTTTTTTTATTTAGTTTCACATGTGTGCGCACGCTACATATATATATATATATATTTTTTTTTCAAAATTCATCGAGTGAGTGTTGGTGCAATTGTAATTGAATCAGAGCTTGAACACTAACATTGATAAATTATATATGTATGTACATGAAAGTATTTTTTATTTTATTTTTACTTTCTAGTACCACAAGGTGTTCAATCCAACTTTTGTGCATTTCGACTAATTCTTGTTTACAGAGCAGTGGTCAACTGCTGGCCACCAGATGTTTTTACAATTGTCGAAATTTAACTTGAGAAGCTCTCAGTCAAACCCAATATTATACCTAGTGTATTATCACTAAGCCACTTGCTAATTATTATATGTAAAAGCATTTATGCTTGTAGAACAGTGGCTAGTCGCTGGCCTGCTGAAATTCAATTTTAAAATTTTTCGGTTGAACCCAGTGTTAATTCCAGTACGTTATTATTAAGCTATTTGCTAGTGATTGTACACAAAAATATTTATGATTTGTTAATTAATACATTGTTACATATACAGATTACGTTATAAATGTACTAATGAGTATTCATCGGACATTTTCCACGTTGGGTACTGTGGTTGATGGTTGGTTTTCCACCTTTAGCACATGTTCTGTCTATGTTTTTTCACTGCCGCATTGGTGGGATATGATGGTGGTGTTCACTATTTTGCAATATTCCTTTATGAAATTGGCACATTCCTCCAAAGTGCCGCAGAATATACGGGTAATGTCTCATATTATCAGAATTACTTCTGAAACTCCGTACATAAATTAAGTCAGGAAAAAGAAAAAAAAAATTCAAGCTAAGATTCTTTTAGCGTCAGCAAAGAAAAAGTGTTTGTTCAAAAAAAAAAGCAAAGCAAAGAAAAGGTTGAACAAATTGAAAAAATAAAATAAAATAAAAATAATCTTGGGTCAGAATTGTACCATTTGGTACCAATTCAAATTTAAAAAATATAAAACCATATAGATAGTTGTGTATTTACAAAGACTCAAAATATATTAGCTAAAACAGAGAATAACATGAACCATTACTAAATATACTTATATAGATACAAAAGGTAAAATAAGAAGGCAGGGGTCGAGGGAATGTAAGCCAGATGAGCCCCCACTTGGATTTGATTTTGATTTTTTATAGGTATGATAAGACGTGGATTTTTCTTTGAAATTTTTAATTTGAGATTGGGTTTGTAAGGTCTCAATAACATGGTGATTATTTTTAATAAAAACACTCGAGAAAAATAAAAAGCATTCTTATATCAACATTAGTATTCTAACAAGTACATACCGAGCATTCAACGATTTTAGAATATGAAGGCCCAAGAAAGAATTTTGTAACTCATATTTTTTTGGAGATCTCTTTTTATAATATTTATTTTTGTTACACATCTCTTTGTGTAATAGATATTTAATATTTTAATATATAGATATATATTTTGTAGTGTTATTATTTTTTAGAATTATATTTTAGATTTAATCAAACTCCTATTAAATTAAAATTTACGAATTTGTTTTTGGTAAACAGTAACCCGGGTCTGGTCAGTGCAACTTTCTTTGTTTGTGAGGAGGCACTTTTTTTCCCAAATTTACATGACCACTTTATCAAAATTTTTAAAGAGAGTTATTTCACGCTTTTAGGTGCGGTAAAAAGGCGCGCAATAAAAAAAGTATAAATAATAATGATATAATTCGTCATTTATAGTACGTTTAAAATAAATAGAGACCATAATTAAATCAACTATATAATTAAAATAAATTCCATAAAAAATATATCTAATCACATAAATAATGGAATCTTGATGTCGTTTTACAAAAATTAGGTCTACATTGTCAAATCACATAAATATTTGCAATCTTTATGTTATATCACGTCATAATATTCATTAAATTTAGCGCAACTTTTCGCGTACGGCATACATGTCGCGTATGGCCTGCATCATCCCCACATTAATTTGCAAATTAATTATTTTTTTCAACTCTAACCACTCTTTTCATATTAAAGGAAAAAAATTTAGGGTGTTAGTAAAGACAACATTAATTTATAATTTATAAACTTATTATTTAAAAATAGTTAGGATATTTTAACTAACCACTTTATTTTTAATTAAATATATGTATATATATATATAAATATTTGAATTTTGAAAACAACGATTGTTCGGTCTAATATTTACATTCAATAAACACAATCTGATTAATATAAAACTCCATTGGAAAATATTTTCTTTGAGTTGTAGATGGATTTTTATTCATACTTGGATATTCTTTTGATGACATTTATTTTAGTGTTGTTGTGGTAACAATGTAAGATTCAATTTTCTCTAGTAGAAGAAAATAAAAGCAGCCATAAAGAAATAAATAAGGAATTGATTTTTGTGTTTAGAATTTGATTGAAAAAAAGAGGATGAAAGGAAGAGAGATTTCTAATTAAGGCACCCTTGTTTTTCTTTTTGGTATGTAAGAGAGTCTTCCCTCCCAACTCGAATTAAAGAATGTCTTACATCTCACCTAAATTTTACTCTTTTCACGATGTACAAATAACGCAATGTTTCTGATAAATATAGTAATTTGCACCACACTTTCACCTCATCTAGGGAAAATGCCTTAGCTAGCAAATAGTATATACATTGCCATTAACCTTTTTTTTAAATATTTTATAAAAATTAATTTAATTTTGCAAATTATATATTGCACCAATATATTTCGAAAATATTTGATAAAGATAACGTGGAAGGTAAAAATTATTAGTGAGCTTTTGGCCAGGCCAGTTCAAATGGCTCATTTATTGGTCGGTCCATAACCCACAACATGCAAGCCCACCACTTGGATTAACCTAAGAAGTTTCAACTCCCTCAATGAGTATATTAGCTTACTATTCAAGTTATTCTAAAGATGGCTCATCGTTGGTCATACTAAGAAGATTATCCAACCATTAATTTTTTGCCAATCATAGCAGTTGGTCATATGAATAAGAAGAACACTAATCGACTAGGGGTGGTTAAAAAAACAGAGGAAAATTGAGCTAAAAGATAAGTGATGAGAAATAATCACTTTTGCTTGTGTGAACATGGACCTTTTCTTCATCAGCAATGTGGATAAGGACTGGGACATATGTGATTTTGGAGTAGTGCCCAAGTTTACCTTTTATAAAAAAATTCTTTGTGTAAAAAACCTAATATAAACCCTATCCAATACTTAAAAATATGAAGGGATTATCCCCAAAGAAGAGGGTTGATTTTCTTTTTCCTCCTAAGCCAAAACACTGTCAAAACCTCTTTACAAAACTTATTTAAGCTATCTTGTGACTGTTTTATATCATCTGCTTTGAAAAAATACTAGTCACACACACACACACACGTGGAGGACGTACCGTCGATTGGTAGCCAAATTAACCGGAGGAACCTACCTTTCTAATAACTTTTGGTCTTGAGGTGGTTTAACTATGTACATTATCTATTTTGCTCACTCACATGGTGGTGGAGCTTCCATTTTAGGCTGAGCGAACCTTATATATTAGGTCTATCAGTTTTTTAACACCTATAATTGGCATAGTCTGTGGAAAATCAATAGAAAACATCCAATGTTGCTCTATTTCTTGGTAACCATGTTTACTTTTTCATTAAAAATTTATTTTCTTGCAATTATCCATTTCATTTGCCTTAAACTAGACCAATGGTTATAACTAGAAGCCATCAAATTGGTGAATTGAACAAAAGAGGCTCTGGGATTGACATGCCTTATCACTAAGGTGCGACCCCCATAGTCCTTCAAACTTCAACCCCTAGGAAAACTGCTACAACCGTTGATGATGGTCTGTATGATGTTAACTACCTTACTCACAGCCCCCACAAGGCAGATTTATGAAGTGAATTGGCTAAGGTCAAAATGGAGATAAATACACTCCTCCAATTACTCGAGGAACAATATAGACTAAATCTGCCGAAGAACAATGGTCCAATTGGCTTTTATGTTTCCTCTACCAGATAGGAAGACCATACAACCACCAATAAACAAACTGGCCTGAATAAGGGTAAATCCACTGTTAAGCCAATAGCCCAAGAAACCCCCTAGTTATGTTTATTTCATCTTGGCCAAGTATTTTTGGTCGACTTGGGGTGCATGGTACTACCAATCCAGCTGAAAGCTGATCAAAAAATTGGGCAAAAAAGATTTGAGGAAGCTTATATACTCGAGAATGGCCGACAAGAAAAATCCAGAAACTAAGGGAGGAGCAGGGCTTTTTCTTTTTACCCAGAGAATTGCAGATACACCTCCACCAAAAAATTCAGACCCCCACCCATAAAAAAAATTGGACTTATGCAATGGGTTGACTGATTCAACCAATCACGTCTATTATTATAAGCAGGTCATGACGTATTAGATCTCAAATGATGTAGTGATTTGCCAAATGTTCCCAGCCAGTTTAAGGGACTCAACTTTAAGATGGTTTAATAAGTTACTTGGGGGGAAAATTGACAACTTTAAAGAATTGGTAGAGCAGTTCACAGCTTGTCCATCACAAATAGTCGGGTAATTAAATGGCTAGATTCCCTTACTTATTTGAGGGAACAAAAGAATGAGATGCTGAAGGAGTACTCCTTTAGATACTGGAAGGTATATTCAGGAAACAGAAGATTGTAATATAAAGTTTGCTATCAGTACATTTAAGGGTGCTTTTCTTTGGGATATAGATGAAATTTATCCATGAAGCTCTCGAGGAGTTTTGATGACTTGTTGCTAAGGGTAGATTAGTATACTAGGGTTGAAGATGATGATGTTGCGGCCAACATAGCTGACTATAAAAAGGACATAGGACAAGATCGAAAATATGAAGGGTTTTCGAAGAAGAACAAGAATAATGGCAGATCGGGTAATGGTAATGGTAACAATAAGGCTAGATTTAAAGCTTTCAAGGGTGTGAATACAATATTTAATTATTTGATCCATAAAATTATGTCTGACATGTAAAATCAACCCTATTTCAAGTAGCCAAAGCAAATGAGAGGCAAACCTAACAGCAGAGATCCAAATTTTAAGTGTTTTTACCTTAAAGACATTGGTCATAGGACAGAAAACTATAAGACTTTGAAGCAATTTATGAAAAGGTTAGTGGAGCATGGCCATCTAGTTGAATACATAAAGTCTACCAAGACTATAATGGTCTGAGATAATGATGATGAGCTAGATGTGGTGCCAGCCAAGGGAGGTTTTCCTTAAGTAATAGATGCCATCAGTGGAAAAATTAATAGATCGACTGTAACCAAAAATGCTCTTACAATCAGGTATCGTAAAGCTTAATTCCTGTAAAAATCTTTTACTTTTGAGGTAATGTTTATCTCATCTCTTAAAAGAAACGGTGAAAATGAACTTGTGTATGAACTCAGTTTCAATGAGCAAGATTTGATTGGGATTAATATCCCCCATAACGATGCATTTGTGTTAATGGTTAACATTAATAGTTTTGATATTAAAAGGCTTTGAATTGATCTGGAAGTTCTTCGAAGATAATGTATGTGGGAATCCGCAAATGGCGACCCCCGAGTCTCATTCCCGCGTTTTGGTGTCTAAGACGTCGGCATGGATTTCGTTGTTTTATTTGCTTCAATATAGGGATAAGTTTTATTTTATATTTTTAAATGTAAGTGGGTTCGTTCAGAGTCGCCAACACGTTTTACTAGAAAACATACAAAAAGTCCGCGTAGGGGTAAAGGCCAAAGCAAGCCTTGTCCCCACACATTTTAGTCTACGAAACTGGGATTCTTATAGGGTTCGAAAACTATGTTACGGTATGAAAAGGTGTTAGGCACCCATTCCGCCTTTTTAGTCTCTAGTGGCTTTATATGCTTATTCTATGTTAAAAAACTTGGATGCCTTTACTAAGAAGTCTACTACTATCTAAGATATGTTTTGCAAAGAAACCTGATTTTTTTTGGAAGAACGGGGAAAGGGACAAAAATCTTGTATTCTATAATCCGATATTTTGGTCTGTCGACATCTGATTATTAATAACAAAAGTTTATCTTAACCGTTTAAAAATGAGAGAGATTCGGTATTGTTTCCTCAAATAACAATATCAATTATATTGTTTGGTTAATTTTAAAAGAAAAAGGTCGGATCTTTATCGGAATTAATTTAATATGGAATTGAACTCTTTGAGGATAGTGTATCAGATATATTGCAGTCTATGTGAAAGACAAAATATATCCGAGTCTGATTCCTAAGTAAACTTTATCAGTCCGGGTTTTGAAAACTTGGTTTTAATTGGACGATAAATAGCTTAACTTCTTTTGATTTTGAAAATAATTTTTATCAGGGTTTTGAAAAGAAGTTTCGTTTGAAAACAATAAACTATCAGTAACCTGACAATAAGTTTATCTAGTTAGAAAGTGGACAAAACAACGGATATAACAAGTCTATATATAAACAACTTAAGTCGAGGATAGTCGAAGTAAATGCTTTTGGTTTATGTTGGCCCAAGCAAGCCAACTCCTTACTCACTTATAATACTTCTAAGAATATAAACAATTATTTACATAAGATTTAAACAAAAATACCACTAGTAAATAAAGTATAATAAAAGCAGTATGTAGATATCTTATTTGATTACTAGAAGAGATTTTTGTTACCTTCCTGATGATATAAATAAGATAATCGAAAGAAAATATAATATGATGAAAGATGATCCAGTGAATATAGACTTTTTTCATCCAGATACAGTCGAAAATTCGACTTTGAGATCCAAGACGTTGAATATTGAAAACTCGGAGGTTCCTTGAAAACTTGATAAGTTGAACTTTAGAAAATCAGATGTTTTAGAGATAATAGCCCTCTTCCTTGGGGTTCAAGTTCCTCCCCTAAAATCCCTGGGTGTTGGTCTATTTATACTGCTTGGGGGAGTTTGTTGCGCAACATTCCTTCAAAAAAGTGAAAATGTCGCTCGACATTTGGACCAATATCGCTCAACAAACGGCTGAAGTGATGCTCCTGACATATTGATGTGTCAAGGAGTGGATGGTCTGGGTCAGAGGGGTTTGTCGTGTGACAATCTGGTTTGTCGCACAACAAAAGACCTTAAAAATGGATTTGTCGCATGACAAATCCTTCCGAGAATAGGTTTGTTTAGCTACAAATTTTCCAGAGCAGTTTCTAGTATGTTCTAGACTCAAAAGGGTGCTCTCTAAGGGTTTTTAGGGTTCTTGCGGGAGTCACAGATTAGGGTGTCTACAATGTACCATAACCTCTATAACAAGCTTGAGAAATACCAACCTAAGAAGGCTGTCCAAGAAGTGGACTGTGGACATGCCAGTTTACAACTTTAATGGGGAAACAGTTTGGCCCATAACCATTGTTGAGGTGCCTTTCAAAATGGGGCCTGTAACTAAAAGCATTGAATTCTTTGTCAAAATTACAGATCCTCCATATAACGCGGTATTGGATAGAAACTAATTGAGAGAGATGAAGGTAGTTACATCTCATTTCCATTAAAAGCTTAAATTTCCTTTCATAAAAGGTGAAATCATTATCAGAGGTAAATAAGAAGATATTAGAGATTAGTTCAATCTAACCGTCAGAAGTGCTTTGACAGAGCAACCAGCCTGTCAATAGCTTGAGCTAGATTTGGCAATTGGGGAACAGCCCCAAATCGATTAAGAATGATAAGAAATAGATTGGTCGACCTGAAGCCTTTTCAGTGAAGGGCAAATTTGATGCCCTGAATCCCATTACGAGAGTTTCCCCTCCAACACCCAGTTAATCACAGTGTCGTAAGCGACAGCGGGATTAAATTAAAACAATTTAAACAATATCCAAAACATTTTTTGTGTAAAATTCCAGTTCAGAATTTTTTTGGCATGTGAAGTCTATAAATTTAATAATTCCAAAACCTGTATATAACAATGTAAGTCTCAAAAGCCTTTGAAACAAACTCCACATTCACATAGATTTATATCCAACCACTTAATTACGAATGTTGTACGATCCAATTTCCTTCAACGAGGTCCCAAGCAATACTAGTAAGTTTTACAACATTTTCACAATACATGATATCTTAATTAAGTTATACAAAGTATTAAAAAGATCTAGGTTTCATAATCATTAAATCGTCCTGAGACAACTACATAGTTCTAAGTTATCAGATGTTCCCTAGACTTGTATGCGTGCCACCCCTCAAAGAGTACCTACAAAACTATTTTGAAAAAATAGGAATGAGCCAAACGGGCTCAGTGGGAACTATAAGGTTTTATATATAAAAATACATTTTCAAAACAATGCATGCAATGTGCAATAATGAAAGTAATTCCTTACATATATGTTGTGTGAATACGCCATCTCTATAAATTGTAAACACTTATAGATTTATAGTATCAATACTATGAAGATCATTTTATAATATGCATGGTAATGCTTTCCCATCCCCAAAATATAATAAGATAGAGATCACGTAAAAATACAACTGAAATTGCACTGATAACATAATATATTTGCAAAACTCATACGTACGGTAAAATAAATGTCACTGAGATACAAGTAATCCATAGCAAGAAAGTATGTACTTCCAACTCATATATGTATATATAAAATCGTTGGCCAGTTTGTAAAACCTGGCATTACAATTGTATCATCTAAACGTATTCATTCGAGATAATCGTCTCGATAATCCGCGACTATCCAAGTGTACATCCAGGTCTGCATTTCATGGCCTTTCAACCACACGACAACATGGCCTCCCGTTATTTTTCATGCACGGTTTTGATTATCTCACCCAGGGGCGCTCTATCCCAACTTAAGGTCTCAATCTTTAGAGACAAAACCTGGGACCGATCATGGACTAGCACACTCATGTGTGTGTACATATAGAATCACTTAAGTATCGAATTCACAGATGAACAATTGCGCCAATTAACTAATACAATAGTTCACACCGAACTCATATACTAGCCAACTAAAATATAAGTAATTAAAAACCATCATTATCTCAAAAGTAAACTTAATACATCCATATTTGTATAAGTATCACAATTATAGCTTACGAAAGTATGAAAACTAGAAATCCATACGCTTAGCTCAAAGGTACGTTTAGTATATATGTATGCATACATAATATATATATATATATATATATATATCAAACTTACTTTTCCAAATATCATATAATGATATATATGTTGTACATCAAACTGGATTCGTCCAGTCCGCCAACTAGTAACTTGATTAAAATTTAGTTTCCAAATTCATCCATATGGGGAATTCCTTGGTATAATATCACATCGGCCCCAAGCTGAACATTAGCCATAATTTATAATACTTTAACTTGATATTAACTTCCCCATATGGTTTTAAATTATTTTCAAACCAAAAATGTCTCAAAGATTTGTATGACTTAGTTACGAACTGGCTAGTTTCAACCATTTTTTCAAGACTAGTTCTTAACATATATATATATATATATATAATAACAATACCATAACAACAATACTTATAATCAAACCATACTTTTAATTCCATGTAAAACTTAGTATATATATGCGTATCATAGTTTTATGTTCGTTATCGTATTCGTACATAAGGGTCATATACGAATCTTTCTCATAATCCATTTGTAATTAGGGCTTTTTGTATAAAAATAATATTGAAGTCATATGCAATACAAATCAACTAAAGAATTCCAAGAAAATACCTCCAAGCCCCCATGAACATGCAATTTGATTAAAAACCGTAAGCTTGGTTTGATTTGAAGCTTACAATACATAATACTTTGAAATAAAGCTTGGGTACTAGTGTTCCCACCTCTCAAGAGCTTAAATTCCAAAAATGAAGGTTTAATGATGCTTCCTCGTCAAGAACACGAAACCCTAGCTTCTCCGTTTGAGCTTTAATGGTGGGAGAGATGAAGAGGGATGAATAGTGCTGATTTGGCGCTAAATCTTGTATAGACAAGATGAACCCTCAATGATCCTTCAAAAATTCCTCACTCTCTCTTTAAAATCCCCAAATGTGTTGTGTATGTGTGTTGATTGAAAATGGTGATGTATGGGGTTTAAAGAGATGAAAAATCATGTCAAACACAGTCAAAACCGAAATTTAGGGTACCATGATAGATCATGGAGTCCACTGCCAAAACTAGCCTTTTTGAATCCAGAGCACTATTTGTAATTCTGTCACAACTTTTCACTCGGGACTCCGATTTGGGTGATATTTATATCCACGAAAAGCTAACTCGAAGATCTATAACTTTGTAAGTGGAAGTTTTCCCAAATTGTAAATGTATAATTCTAAAAAATTCTCCAAAGACAGTGTTCTTCTGAAGTACTACCGAACAATCATAATTTATTAACCGGTTCACTTCGTACAATGTTTTGACCAACGAGGAGAACGAATTGGACTTCGGTCAAGAGACATAAGTTATAGAATGCTATGAAACCTAAACATAAGCGCAAGCAGTAACCAATTCGGACACGAAACGAAGAAGTTACGGTAGACCAAAGTTGGCAAGAAACAAAGAAATTACGTAAGACCGAAACTTACGATTTACAAGCCAGAATCGATTCGGATCACCCAAATCACTAAACGATGTCTTATATAAGTATAAAGAGGTTACTATGACTAATGAAAGACAACAGTACGCTATGAGGCTCCACAATACACGATTTCACCCCTCACCGTGAAATGGACGAACAAGTGAAGACGATTATAGTGAATTGAAATGACAGGGTATTACAGCAAAGGAAAACTATAGCAGCCACACAATGGTCGTCCTATAGATGGTGGGGTCAAATGACAACAAAAAGAAAAGGCTTCTAAAGACATGATTTAATTCCTTGCGGTTCAAAGTTCCGAAGAAAAATATAAGTTTTTCTTAATCAGCAGCTTGTTGGAGGCTAAGGAAAAAGAAAAAAATGGTTGAGTTTTTAAAGGTGAATAGCAATGTTTTTGCCTGGAAACCTTATAATATGCTCGTCATCCTAGTTGACGTAATATGCTATAAGATTCACATAAACAAGAACTATTGCCCGGTTAAATAATGGACAAATACAGCTTTCCTTTAAGGCATACCCGAAAGACAGTTTTCCTGAGTAGGTATCCAATCTTGTAGTGGTTAGGAAATCATGGAGACTGAATTCCCTTAGTGGGTATCCAATCTTGCAGTGGTTAGGAAAAAGAATAGAAAATGAAGGGTTTGCGTTGATGTCTTTACTAACCTAAATAAGGCATACCTGAAAGACAACTTTCCTTTACTGAAGATTGATCAATTATAAGATTCGACTACTAGCCATAAAATGATGAGTTTTCTCAATGCTTCATCTGGCTACCATTAAATCCCACTCTTTGGTCTCGACCAAGAATGTTTAACCTTTATTACCACTATGAGTCTATATTGCTACAAGGTTATGCCGTTTGGGTTGAAAAATGTAGGGCCAACCTTGCAAAGACTTGTAATAAAGATATTTACGGAAGAAAGTGGGAATTCCTTAGAGGTATATGTTGATGATATGTTAGTGAAGAGTAAACAGGCTGCCGACCACATTTCTAATTTTAGGAAAATATTCTAGATCTTAAGGAAGTGTTGTCTACTTTTATAATAGAACACAACATTACCCAAAAGCCTGTTTACTATGTAAGTAAATGTTTAGTTAGTTCAGAATTCAATTATTTGTCATTAGAAAAACTTGTTTTTGCTCTGATCACGGCAGCCATAAAGTCTAGGCATTACTTTGATGCTCACGCAATTGAAGTACTGACCTTAAGCCTGATCAAAGCCACACTTAGAAAAGCAGATATTTTAGGCTGAATGGAGAAATAGTCAGTTGAACTTAATATGTTTCACATACAAACCGCTAACAACCATTAAAGGGAATTTTTTTTCTAATTTCATCGCTGAGTTTATAGGTTCCGCTACATTGAACCAACCAATTCCATACTTGCTTAAACTGGGGAGAAAGATGAGTATATCCAAGAGGCTAATCAATAGCTAAGCTTCAGCAAAATTAGCCGATCATAAGTAACATAATGCATTGTTCTTATATAATGATGGGTCATCAGCTGGCAACAGATCAGGTGTAGGGATTGTGTTCAAATCTCAAGTAGGTAGTATAATTAACCAGGCAGTTCGGCTAGGATTCAAAGCCTTTAACAATGAAGCCAATATGAGGCACTGATGGTGGGTCTGAAAAAAGTCGAGCCGACGGGAGTGCAAGATCTGTTAATTCGTTGTGATTCACAACTAATAGCTCATCAGCTTATTGGAGAGTATGTAAGTCAAAATAAAAGGTTGGAAGTATACAATAGAGTGGCACGTAGATTATTCAAATAGTTCAACTCAGCATATATTAAACCCTTTTATAAGACAAACAATTCACATACCGACACTCTGGTTACTTTGGCATTAACTGTGGATTATAATTAAAAAATAACCATAGAAGTGGAATATCTGCCAAGACCGAGCATCGAAACAAGGGGCAACAGGCCGTCTTTGACATGGAGACTGGCCTAGTTGTTTACTAAATGAACCATGTAATAAAGTATTTGAAAGATGGAATTTTGCCAGATAGCGGCAGATCCTATAGAGTCCGAGCACAATCTAACCAATATTGGTTATTTCCAGATCAGATACTTTACAAGATGTCCTTCTATGTGCCTTACTTAATATGTGTGCACCCACCCTAAAAAGGTTCAAGAAGTTCTTTTTCAACTCCAAAGGTAAAAATTATTAGTGGGCTTTTAGTTGGGCCAATCTCGTTGGCCCATGTTGTGGTCAGCCTAAAACCCACATCATGCAAGCCAATCACTTGGATAAACCCAGGAAGTTTTAATTCCCTAAAAGAGAATATATTAGCTGACTATCTAGGTTATCCAAAGATGGCCAATTATTGGCCATCCTAAGAACATTATCCAAACATTACCCTTTTGTCGATCATAACACTTGGTCATATGAATAAAAAGAACACTAACTGACTAGGGGTGATCAAATAATAGACAGTGGAAAGTTGAGCAGGAAGATAAATGATGGGGAATAACCACTTCTGCATGTGCGAACTGGTATATTTCTTCATCAGTAATGTGGATACGAATTGGGATAGTTTTGATCTTGGAATAGTGCCCAAGTTTACCCTTTATAATAATTTAATTTGTGTAAAAATCTTAATGTAAACCCTATCCTATACATATAAATAAGAAATGATTATCCCCAAAGAAGGGGGCTGGTCTTCTTCTTCCTCCTAGCCAAAACTTTGTTAAATCCTCTTTAGAAAGCTTATTCAAGCTATTTGTAACTGTTTTATCATCTTCTTTGAGCAAATACTAGTCACACACACAAAACACAAAAATAAGATTTACTACCAGATTGATAGCCGAACGAACTTACCTTTCCAATAATCTCTGGTCTTGAGGTACTTTTAGTGTGAACATTCTCTATTTTGGCCAATCACTCGATGGTAAAACACCCATTTTGGGTTGAACTAACCATCTATATTGGGTTTATCAACATTTTGACACCCAGAGATACATTATTTCATTATTATTCTTTTTTTTAATAATGCAATTTCATTGTTATTCTTGTACTCCTGTACCGCTCCTTGCAGTGATACCGATTCCCTAGGACCAATTTTTTGTCCATTTTCATATTGATGCTTGAACTTTATCTCTCTTATTGAAAATTTGATTCTCAACTGAATCTCATTAATTATAATCTAACAAGAGTGCAAATGTGAAATCTTTAATCTAGAAAGTTTTTATTTGTTATATTATTCAGTTCAATAGTTATATATATTGATGAACCACTTATAAACAAGAACTAATTTGTCACGAAATACTCTACACAAAAATTACTGAATATAAGTGTTATATTTACAATAAGTTCACATATCTTCCTTCATGTGATAAGAAAATAGAGAGCTAATGTCATGTACAACAATTATTTTACATAATTAATTTTCTCGTAAGAATAGGAAGAAAAATGAAAAAGAAGTTGGCAATTTAGAAAATTAGTAAATCTTATGAGGGTGTATTCAATTTAGAATATGTAGGATTTTTTTGGATTTTTAAAGTTCATGAGTATTTAATTAGGATTTTAAAAAGTCTATTAAAAATCTTGATGTATTTAATTATGATTTTAAAATATCATTTTAAATCTTATGCTATTTAAAACTCTATTGACTTTGAATGATTTTATTTATTGATAGATTTTGGTAAATTTTAGGGCCTTGGAAAAAGTAACAAGTCCACCGAGAAATCTTCTTGATCTTATAGCGGAAGATTTTACTTCTGAGCTTTTTTTAACCATCTCTTCCCTCTTCCTCTCAAAACCTTAGGTACTCCGTCTTCCTCTCAAAATCCTAGGTACTCCACTCTACGATGAACACATATATTATCTTCTTCATTTATGTAAGTTTTTATTCTCCCTCCTGAATAATCTGATTACCATGTTAGAGTAAAGCCAGTTGTTGCTTCCCTCCATATATCCACCTCGTTTGCATCGATTGCAAGTCTTCAAGCAAACTTTATGATAAGAATGATTGTTATAAACTTTTACATTTCTCTGAAGTAGAATTAAAAAATAAATTTTATTTTTATAAATTTATTTATTTAAATCATGATTTATGAATGTAATATCTATTGCATATGATATACAATTATAATTATGTTTTTTGAGGTTTTAATTTGAATGAAAATATAACTGTGAAAGAATCCATATAATACAAACCATATATTAATAATAGCTAAGAAAAATGCATTGGTTTTTTGTATATGTTAATTTCAACGTATACTTTGTGTATGTTATGTTTTAATTTTTTATTTTAATCTGGAATATGTATTTTTAATTTGGGATAACCAACTAATTCCTATGCCATGTTTTAAATTTCTACGTTATTAGTTTATTTGAATTAATATTACTTTCCCTACTAATTACAAACGAATTATGTGATGTATTATATTTCTCCTAGTTTAATATATCTAAGTCTTCTAGTCGGTTTAATGGTAAGGATTGTCTATGCTAGTTCTACTTCAAGCGATTTTAAGGAAGAACTCCCCCATGTTCCTAAGCTCTCTTAAATAAGAATTAACATGAACCTCATACACAATTGAATGAAATAATAAAAACTAACATGGCCCTAAGCACATGATTGGTTGGAATAATAAAATTTCTCAAAAGTAAATGCAGCCCGTCTCATCTATTCTAATGTTTCAACCGTTACCTCCTATTCTTGACTTATTAATAACAGTACACATTTGAAGTTCAAGTAGTGGGTTCATTTAACAAATCACTATTTTTCTGTGCTTGCTAAGACACACTAGTTGTTATTCATTAACCTCATATGTATGCTTAAAATGATTGTATTTTAATTTTGCTTAAAATTGATCCCATTTTAATTTCTATTATTTGTCTTTTGGTTATTTTTTTTTATTAGTAGAATCCATGGACTTATTAAAATCCATAAATATACTAAATAATCAATGCATTAAAATTTGTCAAACTCTATATGAACTTAAAACAGTCTATAGATTTAGTTGAATCCACGGGTTATAAAAAATCAATCACAATCTTTTAAAATTTGAATCGAATACACCCCCCTTAATTCTAGAAGCCGGTCTAAAATTGAATTATTGGATATGGCTCTTCCGAAAGTAATGAAAATTCGATTCGACTCTTCAAGAGTGATGAAAATTACTTTAGATTAGAGTTTGAAAATTTTGAACGAATTGTTTGGTAGCATATGTTTTACGTTTTGAAATATTATTTTCTCTAGTACTAATGTAAAGGTAATAGTTGTCCTCTATTTAAGAGCATCTCTATGTAAAGGTTGGTTATTGTTGTTGTTGGTTTTTTTTTTGTTTTTTGTTTTTTCAAAAAGATTTACAAAAAAAAAAAAAAACCATGTGTCAAGACAAAAACACCCGACTTTATAAATTAAATCTATATTTTACATGATCTTTTTATGTTTGTTTAATTAAATTATGACATGTTATTCTCTCATAAATACTCAAATCAGCAATTACATTTGAATTTGATACTTTATAAGAAAACAATACTTTTTAGGATAGTAATATTACCAAAATAATTATAATTACTAACAAAACAATGTACAACATTAAAAACATACAATATAAGTTTTCAATGCAATACTTTAGTTTAACAAACAAATAATTATTTTATTAATATGAATAATCTAATTTTAATGTAATCAACAGTTAAATGGGCAAGAACACACTAGTACAAATCTTTGATAATGTTATACTTTTCCTTACATAATTGCTACAATTGCGGATCCATAACAAATAATGGGCTACAAAAGCTAGCAGGCCCATCCTTCAAGAAACGAAAGATTTCTATAATAGGTGTGACAAAAATCGAATAATCATGGTGGTTGGTAAAACAAATATGTATACTTTATTAAATGTAAAAATATAACAATCACAATCACAATAAATATATATATATATATATATATATTAAATGTTGGTCCTATTGGTAGGGAATATTTCGTTTGTGATACCTATTATGATAACATTACATGTGATAAAACGGTCTTTTTAAGGTAGTAATATTTACACTCTACAAAATACTTAGTAATATTATCACTTTTACTTGATTCTTAATAATCAAGTAAGATGTTTGTTATTCGATTCTTGATAATCAAGTATAAGTTTATGTACTTGGTGCTTAGGGTCGAGTAATAAATTGTCAAATTTATACTCAGTGCTTAAGAACTAAGTAATTGTACCTTACTTAATTGTTAAGAATCGAATAAAAAATGAGAGTATTACCAAATATTTTATAGTGCGTAAATATCAGTACCTTTTATATATATATATATACATTTCTTTTTAATTGTCGATTGCATTATAGTCATATTGCACATTCTTGTTAACTATCCTTTATTTGTAATGGTGCATTTCAATATGTACCCGGAATCTATTCCTCTTTCCCCTCCATCCGATCCGCACCCAACCCTTGGTGCCCCTACCCACTTTAAAAGAAGGTTTAGTTTAATTAAAAAAAAAATATTGGAAAAAAAAAAGAGAAAAGGAAAAACAAAACTCACATTGCCACCTTAAAATCTGAATCAAAAACTTCAAAATAGCAAAATCTAAAATTATCTTTCGTTTTTGAGTAAATTCAAGCAATATTTTTTTTTCCGTCACAAATAAACTTTAATACACATTAACTTCGTATGCCAAAAAAAAAACAGAAAGAAAATTATGTTTATCAATATACCTTCAAAAGGTGTCTCGTAAATCTATTTGAATCACACATTTGCAGGAAAATATAATATATTTTTTTTTATATTAAATTTTTCACGTATTCAATAGTTACTGTGAAATATAGTAAATTGATTATCTTAAAAAAAGTTGAATTCTTAATTTAAAACAAGTTAAAACAATATTGAACTAAGGCTCGTTTGGAAAAGAAAAATAAAAGCACTTGATTTGGTACGATGTTAGAAAATAAGTCGCTTTTCATTGCATGCTAGATCATTTCATGAGTAGATATCCTCTATTATTCATAATTTTTTGTGAATTTTTTTTCTTCCTCGACCACCAAAGAAAATGAGTGATTCTATTTTCACTCCCAATAACACTTGGTTTCACTTCCACTTTTCATTTAGTCCTTGAGTATTGAGTAAGAGTTTATTATTCGATTTTTCAATGCTGAATACAAGTCTAAAAATGCCTTACTCGGCTCCCAAACATTAAGTAATAGGCTTATACTCGATCCTCAAGAATGGAACAACATGCCTTTACTCGTGGTCAATAACTAAACGAGAGGTGAAAGTGAAACAAACATTATTGTGGGTGAAAATAAAATCACCCGAACAATTTCTTCATGGAAAAAGTCACAAAATAAAAAGACACCACACACCATATGTTTCAACTTATTTTTCAACTTTTCACAAAAATTAGTCGATTTTATATATTTTTTTTCATGTTATTATTAAATAAATCTTTAATATATGAAGAAGGTAAAGTTTGGAGTGGGGCCCGTCCCTAACATTAGGGTCGGTGCGCCCTTGTTTGGTTAAAACTCTAGACAATTGATTGGATGAGTGGGACATCACCATGTATTGTTGTTATGCCCACTAAACAAGTTAAAAAGGAATACATAAACTTGTTTTGCCCACTAAACAAGTTGAAAAGAATACGTGAACAAGTCCAATTACTTTTTCATGGTGTCCTCTCGTTCCCTTTTGCCTACTACATTCATTTCAAAGCATTCAAGTATGTCTATGTCTATGGCTATCGCTATTATTAAATTAAGTTATGATTGCCACGGTAATTTGAGATTAGGGGCTTTTAGGGTTGGCAAATTATAATGTCTCTAATTAATTAGGCTACATGTCTAACTACATTATTTAGATTAGGGTTTGAATAATGGTGATTTATGCTTTTGTTGTGTCCTGGATTTGTGTGGCATAATTAATCAACAATTAATTCTCTAATTATGTTATTTTCTTCTTTTTTTTAAGAAAAGAGTCGAGTTAACATGATAATTAAAAATGCAAGAACAAAAACTAGTATATTATTAACAACACTCGAACTGAATAAGTTTGAGCATATATTCTAACAACTCCACCTAGGCATACACACCAATTTCTCAACTCCCCCAAAGTGTACTCTCGCAAATGTTACAAAATATAATTATACAAATACAACAAAAAATGAAACTAACAATAAACAAATTATATTTAAGAAAAGAAGCGTAAAGAGAAGCTTATCAATTACTCTCTATCGCCTTTGCAAAAACACAATTATATATTTACTCCCGGGCTTCTACTATATAAGTCCAGGTCCCAGATTCTCAGTTTTTTTTTAGTGAATTTGTATTCTTTTCTCGTCCACAACCTCTTTTATTTATAAGAATTTTTATTGTTTTTTGAAAACTGCATTTGTCATGCAACAAATTGGGATATTTGTCTCGTGACAAGTAGGATCATGATGTCCATGTATAGGTATGTTAGTGTCTCTTTTCGCAAATAGCCACTCATGATCGACTAGCTAGTGGCTGATGGATGTGGTGGGGGTTGGGGTGGACAAGGGGACCCTCACCCTCATTCATATTTGTAAACATTATCATAACTACTAATATTATTTTTTGTAATATACTAGATACTAATAATTAGGTCCTCCAAAAAAAAAAAGAAGTACAAATAACAATATAATTATTCTTGTATCATAAATTGTAGAAAAGGATTAGGCCAACCTTAAAATAGCTAATATATCATCCGTGCGTTACACGTGTAACACAACATGAAAAATATCGTTATAGCGAAAATAATGAGAATTAATAATCGAACAAACGAACATAGCAATGATGAAGTAGAAAGTCAAAAAATTAGATACAAGAAAAATGAAACAATAAATTAAAACCGCTGAACCACTAAATTAAATTTACAATATTTTGTATTAAATTAAATAAAAAACACTAAAATTTTAAAAAAATTTACTTGAACATACCTTATGATGGAGATAGGAAAACTAAAACTACTTAAGAAAAAATTGATAGACAATTTCATTTAACATTAAAATCAGTAAAACATAAATTACAATGAATATTAAGGAAAAACATAAAGTATTTACATTTGTTGGCAATGAAAACAATCCCCGAACAAATAAAATAGTCATCAAATCACTAAAATAAAATGTACGATAATATGAACAACATTTAATTTTTTTAAAAAATACTTGAAGACAGAATCCAAAATCGAAAAATTTGCTAAACGAATAAATATACTAAAGAATATTTATGAATTAATGAAGAATACAAAAAAAAAATGTAAAAATCATATCAACACGTATCACAAAAAGTAAAGAAAAAGAAAAATCGAGCAACAATATATATCATTAAAAGTAATTTTTTTTTTCGGAAAGCCACAATACTCAAATTACCGTAATAATTAATAGTGAAATTCACAAATAATTTTTTTTTGGAAAGACACAATACTCAAATTATCTTAGTCAATTATCCATGCATTGCATTTTGCGCACTGTATTAATTTTATTATTGCTTTTAATATTTTCACATGCATAT
The DNA here is from genome assembly GCA_021464415.1 of Lonicera japonica. Taxonomy (NCBI): domain Eukaryota; kingdom Viridiplantae; phylum Streptophyta; class Magnoliopsida; order Dipsacales; family Caprifoliaceae; genus Lonicera; species Lonicera japonica. The sequence goes on from CM038464.1 coordinate 88,391,378, forward strand.
AAAATTTTTAAAAAAATACAAGAAAAAATTTAGGCGAAAATTTTGATCAATTTTTTTAGTCAGACTAACCGACTTTTGTATAAATATAGATTATTACTTGTATGTTTTGGCGCCTCTAAACACAAAATCATAAATTCCACCACTGCTCATGACTATGGTTGTTGTGGGACAAATAAGCCCATTTGTATGAAAACCCCTATTGGGCCTCGGCACATTTATCTAGAAGCCTCACTTTCATGGGAATTACAAAATAAAATCTCTACATCTTGTGGTGATTTTTTATATAACTATATTTTTACGCGCATGCCATATATATACTATTTAGATATAAGTAGTCATTTGAAACAAACTTAAAAAAAGCATAATAAGTAGTTTAACGGTTTAGAACATATTGGGCTTGCTAGGCGAAGGTTCAAATTTCATTTTGTTACGCTACAATCTAAATCTTTGTCAATGAAATAAAAGTTTGTAAGAATAAAATTAAAAAACGAATATCTAATTCAACTTCAATAAATATCGAAATGACTTTTCACATTATACAATAGTAAGTAATTGACGAAAAAAAAAATAGAGAAGAAATTTGGACCACAACTTTTTTTTGGTTGGAGTACTACTACAAGTGGTTATGACTTACTATAGGACAAGTAGGGTAGAATAAGGACCAATTAAGCAATGGGTGGTTGCAATTAAACTGATTGAAAACATTTGTTTTGACTTGCATGCTTGTATATATAAGGTTAATGACATTACATCTAAGTGGCAGCTTGACCATATACTATATTTGATTTGATGATTTCTTTATTACTTTGAATAAGTAATGCCCACTTGGATGCTTTTAATTTAGAGACTAATTAATTAATAATATATACTAAAAAAAAAAAGAATTGTATTATTGATCTCAAAAAAGTCATGTGGAAAATTAATGAAGTCTCATTCAAAGTAACTCTTACTTACAAGTACACAATTTAGGTGTATTTTCTTTATGCATGCACAAAAAAGAAAAAAAAAATTGAAGGAGAAGAAGAAAAGGTAATATATACTTTTAAAAAAATAAACCTATCTACCTGTAAAAGTTTGGCATATAATTCTTTCCTGATTTTTATATTTATATATGTATATATTAATTAATTAATACTCTTTACTACACAGACTGACTAAAATATTTATAGAAACTAAAAAACAGGCAAGATTTGAATCTTGTAGTAGCAAGCAATGAACTGGTTCCTGACCACTGGAATATTTAATAAAGTTTAAAGATTTTTATTTTAAATTATATGCATGAGAGTTAATACACATTGCGTGTACACAATACACTAGTTAAAAAAAAATATCTCACGCATATATATTTATAAATCTAGTTTTATAAGCCTGAAAATGGCAGTCATTACATTATATGCCTAAAAGTGACGTGAAATGTGAGCCATTACATTATTCACCTAAAAATGATGAGAATATAATCACTGCAGTAACCTTAAGTTCTTTATTAGTTACTAATAAACTGATAACAAAATACTAAATTAATATAGCCATCACATGTTCAAAGTTAAGTAAAAAAAATAAAAATTGCATTGTGTATAAAACATAATTAAGTTTTGTATCAAATAAACTTTGTACGTAGAATTATAAATTACGTCAATAATTAATTTGATCGCAACTTTGAGCGAAAATGTAACCTTTCTCAAGAATATTTTGAACCAAACAACCGAATTAATAGTACGCACATATAGCATAGAAGCATCCAAAGCCCCACACATTTTTATTTTATTTTTTTGAGACCCACAATTTCTATTAATTTACTGTTCTTCACTATTATTTTTTTCATCACAACAACACAAAGCCCTACACAATTGAATCTACTAATTTATTTTGACTACATTTTGACAGTCAAATCAGGAAACTGAAATAATTGTATTTTAATCACGGCTTAATTAATAGAATTGGTCCTTTCTCCCCGGCCCCTACCATGCATAATCTGATAATCTTCACGTTTCCATAGATGGTATTATAATTGACAATATTTTTGTAATCTATTGACAAATTTTCGTACTCATGTATATAAAGCTTTTTTGTTGATATAAGTTAAACCTTAGGCAAGACTTGAACCCATAACTTAAAATTTATTTATACTTAACAAATTCCATTAAATTACACTCTCATTAGTTGATCTTTCATACATATGCATTTTTAGCAGGAAATTTTGCGGACTAGAAACGGACACTATTTTTAGTTGTTCAAAGCAACATTTTATGTTACATATATACAATTTATTATTCAAATTCACACACACACACACATATTAGACCACTTTGCATGCGAAATGTGTATGTATATATATACTAAACTACTTTGCATGGATCTTTTTTTGTATGAATTTTGTTCTTGCAAAAACTTGAGGGAGATTTATTACCATTAATTGCATTATATAGATACATGTTGTCTATGATAAATTCAGAAAAGGAGAGAGAAATAAGAGAAAAATGTATTCTGTGTATTATTTCTTCTATATCTTATTATTCTTACAGTTGAGGAACATCTATGTATACTGGAAAATTAGAGAAAAGAAAACAGACACAATGAGAACAATTACATAATTAAAGGAATTTAAAGAACAAACATAATAAATACTATTACATAATTAAAGGAGTTAAAGTGCATAGAGAGGGGAATAAGGGAACAAGAGCATAGGGAGGAATCTCTTTTAACACCCCCCCTCAAGCTCTGGATGACTTGGAATCATGCGGAGCTTGGACACCAGAAATCGAAAGCGAGCAGTCACATGAGATTTGGTGAAGAGATCAGCGGGTTGAAGAGCGGAAGAGATGTGAGGGAGCTGAATGTGGCCTTGAGATAGATGATGACGAGTAAAGTGACAGTCTACTTCAATATGTTTGGTGCGCTCATGAAAAACATCGTTGTGGGCGATTTGGATAGCACTGCGATTGTCACAAAACAGTGGTGTGGGATCCGGAATGGAGATTCCCATATCTTTGAGGAGCCAGCGAAGCCAAACAATTTCGGCGGTAGTATAGGCGAGAGCACGGTATTCAGCCTCAGCACTGGATCGAGCAACAACAGTTTGTTTCTTACTTTTCCACGAAATAAGAGAGTTTCCCAGGAAAATGCAGAAGCCGGTGGTGGATCGTCGATCAGTAAGATCACCGGCCCAATCAGAATCAGAGTACCCTTGTAGTGTAAGGATAGAATCTGAGGAGAAATGTAGGCCTTGGTAGATAGTCCCTTTTATGTATCTTATGATACGAAGGACATCAACAAAGTGGACAGAACGAGGTGCAGACATGAATTGACTCACAATGTGGACAGCATAGCTGATATCCGGCCTGGTGATGGTGAGATAGTTGAGACTACCCACAAGCTGTCGGTATAATGTAGGATTAGCGAGAGGAGTGCCATCTGAAGGAGAAAATTTGGTATTCATTTCAAGCGGAGTGTCTGCAACCTTGGTGTCTGTCAGGCCAGCTCGGTTGACAATATCAGAAGCATATTTCACCTGAGAAAGGAAGTATCCTGTAGAAGAATGATCAACCTCAATGCCCAAGAAGTAGCGAAGAGTACCCAAATCTTTCATTTCAAAGCATGAGCATAGATATTTTTGTAGTCGAGTTATACCGTCCAAATCATCCCCAGTAATAATCATATCATCAACATATATCAGAAGAACAACAATGCCCAGTGAGGATGAAGAGGTGAACATAGCCGAATCATGTGTACTCTGAGAAAATCCATAGTGAAGAATAGCAGTAGAGAACTTTTCAAACCAGGCTCGGGGTGCCTGTTTGAGACCATAGAGAGCACGTCGTAGTTTGCACACATGCCTGGGGGGTGAGAGAGGCCAGGGGGAGGTTGCATGTAAACCACTTCAGAGAGATCACCATGAAGAAAAGCGTTCTTGACATCCATTTGATGAATCTTCCACCGGCGAATAGAGGCAACGGAAATCAAGGTTCGAACAGTAGTCATACGAGCGACAGGAGCAAAAGTTTCCTCATAATCAATACCATACTCTTGAGTAAAGCCTTTAGCAACTAGACAAGCTTTGTAGCGATTAACAGAACCATCAGCCTTAGTTTTAATCTTGTAAATCCATTTGCAACCAACAACAGAATGACCGGCAGGTAATGGGGTAAGATCCCACGTATTGGTTTGTTGGAGTGCAGTAAGTTCTTCATCCATAGCCTGTTGCCAAAGTGGATCTGAAGAGGCAGTGCGGTAGGAAGTGGGTTCATGGATTGACAGCATGGCAGAGAGAAAACAATGATAATCTGATAGCCTGACTAGTGGGCGACGATGGCGAGACGGGCGTGATACAGGACCGTCGACGGGGCAGAGAGAGTCAGGACAGGACGTAGAGTCGGCAGTAGGTGGACATCCAGAGACAAGATCAGTGACAGGGTCCTGTAAGGGTGTAAGAGCAGGGATAGGGAGAGGGGTGGTTGAAGGAGTGGGTGGAGGAGGAGAGGAAACCGTGGGAGTGATGTCAAGGAATGGGTCAATCGGTGGGGAAGGTGTAGGGGAAGACACGGAATCTTTAGACAAGGTGTAGTATGGGGTATTCTCCCAGAAGGTGACATGTCTAGAGATACGGAGTCTTTTGGTTATAGGATCATAACAACGATATCCTTTTTGTTGAACGCCATACCCTAAGAAAACGCACATGACCGTTTTGGGAGTGAGTTTTGTGCGTTCTCGTTTAGGAAGGAGCACAAAACAGGTAGCACCAAAAACACGAAAAGAGGAATAATCAGGTTTGGTACCAAAAAGGCGTTCAAAGGGAGAGATACTAGCGGTGACCACGGAGGGAATGCGATTAATGATGAATGCAGAGGTATGGATGGCTTCCCCCCAGAAAACGGAAGGTACAGATGACGAGACAAGTAAAGTGCGAGCTGTTTCAACAAGATGACGGTGTTTGCGTTCGGCAACCCCATTTTGTTGAGGGGTGTCAGGGCAAGAAAGCTGAGGAAGGGTCCCTTGAGATTTGAGAAAATCAAGAAAGGATTTAGACAGATATTCACCTCCGGAGTCGAAACGAAAAACTTTAATGATTTTTGAAAATTGGGTTTTGATCATAGTGGCAAATTCAACATAAATTTTCAAAAAATCTGAGCGGGAACGAAGCAAATAAGTCCAGGTATAACGGGAGTAATCATCAATGAACACAACATAGTAAGCGGCCCCACCCATGGAAGTAACCGGAGCTGGACCCCATACATCAGAATGCACAAGATCAAAAGAAGATGTTGAAACATTAGTACTATTATTAAAAGGAAGAGCTGGTTGTTTGGCCAGTTTACAAGCAATACATAAGGGATCTTTGTCTATTGTTGCTGGTCCTAACAAACCTTGATTAACCATAAATTGAAGACGAGAGAAGGAAACATGACCTAATCTAGAATGCCAAGAAATAAAGGCTAAGGGATTGGGTGTGAATGTGGCGAGGGATGAACCACTTGGAGAAGGAATCCGTAAGCTGTCTGTGACATATAGGTGTCCAACTCTATGGCCTGTCCCAACTGAGGTCCCTGTCGAACGGTTCTGCACAACAAAGCCAGAAGAATCAAATGAAATAATTAGTCCAAGGTCACATAGTTGACCAACAGATAAAAGTTGCATGGATAGGTGAGGGACAAGGAGAACATTAGGAACAGACAAACCGTTTGTAGTATTGATCGAACCGATGTGGCTAGCAGAGATAGTCGATCCATTGGCTGTATGAATCGGGGGAGAGGCAGGGATTGGACTAGAGGTAGCAAAGTGTGTAGGGTCAAATGTCATGTGGTTTGAAGCTCCAGAATCGAGGAACCAGGGGGAGGCATGTGTGTTAGTAGAGAAGGCAGATGCAACAGTATGACTGAGCTGGGAAGGATTGGTGAGGTCTGTAGGAGGGCGTGGTGGATAAAAACTAGGTGGAGGTGGATAATTGAAAGTGGTTGCAGTAGATGGTGTGGTGGCAGAAGTAGCAGTGGAGTGGGAGGATTTTTGAATGCCTCGCATATAGCGAGAGGTAGGGGAGGGGCAGTACTTAACCGTGTGACCAAATTCCTTACAGTAGTTACATTGGACATGCGATAAGCTTTTTGGTGGCCGAGGGGAGAGGTTTGAGGAATATGTTGAGGTATGATTAGGGCGCTGGGAAGGAGGATATGTGGGGTGTCTGTAAGGTTGTTGCTGAGGGCGATGGGTGGCAATAAATACTGAGGACAGAGATGAAGAAATGCCTCAACGGGTTTCTTCAGTGAGTAATTCAGTCAAGGCCATTTCAACGGTAGGTAGAGGTTTCCGATGTAGCATGGTAGCCCGTAGTGGTTCAAATTCTTCTCAGAGAGCCATCAGAAACTGCACAAGACGGGTTTCTTCACGAAAAGTTTCCCATAATTTCATATCGGTGGTCCATTGTGGTTCCATGAGTTCCAGCTGATCCCAGATAACCGACATACTAGCGTGAAAATCGGAAACATATTGTCCCGTTTGTTGCTGTAGGGCCCGTATTTCTTGCTCAAGTTTATACTTTTTGGCAAAATTCGATTGGACATATCTATTTGCCAAAAAATTCCAGGCTTTCTCTGCAGTATCACATTTGCCTAGCTGTATGCTAATGGATGGTATCACGGTATTAGCAAGCCATGTCAAGATTTTGTTATTATTTATATCCCATTCAGAAAACTTGGGGTCAGTATCAGTAGGGCATTTTTCCGTACCAGAAACATAATTCCATAGACCTTTTCCCTTCAAAAAATTGCGAAATAACATGGACCAATGACTATAATTGGTTCCATCAAGTTTAATAGTGATAGGGATTTCAGAAATGGAAGACATGGTAAAGGAGGAGTAGAGAATTAACAGAGATGAAAACCTGAGACTTGTATTGTAGAAATGGAATTTGCAGGAACGGACGTCACGGTTGAATCCGGAAGGCTGAAAAACCTTAGGAACAAGTTTTTTTTTTTTTTTTTTTTTTTTTTTTTTTTTTTTTTTTGGAACAGTAACTAACCGCCGTTAACTAACGTCGTTAACGGTGTCAACAAATGTTGACGGCGTGTGAGCGAGTAGACGAGCGCGTAGGAGAGTGACACGGACGCGCGCGTGAGCTCGTGATAAGCGTGGGATGATGCGCGTGGAGGGCGCGCGTGGGATTGCGAGGCGAGGTCCAGATTTTTTTTTGTGGCACGTGAGGGCGCGTCAGAGTGAATTTCGAGGTGATTTTTGCGGGGTTGGGTTCGTATTGAGGAGACGAAGGTAATGGTGTTTGGTTGATGGGTTTTGGCAGTTGTTTAGATAGATTTCGAGAGTAGTAAAGATAAGGGTATTGTATTTTGATGGTTCCAGAATATGCTGTTTGCTCAGTGTTGTATTTCTGATTCTGGGGAGAAGTGGGTTTGATAGTTGTGCTCGGAGATGCGCCGGAGGTGTGCCGGAGAAAATTTTTTTTATCAAGAACCTCCCTCTGATACCATGATAAATTCAGAAAAGGAGAGAGAAATAAGAGAAAAATGTATTATGTGTATTATTTCTTCTATATCTTATTATTCTTACAGTTGAGGAACATCTATGTATACTGGAAAATTAGAGAAAAGAAAACAGACACAATGAGAACAATTACATAATTAAAGGAATTTAAAGAACAAACATAATAAATACTATTACATAATTAAAGGAGTTAAAGTGCATAGAGAGGGGAATAAGGGAACAAGAGCATAGGGAGGAATCTCTTTTAACAGTCTAATGTTTTCCGTCATCTTGTTACTGTATGTATATAACACTCAAATTATTTTAAAGAAGTGCTAGAATATTATTGTGGAGTATAAATTAAATGATTGCACATAACTTTGTCAAATTAAAAAAAAATTGAAGGACCATAAGTTGAAAGTTTCAAAATTTGTCAGCCAATTGCACTTAGATCGTTTTCCATCAACTGTGCAATTATATAATAATATGAGATTTTGAAATTTAAACAATAATAGACAGATAATAATTGTGACATAATCAAACGGGGACAGTTCTGTTTACTAGACAAATAATTGTAAAATAATCAAACGAGGACAGTTCGACCACCTTTTTGAATTATTTCTATTAAGAATTAAAATAATTGTAATGTGGTCAAGAGAAAGTGGCTTGAGTTGTTCTTGTCTGCAACAAATCACTAATTAAAATTAGAACACCATAAAATAATTATCAAACTCACAGGTGGAATCTGTCCGTTTCCATCAATTAGGAAAAAATAACAATTTTACTTTTCTTGATAGTTTGAAGGATTATACAGGCTAGTCTTCCTTAATCTTGGAATCAGGTTATTTAAAAATTCACATTTTCGCATTCTTAAATTAATAATTTTACTTTTCTTTTTTAAAAATTTCAAGCTGATAGTTTCATTTGTTTTTTAAGATATAATTAATATATCAAATCTCATGCACGATATAAATAAGTTGACTTTTTGACCATTTATTGAATTAAAGCTAGTAGTTTCTTAAAAGTTACCAAAGTGAAAAGTGACGCTTTTAATTTAAGACAAAACGTGCGAGAACTAGTAAGAGTAAATGGATTTTAAGGGCTATTTCAAAAGCTTCTCCATTGCGATGAGATGTTACTTCGATATATCCAACACATGTATGACTTCTTTCACAATTTGTTTTAATATCTTTCCAAAACATTTTACAATGTTTGTGCTCCACGTATATACAATACTCCCTTTTTCTCACCAATGGTGGATGCTAGGCCTCGTATCACCAGCACCGTCACCCATTGCCGCTTTCAGCATATGGTCTCTAGCAAGCACCGCTGGAGTTCTGGCAATACTTGCAGCGGGGTGGCAATGGATGGTGGTGATTAATAAAAGTTGTTAAATATATATATTTTTAATCAGAAGTGCAAGAAAAGTTTTACATAAACAAAAAAGAAGTCCCTTTTTATTTTGAAACGAAAATACTAGTCATTTTTTCTTGAATTTAATTAAGAAATTTATATATATATATATATAAAAGTCATTATAAGACAAAAGGCAATTCAACTCGTAATAAAATTTTATACATGTATTTAAACCAAAGGGAAAAGAGGTTGGTGCTAGTTGTATTAAAAACCACATTTGCAATTATCTAATGTTCACTAGCTCGTACAGAGAAAATTGTTAAATTTCCATCTACCAGCTGCATTGGACTCTATTGCCCCTTTTCATCCACCAATTCTCCCAATGGATATAAAGAAAGGAACACATCTATCTATCTATCTATCTATCTATCTATCTATCTATCCACATAATCATAAATGACAAGGATTTTAGAGGAGAGCACTAATCTAAATTGTTGGTTAGAAATAATTTTTGTTTATCTATCCACACATGCGTATTTAAATTGGAAGAGGAAAAGTGATACGTGGTTAAAATAAACGCATTTTCATTTTAACTAGAAATTAGGTAGAAGGTCTTATTACACATTGATTTTTACCAAAAATCCAATGAGTAATATTTTTTTGAATGAAGGGCCTATTTTTAATTGGTAATTAGTGTAAGAGGCCTATTTTGTTTTTTATTTTAAATGAAGGTATTTGAATAAATTTAAATATCATTTAATTAATAAAAACATGTTATATATTACCTAAATTACCCCTCTTTATGAAATTTGCACAAAAAATATGGACTGCAAAGTTCATATTGCAGTGAAATATGGACTACAATATGAATTTTGCACTAGAAATATGGACTGCAAAGTTCACATTGCAGTAAAATATGGACTGCAATATGAACTTTGCACCAAAAATATGGACTGCAAAGTTTATATTGCTGTGAAACATGGATTGCAAAGTTCATATTGCAGTCCATATTTTAATGCATATTGGTATTTTTTAGTTTATTTTAAGGGTTGGGATGTCATTTTACAATGAAAAAAAAAGACACATGTCATATTATCAATAAAATAAAAAATAGGCCCTTTATTTACAAAAAAATTATTCCTTCACTTTAGTGTGAAAATCTTTCTCTAATAAGACCTTTTTTTAAGTTGTCCCTCATTTTAAGTTGTGCTTTTAGGGAATTTTTTTTTAAAATGTGCAAGTATTTGAAAATGCGATTCAGGTTTTTAATTTGATTCTGTGCATCCCACCAGATACACTTGCCCAATTTAAACCAACGGCCTGTATAAAAGAAATTATGAATTAATAAATAAAACTATATATATAGATAAAATAATTAAAATTCCGTGGATATGGTGTTGACAAGCCAATCCCATTCTTGGAAGGTGTAGACCATTTACTTCATTTTAATTAGCTTAGCTAGTTGATGGTGGTCCACTTTCCCTGACGTCGACCTTTTTTGGTCAGAATTTGCTGGCCACCTATTTTGTTATTTAATTTATGAAATATAAATAAATTTTATATTAGAAACATAAAAGTTATGGGAGAAAATAGCATTAATAATAATAATAACAATAATAATAATAATAATAATAATAATAATAATAATAATAATAATAATAATAATAATAATAATAATAATTTAGAGTGAATTAGATCATTATGGATTAATATAAAAGTAAAGAGGCTCCTTAACATATGGGCAAAAGTTTGTTCGTTTAAAGCACGGTCAAGAAATCTTTAAATTATAATTTCCGGTTTAATTTGGTCTGCCTCCTCTTCCTCTTCCTTTAATCCTTTTTCCTTTTTCTTTTTTGGAAATAATTTTTCTAGCTCTTTTTAAAAATATTTCAATCCAAAGTTGTGAGTTCGTCTAGTGGGTATGAGTCGTGCCATAAACACAAGTTGTATCACATCAGTGATGTATGCGTCGTCTGCGATACTTGAAATTAAATAAATTTGTACGTGTGACCATTTTTTCACTATATATATTGATTAGTGTGTGTATATATAGGTATTTACATGCATGTGTATATATTGTGCATCTTTTTGAAGAATATCTTTTTTTTAATAAATAACTGACAGCCTCATTAAGTGTGTTAAATAGTCGAATTTTTAGTAAAAAATTGATCTAAGTGTGCATTTTGTTAGAAAAATAGTTTGAATATTCTACTGTGGAAAACGGAAATACAAAATAAAGAAAAAACTTATCGGTTGAGACTTGTGTAAACACAATTTCCTAAGGTGAAAATTGCCCGCTGAAATTGATGATGTCAGCCTTCGAGAGCATACACCTTCTAGGATTCAACGACCTTAGGGTTACTACCAGCAATTGTAGAAGCCTAATGGAACTCTCAAGTACTCCAAAAGTATAGCCAAAAACAGCGAAGAAGAAGGAAAGAAAAACGTAGAAGAGAAGACTGTGTTTTTGTGTGTATATTTCTCATCGAATTATCGCTATCTATACGTGCAACGGAATAGACGTGGGGATAGAGATGTGTTACGCAGAAGGCGCAACCTCCCCAACGTCTCAAAAGACGCGGTCAAAAGTTTATCTAAACAAAACGAATTTAACTTAATAGATAAAATAATTAAAAGGCAAAAATATTGAAAATTTCAAAGAAGCTCAACACATTTCTTGCCAATTCCCTCGAGCCAATTCCCTCGAGCCACTCCCACTGAGCTACACTCTCTAAACTAATTATTTCATTCAAAATATGTATATATCTATATACAACACAACACATTTCTTGCCGTTGAGTTGTCAAATTGTCATCTAGCTCACTTTCCAAGTTTTATTTTTTTTATGAAATTTGATAAAAATGATCTATTCATAATTGGAGACGATTCCCCCCCTCCCTCCCCAAGTAAATCATTTGTATCAAGTTTCATATGAAAATTCAGCCATATATTTACTCTCTCAAAATAAGAGTCCATTGTTTACGTCGAAAGAAGAAATGAAAAAAGGAAGAAGAAAAAACACCCTTCATATAGATGCCCTCGCATATTTGTATTTTGAAACGAAGTTGGTCCAAATAAAGTAAAAAGTGCAATGATAAACTTACATGTTATTGAAATTAAACTAGATGCATTGGTGGATTGTTTATTTTTAAAGTGTACAATTCATTAATACACTTAGTATGATTATTTGGTAAATAAATTGATAAGATTATTACTTTTCAAAGAAAGAATACATAAAATATTGGTTAAAACTTTCAAACGGCAAGTGTAGTTTCTAGAATGAATGACATGCTTACCAGTGTTGTACAACTGAAAAATCAATTGTGCGTGAAAACTTGACGAGCAATTGTTGTACAAGCTGCCTTGGTAAATATTTTGAATGGAGTTCTTAGTACGTACATTATTTAAACTTTATCAAATTAGTCAGATAATTTGGTTTTGGTCTATATAAACAGGCTATTATTCCTCTTTATCAAAAATAAATAAATAAATAGCAATTCATTAAAATTGGGAAAGAAATCTGTGCAAAATTGAATGAAATTAATATATGCATCAAAAAAATTGATTTGAGATATATTCGATTAACACACATACATTTACATAAACTGCAATTCAGATTGATCAATTAACTTAACATTAGATGAGTGACAATAGCACGTACTACTCAAAAATCGACTTCAGACTCCCAAGATCAATTTATCTGATTATATACTTTGATAATCCTAAGTTTCATATACAAAGTGAGCAATTCGTTAAGTTGGTATGAGTGACTAAGAGTCCGTTTAATTTTTCTCCAATTTACGAATTGGACAATTTAAATTGCTTAATTTGTAATTTTTTTAATTTAAGTGTTTGATTGAAAAATTTAACTAATATATAAAGTTACAAACTTAAGTTAATACCTCAGACATTAAATCAGAAAATATAAAGACATAGTTGAAATTAGATAACTTATAAATATAATACAAGTTCATGCAAAAAAAACTACACCACAAAATTTTTAGTTGAAATAAAAATTTACGATTTATTAATTTACAATGAAACAATTATAAATGAGATAATTTACGCAACTAAATAAGTTCTAAATGATTATAATCAGATAGTGCCTGCACATATAGTTAGAACATTTGTCCCTTAATTACCACGCCTATTACGATTTGACCATCCGCCCTCTTTATTGTCAACGTTTTTCTTTTCAAGTTTCATTGCGTCTTATTCAAAAGTTTAATACCTCACACATTAAATTAGAAAACATAAAATAATAGTTGAAATTAAATAACTTATAAATATAATACAAGTTCATGCAAGAACAATCACACCACAAAATTTTTAGTTGAAATACAAATTCACAATTTATTAATTTACAACGAAACAATTATAAATGAGATAATTTACGCAACCAAATAAATCTTTATTGTCAATGTTTTTCTTTTCAAGTTTCATTGCGTCTTATTCATAATTTTAAGTTATTAAATAGAAGGGCAATAATATACGATGTGTTTCTACATTAAGGCGCCAGTTAAACCTAACTAGTTAGGTTTGTTTGTTCGTTTAATTTTTATTTTTATTTTTGACAAAAATAAAGGAAGTGGTCAAATAACTATTACTATGCAAGGTCATGTGTCATTCGTGATCCACATTAAAAGTAGAGTTACCAAAAAAGAGAAGCTTATAGCCTTATATAGATCAAATAAAGTCATGTAATTGGTATGACATTAACTCCAAGTACTCGGACTCATTTTTTTCCTATATCTAAAATTTACCAAAAATGGTGCAAAATAATCTTAGCCAAAAAAAAAAAAAAAAAAAAAAAGCACCCAATAACGTCTAACTAGTTCCCAATTAGAACATTAAAATCCCCCAAAAATCTGTACAAACAAATAAAACAACCATCAAAAACCTCAAATGGGATAAGATGACAACAAATGAACAGGTACACAAGAAGAATCCTTCCAAACCCTAGAATGCAACTTCAGAATCTCCCTGGCCTTCTCCTTAGTCTTCCCAGCACTCTCCACTTGAATAACCAAACACAACTTTGAAACAACACCCACATTCAACATCTCTTGAAGAACACTAGAACTTGCGCAAAACCTCGAAACGTTACTCAGTATCTTCACCCCCCTTGAGTTTGCCAAATGCGAAACCCTAAGTATCTTTTTTGACACCACGGCTAGCCCGGCCCCATGCCTAAGAAACTCGGCTCGACCCTCGGCACTCCCACATAAAATATCGAGCCCAACAAGCCCTAGTTCACAAACCCTCCTCTCGGCCCCTTCTAAAAGGAGCTCGATTAGTGTAAAAACAGCCCCGGCCTCGACTGCCTTGATCCGGTTCCGGCCCCATGGGCAAACCTCCACTAGTAGCTTTAAAGCCGCCTTCGAAGCATGTTGGGTTAAATTATCCTTCAAAACATTCGATGTCTCAGTAAAAAGATCACGGTTGAGCCCTATCAGTATGACCGGATCTGCCACATTTAAGATTGATTTCAAGAGCTTTATCGCATAAGCCCGGGACTGGAAGATCCCGTGCTTTAACACTTGAGTTAGAGAATGAATGAACTCGCCATCATTGGAAAGAAGCCTTTTCATGCTTGAGTCTGAGGATTCGAAGTTGTAAAGAACACTTATCGCTTCGTCTCGTATATCATCAATGGTTGTACTGCCAAGAAAGATATCTGTCGTTCTTGGTTTGGCTTCCCTTATAATTAAAGCGAGAAACTCCACTACGCCCGCATTTTCCATGCAAATCTTGTTCCTCTCGCACGCTTGGGCGATGGATTTGAGTGTTCTTAGAGACTTTAGCTTTGTTTGGTGACAAGCGGTTTTGTATTCGTTGATGAGTTTAAGGATTTGGGATTCGTTGATTGGTGGTTTTGGGGTCGGGATCCGCTCGACCCCATGGGAGGAGTTGAGGGTGCACCACGATTGGATTAAACGGCGGAGGGTGTGGTTTGGAGTGAGCTCGGGATCCGATAGGGTTTGTTTGGTTAGGGGGCAAGTGTTGTTCTTGCACGAGAATAGCCATTTCTCGATGCTGTCCCGGTCGTAGGTTATGCCGGTAGGGACTGTGACCGGATCCCGCATGAGTTGCATTGAGATTGGACAGAGGAAATGTGAGGGGACTTCAATTTCCTCCATTTCAATATTATGTATGGGAGGCAATAAAATGATGGAAAAGTATATGAGATGAAAACAGATGTACGTCCTCGCTAGCTAGCTAGACAAGTACAAAGAAAATTTTCCTAGTACCCAAACAAGAGAATTTGTGAGAAAATGGAAACAAAGTATGGATTTGAGGATTGGTTTTTTCGAGTTTGTTGTGAAAGAGGGCGAGTTTATATATGAAGAAGCTAGGTATAGATGAGAGGATTTGAACGTTACTGAAAATAATTAAAGTCAACACGCAAATCTAGAGAGAGAGATGGAGGAGAGAGAAAGAGTTATTTAAGTACGGACTTTTTCCCAAAGTTTTTTTTTGGAAGGAGAAATGTAGAAGGGCTCAAAAGACGACTTTTTCGAAAAAATAATGGGTTGAATGAATTAATGCATGAGGTGCAAAGGGAGGGGGAGTCGGTGTTGCACTGCGTGCTAACCCTCTTTGACTTTCTCTCTCTAAAATTTATTTTTGGATTTATTTTGCCTTTGTTGACTCTCTCCTTCTACCATGCGTCCATTGTACTTCCCCTTCCATTTTAAGTCCTTTTAAAGTGATAGGCTTTGATCATTAAACTTTTCAACTAAGTATAATTCTTGTACATGCGTATAACTAAAATTGCAATTGTTATTACTAGAAGATAACATATTTATTATTATAATAATGTATACACATATATATTAGTAATGTCCATGTTTTTGGACCGAATTTTTTTTAATTAAGTTTTATTTGGAGAGAATTGTGTAGAAATAGTAAAAAGTCGGGTTTAGGATGAATTGTCCTAAATTTGATCACGGCCCATTTAAAAATATAACCAATTCGACTTCAATCCAAGACAATTTCTATTAGTGAAACATAATATCTATTATTAGAATTATGTGTTCATGTATATATATATTTGTACACGATGATTCAAGTATAATACATTGCTTTATCAATAATAATTATCTTAGTTTATCAAAATATAAAAGCAATGGTATAACTGACGTGAAAGTAGAATCTCAACCATTTAATTTTAATTATCACTTTTTAATTTCTCCCCAAATTTTAGTATAAATGTGTGATTTAAATAGAACTTATTTAACATATTGTCGGGCTATATAGTAATTCTCGAAAGGGAAAATTGCGACGCGTTAGAACTTAAATCCCCTTATATACTTAGTCTAATTATGTTAAAAATATGCTCCACAATTACTTATCAAATAAATAAATACCATAAAATAACGTATTTACTTGAGGTTGTAAGGGAAAAAAATTAGAATTTATTTTACATTTTATTCTTCGCATTTTGATTTTCTATTTACAAATATTATGGCCTCCCCATTTTCGTGTCACCACTGGCCCGCCGGCCAACCGGCCACTGCATTGAGTTTATGAGTTCATTTTCATTACTTTGTAAGAATTTTTTCTTTTACTTGTCGCAAATTAAATGATCATTCATAATTCATTTTATTTACATGAAACAACCCTGTACGTTGGAGATAGTTTGTTATACTAAGTTTTCAACCATCCAAAAATAACTTAGGACGCATTATATACCTTTTCATTTTATTTTTTTATTTTTTTGATAATAATAATAATAAAAAAAACCTAATTTAAACAAAATAAAATGTTTTCGACAAAACTTATTTAATATCATAAAATATAAAATTCGATAAGTTATTGTTCGTGCATGTGCAAAGGGAAAGATCTATATTCGTAATTTGAGCATATATACATCAGTATCTACTGTTATATAAATCCAGTTGGCAATCTCCTCCCCCTCCGTTGTGGTACGTGATTTGAGCATATATACATCAGTATCTAATGTTATATAAATCTATAACCTATTTCAAAGTTACATCATATTTTTTGTTTTCTAATTTTGCTTCCGTCAATTTCTTTAACAAAAAAATTTCAACTATAGAATAAGCAATATGATTCATACCCTTAGCCCCTGTTTAGTGGATGTTTTTTTTTTCAAATTTTAAAAATTCAACTTAAAATCAACTTTACTTTTACACTTCTCAAAATTTATTTCACTTTACTTTCTCTCTCTAAAAAACTTTTAAAACACCATAACTTTAAATCCAAAAATCAATCGAAAATTATTTTGACTATTAAACTCGGTCAAGATTTATAAAATAAGATCCATTGTGACTATTTTTTGAAATTTTTTTTATGAGATTTTTTAGTTGATTGAAAAAAACTCAAACGAAAATCAAATTCATTTTTCGACATACTTTCAAATTTTATCAAATACTAGATTTTGAAAACTCAACTCAAAATATCAACCAAACATCACCTTACTAATTATTTGTTAGACACTATGCCAGGAAGGGTTTTAGGCGACGTACACTAATAGGGTTTGTCTTCTAAAACTCACTTAGGCGACGTACATTAATGTCCGTCTCTTAAAATTAAACTTAAGCGACGTATGCAAATGTACGTCTCCTAAAATGCCACTTAAGCGACGTATGCCAATGTATGTCTCCTAAAACGCCACATAAGCGACGTACGCAAATGTACGTCTCCTAAAACGCCACTTAAGCGACGTACGCTAACGTACGTCTCCTAAAACTCTACTTAAGCGACGCACATAAATGTTCGTCTCCTAAAAATACCCTTAGGCGACGTACATTAATGTCCGTCTCTTTCAACTTAAGTGACGAACTTTAATATACGTCTCCTAAAACTCCATTTAAGTGACGTATACTAATGTACGTCTCCTAAAATTCATTTAAGAGACGAACACCAACGTACGTCGCTTACAGGTCCCACTTAGGCGACGTACCATGATCAAAGTACGTTGCTTAAAGATATTTTCCTGCCGCAATTTTCAACGAAATTTTAAATATTTGGAAAATCTAAAAATTCACTTAGGCGACGTACATTGATTAGTGTACGTCGCTTAAAGGTCCCACTTAGGCGACGTACCATGATCAAAGTACGTCGCTTAAAGATATTTTCCGCCGCAATTTTCAACGAAATTTTAAATATTTTGGAAAATCTAAAAATTCACTTAGGCGACGTACATTGATTAGTGTACGTCGCTTAAAGGTCCCACTTAGGCGATGTACCATGATCAAAGTACGTCGCTTAAAGATATTTTCCCGCCGCATTTTCTAACAAAATTTTAAATATTTGAAAAATCTAAAAATTCACTTAGGCAACGTACATTGATTAGTGTACGTTGCTTAAAGGTCCCACTTAGGCGACGTAGCGACGTACTCTGATCAAAGTACGTCGCTTAAAGATATATACTTTCCTGCCGCAAATTTCAACTAAATTTTAAATATATGAAAAATAAGACCATTTTGAATTTTTAAAAATTTAGATTTTATATTATTGATATTTTAAAATTAATTAATTTTATTTTGTAAAACCTACATATTTTATAGTTTAACCTTTTTATAATTTATATTCAATAACTTAATGATTATTACATTAAATACTTTTTTTAAGGAACAAACTTTGTAATTAATATTTTTTTTATTAGCACTTTTATTTGTGAATCCTTTTGTTTAGTCGTTAAAATATGAAAAATATATTTTTTTTCTCCTTATAATCTAGTTATTTTATAATCCTTAAGTATTGTACTAAATTTAAAACTAGTCATACTAAAATTAAATAGATGGTCTGCATCTTAAGTAAACATATAATTTTTTCGTGATTAAGAAATTAATAATAGCTCGAAATGTTATAATGCATTTTTATCTAAAAGTAGGATTTTGCGGATTAGTTTAGTAAAACATCATTGTTTTATTTCTATGAAGCACGGATATAGATATGGGTATCGAACGTACTGATACGGTGATACGGAAAAATTAGAAATTAAAAAAATATAGGATATGATACGTCTTCGATAAGAATTATAAAATATAATTATAATATATATATATATATTTAATTATTCAGCTATAAGAATTTTATAAATTTATGAATAATATCATTAATATTCATAAAACTAATGTAAAATATTAGAGATAATATATTTATTTATAAGTAGGGGTGTATACGGATCGGATACCACACTATTATGCTTATCTTTTTTAAATATGCTATCCAAATCATTATCCCTATTTATTCAGATAGTATACTCAATTATTCTTATTATACTGAATTCGGATAATATCCCTAATTTTTTTTTATATAACTATAATTATATATACGTTGTCTTATGTTTTGTGTAAACTTTAAACTCAAATAATGAATTATTTTATTTATCCTATATAACATAATTCACATTAAATTATAAGATAACCATCACATAAATTCAAATGACAAATCAAAATTGAAAATCAATAGCATTTAAATTTGATACTAGCAAATCACATATATTGTACATATGACTTACGAACTCTTATTTAATTTATTCCGTTTAACTTTCTATATTTTTCTTAAAAATATGTAATTTCCTAAATTTAGAATATTTACACATCACTCTTAATCCTCCCTTTTTTGGTGATCAAATCTTGAAATGTTCAATCCAACACATTAAGGGACTGTCTTTGTAAGCTAAAGCACATGTGGCTAGGCATAAACTTGTGTTGAAGTATATTATATAATTAGTTTATTGTTAGTTTAATTAATTATATTTTTGATTTAACCGACAGACAAGGACTTAGATTGGGGTTGAAGGTTGTACTTCTCGCTTTATACATCTTTGTATTCTCAAAGTTTACATGAGAGGGCTTACACAAGAAAAAATAATAAAAAAAATGAGTTTGAAAATAAATTTGTTCAAACTTTTGGTCTTGGCTCATCTCTATTACCTTTTAATTTAATTTCGATTTAACGAATCTAATTTGAGAACTAAATGGATGAACCAATTTGTGCACCCGTCTTTGTCTCACAGTGGTGTCTTAAAGATATGGTATTATGATTCATTATTTCTTTAATCTGTCTTATTATTATTAATTTTTTATAACAAATTCAACATGATTCACTCTACTATGCCTATTGTTTTTTATGTATCTGGTGCATTTTATTTTTCATAGCTTTACATTATTTTTAATTAGAATCATTGTTGCGCTAAATTTCCGCAGGTGGCTAAACATAAACCTGTATTGAAATATATTTTATAATTAGTACATTTATTATTAGTTTAATTAATTGTATTTTTAATTTAACCGATAGAAAGAGAACTATTGTCGACTATAAAAAAATTATCAAAACACTAACCAATATCCACTGTTCTGTTGAACTACTGTTTTATGAAATATGATTCGTTTATAATAATAATAATAATAATAATAATAATAATAATAATAATAATAATAATAATAATAATAATAATAATAATAAAATAATTTAATACATGATTTTTATTAGTAGAATAATTTAATATTATTTTAAATAAAAAAAAATAAAATTATTTTGAGTAGTACAAACCCACAAACCCACGCCCAAATCCACGTACCCACGCCCACCTCCTAGCTAGACCTAATCTTTCTTACTCTCACTCTCACCTCCTCCATCTCTATAAACCCACGCCTAAATCCACTTCCATTGACACTCCTCCATCTAGCAGCTGTGCCTCTCCTCTCAAAACTCTCACACTCCGAGTTCCATCTCTCACTCTCGTCTCTCATTACACTACATTGGCACATCCTCTCCTCTCACTCTCGTCTCTCACTACACTACATCGGCACATCCTCTCCTCTCCTCTCGTCTCTCACTACACTACATCGGCACATCCTCTCCTCTCCTATAGCACCCACGGCTCCGATCCACCATCACCACCACCACCGGCGGTGCCTCTCACGAGTTCTACAAGGTAAGCCCTAAAACTTTATTTTTTTCAATGATATCTAGCTAGCTTGGCTAATTCGCAGCGAACGTGCTTAGTTTGATCATCAATAGCTAGTTTCTATTTCAATATTTTTAGCTTTTAGGATTTGGGATTATTGATTGATTGATGATATAGTATCGAAGAGATTAGTTTCTATTTCAATATTTCTATTTCTATTTCTATCTTTTATGTGCTTCTATTTCAATTTTTTTCTCTGTTGAACTATACTTTTTTTTCTCTGTTGAACTATAATTTTCGATATTAGGATTTGGGATTATTGATTGATTGATGATACAGTTTGTTGAACTATAATTTTCGATCTCTTTCTCTTTCTCTTTTTAAATAGAATATAGAAGATTAGGCTTGAGTTAAATTAGGAAAAAAAAAATAGGGGCTAAATATACCACTGATGCTACAAGATGATGCATTAGCGCTATTTTTTTAGCAAATATATGTTTATAGAATATATCTCGTGTTCATGTAATTTTTGTTCATTGCCTGAAGTAAAATCATGTTTATTAATTGTTTGTTGATTTGTTATTGTTTAGTATGATACTGAATTACTGATTAATTATTGGCTCTTATTGTTTATTTTCAGGATGCGATGAGGTCCGCAGCGAAGACTTCCATCGCCTCCTTCGAATTCTCGAATCCCACGCCATCGCCCGTGGAAGACGGCTCGGACTCGATCCAGTCGGAATCGATCGTCCTCCCTCTCCAGACATAGATCGAGGTTCTTCAGGGGGAGGTCGGTGTTCGAAGAGGGACGGTCATCCGCGGCATGGGGTCAGGGTACAGGAGGGACCCACAGACGAGGGGCGAAGCGCGGCCGGCATCTGCGAACGACAGGGATCTCCGGTCTACTGTCGAAATGCTGAGGGAAGCCAACGAAGGACTCCGACAAAGAATGGCTGAGCAAGAAGAAGCGAGGTTGCAGACACAACGGGATATGGCCGACTTGCAACGTCAGGTCCTCGAGCTTCTTCGACGAGATGCTTCCAGTGGTTCCTTTACTAACCAGCAGCCGTAGATGTTTGTTTTACTTTATTTTTGTACTTGAACATTGAGTATTTTGTATATTTGAAACCTTATGTTAAATACAATTTAAAATTTAATTATATTTTGAGAATTATATGTTTGTGAACTAGCGTATATTAGAATTATTTGTTTGGGATTACAGCTTGTGATATAAAGTGTAGGCTTTTTTGTTTAAAATGCAATTTTGGCTATAGGGATTGCTGTAATTCCGGCAATTTTGTTAATTGTGGTTTTTCACTTAGGCGACATACATGGTTTAAGTACGTCGCATAAATGGTATCTATAAGCGACAAACACAAAAAGGTATGTCGCCTTAGATGTACCTTTAAGCGACGAACACAAAATGGGTACGTCTCCTAAGATGTACCTTTAGGCGACGAACACAAAACGGGTACGTTGCCTTATATGTACCTTTAGGCGACAAACACAAAAAAATTACGTCACCTTAAATGTACCTTTAGGCGACGAACACAAAATGGGTACGTCGCCTCAAATTCACCTTTATGCGATGAACAAGTGAACCTTAGGCGACAGGCAAACGTTCGAGGCCTAAGTATCACTTAGGCGACGTACACATGTATGTCGCTTAAGAATCACTTAGGGGACGGACCTAGTCGCTTAAGAATCACTTAGGCGACGCACCTATAAAGGTGCGTCGCCTAAACCATATGTCACGTGACTTAGGCGACGGAGCTTAGGTGACACTAGGTACATCGCCCGGATCTTAGGCGACGAACAAACTTTACTTAGGTGACGTACAATGTACGTCGCCTAAACTCCTGCTGGACATAGTGAGAATATAATAAAACTCTCAACCATTATTCTTTTTATTTATACGTGCATCATTTCTAAACAAAAAACTTGTTTAGAAATTAAGGAAAAGAAGAGTACGTGGAAGTCCTTGGTGAATAATGTATTTACATCTTTATATATACCCTCTACCGCTATTTGACTTTCTATCTGCACATTGCATGTGCGTATATTAACGTACATGTTACACACTATTTGACTCTCTCTGTCTCTCTCTCTCTCTCTCCAATGTATTTAGTAAATTAATTTAGACACAATATATATATATATATATTGTCTGTCAACAGTTAGCGTAGTGATTTGGCATGTGGGGTGCCGACATCTCCTCATGGGTACCCAGTTGGGGCTTTCCCGCATTTCTTGGAAATTGCTTTTCAAATCTGTTCTTATTTTTTTTTTTAATTTGTTCATCCATTCCATTCATTGGCTTCTTCTAAACGCAAATCTTGGCTTAAATTATTAGGATCATATTAATTTGTGCTATAAGACCGCTAATTTATTTAAAATAAATATTAAAATTACTCTATTTTTTACACACTTTTTACATAGATAATTGTGACATTAATTAAATAATAATAAAAAAAGACAAACATATTAAATGCGTGATCTTACCCACAGTTCATTTATATTGTGTCACGTTTATTTGTATAAATAAAATTATATGAAAATTGGAAAAGTTTAACATGTTCCAATTATTATATTTATAAAAGAAACGAAGTTTTAATATATATATATATGAAAATTTTTAAGTAAGGACCTTAACTTAAGGTCTTTATTTACAGACTTGTACTTTTGGTACGCTTCCCGATATAATTTTTTGATGAAATTTGGTGGGGATGTTCTTCATCGTGTGTAGAACATCTTCACCAAATTTCATCAAAAAATTAAACCGGGAAGTGGGTTAACTATATGATTGAAAAATATTGGTCAAGAAATAGATATATATATGTCCAATATTTTTCAATCATGTAGTTAACCTACTTCCCGGTTGAATTTTTTGATGAAATTTGGTGGAGATGTTCTACACACGATGAAGAACATCCCCACCAAATTTCATCAAAAAATTATATCGAAAAGCGTGCCAAAAGGATAAATCCGTAAATAAGGACCTTAAGTTAAGGTTCTTATGGAAAATGCTCCATATATATATATATATATATGCATATATTAAACATAATAGAGATTCTTATACAAAATATTATTAATTCTATTTATACTATGTTACGCGTAACACATGTTCCTACGTCATAAATTAACTTTTTTTAAAACTATTATTATACACGCTTTTAATGTTTCTTAGTATTATTATTATATTTGGTCCCATTAACGTGAAACCCGTCTAAACGTTACAACAAAAATTATAAATGTGTTATACAGTTTTGTGATAGACTTTTTGTTTCCAATATTATTATATTTGACCACTTTAATGTGAAACCCATCTAGATATGCACTAGAATTTTTTTACATATGTATGAATTTTTTAAAAATCAATTTTATGTTAGTTCTGAAAAAAAATCATAAATGATATATATTTTTTTTGATTGTTTTTCAAAAACAAGGTCATATTTGTTTCTTTTTTTATAACTGTTAGGATCAATTGCCATGTATGCAATAATTTTACCTTTATATGGCAATTTTTAAAATTAACTTAATGTCAATTTTAACAAAAAAAGAGGTAATAAAAGATATATTTTTTCGTTTTTATTACTTTTTTTTTGAAAAAAAAAGTCATATGGTTTTACTTTTTAGGTGATAATATTCCGGTGTTCCCATTTATGGTTTAACTAAAAAAAAAGTTCATCAAAGACCCCTCTACTGTAATTAATTTTTTTGGGGGAAAAAGATATATAGATGGTTATATGACCTATATTTACTGTGAATTATCGAAGTGCACCTATCGGTCTTTATTAATTTTGTGTTGCCTTCTTGTTGGTTTTCCTCGAATTTGAAATATCTTCTTTGGCAAATTAATGAAATTTCCGGGGTAAGAAAACAAAAAGGGGGAGGAGCGGCGCGTGTGTCCGGGGTAAGAAAAAAATGAAGCCCACATTTTCGGCGATTTAACTTTTTTATATTCATTATGCGCGTGTGACTCTTAGCCTTATGACTCTCAACCAAGTGGCAACGCGTTTGGATTAAGGTTGGGTAGATGCCTGTTAGCGTGAGAGCATGCGTGTTGGAATTCTAGTGATTTATCTTTTAATATTAATGGTTATTTTGTTTATGACTGTTTTTTGAGATGCAAGTTGTTATTGTGACTCTTAACCTTATGATAGTTTTCATTTGCAAGAAAAACAGTCATAAATGAAGTTCAAATACTAGTTAAAAAAGTCATAAATAGGTGAAATTCTTGTAGTGACGAACATTCCGACAAATCAAGTAATATGAGAGTTTTTCGAATAAAAAGTGTGGGAAGCTAAAAATAAACTAAATGAGCAGTTAATTCGACTAAATTAGAGAGAGTCGACTTAATCAATAAGAGCCGAGCAGGCCTAAGCAACCAGAATCAGAAAGAAAGAAACAAAAAAAGGGGGAGTGAGACTTTAAGACCGACCTTCGTTATCTCGGTAGTCCGATCTAGTAGATCGGGACTATAGCAGATGCACTGACCTAGTAAGTCGGCCAATAAGGTTAATAGTGCTCAGTTGGAAGATGACATATTGCCAAAAATAACTACTAGCCCTCACATGAACAAGGGTAATGCTAATAGTAGTGTGAACAGGGATCTGGGACAGCTGTAAAATAATAAAGTAATGCCCAAGTATGCTATTTTTTGATAAATTACCCCTTGTACAAACCCTAATCCTATACTTATAAATAAGAAAGGGTAATCCCCTTGAAAAGGATCTAATCTCCAATCCATACACTGTTTCATTGTATCCTCTTAACGTTATGTTCATAGACCATGGAGGTTTTGAAGAGAATTAGTATAGCAACCATTAGAGCTCTGTAAATCTTCCATTGTAAACATTTATAAGTTGCTATGAACATTATAAAGAGCGCAAACACTTAAGGATGACATACTGCCAGACCAACAATCAAATTGAATGGAGATACCATCCCATAAACAAAAACCCTATTATCCTTTGTAGTTGTTTTAGTTGTGGTTTGTTGGTTACTTTCCATTTTTGACTATCATTGTACTTTTCTTGTGGGGTGACCCAACTTTTTGTCACCTACAAAAAGTTCTTTACACTAAATTTTCGATTACACCTTAACAATACAATATTAGTCTTATATATATAGTTTAAGCTAAGATCAACATATTGAGATTATTGAGTATTTTTATGTGCTTGCAACATAGACGTGATGAGTTTATGTGTAATGATTAATATTTATTCCAATATAATTAAGGCGAATAGATGATAACAAAACTAAAAGTATACGTTGAATGAATCACCAGTGAAGGAGAACATAAGATTTCAACACTCAAATCATATTATGTCTTGTCCTCCTTATGAATCAATCATCTTCTCTCGAGCAATAATTTACCTAAGATATATAATTAAATGGGGAATGTTCAATTTACAACAGTGTACGTATGTTTAAAAAAATTATACTCATCTGTAATTTTTCTTAAATTCATAATTTATTAATTCCATCACCTCCCGCACCACCTTCTCCTCCACCTCCCATGCTACCATGCCACTACACTTCCTCCAGAGCCGGCCATTCTCTTCTTCCACTGGTGAATTTCGATCTCACTTTGCCTTAGAAGATTTGAGAAGTAGAAGAGTTTGTGTTGTTTTAATTTGGGATTTTTGGCGTTTGAATAATTGAATTTGGTATTAAAAATTTTAATTTTATTCATGCAGTCTATTTGAGATACAAAATAAAAAGATTTTATCCTTCGTGTTAGAATATACTATGTATTTAGTATTAATTATATTTCCTAATTGTATTGATTGTGTTCCCATTACCTTTCCTAATTGTAGCCCATTACATTTCCTAATTGTAGCCTAGATTATAGCTTTGTCTCTTGTATATATATCCATTCTCTATTTGTACATGTTCATCAAGAAAGCAATACAATTCTTTTGTTCTCCTTCAATCTCTCTTTCGTTTTCTATTTCGTAACATGGTATCAGAAGGATTCATCCTCCTCTAGAACCAATCTTCATCCAATCCTTCACCAAAATCTAAATCAAAAACCTTAACATCATCAATCCAAACAACCAACCATCAAATCTGTCGATCTACCTCTTCTCATATACAGACCCTAAATTAACCAAAACCATATACCAAACTCTTCGTCTTTTCAATACGAACCAATCGCCGTTTAAAACACTCCAATCGGAGCTTGCACGCTCCCCCACGCGCCGCTACAAGGACGCCCACTAGTTCCACCTCATCCCCACGCGCCGCTACTGCTTTTCTTGCCCAAACCCTAAAACTAGTTTTTTTCTGAACCAGTCCCACTTCCTTGCACTGGTTCACTTACTTCTACACCAATTTTTTTTCACCCTAAAACCGGTTCCTTACCAAATCCACCGTTCCGGATCCGTTTCTGGGCTCAGATCTCTCAGAATCCGATTATTTTTTGCTGTTACTGTGTTAACTACCTAAAGTTTTCAATGGAAAAGTATGAATTTTCACGCCCAATCTCTATCGTCCTCAATGGAACCAATTATGTTCAGTGGTCCCAAGCCATGACCAGTTTTTTTAAATCTCGAGAGTCCTGGCGGATTGTTACTGGAGAAGTTGTTAATTAAGCCAATATAGAAAATTGACGAAACTGATGATAAATTTCATGACCGTCTTGATGATTGGGAAAGCAAAAATGGTGATATTATAATATGGGTTCAAAATACCGCTATATCTCGTATAGGATAACATATTGGTTGCTTTACCACCGGGAAGGAAGTTTGGGATTTTCTAAAATCTCGGTACACCCTAAAAGATCTCTCTCATCAATACCAGTTGCTTACTGCTCTACATTCCAAAAATCCAACAACCTGATCAGTCCATTGATGATTATTTGTCCAATCTCTAAGCTATATGGGACCAGTTAGCCCAATCTGAACCTACTTTTTGTGAGCATGATGCTGAAAAGTTTAAAATATACCGCAATAATCAACATGTTATCACTCTTTTGATGGGACTTCACGAGAAATTCAAATATGTTCGGGCTATTCTACTTCATCGCAATCCTTTACCATCTCTTGATGATGTCACGACATAACTTCTCTCAGAAGAAACACGGTTTGCCACTCGGGCCCACAATTCTAATTCTGTGTTAGCTGTTCAGAGTTCGAGACCTACCAAAAATTCATCTTCACGAGAATGTGCATACTGCCATGCCACCACCCATATGCTGCTAAAGTGTCCAATTAGGACGTGTTTCTTTTATAAAAAGGTGGGACCAGGTCACTTTCAAGCCGACTGTTACAAGAATCCATCCAAGAGATCCTCCACCAAATTCTCTTCTAGCACCATCACTGCTGCCACCACTGATTCATCTAAGTCAGATATTTCTACTGCATCTGTGACTCTAGCTGACATCACAGCTCTTCTTAAACATGTTACATCTTCTTCTGGTTCTGCTATGGCTACCACCATAGGTACATCTTGGTTCTTTGACTCTGGCTCCTACAATCACATGACTTCTAATCTTGCTATTTTCACTTCTAAAAGTTATAATTCTCATACACCCACTATTAAAACTGCGGATGGTTCTCAAGTACCTGTTAGTCATGTTGGGACGGTTACTACTCCTAGCCTCTCTTTACCTGCTACATTTCATATTCCAAAACTAACTATCAACCTTATTTCTGTTGGTCAATTGTGTGACCTTGGGCTGAATGTTATATTTTCCTCTTCTAGTTGTCATGTGCAGGATCCTCAGACGGGACAAATTATAGGGATCGGCCATAAAATTGGATGCATGTTCGAGCTCATACACCTTCGTACCTCACCCACTCCTATTGTTGCCTCCACACCATCTGTTGCATCCCCACTGACTGTTTCTTTATTTGAGTTGTGGCATTCCCGTTTAGGACATGTGTCTTTTGATCGTCTTCGTTCTATTGTGTCATTTGGTCTGTTAGGGTTCATAAAGTTTGAGAAATTGTCTTATTTATCTTGTCAACTTGGAAAACAACCGGCATTATGTTTTAACAAAAATGATTCTATTTCTTCAGCACCTTTTGATCTTGTAGGTCGGAAAATACCCTAGAGGGGGGTGAATAGGGTTTTTAAAACTTAATCGAATTTTTAAAAATGATTTAAAAATATTTGATGTCTATATTTATCAAGCACTCAAGAACAAAGTTAATTCCAAACACAATGAATAAATATCACAATATAATAGAGCAAGAGATAGAAAGATTAAATCGATCGAAGTCGAAGATTTTTTGTCCACACGGTTCGGCTTGTTCCCCTACTCCGCGCTCGATTAGTTTCCTGAGAATTTCCACTATAACCGATCTTCTTCCGGGTGAAAATCAAACATCTACAAGTGTATTCTTATCACACACTCTCATAAGTATTGAAAACACCTTCAATACTTTCACAAGAAATCCCTCTTGCTAATCTATGAGATACACCTATCAAAATTATGATTCAAAATGAGTTTTGGTGACAAACACCAATGTGCAATATCTCTCTTGTATATGACAAAATACAAATAAAGCTCACACTAAGAGATATCAAAATTGATCAAAGTATATAGCTCAAAAATGAAAGATTGATCAAAATGTGTTCTTGAATATTTGTATATTTGAATATATGAATAATAGAGTATTAGAATGATTCAAGGTTTATTAAAACATGTCTAGGACCTCATATTTATAGCTTGAAAAACCATATGGCCGTTGGGAATGATTAAGAGAGGTTTTGGATCCAAGGTATACATTTTCAAATTTTCCAACAGCTAGTTTTGACAAAAAAAAATTCAAATTTGTTTTGTTAATTTCTCCTAATTGACCGTTGGATCATGCTCAAATTTTAGTCAAAATTGTCAGAAGATGTTGTCTAACTACTGTAAGAATTTCAAAATGATCGGAGTTCGAGAAGGCCTCCATCTTACCGTTAGATCAAAACTGGGCAAAAATTGAGCGAATTTTAAATGTAAAAAAAAATTTATTTTTGCAATTTAACAATTTAGTTCCAAATAAAATTCTAATGATTTTTGAACCTCAAAGATATGTTTCTAAGATACTTATTTTTATTATAGCTTAAAATATGATCATTTAAAATTAATATGAATTTATTTTGAAACTCGGTTTTTGTAAAATGATGTTTTTCAAATAAATTCAATTTCAAGCTAGTTTGAATCAATCTTTAAAAGATGCATGAATATGTTTGAGCTATAGAGATTTGATCAATAAAGTATCTTTACATAAAATCTAAGCACTCACTCTATTTAATGATAATTCGAGTCTTCGTGATGCTTGATTTTCTTGTGCGTATCTTTACTTGTTTGATGTTCTTGATCCTTTCTTGGTTTTGATAACTTGTAGAACATGTGGAGATCATTCTTGTGCATATCTTCACTTGCTTGATGATCTAGATCTTTTCTTGGCTTTGTATAGCACATGTATATCACTTGAGTTCATTTCTTGTGAGTAGAGGCGTTTGTAAAGCTTGTGTGAGATTTGCTTCGGTTTGAAGTTATACTTGGTCGGAAGATATATCGGTTAAAATGGCTATCATCATTGGAACAACCGAGTTAAATAACACTTTATTAACTTATTTTAATTATCAAAATAAGATTAATTGACTTTAAGGTCAACAGATCTTATTCACTCTAATGTTTGGGGACCCTCTCCACATTCCACCATGGGAGGTTCAAAATATTTTGTTATCTTTTTGGATGATTATACTCATTTTACTTGGATCTATCTTATGAAAACTCGTTCAGAATTACCCCAAATCTATTATAATTTTGCTTGCATGATTCAAACTCTGTTTTCCAGTCCAATAAAAAATTTTCGAGCTGATAATGCCATGGAATTCAAGGAAACTTCATTTATTAAATTTCTCTATGAACAGGATACTGTTTCTCAATATTCTTGTTCAGGTACATCTCAGCAAAATGGTCGTGCTAAATGTAAGTATAGATATATTCTTGATACTGTTCGCACACTTCTTATCTCCAATAGTTGTCTTGAACGGTTTTGGGGGGAAGTAGCACTTATTGCTGTTTACACTATCAATCGTATCCCTATTCCATTTATTCAACATCAATCTCCATATGAAAGACTTCATGGTATCTCTCCTGATTACAATTTCTTACGAGTCTTCGGTTGTGCTAGTTTTGTGTTACTCCCGCCTCATGAACATTCTAAATTGGAACCACGTGCTTGTCTTTGTTGCTTCTTGGGGTATGGGATAGAACATAAAGGTTATCGGTGTTGGGATCCTATCTCAAAACGTTTAAGGATTTCTCATCATGTTGTCTTTTGGGAACATAAAATGTTCTACTCTCTATCCAAATTTCATGTTCTTGAAGAATCTCCACTTCCATTCTTTACTCATTCATCTCTTGACCTTTCCACCCTTGAACTTGAGGCTCCAGTTGTCATATTCCCACCAGAACCTAAACCAGAAGCCACACCATCACCACCTCAACCTCTTAGTCTAACATCCCCTAAACCATCCTCACCTGATGTCATTTCTTCTAATGAGCTTCAACATACGGTACCTCCCAATGATGATGTCTCGCCTGCTGATCCTATCATACCTCAACCACAACGACAGTCCACTCAGGTAAGAGAGCTCCCTCACCATATTCGTGATTACCATTGTTATTCTACCATGATTTCTCACTATGAACCTTCATCCTATAAGGAAACTAGTACTAATCCCATTTGGCAGCAAGCTATGACAGAAGAAGCTTTAGATAAAGCGCATACCTGGGATCTTATAACTCTTCCTCCTGGAAAATTTGCAGTTGGGTGTAAATGGGTGTATAAAATCAAGACACGATCTGACGGTTCGATTGACCTATACAAAGCTCGTCTCGTAGCCAAGGGGTTTAATCAAAAGTATGGTATAGACTATGAAGAAACTTTCGCTCCTATTACTCGAATGACGTCTGTTCGCAGTCTTATTGCTATTGCTGCCATTCGCAAATGGGATCTTTTTTAGATGGATGTCAAAAATGCCTTTCTTAATAGGGATCTCACAGAAGAAGTCTATATGAAACCACTTCCTGGTTATTCGCACCAATCTACCCAGGTTTGCAAACTTCGCCGTGCCCTATATGGACTCAAGCAAGCTCCCCGCGCTTAGTTCGCAAAATTTAGCTCTACTATCACAAAGCTTGGTTATTCCTCCAGTTCGTCAGACTTAACCCTCTTTATTCGAAAGATAGATTCTGGGACTATTCTTCTTCTCCTCTATGTAGATGATATGATAATTACTGGGGATGATATTTCTGGTATCTCGGATCTCAAACAATCTCTCAGTCAGTTTTTTGAAATGAAGGATCTTGGTCGTCTCAACTACTTCTTAAGGCTTGAAGTCCTTTTTGATCTGACACGTTACTATTTATCTCATGTGAAATACACGTCTGACATTCTGGCTTGTGTTGGTCTCACTGACTGTAAAACTGTGTCTACTCCATTGGACACCAATGTTAGACTTACTCCGTTTAATGGTACTCCTCTATTTGATGGTACTTTATATCGACAGTTAGTTGGCAGTCTGGTTTACCTTACTGTTACTCGCCCGGATATTGCTTATGCTGTCAGTCAGTTTATGTCTGCTCCTCGCTCTACTCATTTTGATGCTGTCATTCGGATTTTTCGTTATCTCAAAGGGACAGTTTTCCATGGGCTTCACTACTCCTCAAAGTCATCTCTTGTATTAATGGCTTACTCTGATGTAGACTGGGCCGGTGACCCTACAGATCGTCGGTCTATTACTGGTTACTGTTTCTTCCTCGGGGACTCCCTTCTTACGTGGCAGAGTAAGAAACAGTTTGTTGTTTCTTGATCAAGCACTAAGGCTGAATACCACGCTCTTGCTGATACTTCACAAGAATTAATATGGCTTCGATGCCTCCTCGATGAATTAGGTGCTCCTTAAGACTCTGCTACTACTCTTTATTGTGACAACCGCAGTGCCATCCAAATCAGTCACAACGACGTATTTCATGAACGAACCAAACACATTGAGATTGATTATTACTTTATTCGCCAGGATATTCGCAATCTGTACATTCGTTTTATGCCCGTATCTTCAGACGACCAGCCTGCAGATCTCTTCACCAAAACTCACCAGCCTAGCCGTTTTCAAACGTTGATTTCCAAACTCCAGCTGGTCTCTCACTTACCACCTTGAGTTTGAGGGGGGGTGTTAGAATATACTATGTATTTAGTATTAATTATACTTCCTAATTCTACTTTCCTAATTGTATTGATTGTGTTCCCATTACCTTTCCTAATTGTAGCCTAGATTATAGCTTTGTCTCTTGTATATATATTCATTCTCTATTTGTACATGTTCATCAAGAAAGCAATACAATTCTTTTGTTCTCCTTCAATCTCTCTTTTATTTTCTATTTGGTAACACTTCGAATCATTAAAGTAAAATGTTCGCTCTTTCACCAACACATTTAATCACTTCTTCTTTTTTCATTTTTTTATAAGTATTTTATCAAAATTATATATTTCAAATTGTACCACGTATTGAGTATACAACGTAAGCCAGTAATAGATAAAGTTTGTGTCACATTTTTGGTATGCTAATTTTACTCCTGCCTTCTTTTTCTTATCCCATAAAAAACAATTATCCTTATTAATAAAATGTGAAGATGCATGATACAAGAGGACACCAAAAATTCATAGTTCTAATATTACCATGAATGACGCGAATTAAAAAAAATTAATAAAAAAAAACTTACACAATATAAGGCAAGGAAAAAAAACCCAATAATTATACTATGTCTATTTTATTATTACAAGTCTAATGTAACGTTTGCAACAATTCTAGTACAATAAAATCTAAACCATGATATTAAGTAGGTATAATTATATTTAACCGTTAGCTAGGCCATTCATTAGTCATCTTATTTATTCCACATTTAAAAAAAAATAAAAAAAATAATTGAATATATCTAAATCGTACATGCGTCATGTATAATTTGTTTTTTTCTTTTTGTCAATAAAATATCAACAATTATCCACATGACTTGGTATTACAAATTCTGCATGTGATTATTGTTAATTATTTTATAAAAGCATTAAGCTGGGCATACTTGTTCCAGGTATGGTCGTCATAGGAGCCAGTTAGATACAAAAATTATTATTATATATTTTATACAAATCAAAATACGTAAAAGTTTTAAGTCAATTTAATTACAACCACCCATGGCTTAATTGGTCTTATTCTTCGTTCCAATTAAACTTGTCCTCTGACATTCGCTACTTCAAGAATAAATATTTGTGATTGGATTCAATTTAAACTAGCATCTTGACATACTTTACGGATGGATTAGGGCCTAAGCCCAAAGAATTCTAACTCATGACAAAGTATAATAATAATAAAAAAAATAATTTATAACTGTGTATAATTTTTTATTTCTTTTCTGTAAGCATCAGCCCGGCCAGCCCGGACTTATCCAGCCATAGCCTATTCCATGACCGAGCCCAGTCTTTCCCATGTCCAGCCTAACTTGTAAACAGCTCACTTTTAATTAAATTAAAAAAATAAAATCAAAATAGATTTATTGAAAGAATCCATCAATCCTCCAAAAAATAAAAATCTTCCAGAAAAGAAAAAAGGGTCAGTGATACAGTCAATCTCCCGGATAAAACCAACCACTTTTTTGCCCCTCTCTCTCTCTCTCTCTCTTGTAGTGGTTAGTGTGAGAATCCGCAAATGCAACAACCGGGTTTCAATCCCGTGTTTGGGCATTTGAAACGTCGAAATGAATTATGTCGTTCCGTTTGCTTCTAGGCATTGAAGATTCCAATTATCTATCTCTAAATGAAAAGGGGTTTGTTTCAGATTCGCCAGTTCGTTTTACGAGAAAATAGACAAAAAGGGTCGTGTAAGAGGAAAGGTTACAGATAAGCCTTTCTTTACACGTTTGTCTACGAAATCAAGATTCTATAAAGTTTGGGAACTATGTTACGGTTTGGGAAGGTGTTAAGCACCCATTCCGCCCTTTCGGTTTCTAGTGGCTTATATGTTTATTCTATGTTTGAAAAACTTGGATGCTTTTACTAACAATCTACTACTTCCCGAATAAGAAACCCTAATTTTGGGAAACAGGGACATGGATAAAAACCTTTGTATTTCGTGATCCGATTGTTTTTTGGTTTTGAAAATACAGTACAAACGACAAATGTTTGGTATTTAAAAGAGGTATTTCGGCATTGATTCCTCATATAACAATGTCGGTTTTCTCGTGTTGATTACTTTGAAAAAGTTCAGATCTTTATCGGAACTATTTTAATATGGAATTTGAACTCTTTGGGGGGAGTTCTATCAGATATATCGCAGTCTATGGGGAAGACGAAACATGCCTGAATTTAATTCCTAGGTAAGTTCTATCGGTCCGAGTTTGGAAAACTTAATTTTATCCAGGTGATAATGCTCTTACTTTTCTGGTTTTCCAAATGATTTTATCAGGGTTTTGTTTTGAAAACAGTAGACTATTTTGTAACTTGACAATAAGTTTATTCAAATAAAATGTGGACAGAATAACAAATATGTAATAAAACAAGTACACATGTATATAATTTTAAATTCTATAAGGGACTTTTTTTACCTTCTCGACGAGAAATATAAAAATAAGAGAGAAAATATAATAGGGTAGAGGAACCTCCGGCGATAATAAGCTTTTCTTCCTTGAATATTTCTGAGAGTTCGGTCCCAGAAGTGAGACACGTCGAGAATAGATTCGATAATTCTTTAGAAATTAAACGATCATAGAATATAGTTGATGAAATACCATAAAATCAGACAGAAAGCCTATAATTCTTAGATCCCCAGCTACTGTCTTAAACCCTTGGGAGTGTTGGCATATTTATACTGCTGGGGAGGGATTGTCATGCAATATTTTTCAAGAAAAGGCAAGTGTCGCGCGACATTTGGGACGATGTCGGGCAACAAACGGCTGAAGTTATTGGTCTGTGTTTGGAGAACTTGTCACACAATATAAGAGAGATTATCGCGCGACATACTGGTTTGTCGTGCGATAATCTACTTTAAAATAGGTTTGTTCGGCCAACAAACCCCTTTGGGGTAGTTTTGGGTGCTCTAGTGGGGCTCGGACTCCAAAAACTGTACTTTCGATTGTCGTTAGGGCTCTTGCAGGGGTCATGGATCGGGGTGTATACAGACCCTCTCGACTCAAGCTTCTTGCTGGTGAAGAAATTGAGACAACTAGAAGAGACCATGGTCCATGACTCCCGCAAGAATTCTAAGAGAGTGTGCATATGCAGGAGTGTTCGGGAGTAGCTCTAGAAAGGGCTTGTGATTGCTTTGCCTCTGGAGAGGACTTTTGTTACCTTGTTGCCTCTCTCGAGGGCTTTATTTGTTCCACTTTGCCTCAGATGGGAGAACTACCATTGTTCCGCTTGCCTAATGTGGGAGGACTACCATTGCTCCACTGCCTCTCTGGGAGGACTTTGATCTTCTCGCCTCAGTTGGAGGATTACTATTGCTCCACTGCCTCTCTGGGAGGACTTTGATCTTCTCGCCTTAGTGGGAGGATTACCATTGCTCCACTGCCTCTCTGGGAGGACCTTGATCTTCTCACCTCAGTGGGAGGACTACCATTGCTCCATTGCCTCTCTGGGAGGACTTGATCTTCTCGCCTCAGTGGGAGGACTACCATTGCTCCATTGCCTCTCTGGGAGGACTTGATCTTCTCGCCTCAGATGGGAGGACTACCATTGCTCCACTGCCTCTCTGGGAGGACTTGATCTTCTCACCTCAGATGGGAGTACTACTATTGCTCCACTGCCTCTTTGGGAGGACTTTGATCTTCTCGCCTCAGATGGGAGGACTACCATTACTCCACTGCCTCTCTGAAAGGACTTTGATCTACTCCCCTTGCCTCAGATGGGAGGGCTTTTATCTGTAAAGGGGAAGAATAAGAGTTGCCTCTGGGGAAGGCTTTGTTAGGGCTTTGCCTTTGGCGAGGGCTTGTGCTTGTGATTTGCCTCTAAGAGGGCTTTAATTCGACTTGTCCTGGCGAAATCAGTCCCCGGTATCTTTCTGTGACTGCTAGAGTGAGAAAGAGAAAACGAGAGGAGATGGAACTCATCATAAGTTTAATCTTACCAAGATGTTCTCCACCTCCCTAGATCTTTTTTAAATTTAATTCTTATTTGTTTCCTTAAGTAAGAACACTTCCCTTTAAAAAAACAGTTTTCTAGGTTTCTTCGGTTTTCGCAGGGCGATGATTCGAAGACTTATTTCTAAGTCATTTTTTCTATATCGTGCTGAAAAGAAAATTTTGTTCTAGAAAAGGAATCTCTGATCTCTTTTAGTCCTCATCTTTTCACTCGTGGGCCCACATCGTTTTCTGTTTTTCGATGTCCTTATTTCTCTCTCGTTTGAGAAAGACTTTTCCTGGCCTTGTCTGTTTTTGACCAGGAGTATTTCTATCCCGTTTGGCGTGGTCAGGAGTCTTACTCACCCAAAACGAAGCCTTGAGCCGGTTTGACCTAGCTGTCACTTTTGGTGTGGCTCTCCCTGTCACTCTATTCATTTATGTTTCTCTCGCTCGCTCTGGGCGCTTGTGCGGGATTTTTTCTCTTTTCTACTCTTTAATTTTTTTTACTCCCGTCTTATTTTGATATATTCTCTTTCTCATTGATGGTCTTAGTCTTTTGAGATAAACAAATATTCCTTAACAGATGGATTTTGCTATCGCGATTTTTCTGAAAAAATGACTTGAAAATTTTTGCTTTCGATATTCATCTCGACCTCGTCTCGCATGAGATCCGTCGATGGTCTCTAGTATGTCTTCTTGAGATCATTCCTATTGTGTATTTATATATGTTCATCTTTTGACATATTATCTTTGTCGCTTCCTACATGTTTAAACAATCTTTATATTAGCACACATGTTTGCCTGATAATAATATCCGATTTAAAGAACACATACTTTACTATGGTACCCTTAAAGATAGATTTTTAGAAATATACCCTCATAGACACTATGACTTTTATAACTACACCAAAGTACCCTTAGGTTTTGAAAATTATATAATTTACCCTCGTAAACCCTATAACTCTCATAATTACACCAAAGTACCCTCAAGTTTTAGAATTTACATAATTTACCCTTATAAACCTTATAACTCTCGTAATTACACCAAAGTACCCTTAGGTTTTAAAATTACATAATTTACCCTTATAGACCCTATAACTCTCGTAATTATACCAAAGTACCTTCAGATTTTGGAAATTACATAATTTTCCCTTATAAACCCTATAACTCTCGTAATTATACCAAAGTACCTTCAAATTTTGGAAATTACATAATTTACCCTTATAAACCCTATAACTCTCGTAATTATACCAAAGTACCCTTAGGTTTTGGAAATTACATAATTTACCCTTATAAACCCTATAATTCTCGTAATTACACCAAGGTACCCTCAAGTTTTATAAATTACATAATTTACCCTTATAAACCCTATAACTCTTATAATTACACCAAAGTACCCTCAAGTTTTGGAAATTACATAATTTACCCTTATGACCCATATAACTCTTATAATCACACCTAAGTATCCTTAGGTTTTGAAAATTACATAATCTACCCTTATAACCCATATAACTCTCATCATTACTTATATATGCATATATATCTATTTTGTTTGCAGTGGATTGACCGAGGTTGGGGTTCTCCCAACACCATATTTTCTGAGTGGCGACAAGTGCCAGCCCCTGTTTAGGAGTTGCTCTTTGTGACCCCTTTTGGCAGTTTTCTTGATGCCCTATCAGAGAGAGTTTCGAGGGCGGTTATTCTTGTGTCGGCGTTTGCGACTCACTGGTGGGATACCACGCACATGTTCCACTAGAGCTGGGGAGAGATGACGATGACTCCTCTAGACCTGTTCGCTTTGACTGGGATACTTTCGGGGGGATTCCTATCCAGATAGATGTTCCTTTACGCCTCTCCTCCGAGGGTATAGTCGGTGCTTTAGGGTCGTTCCCAGAGCGACGGAGTTCTAGTAATACGATCCCCTAGACCTTTTTGATTACACGTTTAACGACGGAGAGAGCTAGGTTGGTTGCGACAAGAGATAAGATGACTAGGCAGGAGGTGCATCAGTATGCTCGTGTCTTGCTGTTACTGATGCTCCATGATTTGTTTGAGGCCCGTGGGAGAGATACAACCCATCTTTGGTGGCTGCTCTACATTCGAGATTTAAGCCTTATGTTTGACTACGACTGGGGCGTTTTTATTTTCGCCGTCCTTTATAATGTCATGGACCAGGTTTCTCGCCATTTGGCCTTGAACCTCAAGGGCTTTTCTTTGTTGTGGGTGGTATAAACTTTTGACCCTTTTACTTACTTTGTGTTCACATTTAGCTGTCAATTGTTGCTAACATTCTCTATGTTCTTCTTCTTTTTTTAGAGTTGGTTTGTGGCATACACCCGCCGGGGTCTCACCCAAGTAGATCTCCTCGTTGAGAATGAGGATCAGTTTCAGCTTCTTCGCTGGTTCATAGCGAAAAACTACAGGACTCCTTACATATATCGGACTCGAGAGATTGGGGAGACTGCCGTCCATGACCTGTTAGAGGAGCACGTAAGTATTCAGTTTGATATTGTTTATCTTAATTAATTTAAATGTATATGAAATAAATGACTGAATGTAATTTATTCTTCTCGTTTTAGATTAACTGGGCCCCATGGGGTGATTTAGGTCTTCATTTCGGCTATGCTCGAGCTTTGACCGTTTCGAGGACTAGACGACTGATCCGAGATGAGTATGGCCTCATGTTTTTTCTTAGTGAGAGGGTCATACGTTAGCACACACCAGCCTAGTGGCCTCAGGTTCCGTTATTTCAACCGATTTTGATAAGGTGGACAGGCGAGATTGATCCGATAATGGTGCAGGCTTTAGTAGATAGACTTGATTTTCAGACCTTCGTTGAGGAGGGTGACTATGCCCTCTTTGTGGCCCCGATACTTTATGAGAGAGTAAAAGGGGACTCGGGATCGGGTCTTCTACAAGCGATATCGAACGTTGAGCAGTGATCCCAACTTCATACGAGGGCAATCTCATCTTTCTAGGACGATCTCGGGACATTTGCCACCTGTCCCCAACCAGAGGGATAACATCCCTGATTTTGATGATGAGGATCCTGAGGGGGAGTTCCTGCTTCTATAGAGGGTGATGGTGATGACAGAGCTGAAGGGGGTAACGGAGGAGGGGCGACAGCAGTTCCTGAGCAGCCACCTCGGACTACACCCTCAGAAGAACTACGGGCCGAGGCCGAGGGTTTCCAGTTTCTTACGAGCCCTTCGATATCTCTGGGGATTATATTTGACAAGGCTGAGGCCTCGGAGAGATAAGGTACTAGCTTCTCAGAGAGGTCCTGCGAGCTTGAGGACTTTGGATCGGAGCTGATTAAGAGCAGTTTGTGCAGACCCCTCTTGCTGCGACGAGCACTCCTTTTAGTGGGGTCCCGCCTTTGAGATAGACCTATGTTGTTAGGATGTATGCTACTCTTACCCCACTACTGCCGTCCTTTATGGGCCCTCTGGCCCGATCTCCAGGTGTTGGTGTCTCATCTTCTAGGCCACCTCTGTTCCCCGATCCGTAAGGAGGGTGGGTCTACCTACGCTGCGGCCCTCGCGGGTTCGTCTGTTCTGGTAGTTAACCTACCATCATTACCCCGGGATATCTCTTATATTCGTGCTGGTCTACGCCGATACACGGTGCCGGAGTATCCTCTTCTAGACGACACCTTTAGTTATTTGGGTGGACGTACGGGTGATGAGGTATAAATTTTTTTCTTCCTTCTAATGATGCTTCTCCATATTTGTTTATTAATTGTGCTAATCCTCTCTTCTTATATTTTTCGCAGTTGATGAGCGTGCTTGCGGCAGATCTGCGAGCTTTACATGCCCAATATCTTTACAGTTGGAACCTTCTTCAATTTGTAGGTCGGGATCCTACGGTGTACATGCATGATTACTAGAGGGAGATTGAGGTCTTTCTGTGGGTTGATGACCCTTTGACTTCTTCTCGCACATGGACGGAGTCTCGGAGGAGTAGTAGTCAGCCTTCTAGGCGTTCGAGGTCTTCAGCAGTTCGACCTTCAGCTTCTGCTTGGACGTCTGAGATTCCTTCTGTGGAGATAGTGCGGCCATATGTTGATCTTACCCAGGCTATCCATCCACCTGATGAGGCATCGAGCGATAGTGAGAGCGTGTCGAAGCGCCCTCGGATAAATTAGGTTTATTTCATGCATTTATTTTAGTATTTGGACAAAATGTAGTGTGGACAAAACGTTAGTAGTTAATCTATTTTGAGTTTTGAAAAATGTTTTTATTGAATTTATATTACTTATAAATGATATATATGTGTTTCTCTAATATGTTTTGTGGTAAAAATGCTTATATATAAACATTCAAGTAGTGTTTAGGGATCATACCTTTCATTCATAGAGACTCTTTAAGACTTCTGCAAAAGAACAAAGTAATTACAAGGCATGCAAAAGTGGTTCTTTTGGCAAGAATGATTTTACGTGCTTCAAAGGAGAGCAAAAAATGGCAAAATTTGGGGTTTGTCGCGCGACAATCCTCCCTGGGTTTAGGTTTGTCGCACGACAAACAGGCACAGGAACCATTTTCTTGCTATAAATACATCCATTTTCCTTCCTTCATCCCCTCACCTACCTTATTTCCAAAAAATGTCTTCTTATCGCACAAATTTTGATTTTTCTTATATCGAAGCCCGTGATGCCTTAGTATCTTCTGAGAATGGCCTGAATTTTGGTGTAACATCCTGTATTTTAATTAATGTTAATTATGTTATATTAAATCTTTTATATATATATATATGAGTATAATCGTTTGATGATGCGGGTGGTCCGAATCAATTTCGGTTGGTAAATAGGAAGTTTGGGGTTCTTTGTGATTCGTTAATTTGAGCTAACTTTGGGCTATCATAATTCTTCCATTACTTATCCGATTGAAGTTTTTCTCATGAATGTGTCTAGTATTTGCATCATTCTACAACTTTTGTGTTTTGTCCGAAAGCTAATTTGCACTCCTCGTAGGTCAAAACAGGGCGCGAAGTAGGCCCAATGCTAAATTTTGGTGGTTTGATAGTGTTTCGGCAGAGCGCTGCCTTCGGTGAATTTATGGGGAAAATGTGTCCATAATTTGGGAAAACTTCCTCTTAGGAAGTTGTATA
This sequence comes from Lonicera japonica, assembly GCA_021464415.1. NCBI lineage: Eukaryota > Viridiplantae > Streptophyta > Magnoliopsida > Dipsacales > Caprifoliaceae > Lonicera > Lonicera japonica. Next base: position 88,433,320 of record CM038464.1, read on the forward strand.
TCTTTGAATTACCATTCCATGCATATAAAGAACACCTCAATCGGAGTTCCGAGTCAAAAGTTATGGCCAAAATAAAAATAGTGCTCCAGAACCAAAAATTTGCGCACGGTTACTATAGTAACCAACTTAAAGTGGATTAAGGCTCGTTTTAAGCTATTTTTCACCAATTTTTGAACCAACCTCTTCCACTAAACTCTAGAGAGTTCTAGAGAGAGAAAGATAGGTGTTCTTGAGCAATCCTTACCTATTTTCACTCCCGATCGAAGGATTAAATATCGAAAATCATCCGAAACACCTCCTAGCTTACTATTCATCATCTTCTACCTTGGGGATTCTTTGGGGAAGGCTTGAAGCATCAAATTTGTTTCTTCTTTCTCACTTATAAACTGAGGTAGGGGTTTTCTTACTTTCTAAACCCGATAAAATGAGTTTATTACTTGACAATTCATGCGTTTGATTTATATAAAGTTAGAAAATTGAATGTATACATATATTTATGATGTTGCATGATATGTGTGGTATTGAATATATGATTGGAGGCATAACATGCCATGTATACTTGATATAAAGAGTTGTTTGAAATAAATAAGATACCCTTGGCGATATATCTACGACATGGTTGATAAAAGTGATTTATTTGTGAACTTTTGATGCCAAGGGATATGTGGTTGAAATTGGTAAAGTATATGTGGCATAATTTGCTTCATGTGGATAATTAGCATCATGTTATGCATATTATATGTTACTATGGTGTCAACCGGAAGCTCGGCAATTTTTAAAAGCGTGGAGGCTCTATTATGGCTTATGACTCGTGTTCGAGTATTTGTCTCTCAGAGGATTGTATCATTTATCTATGTACTGAAGAGCTGGTGGCTCTTGGAAATCGAAAAATGAATTGAATGTATAGTACTTTCCGGGATGGAAAAATAGGCAAGGCCCGGTGCCCTTAGGTTAAAAAGCCCTAAACCCTTGGGGGAGCAACGTTTGGCCGCTCATAAGCCACCGGTGTGGAGCCGAGGAGCCTAGGCCAATTGGCAAGGCACTATGGTTTTGCAATTATCTGTATTTATATGGGATCAGGGTGAATGATCCCAGGGCTATTGTTCTCTATACTTGTGTGGGATCGGGACAATTGATCCCAGGTTATGATATCTTGGTAGTAGTGGAATCTATTCATCACTCAGGCTTTTTATTATAGGGTAATCGGTTGACACGGGAAGTAACCTGCATTAACACGTTCATGCATGATCACTTGATGAATTTTGGATTTTCTGTTGATATTATTGATATTACCATGGTCTAAAAGATATCTTTACAAATTTGTTTTTGAACATACGCCTGGTACCCCCTACTGATCAAATGGCTCACCCCGATTTTTCTTTAAAATATTTTAGGTACTCACGAGACAAGGACGCGACCTGGTCAGGAACGATATAAAGGCTCTGATACTACGTGTATATTTTGGTTTTCTGTGATGTATGTATATTTTTTCGGGAAGCCACGGCTAGCCCGAGAAGTATATATACTTTGGTTATTCGTATGGTTTGGATTATGTGTACTTGATACATGCTGGAATGTATAATATGTTTGATACCCTATGCATTATGATACTTGCTATATCTGTTATTGTCGACTTATTTCTTTCTATATACCTATCTTAGTCTTACTAAGATAGGTTAGTAACGCTCCAGGCCTTAATTACAGGCGTTATCCTGTACATTAAGGCGGGGGTGTTACAATTTGGTATCAGAGCATAGGTTTACGCGATTACTTGGGTTTTGGGATGAAATTTATAATATATTGTGATAAATTATTGTTTTATTAATATATATTGGATTGTCATGATGTTCCTTTTCTTGTTTTCGTATAGAATGACGACTTCACTAAATCATAATGCCACCCATGGGAGTTCCACCTCCAGGGAGCCGGTAGATGCAATTCGTGCCATGGCCCGAGAGTTGGCCAATATGTTGGGATATATAGAACAACCCCAGAGTAGAGTCCAGGAGAATAGGGCTATGGTGGCCCTAGAGAAGTTCAAGAAGCTAACCCCACCTTCATTCAACGGGACGTCTGGTCCTTACGAAGCCCTTTATGGTCGTCCATGCAGATCCCTAGTTTGCTGGTATAAAGTCGGGGAGAGAACTTTGTTGGGTCCGGAGTTGGTAGAGCAAACTACCGAAAAGATTAAAACCATTCGACAACATCTCCTTACCGCCCAGAGTCGGCATAAAAGTTATGCCAATAAGCGCCGTCGTCCATTGGAGTTCGAAGTTGGCAACCATGTGTTCTTAAAAACCAAACCTCGTTTTGGTATTATGCGGTTTGGTAGTAAAGGAAAGCTATCTCCTCGATACATTGGGCCTTTCGAGATTCTCGAACGTATTAAAAATGTTTTATATCGTCTAGCCTTGCCGCCGCAGTTGTCTAATGTACACAATGTCTTCCATGTATCAATGCTATGCCAATACGTACATGATCCTTCCCACATAGTTCAATAGGAAAATCTCGAGGTCGTAAATGACGGAACATACGAGACCCGCCCGATACAAATTTTAGACCGTCGAGATCAGGTGCTACGTAATAAAATTATTCCGTTAGTGAAGGTCCTGTAGCTGCATCACAGAACCGAGGAGGCGACGTGGGAGTTAGAAACGGAAATACGTGAAAAATATCCAGGGTTGTTTAATTAATATGTAATTTCTAAATTTCGAGAGCGAAATTTTATTTAGTGGGAGAGATTGTAACATCCTGTATTTTAATTAATGTTAATTATGTTATATTACCTCTTATATATATATATATAAGAATGATCGTTTGATGATGCGGGTGGTCCGAATCAATTTCGATTGGTAAATAGGAAGTTTTAGGTTCTTTGTGATTCGTTAATTTGAGCTAAATTTGGGCTATCGTAATTCCTCCGTTACTTATCCGATTAAAGTTTTACTCACGAATGTTTCTAGTATTTGCATCATTCTACAACTTTCTCGTTTTGGCCGAAAGCTAATTCGCACTCCTCGTGGGTCAAAGAGAGCTGCCTTCGGTGAATTTTTGGGCAAAATACGTCCATAATTTGGGAAAACTTTCTTTTAGGAAGATGTAGATCATTGAATTACCTTTCCGTGCATACAAAGAACATCTCAATCGGAGTTCCGAGTCAAAATTTATAGCCAAAACAAAAACAGTGCTCCAGAACTAAAAATCTGCGCGTGGTTACTGTAGCAACCAACTTAAAGTGGATTAAAGCTCGTTTTAAGCTATTTTTTACCCATTTTCGAACCAACCTCTTCCACTAAACTCTACAGAGTTCTAGAGAGAGAAAAATAGGTGTGCTTGAGCAATCCTTACCTATTTTCACTCCCAATCGAATGATTAAATATCGAAAATCATCCAAAACACCTCATAACTTACTATTCATCATCTTCTACCTTGAGGATTCTTTGGGGAAGGCTTGAAGCATCAAATTTCTTTCTTGTTTCTCACTCATAAATTGAGGTAGGGGTTTCTTACTTTCTAAACCCGATAAAATGAGTTTATTACTTGACAATTCATGCGTTTGATTTATATAATGTTAGAAAGCTGAAGGTATACATATATTTATGATGTTGCATGATATGTGTGGTGTTGAATATATGATTGGAGGCATAATATGCCATGTATACTTGATATAAAGAGTTGTCTGAACTAAATAAGATACCCTTGGCAATATATCTACGACATGGTTGATAAAAGTTATTTATTTGTGAACTTTTGATGCCAAGGGATATGTGGTTGAACTTGGTAAAGTATATATGGCATAATTTGCTTCATGTGGATAATTAGCATCATGTTATGCATATTATATATTACTATGGTGTTAACCGGAAGCTCGGCAATTTTTAAAAGCGTGGAGGTTCTATTATGGCTTATGACTCTTGTTCGAGTATTTGTCTCTCAGAGGATTGTATCATTTATCTATGTACTAAAGAGCTGGTGGCTCTTAGAAATCAAAAAATGAATTGAATGTATAGTGCTTGCCGAGATGGAAAAATAGGCAGGGCCCAGTGCCCTTGGGTTAGAAAGCCCTAAACTCCTGGGGGAGCAACGTTTGGCCGCCTATAAGCCACCGGTGTGGAGCGCGGGAACCTAGGCAAATTGGCAAGGCACTATGATTTTGCGATTATCTGTATTTATATAGGATCGGGGTGAATGATCCCAGGGCTATTGTTCTCTATACTTGTGTGGGATCGGGACAATTGATCCCAGTTTATGATATCTTGGCAGCAGTGGAATCTATTCATCACTCAGGCTTTCTATTATACGGTAATCGGTTGACACGGGAGGTAACCTGCATTAGCACGTTCATGCATGATCACTTGATGAATTTTGGATTTTCTGTTAATAACATTGATATTACCATGGTCTAAAAGATATGTTTACAAACTTGTTTTTGAACATATTCATGGTACCCCCTACTGAGCAAATGGCTCACCTCGATTTTTATTTAAAACATTTCAGGTATTCACGAGTCCCACGAGAACAAGGACATGACCGGGTCAGGGACGATATAGAGGCTCTGATACTACGTGTATATTTTGGTTTTCTGTGATGTATGTATATTTTTTCGGGAAGCCACGGCTAGCCCGAGGAGTTTATATACTTTGGTTATTCGTATGGTTTGGATTATGTGTACTTAATACATGCTGGAATGTATAATATGTTTGATACTCTATGCATTGTGATACTTGCTATATCTGTTGTTGTTGACTTATTTCTTTCTATATACCTATCTTAGTCTTACTAAGATAGGTTAGTAATGCTCCAGGCCTTAATTACAAGCGTTATCCTATACATTAAGGCGGGGGTGTTACATTTGGCGCTTTCAACCCTTCAGCGGCATGGGGTTATCGTCCTCTAAATTTCTCTTTTCTGTTAGGTGCTTCATTTTTCTAGAATCCTGCAGACCATCTCTTTCGCTGTGGATTAGATAAGATCTGCCCGACTTACGAAGAATTCTCCTGACTTCTGTGTTCTGACACCCGTCTCTCGATGGTTGTTCCTATAGAGGATATTGGTCCCCGGGATATGTTGATTGCTTTGTTTCCTATTCCCCAAGCAGCCTACGATGGTTTCATAATTGACGGTCTTTTTAATCTTCACAAAATGGTGAGATTCTTTCATCGTTACGAGGATAGAGCCTCTTATAGTGTGGGGCATACGGCAGCGGCCCTGATTTGCCTGGTTTCTGACATGATACTAGTGACAGGTTCCTCTCAAGTTGATCTGACTATCATGAGTTTGATATACCAAGCCAAAAATGGAGAGTCCATAGTGCCTGTCGTTTTTACAGAGACTTTGAATGGACTGGATGCTATTCAGGGTGGGTCCTCGATTTTTTTCAATGGGAGTCCGCGTCTTCTCTACATGTGGTTACTAAAGCGTTTCCGTTCTGTGGGTTTCAATAGAGTGCGGCTGGACAATCCTAGTCATTTCTTTTGTTGGCCCCTTTTCAGTGCTTTGACAATGTCTTCCTCTGCTTGGACGACGTGGTTCTTGAAGATTTTTTGTGCCATTCGGTGGAACATTCCATGGTAGAAGCTAAGGGTGATGGTGTTTAGTACATGTGGTCAGAACTATGTCCGGCTCCAAGGACTCTGGTTTACTTCTTTCTATCTCTCGGGTCGTCTTCTTCGGTAATTTAACATTCCTCAGAATATCCCTCTTGGTCTGAATAACTTCTCTTTTGAGCTTAAGTTTATGATCCACATGTTTCTCTATTGGTGGAGAGGATGTGGCATGCTCGAATAACCTGACAGTTTAATCATGCCCATTTTGGTATTACCCGACCCCTCCGGGCTGACATCATTCGTTCCCGCTGGCAAATATTGAAGAAAGAACTGACCAACGACCCTTACCAGATGGAGTGATTTTGGTTCATGGATTCTGAGCCTACGGAGGAGGGCATTATCTTAGCTTACCAGATCCTGGATGAGGCTCGAATTGATTTGGGTACTGAGGACCATGCCTGACCAACCCCTAAGGCTTAGATTTTGTATCTTGTATTAACAGTCTTCTTTGTAACATTCGGTATTCTGAACCACCATTTGAATAATGTATGAGAAATTGCTTGATTTTTGAAAAAAAAAGTTTTTTCATTTAAAGATTAAATCGAACCTGAAATCACTTCTCAGGTTGTCTACGTTCCCCGTTTGATTTTCGAAAACATAAGTTGAGTTGGGGCTCAGGTTTACGTAGTTCTTAGCTATACCCGATACATTTATTGGTAATACTTCTTTAAACGATCTATGTTGACTGGTGAATGTAGCAACTGTCCATCTAAGTCTGTGAGCGCAGCGGCTCCTCCTGTATCAATCTCTTTAACGATGTATGGCCCGGTCCACTTTGTCTAAACTTTTCCCTCGAATTTCTAGCTGGTTCTCGATTTTTTTAATACGATGTCGTTCTTGCTGATATCCCGGGTCTTTAATTTTTGGTTGAAGGCTCGAGCGATTTTCTTCTGATACCTCTGATGATGATATGCTACTTTCAATCTTCTTTCGTCTAGCAGTGCTAACTCAGTGTAACATGCTTGGATCCATTCCAACTCATTGACTTGATTTTCTAGCACTATTCTGAGGGAGGGAATTTCTAACTCAACAAGGAGGACGACTTCCATCCCGTATTTAAGAGAAAACAGGGTTGCTCTAATAGAAACTCTCTCGGTGGTGCGATACCCCCACAAGGCATAAGGTAATTTCTCTGGCCAGTCCTGGCAAGTGTTGGTCATCTTACTCAGTATATTATTCAAGTTCTTATTGGCGGCCTCAATTGCTTTATTGGTCCGCGGTCTATATGGAGAAGATTTATGCCTAGTGATACCATATTCTTTCATGACAGCATTAGCCTCTCCTTTAAAGTGGGTGCCATTGTCCGAGATGATCTCATGTGGGACTCCATATCGACAGATGATATTCTGTCTGATGAATTGGGCGACCTTCCTGGTGTCGAGAGCCCTGAAGGATTCAGCTTTTACCCATTTGGTGAAATAATCGATGGCTACTAGTATAAACTCGTGGCTGTTGCTTGTTTTGGGTGAGATCTTCCCAATGATGTCGATTTCCCAGGTCGCGAAAGGCCAGGGGACAGTTATATTGTATAATTCTTTAGGAGGAAGCCTCTGGGATTTGGCATAAATTTGACACTTATAACAACGACGTACATGATTTATGCAGTCGTTCTGTAGTTTAGACCAGTAGTAGCCTTGTTTGATGATTTTGCGAGCCAGCGTATGGCCGCTCATGTGCGGTCCACAATCTCTCCCATGTATCTGATCCATCATCTTAACGGATTCTTCTTCCGTGAAACATTAGAGATGAGTTCTGTCGTAGTTTCTCTTATACAGCCTTCCGACGCAGAATATGAACCTTGTTGCTAATCTTCTAAGCGTAACCCGTATTTTCTTGTCTGCATGCTTGGGATATTGATAGGTTTTCAGTAGGTTCCAGATATTATAAAACCAGGTGGATAAGTCCCCATCCTTTTCATCTTCCATCTCAAGGGTCATGTATTAAGCCTGGCCTGATCTCTTTTCTACTATAAGGGTGATTTCTTCCATTCCCTCTGGGATATCGATCATATATGCTAATGTTGCCAGTGCGTCAGCAAAATTGTTTTGTGACCGGGGGACATAGTAGAACTCTGAATGTTCGAATCTCCCTACGACATCTTCCAACTGGGCGAGGTACGAACTAAATTCTCATCTCGGATCTTCCATTCCTTCAGAATCTGATGGACTACCAGTGCCAAATCTCCGTATACTTGTGTCCTCTTTATACCTTTTTGGAGCGTGATCTCTAACCCGATTATACATACTTTATACTCAGTCATGTTGTTGGTGCAGAAGAAGTCTAGGCGGTAGGATACTGGTGCGTGGGTTTGATCTGAGGAAACCAGCAGGATGCCTATCCCATTTTTATTCCGATTTGCGGTCTCATCAAAGTACAATTTCTAGTCTTCTTTATTGATAAGAGTGCTTACAGGTATAAGTTTAAAAAGTAAATCTAGGAGTAAGTCATCCCTAGTTTTTCCTTTACCCTCTCTTTTATCCATCACCCTTACAATTTCAGTCTTTTTCCCCTCTACCCTATGTTTTGGATCGGCATAGATTAAGTGCATGGGATCATCCATTGGTATATCATTCTCTAGGGCCATGACATCAAAGAGATCTCCGATTATTTTTTTTTCTTCATCTTCCTCGTCTTCAGTTTTCTCATCCAGTTCCATCGGCCTAATTATTAATTTGGTGGAGAAGGTGTGTATGACATTTTCTTTAAGGTAAATGTCCTCTTCATAGAAGATTTCCTATCCCGAAAGGCTTTCTCCATTGTCATTTATCCAAGGCTCCTAGAAGCCGCAAAAGAGGAAGTCTTCTCATTCTTTGACAAAAAACCCATTTAGAGAGCTAAAACTTGGATACTGATGTCCTCGACCCAGGTCTCCTTAGTTGTTTTCATTGGTGTGTTGGTACCTCAAATCTTCTTTTTCATATCTTATTACCAGTTCCAAGACTTGCAGAAGTCCCTGCTGCCCCATTCTTAAACTAGCTCCTGGCAAATATTTCATCATTCTCAATATATTTGTGACCTTGGCGTTGAGACCGATGATATTATCAGGGGATAGATACTCAATCCTCTGGGTGGCAAGGGTTAGTACTTGAAGCTCGTAAGAAAAGCCTCCCAACTGTATGCTCTGGCTACCAATACCTAGAATGGGTAATTCCATATCTACCAAGGTCCTTTCGGGATCTTCTTGGATGGTGATTACTTTCCCTTTGAAAGGTATTTTGATATTTTGGTGCAGAGAGGAGGGGAGTGCTCCTATATCATGTAGCTAAGCTCTTCCAAGCATAAGGTTAAAACTGGAGGGGATATTTATGATTTGAAAATTGGTCAGAAAGTTTCCAGGAACGACCAAAAGATCAAGCCTCAAAGAACCCAGAACGGCCTTTTCTAGTGTTATCATAAGCTCTGACTGTCACGTCTGAAGAGAGAGCTCTACATCTGTAATACCCAAACACCTGGCTGTCTTCAGGGCACAAACATTTATAGTCAACCCATTGTCGATAAGAACTTGCTGTAGGATCTTTCTTCGGGTCCAAACTGAAATATGTAGTGCTAGGTTATTCTTCTTTCCTAGCGGGGACATATATTCTTCTAAAAATGACAGACTTCTTTGCACAGTGAGTGACCCAATCATATTTGGCAGCTGTTCGGGTGTAGAATTTGGTGATATGACGGCTTCATCCAGGAGTTTGATAAAGGCAGTCCTGTGAGGTTTGGAAGCAACTAGGAGGCCCAAATGGTGATGAGTGCCTGAATTTTCTTCAACTATTCTAATACTCGGTCATCCCCTATCTCTTTAGGGGGATCTATTTCTCAACCTCTACCGGCAGTGGTTGATAAATCCTTCCTAAACGGGTGATCTATTGTATCCAAATAGATGTTGCGTCTGATTCTTCTGAGGTCTTGGGTGGATCTGTTTCTACCAACCAACTGAAAGTCCTGAGAGAAATCTCTATCATACAGATTGTCTTATTCTTTGTTGGTTCCCGAGGGCCTCGGGGCTTCCATGGTTATTTCGTCTTATCCTGGGTCGATCCGATCCCAAATTTCTCCAGATTGGTCTTGATGGTAAGTGGCTGGGAGATCCCTTGGTTTGTCTTTCCTAAACCCCGACTGGGTATGAAGTTCATCTTTGCCATCCATTGGTTGATTATTGGATTGAGGCTTGGAGCGACTTTGGTCTTCTTAAGTGACATAGTTGGTGGCTTTTTCTCATCGGTCGGCTTGGTCCCTGGGTAAGTTGGGTCATCTTGGATGAGTCCCACAGGGTCAAAACCCTCTTCATCCGAAGTCAAGGCATTAATTTCAACAGTTGGAGCGTGGTTGGGGAGGGGGTTGTTGGTGACATTGGACCCGCAGGGTGCGGGAATGATTCTAGCCTCGATCAGATCCTAGATACAGTGATGAAATGCCAAACAATGTTCCGTGTCATGGCCGGCAGCTTGATGATATGCACAATTTTCATTCATCTTCCAAGTGCTAGGGATAGGGTTTGGTAGGGGCCGAGGGTTGAGCGGGGTAATTAGTTCGGCATTTCGGAGCAATTCTAAACTCTTGACTAGAGTAGTGGGGAGGGTGCAAAAATTTCTCCTTTTTTTAACTTTTGTGTTTGATGAGTCTCCTTGTGCAGGCCAACTCATCGGGGGTATTTGCTGTTGTTGCTGAAATAGGTTCTGTTGATATTGGTATGTGCTCAGTTGATTTACGGCTGGGGTAGCCGTTTTCTTTCTAGTATACTAGGCTTTCTTGGTGTCAATCTCTGCTTTCTTGGCCAATTCTTCCTCTACTTGCGATCCCATGCTTAACAGAGCTCCGAAATGTGATAACACGTGCTTTCCCATGCAACTTAATACAGCCGGAGTGACGTTCTTCTTTATAATTTTCAACTGCTCTTCCTCATCAGGCCGCTTGGACATTTGGGAGGCCATATCCCTCCAGCGTGTGACAAAATCACTGAAACTTTCGTTTTTGCCCTGCTTGGCCATTTTTAAATGCTTACGAGTGATTTTTAAATCTTCATTAGACCTGTACTTAGTCATGAATTCTTTGACTATATCTCCCCAAGTCTTTGTGTGATGTCTCTTCAGATCAAAAAACCATCTTAGGGCAGCCCCCGTGAGAGTCATGTGAAAAGCCTGAGCCAACTCAGGTTTTTCACAACTGGACACTTGCATAGATCTGATGTATGATTGGAGGTGAGTCTTCGGGGGTGTGGTTCCAGTAAACTTGGTGATAAAGGGGAGCTTGAATCCCTGGGGCAATCTAGCTTCAGGGTAGAAAGAGAATGCATTCATTTATGTAATCTCGTCTGCTCCTTTTATTAGAGAAATTGCCTTCTGCAAGACCTTCATTTGTTCTTTCAATTTCTTCATTTCTTCACTTTCTTTCGATACCTCCTCAGGCTGTTCCCGAGCTATGACTGATTCTGCATATACTACCCAGAGTCAATTTATATCTGGGTATTCGTTGGAGGGGCTACCGGGGCCGGCGTTAGGATAGGCCTTACGGGAATTTGTGGCCATTGCTGGTACTGAGGATCAAAACCCGGTTGGACTTGGGGTTGCGGCCAGATGATGGGTGGCTCTTGTTGCTGATAGGTGGGGCTTGAATTCGGGGCCCATTGGTTTTGGTTATTATGGTCGGGTTGAATGGGACCGGCTTGCTGTGGGTTGATTCCTTAGACGCGGGGGGGGGGGGGGGGGAGTACTTGTGATGACTGCACTTGATTCGGATCTCAATTTGGTGGTAGTCGTTCAAACCCTAGTGGTACAGTTCGTTTAGCTGACAATTATTCCATTCGAATTTAGGTGCTCTGTTGCTCGGTAGTGAGGCTTGTTAGATTCTTGTTGACGGTCATTAGTAAATAATGCATTTCGGCTAGGGTTGGTTGAACTGCTGATGCCTCGGCTAGGCTCTGCTCTACTTTTTGGTTCTCACGTCCATCCGTCATTGTGGGTATGCTTGGTTACTAATCTTTCGGTATGATCTCGACCGACCCAACCTTCCAGACTGTCGTCGTTAGGACTGTAGATGAAACCACGTGGCGGAGATGAAGAAAGACTAAGGTGCGACTAGAATTTTGCCCAAAAGAACCACTAGAGAAAATATCATTGAGGGAAAACTCGAGTTTTGAAAAAGTGGTGTAAAGGAAGCCGTAAGGTGGTACATCCCTCACGGCTATTTGACAAGTGTTTTATCTGACTCGATCTTATATGTAGCGCAGGTGTACAAATGGTTAAGGCTTAAGGATCCCTCCTATTTGGCAAGACCTTGCGATATACCCCAGGAGTGGGTACGAGCAAGAATCTTTTGATATACTTCCTGGGTACGTGAGTGTTCTCGTCACTCGATATACCTCGGGGGCGTACTTTGACAAGGAGAGTGAAAATAAATGCTTTCGGTTTATGTTGGCTCAAGCAAGCCAACTCCCTACTCACTTATAATACTTTCGAGGGTTTGGGGTAATTTCACACTCGTAGAACCAATACATGAATAGTGATGTGCGTGATAAGTTTTGAAAGATTGGGTTTACAAATATTATTATCTTATCATGTATTTTGGAAAACTTTCATTTTTATAAAAAAAGATTTATTCACAATCAATTAACATAGAAAAGAAGTAAGGAAAGCAGTAAAAGCAGTTATTCAACAAATAATAAATTAAAGCCCACATATAAGAGCGTACTTTTCTAGTCCTCAGCAGAGTCGCCACTGTGAGAATTCACAAATGCGACCCCCGGGTCTCGATCTCGTGTTTGGGTGTCTGAAACGCCGGAACTGATTCCGTCTTTCCGTTTGCATCTAGGCATCGAAGATTCCTATTATCTATCTCTAAATGAAAAGGGATTAGTTTCAGAGTCACCAGTTCGTTTTACGAGAAAACGGACAAAAAGGGTAGTGTAAGAGAAAATGCTACAGATAAGCCTTTCTTTACACGTTTGTCTACGAAATCAGGATTCTATAAGGTTTGGGAACTATATATGTTACGGTTTGGGAAGGTGTTAAGCACCCATTCTACCCTTTCGGTCTCTAGTGGCTTATATGTTTATTCTATGTTTGAAAAACTTGAATACTTTTACTAATAGTCTACTACTTCCCGAATAAGAAACCCTAATTTTGGGAAACACAGAAAGGGATAAAAACATTTGTGTTACGTGATCTGATTGTTTTTTGGTTTTGAAAATATAGTACAAACGACAAATGTTTGGTGTTTAAAAGAGGTATTTCGGCATTGCTTCCTTATATAACAATGTCGGTTTTCTTGTGTTGATTACTTTGGGAATGTTCGGATTTTTATTGGAATTACTTTAATATGGAATTTGAACTCTTTGGGGGGAGTTCTATCAGATATATCGCAGTCTATGGGAAAGACGAAACATGCCTGAATTTAATTCCTAGGTAAGTTCTATCAGTCCGGGTTTTGAAAACTTAATTTTATCCGGGCGATAATGCTCTTAGTTTTCTGGTTTTGCAAATGATTTTATCAGAGTTTTGTTTTGAAAACAGTAGACTATTTTATAACTTGACAATAAGTTTATTCAAATAAAATGTGGACAGAATAACAAATACGTAATAAAACAAGTACACATCTATCTAATTTTAAATACTAAAAGGGACTTTTTTTACCTTCCTGACGAGAAATATAAAAATAAGAGAAAAAAATATAATACGGCATAGGAACCTCCGGCGATAATAAGCTTTTCTTCCTTGAATATTTTTGAGAGTTCGATCCCAGAAGTGAGACACGTCTAGAATAGATTTAATAATTCTTCTGAAATTAGACAATCATAGAATATAGTTGATGAAAGACCATAAAATCAGATAGAAAGCTTAGAATTCTTAGATTCCCAGCTATTGTCTTGAACCCTTGGGGGTGTTGGCCTATTTATAGTGTTGGGGAGGGATTGTCGCGTGACATTTCTTCAGAAAAGGCAAGTGTCGGGGGACATTTGGGACAATGTCGAGCGACAAACGCTTGAAGTGACCCTTCTGACAGACTGTTTCGTCAGAAAGTTGTTGGTCTATGTTCGGGGAACTTTTCGCGCTATATAAGAGAGATTGTCGCGTGACATACTGGTTTGTCGTGCGATAATCTACCTTAAAAACAGGTTTGTTTGGCCAACAAACTCCTTTAGGGTAGTTTTAGGTGCTCGGGTGGGGCCCGGACTCCAAAAACTGTACTTTCGATAGTTGTTAGGGTTCTTGTGGGGGTCACGGATCAGGGTGTTTACAGTTAGTCATGTGAATAATTCAAAATTCAAATTAATTTTTTTTTACAAGAATTCCAAATTTCAATTTAAAACTCTGTTTATTTATATTTTTATTTAAATTTTTTCATTTGTTGCCTTCCTAACCTCTATTTTTTATAAATAATATTATATCATTTATAGACGTCAAAAAGTTAGCAAAAAATAAAAGTTCGGTTTAAATCAAATAAGAAGTTCCACCACCATTGAACTATCAAATATCCATCATTAAATCACCATGAAACCTGAAATACTTGTAGGTAGGTTTTCATGATTGGCTTGGCTACCAATCTAGAAATATGTCATTCTCTTTGTGTGTATATTCTATTAGCTCAAAGCAGACAATAAACAATTATAGAAGAGCTTTAGGGATTATCTCTTCGTATTTATAAGTATGGGATATGATTTACACTAGGTTTTTATACAAGGTAAATTACTGTAAATGGTAAACTTGGGGACTACTCTAGAAATACAGTTGTCCTAACCCTCATCCACATCATTCACTGAGTAATAACCCTGTCCACAAATGCTAAAGGGCTTAATTCCTATAGTGAGTCATCTTCCAACTCAGTAGTCTTCTATCTATTGTCCGACTTATGGTTCCGCCCTTGTTTACGTATGTGCAATATGATACTTACTTATTACTCAAATTTAAAACATTTGATGGTATTTGGTTGATTGGTACGTAAATATATATGCTTTTCAAGCTTAAGGTTACAAGTTTAAATCCTTTTGCTAACATATTATTACTTAGTATTATGTATATATTAGTCGCGTGACACACCCTACATGTGTGCACTTCTAAACCTATTAAGTTACTCACATTAAAATTATAAAATAATGTTAGGTTAAGTGGCAAGTGCATGTGCATTTGAAGCTTAAAGTTATAGGTTCAAATTTTACATATGCATTATTTCATATTAATTTTTGGCTCAATAAAGGTACGTTTGTAATTTTACAGACGTGCCAAAACTTATTATTCATGCATAATTTATATATATATGTAGTATAGGATATGGATACTGGAATTAATCGTCGCATATTCAATTATAGTCTTGTAGAGAAATTTGAAACACAGGGAAGGTCACATAATTCTTGATGTACATGGTAGATGACTGTAATTAAGAAAAAAGAAAGAGGAGATTAATTAGTATAATTAACCCCTTTGTATTTTACAAGTTCAATCATTTGAAGTAGGAATGACACATAACCGATCAAGTTTGGCCAAACCTAAAATTCA
Source organism: Lonicera japonica (assembly GCA_021464415.1). Taxonomy (NCBI): domain Eukaryota; kingdom Viridiplantae; phylum Streptophyta; class Magnoliopsida; order Dipsacales; family Caprifoliaceae; genus Lonicera; species Lonicera japonica. Next base: position 88,448,405 of record CM038464.1, read on the forward strand.
ACCACCTACAAATATGCCTACCCCAATTTGAATTAAATTTTGTTACTTAAAAAAATGTGTTCCTACAATATATATATATATATATATATGTATGTATACTAGTAATGCTCATGCCTACGGCACAGAAATAATAATAATTTTAGTTTGAAAATAATGATGTAGCGACTGGAAAGGGACAGACTTGAGGCAAGTTTTGCTAAACTAAAACTCGACCTATTTAAAAATGAGATTAACCCAACCTAGACTTTGGCATGAAAGAGGGCTAACTTTGAACATGCAAAACTTCCGTATTTATTATATGGCTGAACTCAACAGACCTTGATATGCACCAATATATTGTAATTATATAGTATTGTAAGAGTATTTAAAGAAAAACAATTATATATACACGGTTGGTATGGGTTCAACGGGCTAAATTTACATAATCCTGAATTCAACCAAATTTAAATTGTATATATATTACTTATACCTACCATAATTTAAAAAAAACACCCATTATGGTTGGGCGGTGTTATTTACACCACCCATATTTGTCACCAACACCTCCTAAGGTAAATTTCTAATCACTAACAGCCCCCCTAGAACTCGCCTAATGAGAGGTGAATGCAGTCACGCACACTCGCCCCACTTGGGGAGAGTTTGTTTGTAAGAACTCGCTTAACATCAGTTGATAGATTATTGGAGTGTTTTTAAAATAAGGCCCGCCTAATGAGAGGTGAGTACATTTACATAAACTCAGGTTACATGAAGAGAGTGTGTCCCTAAACACTCACCTAACATCAGACAATGGAATGGGGTGTTTGTGATAAATACGAGGGCATTAAAATGTGTTTTTAGTTAAATTTTTGAGGGGGTGTTTATGACACATTGGAGAGGTGTAAATAACACCACCCTTAGGGTTTGGTTGAAAACTCATTAGGCTAGGATTTTCATTATCCTAATTGCTATATATTTTCAAGTAATTTTGACCTTTAGCAAACCAAATGATACGGTTCATACTATTTATTAGGGGTTTTTGACTTTGTCACCTTAATAATATCCATAATTTCAGTTATCTCCGCTTTGTTAATCCTTTGAGTCCCTCCCCCCCTCCCTCCTCGGGTTTGTTTAATGGAGAACTCAAAGTTTTAGTAAAAAGGGGGTATCTTAATTAAATTATTGGTATTATTGAAAGGATAACTCAAAAAAACCTCATTAAGCATTTATTGCCAAGTCTTTTTTACTTTTGCGATAACCTTAATTTATTTTAAAGTGTCATAAACTATAAATATAAACACTAATTAAAACTTATTTACTTTATATATATATATATTATTTCAAATTGTGAAGTCTCATTCATCGTAAAACAAAGTATTCAAATAATAAATTTTTTTAAATAAACAACTCATTTGTTTTTCTAATAAACTATAAGGATACATACATGTTATTTATTTAAATGAAAATGCTTGTTTATCTTATTACATGGACCTATCGGATCAAACAACTTATTCAAACAAAAATATGGCCTTGCAAGTATTAAAAACATAAATTATAAAAAAAAGAAGTAAATAATAAATAACTTTACATCCATAGATAAATGAACTTTAAAGGTTATTGTATTAAAGTTTCCATAATTCAAAATAAGAAAAGAAAAGAAAAAATGTTATGTCTACCTTATGTGGTGGTTCAACCAACTTATACATTTTATTGTGGTGGTTGTAAAATTATATAAAAAATAAAAGTTGTATTATTTAATCATTGCTCGTATAAAAAAAAACCACGAAAATAAATTTTACACCCATCCTTTTGTGCCTTATTTTAAACTTCTCCATCTTAAAAGATTTTAATTTGTTACGAACTTTTATATCTCTTTATTGCCTTTTTTGTAAAAGAAGAAGAAGAAAATTACCATTATTTTTGACTAATAGTTAGCAAAATGTAAGGTAACTCAAAATTAGTTTTTAGTATTCTATAAAATTAATTTAGATGGAGGTATGAAAATTTGAAAGTATGTCTAAATAACCAGACAATTTATAGTGTATATTTTATTTATTCTATAAAGTGAAAATAAATTTACTAACAATTATTCAAAACTATTAGGATTTAATTAAAATATTAACATGGGGTAAATTTTTTAGAAATAAAAAAATTATATAGGGACTTTACATGCAAAACTTTATACTTCCAGATATTTAAGTGTAAATTTGACCCCAATGAGAGGCCATCTGACTCTTGGAGCATACCGGAGTTTAAACTTTAGGAGTCATTTAAAAAATTATATTTTATTTAAATCCTCCTGCAGACTCAATTTCATTTCTCGGATCATATTTCCTTTTCTCTGCTGTTTTCTTTTCTTCCACTTACTTATTTTTTTCTTCACTTGCTTAGTTGCTTTGTACTTTTACCTATACCGACTCCTACTATCATTTGTCACATGCCATAGGTGAGTCTATATCTTAATCTTTCTTAGTATTAAGTGTATTTCTTTATTAATATTAGGTTTATTTCATATTCAATTGCCTTTTATTAGCTCTATTCTTGATTAATCCCATAATATTAGGTTTATGTTATATTAATTGAAGAATTGATAGTGATTACTCAATATTAGGTTTATTTATGAAATAATTGATTAATTGCATAATACTAGGTTTATTTCTTTATTAATTGATTAGTTTCATAATATTAGGTGATTTAGGTCTAAACCCTTATTTTTTTTGTATTCTATTGAGAAGGAATACGTCTTGCAATACTTTCAAAATACGAAATCTCATAGAATGTTAGTAATTTGTACTATTAATGCAATGCTTGCATTAAAATTTTATAGCTTTAAATTTATATTTTTGTGTGCTTTAAATCCCCTCCCCATTGATTAAATTCATGGCTCCGCCACTGTATATAGACAAATAAAACAATGCACTAAATGCCAGAGTAAGATTACCATACCATATGAAAGATATTTTTAAAAATACTCAACAGAACTTAAAGGCTCATATTCATATATTTTTTATAATTACCATTATTATGTCAAAAAGAATCAAAAGAAAACATGGACATTCAAAATTCAAGTTTTACTACTTGTAGGTGCAACAGTTTTCTCCAATTGTTAATGTAACATTATTATTATTATTATTAAGGAAAACATAAATCTCATTAAATTTTTATGATATCATTTTTTATTTCACTAAATGGATATATATTCTTCAAATATAATCAGATAATAAAGTATTAACCGATAATAACTGGTTTGCTTCACTAAATCAATTATAAATATTTCATTTGTTAAATATTTCTCATATGATGATATGGATACTGGAATTAATCGTCACATATTCAATTGTAGTCTTGTAGATAAATTTGAAACACAAGGAAGGTCATGTAATTCTTGATGTACATGGTAGATGACTGTAATTAAGAATAAAGAAAGAGGAGATTAATTAGTATAATTAACCCCTTTTTATTTTAAAAGTTCAATCATTTTAAGTAGGAATGACACGTAATCAATCGAGTTTGGCCAAACCTAAAACTCAATCACCTACAAGTATGCCTACCCCAATTTGAATTAAATTTTGTTACTTAAAAAAATGTGTTCCTACAATATATATATATATATATATATATATTAATTTTAAATTAAAATGTGTTTCTTCAATTTATTTTATTTAATTAGTTTTGTTTTTGATACATGAAACCTACATAACAAGACTTTTCTTTTATCTCTTTCTACAGCAATTTTCAAATGCACCTTATTAAACGATTTGGGTTTACGTACGTTGACTTACCATGCAATATATATTATTTAAGACTTGTATTTTAACTCTTATATATATGTGGAAATTTAACTCTTTTTACCAATACACTCAAGTAAACGCATTTTGGATTGTGCGTGAATCTTATATATATATATATATATATATGCATATGCACACGTGCTTTGAATGTTTGACAAAATTCTCAAAAGTAATATTTAGACTTTTTTGAATGGTCTAAAATATTAAGAATGGATGCAAAAATGGTTGAGATTATAAACTTCACGTCGAATTTTTAAAAAATAATTAGCATAAGAAAAACGTCTTTTAGTATAAAATTGTTTTCAACAAAGACATGTATTCACTACTCAATCAGTATAAGTCATGTTTTGATATGAAATATTTAAGAGCAAATAAATTTGTGAATAGGACTGAATTAAGTAGCGAAGAATTTTTTTTGCCACTAAATTTACAATTGTGGAAATAAATATTTAGTATAGCACGAATTACATACATTTCTATTCCTATATTCAAATCTTGACTTAGTTCCTAACTAGTAGGAATTCTACTTTAATCGATCTTTTACTAGTTTATCTCTTCAAAGAACTAAGAGTGTATTTGAAAACGCAATTCCAAGACATAAAATTGGAATTGGGGGCTTGAATCCCAAATCTTTTGTTTGGCTTCCCAAATAGCTCTGAATTTGGAATTGAATTGTAATGAAATCTCTTTATTTTGCAAAATCAGTTCTCCATAAGGTTACAATCAAAAGATAAAGCTTCATTCCTCCTACAATGATGCGCTAGCCAATCGGCAACTCTATTAGCTTACCAATCGACAACTCTATTAGCTTACCAATCGACAAAAAAGATAACTTTGCAGCAAAAGCAAAATTAAAAATGTCTCTTTTAATCATCTTGTTCATTGTATTATCAAGTTACAATACGTATTATACATGTAGCTACATATATATACATACGTACACATATATATATATATATATTAAGTTGATAATTAAAATAGTGGAGACATTTATTTATGTTGGAAAGTGCTATTGTCATACTTGGAATGGCTTCATTCATAGCGATTAGTGGATTAATTTATTATGCATTACTTTATGCATAATACATTGTTCAGAAAGATTTAACAATAATATTACCCTATAATGTTACTAAATGCATTTTTGGTTGGCCCAATAATTGTCAATTCTGCAACTTTAAAGCTGGCCCGAGTGTGTGGTGGAAATACACCAAGTACTGTAAGATACCACCAACACCACTCAAGTAAACACGTTTTGCATTGTTCATGTATCCTACCTCTGCACACATATACATAAAATTTTAAGTGCAAATCAGTCGGTACGAACTAAACTTTTACAATGATTTTTCATCGTTAAAAATATATCTCTCATGTTTTAACAATGAAAAATCGTCGCTAAAAGACTAGTTCGTACCATAAATACACTTATATATATAAGCCGAATTTAAAAAATTATCAAGTATCAAAAGTAACATTTATACTTTTTTCATTAATGAATCACAAACTGGAAATAGATATAAAAGTTGTTGAGATTATAAATTTCACATGAAAAAATTAAAGTCTAACTTGTAAAATAATATAAAAAATCTAAGGGATATTTCACTCACATATAAGATCTAAGCGTTAATACTCCGCTCGTAACAATCATAAAGATCATAAATATATTCAACATCGGAAAATCGAAGTCTTGCCAAAAAAAAAAAATATATTGTGTGCATGAACAGTAATGGATCTGGGGCATGCAGGAGTACGTGGTCGACATCAAAGTTTTAGTAAGTTAATTATAACAATAAAAATGTTTTATATAAAAATGTTGTGGAGCAAAGGACATATATTCACCGGTATAAATCACATGTTGATGATCGCAATATTTAAGAGAAGATAAATTCCTGACTAAAAAGATTCAATTAAGTTACAGAAATATAGAGAATGCTTTTGGTCGCTAAAATTAATTAATTGTGGAAATAAATGTTTAATATAGTACCATACAGATTAGTCAAATTAAAAATAACTAAATGAAAAACATATAATTAAGCCTGCTAATAACGGAAAAAAAAATGAAAAAAAAGGATCCCCTTGAATTAATATGTAGTACAAGAAATTGTTTGGTTAGAGATCCTATGGGTACAAATTGAATCACAGGCGATCATTGTATTTATGGGGACTTTAAGTGATTGCCTAACTTACTTTATTGTAGGGCCACCATGAAATTAATTAATAATAGCATCCTTAAAAATTAGTAAATATTTGCCTTTATTAATATTATATATGTGTGTATACATATATTGGATTCAGTATGAATATTCGAATAATGAAATTTGCAAGAGAGCATCAATATATTTTTTTTTCTGTAATTTTTATTTTTACTTATTACTAATTCATTATGAGATCATTGAACCAAATTTAACATCTCAAAATACTCTCCGATTTGGGTGTACGTACGTACGTTGACTTACCATGCACTATTTATTAATTAAGACTTGTATTTTAACAATTATAACTCACGTATGCATTTTGGATTGTGCATGAATCCTACTTTTACATATATATATATATATATATATATATATGCACATGTGCTTGGAATGTTTGACAAAATTCTCAAAAGTAATATTTAGACTTTTATGTATGGTCTAAAACATTAAGAATGGAAACAAAAGTAGTTGATATTATAAATTTCACATTGAATTTTTAGAAAAAAAATTATCATAAGAAATTAAAATGTCTTTTAGTATAAAATTGTTTTGAACAAAGACATGTATTCACTACTCAATCATTAGCATAAGTCAAGTTTTGATGTGAAATATTTAAGAGCAAATAAATTTGTGAATATGACTTAATTAAGTAGCGAAGAATTTTTTTTGCCGCTAAATTTACAATTGTAGAAATTAATATTTATTATAGCACGAATTACATACATTTCTATCCCTATATTCAAATCTTGACTTTGTCCCTAACCATTAAGAATTCTACTTTAATTGATCTTTTACTAGTTTATCGCTTCAAAGTACTAAGAGTGTAAGAAAACGCAATTCCAAGACATAAAATTGGAATTGGGGGCTTGGATTCCAAATCTTTTGTTTGGCTTCCCACAATAGCTCTGAATTTGGAATCGAATTGTAATGAAATCTCTTTATTCTACAAAATCAATTCCATAAGGTTACAATCATTATAAGAATTTAACCTTTTTATGATTTTTAAAAAGAGTCATAAACGCTTGTTTGCGACAGTTTTTCTAATGACAAAAAAATGTCGTAAAGTTGAGTCACAAAAAGTTTATGTTAAAAACAAAAAAAATGGTCATAAATTATCACTTTCAAAAGGGACAAAAAAACTAGTTGCATATAGGACTTGATCTTGGTACCTCAAGGTGAAACATACACAATAAGAAACACACAACACCACACCAAGTAGCAATCATTATAAATGAAAGGCAACTAATTAATTTTATATCTTATTGTTACAGTTTTCCTTTTCTTCATACCATAATCACTTCGCTTTAATTTAAAAAAAAAAATTCCTTCTCAATTCTGCGACCCATTCAATATTTTAAAATATACATATGACCCCTTTTCCTTATTTAATATATATATATATATAACTCAAAATTTTAAAATTCTCATAACAATAGAATATTTTTACCTTTTGTAATTATATTGTCAAAAACGAAAAATAAAATTAACTTTCAAATACTTATCTCAAAGGTAACTTATAGTTAATAAACATGTTTAAATATTAATGCTGAAAGAGTTATAAAAAATAAATAAAAATAACCTTTTTCAGAAAAACAGTCATAAAAATAACAAAAAAATTATTTTTTATGACTTTTTTGATAAAACTTACATAAAGTTACTAAACACACCTGACAATTAATTTGAAAGAGTCAAAAAAAATAAACGAAAATGACCTTTTTTCAAAAAACAGTCATAAAAAGCAAAAAACATATTTCTAATGACTTTTTTTTCAAAACTAACCCAAAGTTAATTTTAAAAACAGTAATATAAAGGTAAAATTCTTGTAGTGAATCAAAAGATAAATCTTCATTCTTCCTACAATGATGCGCTAGCCAATCGGCAACCCTATTAGCTTACCAATCGACACAAAACATAACTTCGCAGCAAAATCAAAATAAAAAATGCCTGGTATAATTGTCTTGTTCATTGTACTATCAAGTTACGATTCGTGCTGTATATGTCTACATATAATGATCTTATACCAAAGCTAATTAAATTGTGACTTCATGCTATATATATATATATATATATGTATATATTAAGTTGATAATTAAAATAGTGGAGACATTATATAAGTTGGGAAATGCTATTTGTCATGCCTGAAAAGACTTCATTCAAAGCAATTAGTGGAAATGTTACTAAACGCATTTTTGGCCCAATAATTGTCAATTCTGCAACTTTAAAGCTGGCCCGAGTGTGAGGCGGAAATACACCAAGTATAAGAATGTACTTCGATTTTTTTATTTTAAAAAGTGTTCCCTTCAATATGTTCATTACATTATTTTTTTATTTTTTTATTTTTTTAGAATGTACTTCGATCATTGTATTTATAGGGACTTTATTAAGTGATTGCCGAACTTACTTTATCAATCATAGGGCTACCATGAAATTAATTAATAATAACATCCTTAAAAATTAGTAAATATTTGCCTTTATTAATATTATATATGTGTGTATACATATATTGGATTCAGTATGAATATTCGAATAATGAAATTTGCAAGAAAGCATCAATATATTTTTTCTTTAATTTTTATTTTTACTTATTACTAATTGATTATGAGATCATTGAACCCAATTTAACATCTCAAAATCCCTCTCCGTATCAATCATCCTTGTATTACTTAATCATTCATATATTGTATAAGCATAATATATTCCTTGCTTATTCAAACTGTAATTATTACAGAAAATATTGTATAAAAATATATTTAATATATTATGCAAATTTCATCACCATGTGCTAGCTAGCTTTGCTTATTCAAACTATAATTAGAGTCTTGTATAAAAAATACTCATGTCGTTTTACCTGTGCAGTGACCATCCAAATTTCACTATCACGCCTGGCCTACAACATATCTACAATACTTTTCTCTCAAAACATCAAACGAAGTCAAAGTTTTCATGCCGGTCTATTTTGTTCATCCCAAAGCTATAAGACTATTTGAACGTGAATACATCAAGGCCAGCTCTGACCATAGACGGCCCAGACGGTTTTCTAGGACCCCCGACATTAGAGCAAGACCCCCTATTTTCTAAGTACATTACATATATTTCAATATGCAATTGTGAATAAAGATTATAAACATTAATTAGATATACAAAGATGGCGCTATCAACCGGTTACAAAATCAAGCCCTCGCGATTGCATTTTGTTATTCCTCCAAACAGTAGGGTGTTTGTTATTTTTTATTTCTTTCATTTTTCCTCTAAAAGGTAGGTGTTTGATTTTTATTTTTTTTAGAGGAAAAGCAAACATTGGATTGGCTCTTTAGAGAAGAAATTTTGCTGCCACCAATATTGGAAAATATTTTTAGCAATAAATTAATGTTTATTGTTAAAGGTCGGTCTTGTCATAAATACTAGATCCTTTATATAAAAGGGCCCTAAGAGAGAAGAAGTTTGCCCCCTTGAAACTCGGGGCCGGCTCTGAAATACCATTTTAACTACACGTATACCATATAATGCATAACTATAACGGTTCAAAATTAATGATTCATGCATGTTTACAGTCATGTTCATTGTACAATCAAGTTATACAATATACAAATCTAAACTTGACAGTATTCATATTACAAATGACTCATGTTTATGATCGTGTTCATTAATTCTATCATTTTATGCAATATCCATTGCTATGCAAAAGTAGTGATTATTACTTTCGCAATCACAATACATGTCCTAAATAATTGCCAACTGCAACATTCAAATCCGGCCCTATTTGTGAGGTGGAAGTACACCTAATATATATACAATCAAAGGTACTTAATGTTTTTGTTTCATTTTTCAAAATTGTTCCCTTCAATTTTCTATTTAATTTTGTCCTTGATACGTGAAACCTAGCTATACCACAAAAAAATTGGATGCATGTATACGTTGACTCACCATACACCATATATATAGGAATTAAGACTTCTATTTTAACTCTTAATGCGGAAATTCAACTCACACGTGTATATATCTACCATTACTAACACTCTCAAGTAAACACATTTATGATTGTGCATGAAACCAACTTGTGCATATATATATACACATATATATGTTGAATGTTTGACAAAATTAAAAATTTTACATCAGAAAATGAAAACATTGTAAGGTAAACAGGGGCGGAAATGTTAGCCATCAAAGTTTTGGTAATAACGATCACAAAAAAACAATATCTTTTATTATCGAGTATTTAATCAAATTGATACTTTAATTATTAATAATTTTCTATGTAGCACCTAAGCTATTTTTATTATTATTGTCAAATTGACACTCAATAATAAAGTGGGTCATCGATATACATGGTCTTTTACATTAGATAATATTGCGGTTATTTCTTACATTTGAGCAGTAGTGATCGGCACCTAACTTGCCTTGTGTTAGGGCCACTTCATGAAGCAAGCTCAAGTTCACAAATATTGGGAACAAACTAATATCGCCCTTAAAAATTTGTAAATTTCCATCCTAATTAATATTTTGTGTATTTATATATTGGATTCACCATGAACATCATTTGTTTTTTCCTCTTCTTTTACCAATACTAATTATATTGATTTTCATATCATTAATTAGCACTGCACTAGTTTTTTTTTCATTTTCTTTTTTAACAATAGTCGAGGACTAGAGCGGAGGGTTTTAATAAGAAATGGTAGTATACTACATAAACTAGTTACAAACCCGTGCGATGCACGGGATGGTATTCAAATTATTATTAAAAAAATTTATGTAATAATGAACAAAAATTGAATAAAATCACTACAAATCCATGTAAAATATAGCCTTAACTATACAATAAAGCACACAATTAATTCAAATAATAAAAGCAGTGAAAGCTCAAAATAATCCGGGTAAAATGATGCATTTTTGCTATAATAATAATAATAATAATAATAATAATAATAATAATAATAATAATAATAATAATTCAGTTCATGCTTAAAAAGATAATTTCAAAAAAGAAACATTAAAGAGTACAATAAATAGGGTAACCTCTTCTTGTTCCTTCCATTATACTAGATGTCCATATATATGAAAAATGAAAATTTTTAAAAAATAAGTAAATAAATGTTTCATAGTAAAAATTATTTATCAGTAAATATTATTATTACAATCCCTAGATTTTAGTAATAATAATAATAATAATAATAATAATAATATAGATTATTATGGCAATTATTATAGAAATTAATAAGAGAGAGTGTATTGGTATTAAATGTGTTATTATTATGGCAATTATAATAGCAATTAATAAGTGAGAAGATAATATATGATTATTACGGAAGAAGTGGATTAGTGCTATCAAGGAAGTGGATTATTAATGCGGATAATTAATAGGAGAGAGGAGGTTACTTCCTTCGTTTTACTTATATATTATAGATGGATTATAGATTATAGATAGGGGGTTCCTGTCCAATCAATTATCCGAGATTTGAAACTTACTTTTGCACAGGATTAACTATAACTTCTTTGAAATGGTACAACACCATTATTGTTATACTTAATTATAATTCTAATAATTAATCCTTTTTTTCTTTTTTTAAGTATGATGATCATATATTCATTACTAGAATGTTTGTACCAAAAAAATTTACTAGAATGTTGAGTGCAGTTCTTAAGTTTGTGTAAATGAATACTTTCATATTAAACTTATTATGAATACGACATATAAATTTTCAAAAATTTAATTTGTAAAATGAAATATTTATAATTAGTAATTGTTATATAATATTTTAGAGTTTGAGAAAAAAGTAAGTCTTAAAGGTAAAGAATATAATCAATTAATAGTACGAAATTTAAAGTATGCACATATTTGCTATTTATTAATCAAGTAATTTTACGAAACTGTGTATCATATTTATGTATAAAAACAAAAGAATTGAAAATATTATTAAACCATTTGATTTGTATTTCTACATGTTTTTACATTAAGGAATAATTCTCTTTCTATTTATAATCTACCGATAACCGGGAAGATTAGATAAACAGTTTAAATAAGCTAACGCTGCGGATTATTAGAGTCGAATCCGGGTGAAATCAGGCTCAGAAGGACACCATCTCCAACTAGGTTATCCCGGCCCCTGCTCAAAACAATTTGATTTGTTAACAAAATAAAAAAAATATTGAATTCCATAAAATTGTTTTACCTTGAAGAATTCCGCCAAGAGAGTAGGCGATTTTCGAATTCGAGGGAAGACAAATAAATTATACAAAAGCATAGTATACTACGAAAATTAATAGATACCTCAAGAAACTTAGTAAAGTTAACACCATCCAAATGAAAAAAAAAATATAAGCTTTAGTTTTCTTAATAAAAAACAAAAACATCAATCAAACATAATATTTTTCTCTTCTTAATGCTTTTGGATTTAGCTCTAAATTATAATTGGTGAGATCCAATCAACACAACAAATATACACAAGGATAAAATGTGAACCGATCAACACAACATCGAAGTAATTTGATTGGTTATTTGATTACATACAGAGTTACATTCATAAAGTAATTTGATTAATTAATTTGCTTCGTGTCTACTCCACCACAGGGTTTTAATATAATCTTAGGAATCGAAGGCCGATTGTATCGTTGTACCACTTGACCGTACATTTGCAGATACATTTGGCGATGGAAAAGTACCGTCGTTAAACAACCCGCATACCAACCATCAACCCGCATAGAATTGGCCATATATACATAAACCATATACTCAGTCGTATAATTGAAAAGCATTGTACAGTTATTGTATGTTAATTACCTAGCGTCTCTTGTTAAGAGATAAACATCAATACAAGGAGAATTATTCCATATGTTAGAGTGTAACCTAAGAATCTCTCCTGCTTTCTTCTTCAAATATGTTGCAGAATTAGCTTGAAGCACCATACATAGTTTTGCCACAGCTCCAACACTCAACATCTCCGCAAGTACCTCATTAGTCGCCGAAAACCTAGCTATCGATCGCAGTATCTGAAGCGTTTGTTCGTCAGTTGCAGGTGAAACCCTGAGAGTCCTCTTGGCCACCACTGCAATACCACCACTGTGCTTCAACAACTGCGCTCTCCCGTCGGCACAGGAACACAAATGCGCCAAAAGGCAAAATATTAGTTCAGTAACACTTTTTTCAGGGAAGGTTAGCTCGAGCTCGATCAGCTCTAGCACTACACCCTCTTCAATGATTTTCATCTTGTTCCGTCCCCAAGGGCATACTTCTATTAAGACATGAAGTATAGCCTTTATGGCTTGTTGAGAGATTGTCTCTCTCAATACCTTAGCGACTTCTTTGAAGAAATCACGATTTAACCGCTCTAACAAACTTGAACTGGCAACTTCTATGACCTGTTTTAATACCAACACTGCGTTGGTCTTAACATGGATGTGAGGATGGATCTTACACTTTAACACCCATAATATCGACTCAATGAAGTCAACATTATCTTTCACAAGCTGCTTGTTTTCGAGCAGGGGGGTCCACGTAATGTGGAGAATACGTAAACCTTGCTCGATCCCCATAGTCCGCCCTTCTTTAAAGCATTTTATGATGAACAAAATCATTGCTTTAGCCGTGCCAGATTCGATCATGCACTTTTTGTTCTTACCGTTTTCATTTACGAGAGAGTCCAATGTGTTCAACGACTTTAAAGAAAGGTGTGGGACATTGAGCTCGCGGTGGAGCTTGAGGACACGTGTCATGCTGAGAGGGCACTTGGGGGTAGGGATCCGGTCAATACCGTGGATAGCGTTAGCGGTGCACCATGATTGAATAAGGCGGCGGAGGGTGTGGTTCGGTGTCATGTCGGAATCTCTAGGCAAAGGTTGTTTTGTGACCGGGCACAACGATTCCTCGGCTGTTAACAACCAGTGCTCTATGCTTTCCCGGTCGTATGTTATGCCAGTGGTGGCGGTCACGGGGTCTTTCATGATCTGGAGGGATATGGGGCAGATGAAATATTGTGGTATCTCAATTTCATCCATGTTTAATTGAAAATATGATGATGAACAACAAAAATATTTCCAAGTTTTAACAGTGTGTGTGTGTCTGAGAGAGAGAGAGAGAGAGAGAGAGAGAGAGAGAGAAAGAGAGAGATTTTGTATACAATTTGAGATGGTAAGAGAACGCGGCTTATTTATGGATGGGGTTTTGAATGGAGAAAGCACTATGAAATATTTCTAGATAGTACAACGGGATGGCCCATTTATATATCTATTTTTGTTATATTATAGAAAAATCCATGAACTTTTTACATTAGTGGAAAACTCACCCTATAGTTGCCAATAATACCCTAAAAGTTGCAAAGGCTTCTTATTTGTTATTAAATAAATGGTATTCAAGTAAAACTTCCAGAAGTGAGTTCCGTCCTCGCCCTGACCCTCTCCTCGATTCAACAGATGTATTCGTCTCTTTTACAAAATATATAGACAAATTTATTCTGTATGTCAACTTAAAAATATTTTAGTAAAATGATAATTAAAGACAAAGTTACAAATTAACCAAATTAAATGGGTCGTTAAATTTTTCTGCAAAATTGACACTGTTCATTCTATATTAAAGGGATATTTTACTTATACATGCAATCACGCAAATTAAGATATATTTTTTTCTTACTTCTTTTTGTATCCAATTGAGTTTGGACTTTTCATTCTATATCTTATTTTTACAAAATAGTTTTAGAGTTTATGAGTTTTTATGCATGTGCAATTAATGTTGAGGTGGACTTTTGTAATTATCTCAATCATTTTTCTTATTTTATTAAAGTTACTTTCTTTGTTTTATCAGTCAAACGTGCAAAACGCCTTTAAAGTGGCGACGGTAGTCGATATAGACTCGTCTTTTTCTTTGACTTTCAACAAAAATTTGCCATGCGGATATTATTTTTGTGCAGTTCACTTAAGTTTGTGTGAGGGATAATTTATTTAATAGGATATTTAATATTTGAATTTTTTTAAGTGTAATTGTTAAAAAAACACAAAATGTGAATTTTACTAATTTTTATATAATATGTATATATATATATATATTTATATCTATACAGATTTTGTATTTTGAAAGAGTTCAAAACAGAGACTGGCAAATAGTGTGGGCGGAATATTATACACCTAGTTTTTGTTTTTCTTTTCAGGCTGACCACTTCATATACTAAAGTACTAAATTGACTTCAAATGCATTTAATATTTTTTTATTTTAGTTTTTCTTTATAATATAGTTGTTATTTAAATTATTTGGAAGACTTGCAATAGTAATATTGGGTCTGCGTGAACGTTTCTTTCATGGTAATACTAGATAGGACATTATTTATATTAATATTATATATAAAAATACGAATAATTTAATTATTTTTTAAAAAATTTTGTGAAGATAAATATACCTTTAATTTTAATCAAAGGATTTTAAAATTTACATTAAATAAATTTGTATAACTCCAAATATTTTATATTAGTATCAGTATTTTAAATAAATTCAAATTCTACTATTTTGCTAAAATAATTAAGCAAAAATTTTAAACTAGATTTATATTAAATAAAATATTATAAGACTGTAAGTGTATAACTCCATATATTTTTATATTAGTAATAGTATTACAAATAAAGTTAAACTCTACTTTATTTGGTTAAAACAATTAAACAAGGCTTTTAGATCAGTAAAAAAAATCAAATAAATTTTATAGTTGATACTATGTTTTGTTGGTTTGCTATTATTTTTATTTCATACTAATTATTAAGTTGTTTTCTTTATTTTTTATTATTTTTATTTCATAATTTATTTGTTCTTATTTTTATTTCATAATAATTATTTAATTCTTAGTATGTACGTATATATTAATGGACTTAATACTCTTTGTCAAGCACTACAACCACTGCAACGCACGTGTATAAAAACTAGTACCATATATAAAGAACTATACGATTTTAATTAATTGTGGTTCTTTTTTTTAGCTAACCGCTTAAAATTTAAGATATATAGTTCTTAATAGAATATCATAGTTTAATTATGTGGGAGGACTAACGATCAAGCCTTGGAACATCCATCCCTTATTTGCCAGTTTTGGTTTGTTCTCTACACATCCCATTTGTTAATCCTATTTCTGCTCTCCACGTCCATGTGCAAGTATAGGTCACACAAAAGTGAAGGTTTTTTTTTGCCTAATTCAGTTCATGTATGCTCTCCACATCCACGTGTGAGTATAGAGTTGCACGTAAAGGAGATTTGTTTGTTCTCTACCTAATCTAATTCATATTTGCTCTCCACGTCCGCTAATCTAGTTCTTGTCTACTCTTCACATTCACATACAAGTATGGCTGGAATTGCATGTGAATGATACTATTAACCATGATATTCATTTTGGTTCATCTTCACAAGAGCCTAGCTAACCTTTTAAGAAAAGTCATATTATTGTAATACTAATGTATATGATTAATCAAGCAACGTATTAGAATACAACTATATATTTAATTATAATCTACGAGCCTTATAATTTGATCAATTAAAATATAATAATACACTACTATATGTAAACATTTTATATATTTTTTACCTATAGTAGTCATATATGGAGTGACAAAGTCACCAACCAATGGGGCCTGTTCGATGCGTACCCCTTTTTTAATCTAGACCAGACAAATAGATGAAAAAGCAATAAAATTATATGTACTTCCTAGTCAAAGAGTTTAAATTATAAAAAATGACTAAATGGAAATATTAGTTTTAATGCATGATTGGAAATGAAAAACATAATACAATAAATATAAAGTACGCCATAGACGTTAAGCTTTTAGCGACTATAATTAATAGCGACTTTACTATTTATACGATAAAGTGAATAAATTTCATCACTAATTTTTTGAATTCTTTTTTTGTGAGTTAACTAAATTACTGATTTAAATATTGCACAATTTAAGCTTATGTGGGAAGAGAATAAGACCAGATCAGTTCAAGAAGGGAGTGGTTGAAGTATTTTCTAATTGTGTGCTGGTCAAAAAGATTAATTATATTGCTTGTAATTTTACAGAGACTGGTAAAATAATCAAGCCTAAAATGTTATAGTGGCTAGTAAGTTATCCAAATAAATAAATAAAATGTTTTTATTTAATATTAGTCAAACCACTCAAAATCAAAATATGCCAAGTTGGTAGGATTTTCAGTTTGTAGCAAGCTATATTTCGTTGAATATAGTTTCTAGAACAAATAACAATAGTAAGAATTATGTGTCTTTTTTTTTTGTTTTTTTGTTTTTTGTTTTAAATTAAGGGTGAAAGTTAACCGAAACCTAGGTCCTTCTAGACAATAAAAAAGAAGAAGAACCAGTAATAAGAACCAGTAATAAAAAAGGTAGATATTCCCCAAAACTTTGGCAGTGATTTTCTTTGTCGAGAAATATCCTCCACAAGCTTCCGAGTGGCAAAAGGACAGCACTCTCTCGAATTCTTTGTCCGGAGTGCATCGGCAGATAATCTGATCCTCACAATACTTATATAAATAGGGCTTATCATAGACGGTAAAGTCATTCGTGAAAACATTCAAGGTCCGCTACCATTTTTAGAGTTTGATCCAAAAAGGGGAGTGAAAAATGATCTTTATGAGTCACCTCTTTGAGTTTGCAATAGTCAATGGACATTTGCTACCCGGTGTGACTCTTTGTGGAACTAATTTGTTAAATTCATTCTTAACTGCCAGACCTGATTATTTTGGTAGCACTTGGACCGGACTAACTCATTTACTTTTCGAGATTGGATAAATGATTTTTCCATCTAACAATTTTAACACCTTGTTCCTAACAACCTCTTGCATGTTACAGACTAGCACACTCATGTGTATGTATATATATAATCACCCAAGTATCCAATCCACGGATGAACAATTGTGCCAAATAACTAATACAATAGTTCATATCGAACTCATTTACTAGCCAACTAAAATATAAGTAATGAAAAACCATAATTATCTTAAAAGTAAACTCAATACATCCATACTTGTATAAGTATCACAATCATAGCATACGAAAGCATGAAACACCAGAAATCCATACGCTTGGCTCAAAAGTATGTTTAGTTTATATGTATGTATATTATCTATATATATATATAACAAACTTACTTTTCCAAATATCATATAATGATACATATGTTGTATATCAAACTAGATTTGTCCAATCCTTCTACTAGCAACTCGATTAAAATTTAGTTTCCAAACTCATCAATAGGGGAATTCCTTGGTATAATACAAAATCGGCCCCAAGCTGAACATTAGCCACAATTTATAGTTCTTTAACTTTATATGAACTTCCCCATATAATTTTCAAATTGTTTTCAAACCAAAAGTGTCTCAAAAATTTGTCTGGCTTAGTTACAGACTGGCTAGTTTCAACCATTTTCTCAAAACTAGTTTTTAACGTATATGTATAACAACAATACCATAACATAGATACTTATAATCAAACCATACTTTTAATTCCATGTACAACTCAATATGTATGCGTATCATAGTTTTTTGTTCACTATTGTATTCGTATATAAGGGTCGTATACTAATCTTCCTCATAAACCATTTATAATTAGGGCTTTTTTGTATAAAAATAATATTGAAGTAATATGCAATGCAAATCAACCAAAGAATTCCAAGAAAATACCCCCAAGGCCCCATGAACATGCAAGTTGATTAATAACCTTAAGCTTGGTTTAATTTGAAGCTTACAATACATAATACTTTGAAATAAAGCTTGGGTACTAGTGTTCCCGCCTCTCAGGAGTTTAAATTCCAAAAATAAAGGCTTGATGGTGCTCCCTCGTCAAGATCACGACACCCTAGCTTCTCCGCTTGAGCTCCAATGGTTGGAGAGATGAAGAGGATGATGAATAGTGCAAATTTGGCCCCAAATCTTGTATAGACAAGATGAACCCTCAATGATCCATAATTCTCTCTCTCAAGAACCCCCAAATGTGTTATGTATGTGTGTTGGTCGAAAATGGTGATGTATGGGGTTTAAAGAGGTGAAAAATCAAGTCAAACACAATCAAAACCGACATTCGGGGTGCCATGATCGATCATGGTATACTCCATGATTGATCATGGAGTCCATTGCCAACACAAGCCCTTTTGGGTCCAGAGCAATGCTCGTAATTCTATCATAACTTTTTGCTCGGAACTCTAATTTGGGTGATCTTTATTTTCACGGAAAGCTAACTCGAAGATCTACAACTTTGTAAGAGGAAGTTTTTCCAAATTGTGAATAGATAATTCCTAAAAATGCTCCGAAGACAGCGCTCAGCTGAAGTGCTACCGAACGATCAGAATTTACTAACCGGCTTACTTCGCAAGATGTTTTGACAACGAGGAGTACGAATTAGACTTCTGTCAAAACACAAAAGTTGTAGAATGGTATGAAAGCTAGACGTAGGCGTAAGAAGCAACCAATTCGGACATGAAACGTATAAGTTATGGTAGACCAAAGTTCGCTAAAAACAAAGAAATCGCGTAAAACCGAAACTTTCGATTTACAAGCCAAAATCGATTCAAACCACCCGAATCACTAAATGATCTCTCACATGAGTGTAAAGAGCTACGATGACTAGTGAAAGACAATAGTACACTATAAGGCTCAACAATACACGATTTCACCTTTCACGGTGAAATGGACGAATAAGTGAAGACGATTATAGTGAATTGAAAGGAAAGAGTATTACATTAGCTAAAGGTTGAGTCAAAAAATTTTCTTTCTCTTGGGTTGCTAGGGATGTGGTAAGCTTAGACATTTGGGTTTTCAAATCACCCACATCATGATCAGTCTTATTTACAAAATTTCTTAACAAAATTTCTAAGTTTTGGTTTTGTGGTAGAGCGAAAGAGTTTTGAGGTTATTGTTGTCTTTGGTTTTGGTTTTGGTAGTGGTTATGATTTTGATTCCCTCCCCAACTAAAATTGGGGAGATTCATCCACCCCTCGTTGTATTTTTTTAAAAAGGGTCATTTTGTTGATGGTTGTATTGGTTCATAACGTTGACTTGGGTTGGATTTTAAAGAACTTTCCAAAAAATGGGAATAGTAAGGCAATCCTTGATTTCGTGTCCCGAATTCTCATAAACGACACACAATTAACTCGAGGATATCACATTGACCTCTCTTAACTTGTTTGTCTCCATTGCCTCTACCTTCTTAGACAATTGGAACAATCTTACATTCATGTCATCATCATTGGATATTTGGTACAACTCACCATTTTCTAGGATGTTTGGCCTTAGGTTCATCGATATAGGTGTTCTAATTTTGGGCACATTCCGCTACTTTATCGAAATAGAACAAGGCCTCCTTGGGGTTTTTACTCAAAAAATGATCATTGCACTTGATCTCTACAAATGTACGCATATCGGAAGTAAGGGATTCATAAAAATAGTTTATAAGACTCCATATTTCGTGACCATGGTGAGGACATGTGTTTAAAAGTTCCTTATATCCTTTCCAACACTTATAAAAACTTTTATTTTCTTTTGGCAAAAAATTGGATATCGCCTTTCTTAAAGCGTTAGTCTGATGGACGGGAAATAACTTTTTTCAAAAATTCCAATTGAAGCACTTGCCAAGACCAAATCCATTGCAGTCTTTGAACATTTAACCATATTTTTCCTTTATCTTTTAAGGAGAAAAGAAAGAGTTTTAAATGCATTACCTCCTCATTGGTGTTTACTTCATGAAACGTAGAGCAAACTTCTTTGAAATCTTAAAATGTAAGTATGGGTTTTCATATTCCATACCATGGAAGGAAGGGATATGTTGAAACATACCTAGCTTGAAGGAGAATGTTCTTGCTTGACCAGCGGGAAGAACAATGCAAGAGTTAGAAGTTGTCCAAGGTGGTTGAAGATAATCCCTTATTGTCTTAACCGGAGGAACCATGTTTGCTCCAGCCGCCTTGTTACCGCTCTCGTTATCAAAAGCCATTGGTGTTCTGGGAGGACTGATTTGAACATCTACGTAAAATTATCCGAGTATGGGCTTGGAAGACCGATTTCGAATGGCACCTCGAAAACTCTACAAAAAAACAAAAATAAGAGAGAAAAATAAATTAATTAAAAAGAGATACTTATAGAGTGGTTTTATACAAAATTCGTAATCCGTTTTTCGCTGTATCCCCGACAATGGTGCCAAAAACTTGATGCCGCTAGAATAGTGCGTTGTGGTAGCCTAATTGTAAGCCCGTTAAGTTGCAATAAAATCTCGAAAATTCGAGTATCGATCCGTAGGGATAGTTGGAAAAGAATGGAATGTGATGTTAAAGTGGGCTAGTTGCTCCTTTATATGCATGCTAATGAAGGCTTCTTCACAGTCAAACGTCCACTCGAATGTGGTATTCTTCTTCTCGATTACAGATTTTACGATTTTTATAATTAGGTAAAAGGTTGGTTGTAAAACAATGTAAAAGTAAATTAGTTATGAAAAGTGTTAAAAAACACTAAGATACTTGGAAGTTGTTTGCGATATAAAAAATGACGATTACTATCTCATACAAAGATTTCCATACAATTTTCTAATGGATGGGGAAAATAATGTTTTCCTTAATATCAAAGGGTGCGAAGCAGAGCAACTTATTCCCCGATTTAAAGTATATCGAGAAAGAAAATAATCAAGTTCCACTAAACATGAAATTATCGAGTATATCTACTAGCAACGGGTGTGAAGTAAAGCACCCCATTCCAGATAGAGCTAATCCGAAATAGAGATAATTTCATTGTAAAATAGTTTAACATGAAACATGTATCAAATCTCATAATTTAAATAATGAAAATTAAATAGTAAATCCTTACAATTAAATGAAACAAAGATTATGGCATAAATTCTTTATCTTATTGATAATTACCTAGACAAGACAATAATGAGCCTTAACATCACACAAAGTGTGTAAAGCACTCAAAATATCAATAAGTAAATCAAAGGCAAAAATAACAAATATATGAACCATCTGTGGATTTTTAAGAACTCATCATAATCTCTATAACGAGGTGGAAGATCCATAGATGGGGGGAAGTGATTACAAGCTTTCTAGAACCACTCAAATATGTTGTATTATCATTAATACACAAGAACTAAACATACAAGGCGTATACAGTCTAATATTAAATGAAAATACCTAGAAAGCTTGTAAAATGATTGATAATGGAAGAGAAAAGGATTTAAAGCTATTTTGACATCATTTAAACAATGATTAAGATACTAATTAATTACCGAAAATCATATCGCGATTAACTTCTGTAACCGTAATAAATAGACGACTTTATAATAATTGTGAAAACAAATATTATAAAAAAAGAAATTATTCTTACAATCAAAATAATTACAAGAAAAATGAAGAAGAAAAACTACAAGAGCTCTCCCTTCTCTCTATCCATTGTTCTCGATGAAAAATAATCTCTAGCTAGCTTTTTAAGCCTATGTCACCAAAATATATCTAAACAATTACAAAATAAGGCAAATAAAATATCTAGGGGACAAAAATCCCTAAAATAAGGCCAAAGTAGTGGGCAAGTGGTGTCCTCGCCAAGGCATGATCGATCATGGCACTTCCATGATCAATCATGAAAGTGCACTGCCTGCTGGGATTGCTTCCATGATCGATCATGGCTTTCCCATGATTGATCATAGGTCTGCGAATTCTTCAATTTCAAAATTTGGTTACTTCCAAGCTTGCTCTTGATCAAAACTATTGCAAGCCATTACATCCCATTCCTATAAACACTTAGAATATTACAAAAACATACCTACTGGGACAAAATTAGATACACAACATGCTAAGATACTAATTTCAAGATAAGTGGATAATTTGGCAAAGTTAATATAACAAACGCGTTAAGCAGCTCTAGGAAAGAGCTTATGCATGACAATATTATGCGTTTATCAAAGCTCTCTCTTTTTGGCTCTCTTAGACGGCCAGAGCACTGTTGTTGCCATCTGATTACACCACAGTACCTTTGGCACATGTTACCTCTAGTGTATTTATATTAATAAAATGTGAAGATGATACAAGAAGACATCAAAAATTCATAATTCAAATATTGCCCTTTTAACCACCCCATCGATTACCCAATCTTTAAAATATGCAACAACCTTTTCACACTATAAAATTTACACAATATAAGACAGAAGGAAAAAAAAAGTAATTATTCTATATCTACTTTATTATTTATTTCAGGCACAAGTCTCACGTTTGCAACAATTCTAGTACAATAAAATCCAAACCATGATATTAATTAGGTTTAATTATACTATTTTCTTTTCTTTTCTTTTTTTCAATGCCGTGAGATGTTTAGGCCAACCTTTGCACACATTTATTATACTTAACCACTAGCTAGACAACTCATCACATTTATTCAACTTAAAAAAAATAATTTAATTATATATAAATATATATCTAAATTGTACATGTGTGATCTATACTTATTCCACGTAATAAAGAGTCAATCTGATATATATATATATATATATATATATGACATAGAGCCTAACATGGTTCGTTTTTGAACAAAAAAAAAAGAAGGTATAATATTATAATATATAAATATCATACAAGTCAAAATACGTAAAAGTTCTCGATCAATTTAATTGCAACCGCCTATAGCTTAATTGGTCTTATTCTTCAGTCTAATTAAGCTGCTTCATAACCGCTGCTTCAACAATAAATATTTGTGGTTGGACTTAATTTAAACTATCTTATGGCACATTTTACGTGTGTACAATATAATATATTCTAATTACTCAAATTAAAAATGTAAGATTATGTTTATTTAAGTGGTAAGTATATATATGTGTGTGTGCTCTTAAGCTTACAGTTGCAAGTTCAAATCCTTACTAATATATTAATTTTTAGTAATTTTCAACACGATGAAAGTATTTTTATAATTTATCAAAAACACCTTACTCTCGCTTAATAGATATAGATATTGGAATTAATCGTGGCATATTCAATTGTAGTCCTCTCGATAAATTTGGAAGGTAGGGAAGATCATGTAATTTCTGATGAACAGAGGAGATGACTGTAATTAAGAAAAATGAAAGAGGAGGTTAATTAGTATAAATTAATCCCTCTTTATTTTACCCGTTCAATCATTTTATGTAAGAAAGGCATACAACAGATCGAGTTTGGCCATACCCAAAACCCAACCCCCGAAAAATATGCCAACCCCGATTCGAAGTGGGTTTTGTTACTTTAAAAATATATATATAAAAAAAAAAGAAAAAATAAATCCCGAATTCACTATATTTACTATATGCATAT
The DNA here is from genome assembly GCA_021464415.1 of Lonicera japonica. NCBI lineage: Eukaryota > Viridiplantae > Streptophyta > Magnoliopsida > Dipsacales > Caprifoliaceae > Lonicera > Lonicera japonica. The sequence goes on from CM038464.1 coordinate 88,472,637, forward strand.
GTTAAAACTTCCGTTGTCTTGATCTGTTTAACTTTAATCCCACCATAATTATATTATATATATATTTAAAGAAAATGTTAATATGTCCTTTTAGGATATATGTTAAAACTGTTATAAATAAAAATAATAAGCTCCTATATAAAAATTTGTACCATATTTAATATGTATTACAATTTTTTTTCAACAAACTTTAACCTATATTCAATTTAAACTGGCCAAATTTATATGAATCCGTTTTTGTCATCCCTGTTGTTCTATTCCTTTCATAGACTTCGGCCTGGGCCTTCAGTCATACATGTGCTTCGGAATCTTTTTTTATTGGAATTCAACGAAAAATGGGGGTCCACCCACAGTTTTTTAATGCGGCCGAACTACGTTTGGTTGTCATTCAATTTCTAGATTTGATTATCTAAAATTATTTAATTCATTAATTATCTAATTTTAATATTTTAATAAAAAAATAAATTCATAAATTTAAATTAATTATTAATATATCGAATAAAAAAATGTGAAGAAATGATTGAAATTACGTAACATATAATATCATATAAGAAAACAAAATCACATCACACAAATTTTTATTAAAATGAAAAAACTAATAATTATGATTTTTCAATTTATAATAATATAATTATAAATTAGATAACTTATAAAATCAAATGAGAACAATTGAACACCAAATTTGTTTGAAAGTTCCCTGATTTCGTCTACACCTAAAACAACTACTTGAGCATTGATGATTAATCCAAAGGCTAAAATGATGAATTATAAACCCCTCGTCTCAAAGTAATACTACTACTTTCTTTTTTGGGTTTATTCAATCAAGAATTTTATTTATGTTTTGGGATATAATTAATGTGCTAAATTTAAAAAGGATTATAAATTATATCCTAGACATTGATTCGTTTGAAATTAATTATTTTTTTTTTAGAAAATAGTAAAGTCAAAATGAGACTATCAATCTATATTTGATGAACTATATACATAATAAGAATATCAACTTAAAATATACGCAATATGAATTTGTACAAATGGCCAATAATTTGAACACAATAAAAATGGAGGTCCACCCACGGTTCTGTTTAAAGAAAATCCACCCATTTTTTCAAAGCACGTGCACTTTAAATTAATTAATCTTTTGTCTTCTCCAACCTTTCATCTCTTAGAAACCCTAACCCTAATCTTGATAAACCTGCACCACCGTCTTGTAGCTCGCTCCCCTCTTTTTATATTTACAATATTTTGGTGATTTTTTTTTAAAATAAAATAAAATTGAGTGAACACAAAAAAGGTGTTTTCTATTTTAACTTATATACATGAATGGTTTTAACTGTTTTTATAGTACATGTACTACACAAAACATTCTTTTGACTTGTACCATAAAATGCATGGAAGACTTTAAAACTAAGCATACATACACCAAAAGAAGTCTGAACAATATAAGCCACCCATTATTATAATTTATTATTAATATTATTATTTTTTAAAGCAAGTGCACACTAAAATATAATTTTTATCTCTTTAAAAAATCCTAAAACCTTAATTTTTTATATTTACAAGTATTTGGTGGATTTTCTTAAAAAAAATTCAAATAAAATTACTAATAAAAAATAATGTTATCAATTTTAGGTTTTGTATGTAACTCTATATATCTTGCGGCCAGCTGTGGATTTGTCTGGCAAGTACTACAAATAAATGTTTTTTTGACTCGTACCCAAAAATGCATGAAAGACTTTAAAAATAAGCAATACATTCTCCAAAAGAAGTTTGAACAACAGTCAATATTGACTTTTCAATCATTTAATTAAGTACATTTATTTTTTAATTCACTTGCAGAAAATATGATATAGACATAAAGTTCACATTCCGTAAAACAAACTAGGGTGGTTGTTTAAACTTTCTAAAATCAAGCTACGCGTGTAAAATTATCGTTCGTATAAAAAAAATAAAGTGAGGCTGGATATATAAAACATAATTTATTCTTTTAATATAAAATTGTAAAATGGCAATTTTGTTTTTACCATAAACAAGTTTAAGGCAGCGGATTATATAGGTTGTGTTTATATATATTTCAACTTTAATCTCAATTCAAAAGTTACTTAGTGTTTCTTGCGATACCAAATGTTTATAATTTTAAACTATAAAAAATATAATTCACCACACAAATTAAGAAACATTTTAAACTAAATCAAGTCATATATATTCTTATCTAATGAATATTAATAAATAATAGGGCCCCTACTAAAAATTCACCTCCGAATATGTCATTCTCATGTCAAACACAAAGTTTTGCATAAGTTTAATCACATGAGTATATTCTTCTGCGTGTGTAAAACACAATAAGATCAATTGGGATTGAATTTCGTTATATAATTATTTCGTTACATAAGTTTGGAGTGCTATTGTCAAAGTTAAAAAGGCTTCAATAAAAACAATTAGTGCATTAATTAGATTGCTCTATATTACAGTACTTTATGCATATTTGTCTTCACAATAGCACTACCCTTATAACAATCGTCAATCCTGCAACATTCAAAGTCTGTCCTAGTGTGAGGTGGAAGTGCACCTAATGTAAGTAACTCTACTTATATATATATATATATAAATTAAAATATGTTTCTTCAATTTATTTTATTTAGTTTTGTTTTTGACACATGCAAAGGCGGATCTATGTCTATGAGAAGGGGGGCCATGGCCCCCACCCATTTTTTTTAATATATATATAAAAAAATAAATAAATAAAGTGTATGAAATTTCTATTGTGCCCCCCCCCCCCCAAAAAAAATAATAATAATAATAATAAAAGTAGAGAGAGAGCGTGCATTCTCGGTAATGAGTATTGTTAAATCCAACTTCGAAGTAAAATGGAAGATGAATTTCTTATAAATTCTTTGACTATCTTCATTGAAAGGGAAATTGCAAGAAAGTTATGTATTTTGTAATGCAACTTTACATTTTTCATATTAAGTATGTTACGTTGTTGAAAATTGTATGGTTTTCGGCCCCCCAAAAAAATTTCTGGATCCGCCCCTGGATACATGAAACCTATGTAACAAGATTTTCTTTTGTCTCTTTCTACTGCAATTTTCAATTGCACCTTGTCAAATGATTTGGGTGTACATACGTTGACTTACCATGCACTATATATTAATTAAGACTTGTATTTTAACACTTACATATGTGGAAATTTAACTCTTATTACCAATACACTCAAGCAAACGCATTTTGGATTGTGCGTGAATCCTACTTTTGCATATATATATATATATATATATGTGTGCATGTGCTTTGAATGTTTGACAAAATTCGCAAAAGTAATATTTAGACTTTTTTAGAAGATCTAAAATGTTAAGAATGGATACAAAAGTAGTTGATATTATAAATTTCACATCGAATTTAAAAAAAAGATTATCATAAGAAAAATGTCTTTTAGTATAAAAATGTTTTGAACAAAGACATGTATTCACTATTCAATCACTAGTATAAATCAAGTTTTGATGCGAAATATTGAAGAGCAAATAAATTTGTGAATAGGACTCAATTAAATAGCAAAGAATTTTTTTCTTTTGGCCGCTAAATTTACAATTGTGGAAATAAATATTTAATATAGCACGAATTACATACATTTCTATCCCTATATTCAAATCTTGACTTTGTCTCTAGCTAACTAGTAGGAATTCTACTTTAATCGATCTTTTACTAGTTTATCACTTCAGCGTGTTAGGAGTGTATTTGAAAACCCAATTCCAAGACATAAAATTGTAATTGGGGGCTTGAATTCCAAATCTTATGTTTGGCTTCCGACAATAGCTTTGAATTTGGAATCAAATTGTAATGAAATCTCATTATTCCACAAAATCAGTTCTCCATAAGGTTACAATCAAAAGATAAAGCTTCATTTTTCCTACAATGATACTGTTGGAACTGAGTTACGTTGTATGAGTTGGGAATGCTATTGTGAAAGTTAAAAAGGCTTCAATAAAATTAATTAGTGAATTAATTAGATTGTTTTATATTACATTACTTTATGCATATTTGTCTTCGCAATAGCACTACCCTACAACAATCGTCAACTCTGCAACATTCAAACCTAGTCTTAGTCTAAGGTGGAAGTGCACTAGTGTAGGTATATATATATATATATATATGTGTGTGTATAATTTTTATTTTTTAAATTAAAGTGTGTTTCTTCAAAAAAAATTTATTTAGTTTTGTTTTTGATACATGAAACCTAAGTAACAAGATTTTTCTTTTATCTCTTTCTACCGCAATTTTCAAATGCACCTTATCAAACGATTTGCGTGTACATACGTTGACTTACCATGCACTATTTATTAATTAAGACTTGTATTTTAACAATTATATATTGTAATTAAGACTTGTATTTTAACTCTTATACATATGAAAATTTAACTCATACGTGTATATATATACCACTACCAACACATACACTTAAGTAAAAGCATTAATTTTGGATTGTGCACGAATCCTACATTTGCAAATTTTAAGGTTTTTATCAAAAACAATTTATAACAATATAGCTCTTGATAGTCTTTATATCGATAGTAATTGTTAATATATGCAAATTTTATTACTATATGCTTTACTCATTCAAATTGTAATTAGAGTCTTGTACATAAAATACTAAAGTCATTTTACCTATGTGCAGTGACCATCCAAATTTCACTATCAAGCCTGGCCTACAACATATCTACAATACTTTTCTCTCAAAAAATAAAATGAAGTCAATATTTTCATACCGGTCTATTTTGTTCATCACAAAGGTATAAAATTATTTGAACGTGAATACTGTTGTAAGTACACATGCATCTACCATCCAACGCATAATTATAATGGTTCAAAATGACTCTTGTTAATTTGCGGTCATGTTCATTGTACCAACAAGTTATACAAATCTAAATATGACAGTATTCATGTTATAAATGACTCATGTATATATGCCGTGTGTTCATTCTATCATTTTATGCATAATGCATTTGTCTACAAAAGTCATTAATTATTACTTTGGCAATAGTACTGTTTTATAATAATTGTAAACTCTGCAACATTCAAATCTGGCCCTAGTGTGAGGTGGAAGTACACCTAATATAAGCAAAGTTACATATGTTTTTGTTTCATTTTTCAAAATTGTTTCCTTTAATTTTCTATTTAAATTTGTCCTTGATACGTAAAACCTATACAACAAAAAATTTGGATGCATGTATAAGTTGACTCACCCTGCACCATATATATAGGAATTTAGACTTGTATTTTAACTCTTAATGTGGAAATTCAACTAACACGTGTATATATCTACCCTTACCAACACTCAAGTAAACACAATTTGGATTGTGCATGAATCCTACTTGTGCACATATATACATACATATATGCTGAATGTTTGACAAAATCCTCAAAAGCACTACGCATACTTCTTTCAGTGGAATCAAATATGATAATAGATATCAAAGTGGGTGAGATTATAAATTTTACGTCAGAAAATATAATTGAAAACTTAAAATTGTATATACATGGACTGATTATGTTGGGTGATTTGGAACTCGTGTGGCCGTTGGTTCAAACACGTGGTTTACAGCCTTTCCCTATTAGAGTTTGGAGCTAGCATCCAATCCCAGATCAATTAGTAATAGGTGGAGTAACTCCTTTTTCTAGCTTATTTGTTGTTTTGGGATGATCTCATTTCCTAATATGATAGTCTCAACGAGGGGCTACGTACCCCACACATCACCAACTAATTTTAGGTAGATGCACCAAGCTCTACTATATATATAGATGTATGATTTGAAAGTTGAGTGAAAAGTGTAATACTTCATCCGTTAGCTTTATTAACGGAAAATTACAGTGGTGTCAAATTAACATAAACTAATAGTTTAAGTGTTAATTTAACAAAAAAAATAATAGTTTAGGTGCCACATAAATTGGCTAAATATTCTTTAGTTTCAATTTTTTTGGAGCAAAAGACATATTCACTGGTATAAATCACGTTTTGCTGGCAAAATATGTAGGAGCTGATAAAGTCTGAGTAAAAGGATTCAACTATGTTACACAAGCTGGAAATACCATAATTTGGAATTTAAAGGTTAATGTGATTTAGGAGACAAAATATTCCTCAAGGAAAAACTTAATTTTCGATTCATTACTCCAACGAAAAATATTCTCTTACAGGCAATGCTCATAATAATAAAAAAAAAATATTACAAGTCTTCCAGCTTCATTTATCATATATTTATATCCAATATATTAGTGGGAATGTACAACCCACCAATACATAATGTATGAATATTTGATAAATAAAGTAAATAACTGTAGCATTACTCATAATAATAAAGTGGGTCATCGATGTATTTATTAAATGGCTTCTCTTTTTTTTTTTTTTTAAGAAACTCAATTCCTAAAAAATCTAAGATGCTAGAGCATTATTTTATTAAATCACCTTTTACATTAGAAAATATTGTGGGTATATTTTACATTGGGGCCATAGTGATTGGCACCTAACATGCTTTGTGTTAGGGCCGCTTCATGAAGCAAGCTCAAGTTCACAAATACTGGGAACAAACTAATTTTGCCCTTAAAAATTAGCAAATTTCTGCCCTAATTAATATTATGTGTATTTATATATTGATTTCAACATGAACAACAATTATTTTTATTTAATTTATTTTACCAATACTAATTGTATTGATTTTCACATCACTAGCAGTGCACCAACCATTTTTCTTTTCTTTTTTTTTTGTTTGTTTGTACTTAATCAAAGACTAGAGCAGAGAGTTTTAATAAGAAACGGTATAATGCACTATACAAATAGAAGTAACCCTCCCCAATCAATTATTTGGGATTTGAAAGTGGGGGCTGGCCAATTTGATTCAAGCTTGCTCTCCGCTACGAGCTCTTTTTTGAAAACTTACTTTTACTCTAAATTAACTATAACTTCCATGAAATGATACAAAACCATTCCCTAAAAAATTAATCAACTGTCCACAATATGCAATTAATTTTATCACTCTCCATATTAAACAGTTTAAATAAGCTAACGTTGTGGGTCAGAGTCGAATAAGGCGGAATCTCTAGGCAAAGGTTGTTTTGTGACCGGGCACAACGATTCCTCGACCGTTAACAACCAGTGCTCTATGCTTTCCCGGTCGTATGTTATGCCAGTGGTGGCGGTCACGGGGTCTTTCATGATCTGGAGGGATATGGGGCAGATGAAATATTGTGGTATCTCAATTTCATCCATGTTTAACTGAAACAATATGATGATGAACAACAAATATATTTAGAAGTTTAAAAAATGTATGAGAGAGAGAGAGAGAGAGAGAGAGATTTTGTATACATATAATACGGGATGGTAAGAGAATGAGGCTTATTTATGGATGGGGTTTTGAATGGAGAAAGTAAAGAAATATTGGAATTCCTTGATTTGAAGAGTAAGATACATAGGTATTTATATATAATACATTGACAATAATCAAGCCTCAATCTCATGATTCTCTCATGATTCTCTCCTATAATAAATCTACGGTTACAATTGCCATAATGCTCTCCTATAATCTTGCTATAATTACAATTGCCATAATGCTCTCCTATAATCTTGCTATAATCTGACTATATACTATGAAATATTTCTAGATAGTACAACGGGATGGCCCATTTATATATCTATTTTAATTTGTTATTTTATAGAAAAATCCTTGAACTTTTTACATTAGTGGAAAACTCACCCTATAGTTGCCAATAAATGGTAGAAGCCCTGAGTATTCAAGTAAAACTTCCAGAAGTGAGTTCAGTGGCGGACCCAGAAATTTAACCAACTGGGGGCAAAATTCAAAACAAACAAAAATATATTTAAAACACATCAATAACCGAGAACAAATTTAACTACAAACATAATCGCATTAATAATAATACTTGATACAATTAAAAGTCTTAAAATACTTAATACTTACAAATTACAATAAAATTTTACGAAATTTTATATTTTAAAAGTATTATAGCACGTGCTTCTTATTAATATTATTGAAGAGGAAGAGAACAAAAAGAAAGAAAGAAAGAAAGGAACAAAGGAACTAAAAGAAGTCTGATAATTAAATGAAATCTGATCTCGGCAGTGGAAACTGGCAAGTGGGTGGGGTTTGATAATTTTGTTGTTATTACACTTAGGTACCCTCAAATATAAATTTATGCACATAAGTCCTTATAATTTTATTTTTTAAAAAAATACCCTATATCTATTAAAAAAAATTAAAAGCCAACTGGAGGCAATTGCCCCCATTTGCCCTAGTGTAGGACCGCCCCTGAGTGAGTTCCGTCCTCGCCCTCACCCTCTCCTCGATTCACCAGATGTATTCATCACTTTTATAAAAAATATATATAAATTTATTTTGTATGTCAACTTAAAAATATTTTAGTAAAATGATAATTAAAGACAAAGTTACAAATTAACCAAATTAATAGTTCGTTAAATTTTTCTGCAAAATTGACACGTTTCATTCCGTATTAAAGGGATATTTTACTTTTACATGCAAGCACGCAAATTAAGATATATTGTTTTCTTACTTCTTTTTGTACCCAATTGAGTTTGGACTTTTCATTCTATATCTTGTTTTTACAAAATAGTTTGAGTTTATGAGTTTTTGGGCCTAGGGATTGATTAAGAAAAAACAGAAGGAAAAACGAAGATATATACATCTATTTTAAATTTATTAACCAAATATTATGAGTTTGAAATAAATAATTGGTCACACCCGAGCCGCATGGTAATTAAGTCAGAAAAGGGAATGACTTCTTTCTCATCCCCAGCATGTACTCTTCTATCCTTGGGAATCCCATTTTTAACCCTCTCTCCCAAATCAAAGTTTGATCGAAATTGGGTATATCCATCTACAGCTTATATTAAAAAATAAATAACATAAAACTACACCGGCCCGGGCGGCCCTTCTGTCAAAGTTGCCCACTTCAGGGGAAATTCTCATATCTGCCCCTATATAAAAGAAAAAAATTGTTACTCCTTAATTTTAAAAAGAGGGGAGGTTTTTATGCATTTGCAATTAATGTTGAGGTGGACTTTTGTAATTATCTCAATCATTTTTTCTTATATTATTAAAGTTACTTTCTTTGTTTTATCAGTCAAACGTGCAAAACGCCTTTATAGTGGCGACGGTAGTCAATCCAAACAAAAATAATATAGACTCGTCTTTTTCTTTTGACTTTCAACAAAAATTTGCCATGCGGATATTATTTTTGAGCAGTTCACTTAAGTATTTATTTAATAGGAAATTTAGTATTTGAATTTTTTTAAGTGCGTTCGTTTAAAAAAAACACAAAATCTGAATTTTACAAATTTTTATATAATATATGTATATATAGATTTTGTATTTTGAAAGAGTTCAAAACAGAAACTAACAAATGGTGTGGGAGGAATATTATACACCTAGTTTTTTGTTTTTCTTTTCAGGCTGACCACTTCATGTACTAAATTACTAAATTGACTTCAAATGCATTTAATTTAATTTAATTTTAGTTATTCTTTATAATATAGCTGTTATGTAAATTATTTGGAAGACTTGTAATAGTAATATTGGGGCTGCGTGAACGTTTCTTTCATGGTAATACTAGCTAGATAGGACATTATATATATTTATACTATGTATAAGAGTATGAATTATTTAATTATTATTTTTTTATTTTTTGTGAAGATAAATATACCTTTAATTTTCAACAAAAGATTTTAAAATTTATATTAAATAAAGTTGTATAACTCCATATATTTTTATATTAGTATTAATATTCTAAATGAATTCAAATTCTACTATTTTGCCAAAATAATTAAACAAAAATTTTAAACTAAATTTACATTAAATAAAATATTATACGATTTTAAGTGTATAACTCCATATATTTTTATAGTAGTGATGGTATTCTAAATAAAGTTAAACTTTACTTTATTTGGTTAAAATAATTAAAAAAGTTTTGAGGTCAGTAAAAAATATCAAATGAATTTTATATTTGATACTATATTTTGTTTATTTGTTATTATTTTTGTTTCATACTAATTATTCAGTTGTTTTGTTTATTTTTTATTATTTTTATTTCATAATAATTATTTAATTCTTAATATGTACATATGTATTAATGGATTTAATGCTCTTTGTCAAGCACTAAAACCACTTCAACGCACATGCATAAAAACTAGTATATATAAAGTAGTGAATGATTTTTATTAATTGTGGTTCTTTATTTTTTTAGCTAATTGCTTAAAATTTAAGAGATATAGTTCTTAAGAGGATATCAGAGTTTAATTATGTGGGAGTATGGAGTTACACGTAAATGAGGTATGTTTGTTCTCTGGCTAATCTGATTCATGTTTGCTCTCCACGTCCACTAATCTAGTTCTTGTCTGCTGTTGACATTCACATACAAGTATGGCTGGAGTCGCATGTGAATGATACTATTATTTGTATCATCTTCGCATTAGCCTAACCTTTTAAGAAAAGTCATATTATTTGTTATTAATATATATGATTAATCAAGCAACATATTAGAATACAAATATATATTTAATTATAAACTACAAGCCTTGTAATTTGATCAATTAAATTATAATAATACATTACTATATGTAAACATTTTATATATTTTTTTACCTATAGTAGTCATATATGGAGTGACAAAATTACCAACCAATGGGGCCTGTTCAATACCCCTTTTTCAAGACAAATAGATGAAAAACCATATTAGTTGACGAGTCTACAATATAAAAAGTTCGATAATATATTTATATGGATCGAGTATGTGACTTTCATTTACAAGGACAAAAATGATATTAATAAAGACATATGGTCATATTAGTTATTTTTAATTTCAATCGTTAACTTAATTTAAATTCATTTGTAAGAAACTCAAAAAAACAATAAAATTATATGTACTTCCTAGTCAAAGAGTTTAAATTATAAAAAATAACTAAATGGAAATACTAGTTTTAATTATTAGAAATGAAAAACATAATACAATAATCATAAACTCCATAAGCTTTTAGCGACAATAATAGCGACTTCAGTATTTATACGATAAAGTGAATAGATTTCGTCACTAATTTTTTGAATTCCTTTTTTGTGAGTTAACTAATTTACTGATTTAAATATTGCACAATTAATCTTATGTGGGAAGAGAATAATACCAGATCAGTTCAAGAAGGGAGTGGTTGGAGTATTTTCTAATTGTGTGCTGGTCAAAAAGATTAATTATATTGCTGGTATTGTTAATAATAATCCTGCCACCGAATTATTATTAACAATACCTTTTGATAAATTGATAATAGATTAGATTATCTATTACATATGGGACTAAGCGCCCGCCGGTGGGGTTTCTATTGCTGTGTTACGCAATGGCTGGCCACGGCAAGCAGAGGTTAGTCTCATCCCAATGTGATGTGGGGATACCTCTGTGGCAAATGGCCAAAAAAAAATCAATTTCATATGTTGCATAATTTATTTATAGTACTCTAGTCCTAAACCTAAAATAACTATGATTGCTTGGATTTTATTCCAAATCAAATCCTATGGATAAGGAAACCCAAATTATCAAAAACAAATATACCAAAACTATTTATCTAAATATTACCAAAATCCTAATTACTAAAATAAGGAAAAAATATTAACCCGTAATAATAAAATAAAATTACATAAATAATAAATTAAAATTAGGTTCACGCGTGCCGCATCAGTATAAAAGTATGATAGTACCTAATTAATCACATTTAAATTAAGGTTTTTTTTTTTTTGAAAGAGTATGCATATTTGACTCACATTTTTATAATGAAATAACTTCAATAAAATTGGTGATTAAGCGAACAATTGTTTACTATTATGGGATTAACATATACATTTTTTTTAAAAGGGAAATTAATATATATACCATTGTGGGATGTATGTGTGTTCTTTTAAAAAAAAAAATAGGACCAAGAGGGAGGGTTTGGGTTCCATATATATTATGGTCTTTGCTCTAGGGGCATGGTCTGATCATATGTTTGGTCTTTTGAAGATGGACGGGGCGGAGGAATCTAGGGTTTGGTTCAAATTAACTATAAAATTTGGATTCATTTGACAAGATTTATAAAATCAAGGGAATTGATAAATTAAAAGATTCTTAAAATTTGTGATTTTGTGATTTTAAAATTTTATAATTTTTAATTTATCCGTTCTTTTAAAATTTTGTGATTTTTAATATATTATGGGTTTATTTGATTGTATAAATTATCTCATTTATAATTATTTTGTTATAAATTAACAAATTGTAAATTGTTTCATTTCAACAAAAAAATTGTGATGTGATTCACTTCTCTTATATTCTCTTTTCCTTATACCTTAATGAAACAAGACTAGTCAAAACATTACTTGCTTCAGTCTTTTTGTTTTTAGCAAAATGTTTCTTTAATTTCTTTCAGGAACTAAGTAGCATTTTCCTTGTAAAGCCCCAATTTCTTTTGTAATAGAATGTTTTATGATTAAAAAAAATCAATTGTTAGATCCATGATAAATCAACATATCAAATCACTAAGATCAAAATTAAAATACTTAAATCGCATAACTAGATCCATGATAAATCAATGCGAAATACGAGAATCGATCACAATAACAACGCGGATCGAGCAGGTACGTGGTCTTTCTCAACCAAATCGCCTTAATTTCTTGATGGCAATTGTGGTTCTCTTCCAAATGGGGGGAAGGGAGCCATATTTTTAATTTGGTGTATTGGGGACCATATATAACCCCAATAGCTACTTTATATATAGTTTAATTAAAGTTCTCATAAAACCCTAACAAGCCCATATAAGATATCTATACATTTGGCCCAGATTTATTTGAATAGTCTTTGAGCTCAACAAAATTAATTAGATCACTAAAAAATTAGCCCAGTAATTTAAATAGCGAATATAATTAAAATATTATAATATGTTGCCCACATAAATTAAAAAATATAAATTTTCTAACATATAGCTCTTAAACAAATAGCTTTTGGCCGTTTATATACTTAACAAAGTTGCCTTCATTTTTTAGTAGAAAAAATAAAATATTTAACTATTAATTTCGGATGAAGAAAATGTATCATAATTTAATTATATTAGATACGTTACATTTAATTTAGAGATAATGGAGTATAGGGCCTCACTCCGTATTGTTTTATAACTTCAAGGACGAACTCATGTTTGATAAAAGAAAGTAGTACTAATTTCATAATTTAGTTTTACAATATGGACACTTTTCATAATATTAATTTATTTTAAGGAAAAAGATAAATGTCGATGGACAAAAATACCCCTAATATAAACATCTTTTATCATAGACAATGCTTGCTACAGTAATGGTAAATCAATTTGCTCCTCCTCCAGCACCGAAACTTCTAATACCTCATCTCTCTCCCTAGATTCCCATCCAACCATCAAATATTTCTCTATGTCTCACCAACGATCTCACCTTTTCCACCACCACCACCACCACCACCCCCCACCCCCCGACTCTCCGATCGTATCGCCGTTCTCATCATCATCTTCTTCTTCTAGCTTCTTCTTTTTTTCTACAGGTACAGTCATAAAACAAATATAACTTTTGATTGAACCGTTGGATTTGGCTGATTTTTTGATATGTTGTTCAGAAGACAAAGTTACTAAAATTGTGCATAAAATAAAGACGATCAAATGTCGTTTTGCTATCGAAATAGACCAATTTCGACAGTCCAGTTGGATTGGAAAAACAAAATCTAATCGCAACTCTTTTTTTTATGAACCCTACATCGATCCATATATATATACATATAAATAAATTGAGTAAATGATGATCTCATTAATTTTGTTGTTCTCTATTTTGTATTGGTGCTAAAACTATTTAGCACCCTTTGGTTATTGTAATGTGTGTCGACAGGTGGTGCTAAATGTATTTAGCACCTTCTTGTTAGCATGTGTGTTGACAAATGGTGCTAAATGCATTTAGCACCTTCTAGTTGTTGTCATGTATGTTGAAAGGCACCTTCTTGTTGTGGTGCTAAATATATTTAACACCTTCTGGTTGTTGTCATGTATGTTAAAAGGTGGTACTAAATACATTTAGCACCTTTTGGTTATAGTGCTAAAGGCGCTAAATGCATTTAGCGCCTTTGGTTGTGGTGCTAAATGCATTTAGAACCTTTTGGTTGTTGTCCTGTGTGTTGATATGTGATACTAAATGCATTTAGCACCTTCTAGTTGTTGTCGTATATATTGACAGGTGGTGCATTTAGCACATTCTAGTTGTAGTGCTAAATACATTTAGCACCTTCTGGTTATAGTGCTAAATACATTTAGCACCTTCTGGTTGTTGCCATCTATATTGACAGGTTGTGCTTGTGGTGCTAAATGCATTTAGCACCTTCTGCTTGTTGTCATGTGTGTTGATAGGTGGTGCTAAATGTATTTAGCACCTTTTGGTTGTTGTCATGGTGCTAAATCTGTCTAGCACCAATTTTAATAAGATGTGAGATGTTATAAGGGAGTATTAGTGTTTTTTTTGTACAGTGTCCTTAATTTACATGACTAATTTGTAAGTGTCATGTATAATTATGTTATTATTGGAATGAGCCCTTATGCCCAATTGCCCCTTAACAAATGTTGGAATCTTATTGTTTATTTCAAAATTTACACAACACTTTACAAAAATACCATTGAAGCATTTTTTTTAGTGTTCAACTTTTTTGTAAAAATTGGTTGACACGTATGATTTACAAGTTAATTTTTACACTACCATTTGAGATACTCTTAGTTTTAAGGATCTTTTGAGGTGCTTTTACACAATAAATCATCTCTACCAAAATTCCTGAGATATTTTCTAATTACCCATCTGGATGAATGGCAACGGTGTTTTAATCCGTTGGCACACTCTATGGTTATCAACCTTATATTGTGTCTTTCCATTATGGTGATAGATGTATTTTGTTTATCCTTTATGGTGATAGTTGTAAAATCATCGCTTATAATCTTATATGGTGGCTGCAAAATTATCCCCTTGTATTATATTATTATTGTTGTTGTCGTTGTTAATTTTTTTTTTTTTAGGAAATTGGGCATAAGGTCGCATTCCAATAATAACATAATTATAAAGGACATTTACAAATTAGTAGTGTAAATTAAGAACACTGTACAAAAAAAATACAAATGCCCCTTCCTTATTTAACTAATAACACAATAATCCTAATACAACATCTCATGTTTTATTAGAATTGGTGTTAAATCTGTTTTAGCACCAATGGTGCTAAAACATTGGTGCTAAAATAGTTTTAACACCAATATAAAACAAAGAAAAAACAAAATACAAAATTCACTGTGCTAAAACATATTTAGCACCCATCCAATGCTATACATCAAGGTGCTAAAACAGATTTAGCACAAATTCTCTAAAACATAATAACTATTTGCATGGTGTTAAATCAGATTTAGTACCATTTTTGTTCAAAATAACTAATCACATGGTGCTAAAACAGTTTTAGCATTAATTATCTAACACTAGAATGATGTTAAAAAGGTTTTAGCATTACAGTTGAACATATATAACTAAACCGAAGGTGCTAAAACAGATTTAGCACCACCACCCATCAAATGATACACATGTATTAAGGTGCTAAAACAGATTTATCACAAATTATCTATAACATAGTAATTATTTACATGGTGCTAAAACAGATTTAGCACCAATAGAAAACAAATAACAACGAAATTCAAAGCTAAGTACTAAACTATATTTAGCGCTAATAGAAAACAAAGAATAACGAAATTCAAATGTACTAAAACAGATTTAGCGTTATTTCTGTCCAAAGCAACTAATCACATTATGCTAAAACAGTTTTAGTACCAATTGTCCAACACTAAAATGGTGCTAAAAAGGTTTTAGCACAATAGGTGAACAAATATAACTAAACTGAAGGTACTAAAACAGATTTAACACCTATCCAATGCTACATATCAATGTGCTAAAACAAATTTAGCACCAATTCTCTGTAACAGAGTAACTATTTATATGCTACTAAAATAGATTTAGCACCAATAGAAAACAAATAACAACGAAATTCAAAGGTGCTAAAATAAATTTATAGCACCAATAGAAAATAACTAACAACGAAATTCAAAGGTTCTAAAACAGATTTAGCATTATTTTTATCCAAAGTAACAAATAACATGATGCTAAAATAGTTTTAGCACCAATTGAAAAACACTAGAATGGTGCTAAAAATATTTTAGCATCACATGTGAACACATATAACTAAATTGAAGATGCTAAATCAGATTTAGCACACATCAAGGTGCTAAAACAAATTTAGCACCAATTCTCTAGAGCGTAGTAACTATTTATATGATGCTAAAACATATTTAGCACTAGTAGAAAATAAAGAACAACGAAATTCTAAGGTGCTAAAACAGATTTAGCACCATTTTTGTCCAAAGTAACTAATCACATGGTGCTAAAACAATTTTAGCACTAATTGTCCAACACTGGAATGGAGCTAAATAGGTTTTAGCACATTCAGTTTAGTTATTTGTGTTCATTTGTGGTGTTAAAATCTTTTTAGCACTTTCAGTTTAGTTATATACATTCACCTACGGTGCTAAAACAATTTTAGTACCAATTGTCCAACACTAGAATTGTGCTAAAACAATTTTAGCACCGATTGTCCAACACTAGAATGTTACTAAATATATTTTAGCACATTCAATTTAGTTATATCACTACAAGAAAAATGGCTTAATATATCACTTTTATTATTTAAAATTTGTCCGTCAAGTCAAGAATGACATAAAAGGTTTATGACAATAGATGACAATTATTATGTAAAACGACACAATAAGCTCATATAATTTATGCACCTTATGACGCTTTTTAGAAGTATGTAGTTATTATGTCAGTTTTACAATAATTGACATTAATACAAACTAAATATATCGGTTTTTAAGAGACTTATTTACTTATAACAATATATGATGGTCATTCAAGAAAGCGATATAATAAAACTTATTTTTAATTCTTATTCAAAATCTAAAATGCATGTGCAACCTTTTAAAATCCGAAGCCCTGTTTGGTAGCTCTCTTTTTTTTTTTTCCTTTAAATTTTAAAAACTCAACTCAAAAACAACTCTACATTTACACTTCTCAAAAAAACCTTAACTTTACTTTCTCTTTCTAGAAATTTTTTTAAAACACCATAACTTTAAATTCAAAAATCAAAATTTAATAAAAAGTATATATTTAAAACATACTCGTCGAGATGTATAAAATAAGATCCATTTTGACTATTTTTTGAATTTTTTTTATAAAAATTTTAGTTGGTTGAAAAAAACCAAATCCACTTTTCAACATACTTCTAAATTCAACCAAACACCATATTTTAAAAACTCAACTCAAAACATCTACCAAACAACCCCTAAATATTTTAAAAATTTTCTAAAACCATAATAAAACCAAAAACCCTAAATACAACACACAATTAACATAAATGGAAGATACTTAATCTGTGCAAAGATATAGAATATTATACTTAGGTTAGTTATTTTGAGTGCTTGTTGTAGAAATTAAATAGACTTTTTGTTGCTAGATGTGAGATAATTCGTTTGTGGATGTTGGGAATATAAAGGTTTGGTTTTATATGTTCATAAAGAATAGCATAGTCATATTTGTTAATTTATATAACGGAATGGTAAATGTTATACTTTAAAGAAATAATTTTATCATATATGCATCTTGGCTTAGCTGGTAGAACACCAGTGTTACCACCTCCCCTCCACAACACTTAAAAAATGGATAATTAATTGTGCAATTTAAAAATGGAAGAAAGCAAAACAAAGAAAAATAAATTAGGAAATAATAAAATATATTTTTTACTTTGTGTAAAACGTATGATATATAATATAATAATATTTTTAAAAAGTATGACGCTTTTGTGTAGGACCGTCATATTTAAGATTACATTTATGTTAGTTTTACGAACATATATAACACCCACAATTATGTCGTTTTATGAGTCGTAAAAAAATGACATAACTAGCGATCAATGTCACTTAAAAAATGACATAATAAGGCTTTTTTCTTGTCGTGTATGTATTCATATATGGTGCTAAAACAATTTTAGCACAAATTGTCCAACTGTAGAATAATGCTAAAAAGGTTTTAGCAACACAAGTGAACACATATAACTGAACTGAATATGTTAAAACAATTTTATCACCATGTAAAAAAAAATAGAGAGATTAAAAAATAAAATATAAAGAAAAAGGAATAGGAAAAGTGTCTTTGAGGAGCTCCTTAGATTCAGGGGATTCGACCATAGTGGTGGCAAGAGCATTGGTGACGTCGGCTTTGCCGACCTATTGAGACTTGAGCTTTTTGCCCAAACTATAGGCATAAGAAGCCTGCTATTTCTTCTCATTCACACTCATATTTATTAAGTAGTTTTTCATACAAACCTTAGAAAAAAGGAATAGAAAACTAAAACAACGACAAATCATAGCCTAGGATTAAAAAATCATACCATCGTTGAGAGATCACCATTTCATCACCTCTACAACAGATTTTAGCAATTCTCCAGTAAGTTGTACAGTCACCAGTTGAATAGTAACACTTCCATTTATTCTAATATTCTTCTTCTTCTTCTTCTTGTTAGAGTAAATTGACCAATAAATCAAGGCTAGTATAGGCATCACAATCAAAACAGTGGAGGACCAGAGGAGGAGTTCACGGAACTCAGGTGAGTCGCCAAAAATAGAGAGTTTTACCGGTTAGGTTGAGAAAAGGCTTGAAACTCGTCGGAATTTGGCCGTAAAGTTCATTGTTCAGTGAGATGAGTGAGTTTTTTAGTCTGGTTATTAAACCAGAAAACATTTCTGAGAAGAAAAAGAGAAATTAAATAATATCTTTTAAAAAAAAGATGGAACAGTGATGTGAAGCAAGTATTTGCGTGTAGGATAATGGAAAAAATAGGTGCGCAATTTTTTCATCAGCTAATGCAACTCCATGTTTATATTAGGGATATATTTTTCCATAAACATTTATCATTTTCCTTAAAATAAATTAATATTATGAAAAGTGTCTTTATTGTAAAACCATATTATACTACTTCCTTTTATTAAACATAAGTCCATCCTTAAAGTCATAAAACATTACGAAACGAGTCCCTAAAGCCTATTATCTTTTTTTTTGAAAAAAAAATTTGACAGTTGGAAGAATAAGAGGAAACAAGTGCTTTAAATTTTAATCTGGCCCAATGCATATTATGGGCCAGGCTCGTCCATTAAGTTCAACCCTTTGGATCGGCTAACTTTTGGAGTCACAAATCTGATTTTTTTAAGTTTTTTATTTTTATTTTTAAGAAAATAGAGGATTAGCTCTTTAATTACAAATAACGAAACTCTCTCAAATCCTCTTGTAAGATTCAAACTTGTGATATCTCAAGGTTGAGTGTGTGCCTCTCCCAATACTATATAATTGTGCAACTAAACTAATTGCCATCTCCATTATTTATTTATTGTGTTTAACACAAGCGATAATTATACAACACAACCTTTTGTTTTAATATACACAAGTTATATATGATACTACATGCCACAATAAAGGGTGGACAAGCAAACACTACAACAAGAAATAATAAATTGGTACTTTCAGCTGTGCAACAAAATTAATCGCCATCCCCCCCTAGGGTATTAGCATCGAATATTATAAATCCAACACGGAATTCAGCTGTTATGAAACTATAGTACATTTTTGAATTCTTAATTTTATTCATGCAATCATAGCAAGACAATATTATGCGTCCAGTAGCTCCGGGAAAGAATGCATGACAATATTATACGTTTATTAACTCCTTTCAACTTATCTTTTGCTAGGCCCTTAGCAAGATAAAAATAAACAAAAATTAAAATAATTACAAAAGCACTGCATTATGCAAAAAGTTGTTAACTTCTAAGTTTCTTTAAAAGACGAGTTGTGTCTCGTGAAGGTTTTCAGAAATAATACTTATAAACATCAGAAGTTTAATCATGATGAACAACGAGAATGAAGATTTCAAGTTTCAATTTGCAAAGCAAAATGTATTACTATCATTATCTCTAGAATTATGGACATTTGAATGATTATATAATTCACCTGTCTCCTTTAGAACACAATTCCATATTTCCCAATACTCACATTCCAGACTTCGGTTCAACCAATTCAATATAAACACAAAGAGTTACAATCATTAGAGAAGGAAGAGAGAACTTTTTCAAAAATAGAAGCTTCAAAAATTATCGATTCTAAGCACTTTCTTTATCTTTTACTTGAAATTTTTACTAAATTAGTTTAAAGAGGTTTTCATCTCTATGGGGGACTGCGGCCTCACTATATAAAATTTATATTTTATGCTAAATTATTAAGCTTAAAAGAAGCTATTCACCATTTTCCCATATAGTAACCTTTACCCATCCATAGTATTTGACAAAGAGACTTAAGATTTAGTCAAGTGAAGCTTTAAGTCAATATTGGGATAAAAGTAATCCAAGTTTTGCAAAGTTTTATGCTTTTTTCTTTACATTGGAAGAACTTTACGAAAGAGTTTTCATCATTTTTGGACAAAAGTTCCTTTTCTCAAACTGAAAATAAATCAAAGTGTTATTATCGAATTAGAAACAATCGAAGCAATCTAGCATATGAAACATGAAATATAAAGGGATATGAGTCTGAGTGAATCAAGGTAATTTAGATTTTTTTTAAATCCTGTCTAAATAAAAGAATTAATGCTATTAGCTAATAAAACAATAGTCTTCATTTGAAAAAAAAACCATGCCATTCATCAATTTTCAAACTTATAAAAAAATTTAAACACAACTCTAGAGTACGTGAAAATAAACAAAAGAAAGCCAACGAAATACAATAAATGAAATGCATACTCCCCCCCCCCCTCCAACTTTAATCAAACATTATCCTCAATGTTAATAGAACAAGTAAAATGTGGAGAGTTTTCACTTATGAGTCAAAAGTATATATCTATTCAACCAAAAATCTATACAAACAACTAAACGATAAACGGGTTAGAATTAGAATTAGCAAAAACCATAATATTAAACCATTAAAACCAAGTTCTAAAGTTCACACCATGTTCGAATTCTAATACAACCCAAAAATAAATAAAGCAAAATAAGGAATTAAAGTAAATAGGTAGAGTTTTCAGGATAATAAAAGTTGTCACATGTCGGGAGGTGGGGGAAATCGTCCATAGAATGCCTTAAACTACTGTTGTATGAACTCTTGCTGAGCCGCCATCTGTCGTTCCATCTATATTGCCATTTATCTCTCCAACCGGTCTTGGCGTTGGGCCATTTCTAGACCCTCACATGCAAGCTCGCAAAGAGTGATTGCATTGTGGTGTTCATATGCTCAAGCTGAACACGTATTAAATCCATGGTAGGGTCTGTCTGGACATTAACTGGACCTAAGCTCGTCCTGCAGCGACAACTCGAGGTCTCTAGAACCTCGAAGGCGGTCTCTTCAGCCTCTTTTTCCTTTTGCTCATTAGTATGTGGTAGTGCATCTAAAGGGCTTGGACTGTTTCTCATTTGGCTAATGGCACGAGCCTAGGTGGACTTGTTGATCTGTGCACACTGCATTTTCTTTTCATCGGTGTCTTTTTCTTGGACACTAGCTCTCAAACAAACACAAGTTGGGAAAATACCAAATTTAATCATTATATTATGTACGATCGTGTCATAAATTTTGGAGATTTTCTTGATGAAGTATCAAATCAAACAACAAGGCCTATCGTGTGTAATGGTGTACATAACATAGGCATGGTATGGATACAAATGCTGAATGTGCGACGTGGGATTTATTGCGTTAGCCACAACTAGCCACAAGGTTTTATAGTAATCGGCAAAGTTTTTTATATCAAATTGTGAAATTATCCAAGTCATTGAACATCCAGCTAGGAATGTGTCAAGGTCATTGTAACACCCCGTTCCTAAATCGCAAGCCTAGCAAGTTCAAAAATCGCGAGTAAGGCGATTTCGAGCTCCGAATAGTGAAATACTATTCTGAGAGGAGCGACAGGGTTCGGAGACTTCTAATAAGTCATATTGGTGTATTTAAGCTTGTTAGAATGTCCGTAAGTCATTTTGGGTAATTCGAGTCGAAATCGGGGATGTAAATTTCAAGTTTTCAATTTACCCGACTTCATGATTTTGGGCTAACTTGAAGAAAGCGTAACTCCTTCGTTCCTTGTCAGATTGAGTTTCCATTCACTTAAGGCCCTAGATTTTTAGGTAATCTGAAACTTTCGTGTTTTGTCCAAGGGCAAATTCGGACTTCTACTAGGTCAAAACTGAGTGTGAAAAAGACCAATCGCTATCAGTTGTTCATTCGGTAACACTAACGCGCTGACTTTGTCAAATTTCTGGGAATTATTTGTCTAGAATTTGGGAACACTTTATTCTAGGAAGTTGTAGAGATCTGAATAAGCTTTTTGTGGACATAAAGATCACCCCAATCGGACATCTGTGCAAGAAGTTATGGCTGTCCAAAGTTAAGCGCTGCAACACCCCTACGCGTGAACAGTAACCGCGAATGAAAGCATCAGTTATATATATACGTTCTTCTTCATTTTCATCTCATTCCACCACCACTTCATGAGAGTTTCTAGAGAGAGAGTGTGAGGAAATTGTTGAGTTCTTTTGTAGATTTCTCATCTCCCATCTAAAGATTAAGCTCAAGTCACACAAACCCTTGCCCAAAACAACTATTCATCATCTTCTCCACCTACACACCTCTATGGTAGCTGAGCTCGGGATTTGGGGTTCAGAATTTAGGGCTACTCATAATTAATTCGAGAATGAGGCTTCGATTAGGTGGGAACCTACTTCTAAAACTCTTATTCTAACTTATTATTATTCTTTTTCAATTGTACATCAAATTCTACAAAAGCCTAGGTTGTATATATATGTGTGTGTGTGGATTTTGGGGTTTATGATGAATTGGGGCTTTATTGTTGAAATTGATGAATTTAATACCCTATTTGATGTCCGTTTAACTTACTCCAACTAGAGATTTCCAACTTATTACTCTTGAATCAAAGATTTCATTACAAATGGGGTTTTTACATATAAACTCTAGATTTATAGTGCGCGTATGAGGTTGGGTTGTTTTAGGGCCAAATTAGTGATGCGTATAAGTATATTATCACTCATATATCCCATGTTAACTACCCACATCTTGTTATGGGTCCATTACACGCACTTGTATATCATACCCATTCTATAGTTGCGTATAAGACTAGTTGGTGAGTAATTTGGGATTGTAAGCGAGAAGTAAATTTTTTGGGTTATTAATGACGTATGGTGAAATATTATTACCCCAATAACATTGTTTATCAATGATTTACATGATTGACATGTATATGCTTAGTTTTCTAATGAACCCACTTGGAGGCGAAGCGTGTAAACTAGGGAATTTGGGAAATTGAAGGTTTCCGCTATAATAAAGGGTAGATTATAGGTTATACAACCTAGATATACACATGTATGCCAGGAAAGACTTGGATAGAACATTATCTTTGAAGTATTACATTAAATCCCATCAAAATGAGCATAAATGCAATAACATTAGATTTAGTAGCCTACGTGACCACATCTTGAGTTAAATGATGAAGATTACTAAGTACAACGTAGGAATATTATGAATGCACATTGGTGATGCCTAGGATTCCATGGGGATGGTTATACGAAACTATCGCACCGCCACTATATTTATTAAAGGAGACTTAAATTAGTAAATGTGGTTTGAGTGCTCGAGTAAATTGTATATGGTACTAGTACCACATATTAGAAATGGTAAAGCAGGAAATTGATAAAACTATGAATGGCCATAATTCATATATAATGATAGCTCAAGTTATAATATATCATAACGATGGCCGCGTACTAATCTTCTACATATCTATATGTGTAATGATGTGTCGTGGTGATATATATATATATATATATATGTGGGATTCTGTATGTTGTATACACGTATGATACTACATGTGTGATGATGTGAGATTGATATATGTATATGTATGCATTCATTGTGCGAGATGAATGACTGTGATGATTGTGTATTGATCTGCTACATATATATATGTGTGTGTGTGATGTAATGATGACATTGTATAGTCCATGTGGGGTCCCGGGTTGGTCTCTAACGATTAAGACCTTAAGTTGGGACAGAGTGCCCCTGGGTGCAAAACCCAAAACCCTGCATGAAAACGAACGAGAGGCCCTGCTGCCGCGTGGGTGAAAGGACATGAAATGCAGACCTGGTGACACTTGGACGATCGCGATTATTACTATTATGATGGTCGAGGCCATGAGGGCTTTTGAGAGACATTGTCTCGAATGATACTAATACGCCACAATGATAGATGTGGCGGTGGTTTTGATATATATATATATATATATTATTGTGTTGTATTTTATGTTGTTCAATATATTGTCTCTAGTATATTATGGATTATATATATTGAATTGGATCATTGTATACTTAGAGAACCATTTGACCATCCATAACAAATAATTATCTACTGTGAAAAGTCCTAGTAATCGTCGGTTTACAAACATAATATACGAATGGTTAGACAGCCTGGTAGTAATGTTTAGTAGTCGGCCAAGTATGTAAATCATAATGTACTATTAACAAAGTGATAACTACGAATACTTGGCATAAGAGGTGTATACTCCTCACCCGCGGTTGAGTAGCCGAGAATAGAATGATTCTTATAGCATGGAAGCTAGAAAGAGTAGAAGGCTATATGGTGAGTGTTAGGAAACAGTTTTGATACCTGAGATAGAACAATTAGTGGGCTTTGGCATGCATATACTTGGTGAATTGCCTAGTAAGGTTTTCAAAAAGATTGTATTGTTGAAGCAACATATATATGATATATATGTTTTCTAATGAAAACCTTATTTTCATTTATAAACCCTCATAGTTCCCACTGAGCCCGTATTTGGCTCATTCCTTCCTTCTTAACAATTTTGCAAGTCCATACTCAAGGGTGGCACGCGCTGTACGTCCATAGAAGCTTTGATGACCTTTAAAAACTATGTAGTCCCAAATTTAAGGACAATGCCATTGAGGCTTTTATATTACATTTTAAGGCACTTATATTTATTTAAAAGGATTTGGGATTGTTGTATAATCATATACTTAAATAGACTTTGATTTAGTGTATAGGTTAAGGAGTATTTTTATTAAATGGTTGATTGTGAAATGATTGAACAGAGGTTATTCTTTTTATTTTTAATTACAGGGCGGATTGTTGTTTAAATGAACTCCTCATGCCGAAATTTTGTAAAACGTGTTTTTTAACGGATCAAGTTTTATTCAAGAAAAAGATTTTTTAAAGGTTGTGAGTTTTATATTTCAAATCCGCCGTCGCGCACGGTATCCGTGATTAACTGGGTCCCGGAGGTAAAAATCTCGGAACGGGATTCGGGGCATCACAGTCATCCTCCGTGGGTTTGGGAACTCGACTAGAAATTTAGAGGTCCTAGGTATTTTCGGGTAAAGCTAGAATTCCAGTAATTTGGTTCAACACCTCAATGTTAAATGGAACCATCTTCCAACACATGTGGGCAACATATGAATATAGAACATTGGGCACATGTAATAGGCTAGCGCAAAATTCACGACAAAGAGTAAGATTGCATTGGTTACCTATTTGTCGCAAATACACTATTTAGCCCTGATGTTTCTCGAATACCTCATTATGTGGGAAATCGTCCAATGTATGAATGAAAATTGGTCTCTCATTACGGCCCAATTCTTAAACGCATAGTTCCACCAATCGAATTCTTGTTTACTTCAGAACCCTTGGTACCATCCTCTCACAGCTTGAAAGATTTTTGGCTTTGTTACAGGATCAAAATAAGCCATTTATATGTATTAAAGTGATTTAGGATAGTGGGGAAGAGAAATTTTGAGATTTAGGGAAGAATGGGGTTATGGTTCGAGATTGGAGCTTATAAAGAGAGAAAGTGGTGATTCTATAATGGGTTTGGTGATTTGGTGTTGAAATTGCAAGGAATGATGTAAGATTTTGGGTGGGGAAAGATGAATTTGATGTTTGGGGAGGATTAGGGATGATAGGAGGTGAAGGATGAAGGTTTGAGTGTGTTTTGAAATGAAATAAAAAGAAATGAAAAAAAGAGTGGTACTTACGGCTGCTCTATTTCAACTTTCAAACCATGATCGATCATGGTTATGCCATGATTGATCATGGAAGTACATGTCAGGAATTTTGGAACCCCATGATTGATCATAGAAGTACACTGCAACCATTTTGCCTACAAGATCGATCATGGTTACTCCATGATCAATCATGGTTACTCCATGATCAATCATGGGTGTGTATAGCAATTCCTTTTGCTGTTTTTTAGACTTAACTCATCCAAATTTCACCAATTTTGATCCGAACTTCCCAATTGAACCTGAAACTCCGAAAAATAATCCTAAAACTCTAAAAATACGAACAAAACATTATTTTTAAAATCGACCCATGCTTTTCAGGCATAAGTCGGGTCTTCGAGAGGGGTGGACTTCTCTCGAGGTGGGAATTCTAAAAAAGGCTTAAGGCGTTGTTTGTTCACTTTAATCTCAAAGCTAGTTTTGGGATCCTCAACATTCATGACTCCAAACGGGAATACTTGTTTTACAATGTATGGGCCGGTCTAACGAGATTTCAACTTTCCTAGGAAGAAATGCAAATGCATGTCACAAACTAGAACTTTGTGCCCGAGTTTGAACTATTTTCTTAAAATATATTTATTATGAAAAATCTTGGCACGTTCTTTGCTTATGTTAGCGTTATCATAAGCATCTCTTCTCAACTCCTCTATTTGTTTGATTTTCAACTTATGATCGAGGCCGGCTTTTTCCAAATCTAAATTAACCATCTTAGTTGCCCAATATGATTTATGTTCCAATTCCACGGGCAAATAACATGATTTTCCATAAACAATCCGATAGGGAGACATATTTAGAATTGTTTTATATGTAGTACAGTAAGCCCAAAGTGCGTCGGTCAATCTTAACGACCAATCTTTAAGGTTCGGGTTTACCATTTTCTCTATAATTTGTTTGATTATCCTATTAGTTATATCGGCTTGACCATTAGTCTGAGGGTGAGAAGTGAGTGACACTTTATAGTTTACACCATATTTTCACATCAAAGATTGAAATGGTTTATTGCAAAAGTGAGAACCGCCATCATTTATAATTACCTTAGGCATGCCAAAACGTGCAAGAATGTGGTCTTTTAAGAATTGGATCATAACTTTATGATCGTTTTTCTTGCACGCTTGGACTTCCACCCATTTCTAAACATAATCTACAGCAACTAATATATAAAGATTACCATAGGAGGATGGGAGTGGTCCCATAAAGTCAAAATCCCAACAATCGAATATTTCTATCATCAGAATGGGGTTGAGTGGCATCATGTTCCTTTTGGAAATTTCTCTGAGCATCTAACATCTCGGGCAGACTTCACACAAGTATTGGGCATCCTTGAACAACGAGGGCCAATACAATCTGCTTTGCAAAACTTTGGCAGTGATTTTCTTTGTCGAGAAATATCCTCCACAATCTTTCGAGTAGCAAAAGAACAGCATTCTCTCGAATTCTTTGACCGAAGTGCATCGGCAAATAATCTGATCCTCATAATACTTAAATAAATAGGGCTTATCCCAGTAGAATCGACCCATTTCTCTTAAGAATCTTTGTCTATCTTGCATATTCCACAATTTTGGTATCTTGTCAGTTACAAGTTCGTATACCACGGAAGTGTCGAAACCACTAACAATTGCTTGTTCGGGAATGAATCTTTGATTGGACTTTCCTCGATGTTGTTGGTGAAAGTGAACCGAGATAAATGACCGGCCACCATATTCTCTACACCATTCTTGTCCTCGATGCTTAAATGGGATTCTTACAACAAAAGTATCCACCTTGGAAGCCGCAGCTTAGCATCCTTCTTCGTGAACAGATATTTCAAGGCCGCATGATCCGTGAAAATTACAATGAGCGATCCTATCAAGTAGGATCGAAACTTATCTAATGCAAAGACAATCGCAAGAAGCTCATTCTCGATCGTTGTGTAATTCATTTGCATGTCATTCAAAATCCAACTTGCATAGTAGATCACACCCAATTTTTTATCTTTCCGTTGACCAAGAACCACTCCGACCACATAGTCACTCATGTCACATATGAGCTCAAAAGGCAAGCTCCAATTAGGTGTCTGCATTATCGGCGCGGTAGTGAGCATATGCTTAAGTCAAGTAAAGGCTTCCTCGCACCTAGCGTCCCATTCAAAATGTGCATCCTTAAGAAGAAGATTGCACATCGGTTTGGAGATGTAACTAAAATTTTTGATAGACTTCCTATAAAACCCGCATATCCCATAAAAGATTGAATATCCTTTAAATTCTTGGGTGTATGAAACTTGGCGATTAACTCGATCTTCACTTTATCGACTTTAATTCGCTTTGAAGAAATGATATGCCCCAACATGATATCCTTGGTAACCATGAAGTAGCACTTCTCCTAATTCAAAACCAATTATTTTTTCACGCATCTTTTCAAGACATGTTCAAGGTTAGTCAAGCAATTGTCGAATGACTTACGATAGACGGTAAAGTCATCCATGAAAACATTCAAGGTCCACTACCCTTTTTAGAGTTTGATCCAAAAAGGGGAGTGAAAAATGATCTTTGTGAGTCACCTCTTTGAGTTTGCAGTAGTCAATGCACATTCGCCACCCGGTGTGACTCTTTATGGAACTAATTTGTCAAATTCATTCTTAACTGCCAGACCTAATTTGTTTGGTACCACTTGGATCGGACTAACTCATTTACTATTCGAGATTGGTGATGTGATCCAGCCTAGCCCACTTTAGCCAAGAAATTATAAGAGGTGTTTACATTCAGCGTGGGCACGCCGAAATTATTTTCTAGCGTGTTCTCACGAGCGGCTGGTGGAATAATTTAATTAGTTTTATTTATTTATTTTATATTTCTTAAAGCCCAAGGATTAATATTATTTAGAGTTATTGTCATGTTAAGAATGTATTGGGCTTATTTTTGAGTGTTTATTAGTTTCCTTATTACATTCGGAATATTATAGTAGCTATTATTTTTCTTTTCTATGTAGGAATTTGTTTCCTTTTTGAATTAGGATACTAAGGCTTTGTTTACTCTTATTCAAAGGAGATGGATTCATTGTTTTAAAAAAGTTTTGATGATTAATAATATTTAGAGTTTTTTCTTTGTGTTCTCTAAGCACATGTTGAACATGTTGAACATGTTGAATTGATTAATTCAATTGTTCTTGACTTATCAATCAATTCTTCACCAATTGATTGTGGCATCTTTAATTATACCGAGGTTCACGCTTCTTTAAGCGTTAGGTTTAGATTTTCATGTTTCATCTTTCGATGTATTCGAAGGTTCTTGCTATGTTTGTAGTTCAAGGGTTGATGATCCATTAACCGGGTTAGGAAAGACGATCCGGGTTCGCGTCATATTGGATAAATGATTTTTGCATGTAAAATTTTAACACCTTGTTCCTAACAACCTCTTGCATGTTACCATTCAAACAGCGTTGGAATTGCTTCGATATTTTAATGCCATCCTCTAAGTGAATCTTATGGGTACAAATTAGTGGGCTTATTCCTTGGAGGTCGACTAAAGTCCAATCAAAATTTTTTCTATGTTTTCTGAGTATATTTATTAATCTTACTTCTCGATCATCTAAGAGTTCGGATGAAATGATCACCGGGTAAGTTCTAAAAGCTCCTAAGAAGGCATACCTCAGGTTGCTAGGCAATGGCTTTAGCTCTATTTGACCTTCAAGCTTCTTGGTGGATATCGGTGTGTTTTCTTCTTTCTCTGAAAGTTCAACCTGTTTATCAAACACATAAAACACTTGCATACGTTCCTCAGGGGTTCCTCGGAAGTAGTTAGAAAACCTTTCATTGAATCTGATTTGAAATTGACCTCGAAGTGATCTTGGACTAATGACTCTATAATGTTCACGTGTTCGCTTTCATCATCTTCATCTTTTTGATTACTCAAAGAGCACACGTTAAGCTCTATAATCATGTTCCCAGAATCTAACTTCACGATTATATTCTTGCAGTTTATGATATCATTAGAGGTAGAAAGAAAAGTTTATCTGAGAATGATCGGAATCTCGTTAGTTGTGTTCAACACTGGTTGCATGTTAAGGATGATAAAATCAACCGAAAAGTAAAACTTCTCAATTTGGACAAGCACATCCTCAACCACCCCTTTAGGGATCTTAATGGAATGATCCGCTAATTAAATTGTTACATTCGTTGGTTTCAAATCTCCCAACCCTAATTGTTAGTACACAGAATATAAGATCTCATTTTCACTTGCTCCCAAATCAAGTAAAACATTTTTTATCCTATAATTTCCTATTAAGCATTAAATTGGGGGATAACCAGGGTCCTCAAACTTCGCGGCTCTTGTGCCTTGCAGAAGAGAGCTAACTTGCTCTGCCATAAAGGCCTTCTTCATTACATTCAATCTTCGTTTCGTTGTGCATAAGTCTTTGAGGAACTTAGCATACCAAGTGCTTGACCGCATCAAGCAAAGGAATGTTAATTTTTCCTGCCTAAAAACATCCAAAATCTCAGTATTAGATTTGGATGGTTAGTTCAATATATCTTTCCAAGAAAGGGACTTTGATTCCGTTCTTGAGTTTCTTAAGGTCCACATTTCCTTGTTTCTCTTCCTCTATCTCATTCTCTTTCCTTTCAAACTTCTCAACCTCCAACTAATCAACTCTTGATGATTCGACTATGTCCACCACCTTGGAGGTTTTAGGAATAATAGTCTTATCTATGACTTTTCCACTCTGAAAGGTCATGATGGATTTAAATTCTTCCAATTTATTACTAGGCACTCCTCCCTCTATTACCAAAGCTTAATCTCTAAGGTTAACTTTAACGTCCCAAATCCTATTCCGAGAGTTTCACCTCCGGGACCCAGTTAATCACGGTACCTTACGCCGCGACGGGATTAAATCAAAACAATTTAAACAATATCTAAAACATTTTTTGTAAAAAAAAATTCCGGTTCCGAAAGCTTTTGGCATGTGGAGTCTATAAATTTTATAATTCTAAAAACCTGAATACAACAATGTAAGTTTCAAAAGCCTTTGAAATAAACTCCACATTCACGTAGATTCATATCCAGCCACTTCATTACAATTGTTATATAATCCAATTTCCTCTAACAAGGTTCCAAGCAATACTAGTAAGTTTTACAACATTTTCACAATATATGATATCTTAATTCAATTATACAAAGTATTTAAAAGATATGGGTTTCATAATCATTAAGTCGTGAAAGAGATATGTCCTAGGACTATTCATAGATTATGATTTGTACTTGGATATTTTATGCTTATTGTTATTAATAAAGTTTATTTATTATACTTTATATTCTCTTGTAAATAATATCTATTAATACTAGTTCATCAAGTACATGACTTGATTGTGGGATGCTAGTAATGTTATAATAATATTATTTAGATGTCCCTAATCATGTGTCAATAACCTAGGATCACATTGATATAATGATTAGAGTATGGGTCAGCTGATGATTATGTTCCACAAGTCATGGATATGGAAATATCAAACTGAACATGCTGATACTTGTTAGGGAACAAAGTATTGGACTGACCCGCTTTGGGGATACTACGAGGAGTGTTACATAATGTCATCAGTGATGTTCCCCATTTGTGATATCGTATTATCCTCAGACCTGAGATCGCCATGGTTACCAACATAGGGATTAGCATGTCAGGCATTATCAAACGTTGCTCTTGGTCGAGTAATTATAAAGATGATGACCGAGCATACTATGAACTATGTAGAGGTATGTGGTTGATCAAGATGGAATTTGTCACTCTCATATATTGAGAGAGATATCGTTGGGCCCCTTGATAAGTGTAATTAATATTTGCATGGCCATGCACAAATGAGATGTCATTTGTTTTAGATTAATTATACTTAGAGATCAAGAAATAAATATTGAACTATACAAGAATGACACTTGCCTAGTCTTGTGTTCAATCTAGATATCGATTGACAAAAGGAGTTAATATGTGGAATATCAATTTAAGGTTGTGTCGTTTTTGACCTTTATACCCTTTGGATAGTAGTAATGTTTTACTAGAGATCGCTTACTATTCGTATAATAAAACGAGTTTTTAAATTATACTGCCAAAGAGTGTAAAACCTACAGGGTCGCACACCAAAACGAGTTGGATCAAAACGAATTAAAACGGGCCAAGTTGGACTTGGGCCTAATTCGTTTGTTGCTTAAGGTTCTCACTAGGGTTCTCTTATAAAAGGGAACCTTTATTCATCTTGGCCGTCAAGGAAACTCAGAGAGGCTAGAGAGTCGAAATAATTGAGAGAACCCTAGAAGGCGCTAGTACACCAAGCAAGGATCTCACCTCGTTCGTGTGTGCATACCGTAGAGGCGTCGTAGTTTCTACGCTGAGGACGACAACAACAGGAGGATCCGATCCACCTTGTTCGTTCCATTAACACCAAATCGCATATAAGGTATGTCTTCTGTCGATTTTATTGAACAGCATAGATCCTAGTGTTTAAAGATTAGTGCGTAAATATGTGTATGCGATGCATGATTACTGCCCTAATCACTTACAAGTCGTCCTGAGACAAATATATAGTTCAAAATTATCAGAGGCTTCCTACACTCGTACATGTGCTATATCTCGAAGAGTACTTGGAAAACTGTTTTGGAAAAATGGGAATGAGCTAAACGGGCTCAGTGGGAACTATAAGGTTTTATATATAAAAATACATTTTCAAAACAATGCATGCAATGTGCAATAATGAAAGTAGTTTCTTTCATATATGTTGTGTGAATACGCCATCTCTATAAATTGTAAACATTTATAGATTTATAGTATCAATACTATGAAGATAATTTTATAATATGCATGGTAATGCTTTCCTATCCCCAAAATATAATAAGATAGAGATCACTTGAAAATACAGTTAAAATCGCACTGATAACATAATATATAAGTAAAACTCACACGTACGGTAAAATAAGTATCGCTGAATACAGGTAATCTATAGCAAGAAAGTATGTACTTCCAACTCATATATGTATATATAAAATCATTAGCTAGTTTATAAAACTTGGCACTACAATTGTATCATCTAAACTTATATCATATGAGACAATCGTCTCGATAATCCTCTACTATCTAAGTGTAAAACCAGGTCTGCATTTTGTGGCCTTTCAACCACGCGGCAACAGGGCCTCCCGTTATTTTCCTTGCACGGTTTTGGGTCTTTCGCCCAGGGGCGCTCTGTCCCAACTTAAGGTCTTAATCGTTAGAGAGGAAACCTGGGACCGATCATGGACTAGCGTACTCATGTGTGTGTATATATAGAATCACTCAAGTATCCAATCCACAGATGAACAATTGCGATAAATAACTAATACAATAGTTCATATCGAACTCATCTACTAGCCAACTAAAATATAAGCAATGAAAAACCATAATTATCTCAAAAGTAAACTAAATACATCCATACTTGTATAAGTATCACAATCATCGCATACGAAAGCATGAAACACCAGAAATCCTTACGCTTGGCTCAAAAGTACGTTTAGTATATATGTATGTACATTATATATATGTATATATATAACAAACTTACTTTTCCAAATATCATATAATGATACATATATTGTACATCAAACTAGATTCGTCCAGCCCGTCAACTAGCAACTCGATTAAAATTTAGTTTCCAAACTCATCAATAGGGGAATTCCTTGGTATAATATCAAATCGGCCCCAAACCGAACATTAGCCATAATTTATAGTTCTTTAACTTTATATAAACTTCCCCATATAGTTTTCAAATTGTTTTCAAACCAAAAGTGTCTCAAAGATTTGCCTGGCTTAGTTACGAACTGGCTAGTTTCAACTATTTTCTCAAAACTAGTTCTTAACGTATATGTATAACAACAATACCATAACATAGATACTTATAATCAAACCATACTTTTAAATCCATGTACAACTCAGTGTGTATGCGTATCATAGTTTTTTGTTCACTATCGTATTCGTATATAAGGATCATATACTAATCTTCCTCATAAACAATTTATAATTAAGGCTTTTTGTATACAAATAATATTGAAGTCGTATGCAACGCAAATCAACCAAATAATTCCAAGAAAATACCCCCAAGGCCCCATGAACGTGCAATTTGATTAAAAACCTTAAACTTGGTTTATTTTGAAGCTTACAATACATAATACTTTGAAATAAAGCTTGGGTACTAGTGTTCCCACCTCTCAAGAGTTTAAATTCCAAAAATGAAGGCTTGATGATGCTCCCTCGTCAAGATCACGAAACCCTAGCTTCTCCGCTTGAGCTCTAGTGGTGGAAAAGATGAAAAGGATGATGAATAGTGCAATTTGGCCCCAAATCTTCTATAGACAAGATGAACCCTTAATGATCCCTCAAGAATCCCTAACTCTCTCTCTCAAGAACCCTCAAATGTGATGTGTATGTGTGTTGGCCGAAAATGGTGATGTATGGGGTTTAAAGAGGTGAAAAATCGGGTCAAACATAATTAAAACCGACATTCAGGGTGCCATGATCGATCATGGTATACCCCATGATCGATCATGGAGTCCACAACTAGCACTAGCCCCTTTTGGATCCATAGCACTGTTCGTAATTCTATCATAACTTTCCGCTTCGGACTCCGATTTGGGTGATCTTTATGTCCACGAAAAGATAACTCAAAGATCTACAACTTTGTAAGAGGAAGTTTTTTCAAATTGTGAATGGATAATTCCCAAAAATGCTCCGAAGACAGCGCTGTGCCGAAGTTCTACCAAACGATCAGAATTTACTAACCGGCTTACTTCGCATGATGTTTTGACCAACGAGAAGTACAAATTGGACTTCGATCAAAAAACAAAAGTTGTACAATGGTATGAAACATAGACGCAGGCGCAAGAAGCAACCAATTCGGACACGAAACGTAGAAGTTATGGTAAACCAAAGTTGGCTAGAAACAAATAAATCGCGTAAGACCAAAACTTACAATTTACAAACCAAAATCGATTCGAACCACCCGAATCACAAAACGATCTCTCACATGAGTGTAAAAAGGCTATGGTGACTAGTGAAAGACAATAGTACGCTATAAGGCTCTACAATACACGATTTCACCTCTCACGGTGAAATGGACGAACAAGTGAAGATGATTATAGTGAATTGAAAGGACGGAGTATTACATTAGCTAAAGGTTGAGTCAAAATTTTTTCCTTCTCTTGGGTTGTTAGGGCAGTGGTAAGCTTAGACATTTGGCTTTTCAAATCACCCACATCACGATCCGTCTTATCCAGAAAAATTTCTTAACAAAATTTTTAAGTTTTGGTTTTGTGGTAGAGCAAAAGAGTTTTGAGGTTGTTGTCTTTGGTTTTGGTTTTGGTATTGGTTATGATTTTGATTCCCTCCCCAACTAAAATTGGGGTGATTCATCCACCCCTCGTTGTATTTTTTAGAAAAGGATCATTTTGTTGACAGTTGTATTGGTTCATAATGTTGACTTGGGTTGGATTTTAAAGAACTTTCCAAAAAGTGGGAATGGTAGGGCAATCCTTGATTGCGTGCCCCGAATTCTCACAAATGACACACAATTGACTCGAGGATAGCACAATGACCTCTCTAAGCTTGTTTGTCTCCATTGCCTCTACTTTCTTAGACAATTGGAACAATCTCACATTCGTGTCATCATCATTGGATATTTGGTACAACTCACCTTTTTCTCGGAGGTTTGGCCTTAGGTTTATTAGTATAGGTGTTCCAATTTTGGGCACATTCCGCTACTTTATCGAAATACAACAAGGCCTCCTCATGGTTTTTACTCAAAAAATGATCATTGCACTTGGTCTCTACAAACGTACGCATATCAGGAGTAAGGGATTCATAAAAATAGTTTATAAGACTCCATATTTTGTGACCATTGTGAGGACATGCGTTTAAAAGTTCCTTATATCCTTCCTAACACTCATAAAAACTTTTATTTTCTTTTGGCAAAAAATTGGATATCGCTTTTCTCAAAGCGTTGGTCCTATGAACGAGAAATAACTTTTTCAAAAATTCCGATTGAAGCACTTGTCAAGACCAAATCCATTGCAATCTTTGAACATTTAACCATATTTTTCCTTTATCTTTTAAGGAGAAAGGACATAGTTTTAAATGCATTACCTCATCATTGTGTTTGCTTCATGAAACGTGGAGCAAACTTCTTCGAAATCTTAAAATGTAAGTATGGGTTTTCATATTCCATACCATGGAAGGAAGGGATATGTTAAAACATACCTGGCTTGAAGGAGAATGTTCCTGCTTGACCGGCAGGAAAAACAATGCAAGAGTTATAAGCTATTCGAGGTGGTTGAAGATAATCCCTTATTGTCTTAACGGAAGGAACCATGTTTGCTCCAGCCGCCTTGTTACCGCTCTCGTAATCAGAAGCCATTAGTGTTCTGGGAGGACTGATTCGAACGTCTATGTAAAATTATCAGAGTATGGGCTTGGAAGATCAATTTCGAATGGCACCTCGAAAACTTTACAAAAAAACAAAAATAAGAGAGAAAAATAAATTAATTAAAAAGAGATACTTATAGAGTGGTTTTATACAAAACCCGTAATCCGTTTTCGTTGTATCCCCAGCAATGGTGTCAAAAACTTGATGCCACTAGAATAATGCGCTGTGCTAGCCCAAGTGTAGGCCCGTTAAGTTGTAATAAAATCTCGAATGTCCGAGTATCGATCCGTAGGGATAGTTGGAAAAGAATGGAATATGATGTTGAAGGGGGCTGGTTGCTCCTTTATATGCATGCTAATGAAGGCTTCTTCGCAGTCAGACATCCACTCGAATGTGGTATTCTTCTTCTCGATTACAAATTTTACGATTTTTATGATTGAGTAAAAGGTTGGTTGTAAAACAACGTAAAAGTAAATTGGGTATGAAAAGTATTAAAAAAGCACTAAGATACTTTGAAGTTGTTTGCGATATAAAAAATCACGATTACTGTCTCATACAAAAGATTTTATACAATTTTCTAATGGATGGGGAAAATAATGTTTCCTTAATATCAAAGGGTGCAAAGCAAAACAACTCATTCCCCGGTTTAAAGTATATCGAGAAGGAAAATAATCAAGTTCCACCAAACATGAAATTATCAAGTCTATCTCTTAGCAACGGGTGTGAAGTAAAGCAACCCATTCCCGATAAAGCTAATCCGAAATAGAGATGATAATTTCATTGTAAAATAGTTTAACATGAAACATCTATCAAATCTCATAATTTAAATAATGAAAATTAAATAGTAAATCCTTACAATTAAATGAAACGAAGATTATGGCATAAATTCTTTAATTAGCTAGACAAGACAATAATGAGCCTTAACATTACACAAAGTGTGTAAAGCACTCAAAATATCAATGAGTAAATCAAAGGCAAAAATAACAAATATATGAATCATCTATAGATTTTTAAGAACTCGTCATAATCTCTACAACGAGGTGGAAGATCCATAGATGGGGGAAAGTGATTACAAGCTTTCTAGAACCACACAAATATGTTGTATTATCATTAATACACAAGAACTAAACATACAAGGCATACATGATCGATCATGGGTAAGTGATGTCCTCGCCAGGGCATGATCGATCATGGCACTTCCATGATCGATCATGAAAGTGCATTACTTACTGGGATTGGGTCCATGATCGATCATGGCTTTCCCATGATTGATCATGGGTCTGCGAATTCTTCAATTTCAACATTTGGTTGCTTACAAGCTTGTTCTTGATCAAAACTATTGCAAGCCATTGCATCCCATTCCTATAAACACTTAGAATATTACAAAAACATACCTACTAGGACAAAATTAGATACACAACATGCTAAGATACTAATTTCGAGATAAGTGGATAATTCGGCAAAGTTAATATAACAAACGCATTAAGCAGCTCTAGGAAAGAGCTTATGCATGACAATATTATGCGTTTATCAGAGCTCTCTCTCTTTTTGGCTCTCTTAGACGGCCAGAGCATCGAAGTTGCCATCTGATTACACCACAGTACCTTTGGCATAGGTTACCTCTAGTGTATCTATATTAATAAAATCTGAAGATGATACAAGAGGACATCAAAAATTCATAATTCAAATATTGCCCTTTAAACCATCCCATCGATTACCCAATCTTTAAAATATGCAACAACCTTTTCACACTATAAAATTTACACAATATAAGGCAGAAGGAAAAAAAAAGTAATTATTCTATATCTACTTTATTATTTATTTCGGGCACAAGTCTCACGTTTGCAACAATTCTAGTACAATAAAATCCAAACCATGATATTAATTAGGTTTAATTATACTATTTTCTTTTCTTTTCTTTTTTTCAATGCCGTGAGATGTTCAGGCCAACTTTTGCACACATTTATTATGCTTAACCACTAGCTAGACAACTCATCACATTTATTCAAATTAAAAAAAATAATTTAATTACATATAAATATATATCTAAATTGTACATGTGTGATCTATACTTATTCCATGTAATAAAGAGTCAATCTGATATATATATTTATGACATAGAGCCTAATATGGTTCGTTTTTGAACAAAAAAAAAGAAGGTATAATATTATAATATATAAATATCATACAAGTCAAAATACGTAAAAGTTCTCGATCAATTTAATTGCAATCGCCTATAGCTTAATTGGTCTTATTCTTCAGTCTAATTACGCTGCTTCATAACCGCTGCTTCAAGAATAAATATTTCTGGTTGGACTTAATTTAAACTATCTTATGGTACATTTTACGTGTGTACAATATAATATATTCTAATTACTCAAATTAAAAATGTAAGATTATGTTTAGTTAAGTGGTTAGTATATATATGTGTGTGCTCTTAAGCTTACAGTTGCAAGTTCAAATCATTACTAATATATTAATTTTTAGTAATTTTCGACACGATGAAAGTATTTTTATAATTTATCAAAAAATAACTTACTCTCGCTTAACATTTAGTATAGATATAGATATTGGAATTAATCGTGGCATATTCAATTGTAGTCCTCTCGATAAATTTGGAAGGTAGGGAAGATCATGTAATTTCTGATGAACAGAGGAGATGACTGTAATTAAGAAAAATGAAAGAGGAGGTTAATTAGTATAAATTAATTTATTTTATTTTACCCGTTCAATCATTTTATGTAAGAAAAGCATGCAACAGATCGAGTTTGGCCAGGCCCAAAACCCAACCACCGAAAAATATGCCAACCCCGATTCGAAGTGGGTTTTGTTACTTTAAAAATATATATATAAAAAAGAAAAAATAAATCCCGAATTCACTATATTTACTATATGCATATGTTAAAACTTCCGTCGTCTTGATCTGTTTAACTTTAATCCCACCATAATTATATTATATATATATATATTTAAAGAAAATGTTAATATGTCCTTTTAGGCTACATGTTAAAGTTGTTATAAATGAAAATAATAAGCTCCTATATAAAAATTTGTACCATATTTAATATATATTACAATTTTTTTCAACAAACTTTAACCTATATTCAATTTAAACTGGCCAAATTTATATGAATCCGTTTTTGTCATCCCTGTTGTTCTATTCCTTTCATAGACTTCGGCCTGGGCCTTCAGTCATACATGTGCTTCGGAATCTTTTTTTATTGGAATTCAACGAAAAATGGGGGTCCACCCACAGTTTTTTAATGCGGCCGAACTACGTTTGGTTGTCATTCAATTTCTAGATTTGATTATCTAAAATTATTTAATTCATTAATTATCTAATTTTAATATTTTAATAAAAAAATAAATTCATAAATTTAAATTAATTATTAATATATCAAATAAAAAAATGTGAAGAAATGATTGAAACTACGTAACTTATAATATCATATAAGAAAACAAAATCACATCATACAAATTTTTATTAAAATAAAAAAAAATTATGATTTTTCAATTTATAATAATATAATTATAAATTAGATAATTTATAAAACAAAATGAGAACAATTGAACACCAAATTTGTTTGAAAGTTCCCTGATTTCGTCTACACCTAAAACAACTACTTGAGCATTGATGATTAATTTATCCTCTTAACATACACTACTTATATAATCCAAAGGCTAATATGATGAATTATAAACCCCTCGTCTCAAAGTAATACTACTACTTTCTTTTTTGGGTTTATTCAATCAAGAATTTTATTTAAGTTTTGGGATATAATTAATGTGCTAAATCTAAAAAGGATTATAAATTATATCCTAGACATTGATTCGTTTGAAATTAATTATTTTTTTCAGAAAATAGTAAAGTCAAAATGAGACTATCAATCTATATTGGATGAACTATATACATAATAAGAATATTAACTTAAAGTATACGCAATATAAGTTTGTACAAATGGCCAATAATTTGAACACAATAAAAATGGAGGTCCACCCACGGTTCTTTTTTAAGAAAATCCACCCATTTTTTCAAAGCACGTGCACTTTAAATTAATTAATCTTTTGTCTTCTCCAACCTTTCATCTCTTAGAAACCCAAACCCTAACCCTAATCTTGATAAACCTACACCGCCGTCCACCATTATTGTAGCTCGCTCCCCTCTTTTTATATTTACAATATTTTGGTGATTTTTTTTTAAAATAAAATAAAATTGAGTGAACACAAAAAAGGTGTTTTCTATTTTAACTTATATACATGAATGGTTTTAACTGTTTTTATAGTACATGTACTACACAAAACATGGTTTTGACTTGTACCAAAAAATGCATGGAAGACTTTAAAACTAAGCATACATTCACCAAAAGAAGTCTGAACAATATAAGCCACCCATTATTATAATTTATTATTAATATTATTATTTTTTAAAGCAAGTGCACGCTAAAATATACTTTTGTCCTCTCTGACTTTTTATCTCTTTAAAAAATCTTAACCGTAATCTTTTTATATCTACAAGTATTTGGTGGATTTTCTTAAAAAAAATTCCAATAAAATTACTAATAAAAAATAATGTTATCAATTTTAGGTTTTGTATGTAACTCTATATATCTTGCGGCCAGCTGTGGATTTGTCTGGCAAGTACTGCAAATAAATGTTTTTTTGACTCGTACCCAAAAATGCATGAAAGACTTTAAAAATAAGCAATACATTCTCCAAAAGAAGTTTGAACAACAGTCAATTTTGACTTTTCAAACATTTTATTAAGTACATTTATTTTTTAATTCACTTGGAGAAAATATGATATAGACATAAAGTTCACATTCCGTAAAACAAACTAGGGTGGTTGTTTAAACTTTAAACTTTCTAAAATCAAGCTACGCGTGTAAAATTATCGTTTGTATAAAAAAAATAAAGTGAGGCTGGATATATAAAACATAATTTATTCTTTTAATATAAAATTGTAAAATGGCAATTTTGTTTTTACCATAAACAAGTTTAAGGCAGAGGATTATATAGGTTGTGTTTATATATATTTCAACTTTAATCTCAATTCAAAAGTTACTTAGTGTTTCTTGCGATACCAAATGTTTATAATTTTAAACTATAAAAAATATATTCACCACACAAATTAAGAAACATTTTAAACTAAATCAAGTCATATATATTCTTGTCTAATGAATATTAATAAATAATAGGGCCCCTACTAAAAATTCACCTCCGAATATGTCATTCTCATGTCAAACACAAAGTTTTGCATAAGTTTAATCACATGAGTATATTCTTCTGCGTGTGTAAAACACAATAAGATCAATTGGTATTGAATTTCGTTATATAATTATTTCGTTACATAAGTTTGGAGTGCTATTGTCAAAGTTAAAAAGGCTTCAATAAAAACAATTAGTGCATTAATTAGATTGCTCTATATTACAGTACTTTATGCATATTTGTCTTCACAATAGCACTACCCTATAACAATCGTCAATCCTGCAACATTCAAAGTCTGTCCTAGTGTGAGGTGGAAGTGCACCTAGTGTAAGTAACTCTACTTATATATATATATATATATAAATTAAAATATGTTTCTTCAATTTATTTTATTTAGTTTTGTTTTTGACACATGCAAAGGCGGATCTATGTCTATGAGAAGGGGGGCCATGGCCCCCACCCATTTTTTTTAATATATATATATAAATAAATTAATTAAGTGTATGAAATTTCTATTGTGCCCCCCCAAACAAAATTAATAATAATAATAAAAGTAGAGAGAGAGCATGCATTCTCGGTAATGGGTATTATTAAATCCTACTTCGAAGTAAAATGGAAGATGAATTTCTTATAAATTCTTTGACTATCTTCATTGAAAGGGAAATTGCAAGAAAGTTATGTATTTTGTAATGCAACTTTACATTTTTCATATTAAGTATGTTACGTTGTTGAAAATTGTATGGTTTTTGGCCCCCCAAAAAAATTTCTGGATCCGCCCCTGGATACATGAAACCTATGTAACAAGATTTTCTTTTGTCTCTTTCTACTGCAATTTTCAATTGATTTGGGTGTACATACGC
Organism: Lonicera japonica; assembly: GCA_021464415.1. NCBI lineage: Eukaryota > Viridiplantae > Streptophyta > Magnoliopsida > Dipsacales > Caprifoliaceae > Lonicera > Lonicera japonica. The sequence goes on from CM038464.1 coordinate 88,515,386, forward strand.
TGACTTACCATGCACTATATATTAATTAAGACTTGTATTTTAACACTTACATATGTGGAAATTTAACTCTTATTACCAATACACTCAAGCAAACGCATTTTGGATTGTGCGTGAATCCTACTTTTGCATATATATATATATATATATATGTGTGTGCATGTGCTTTGAATGTTTGACAAAATTCCCAAAAGTAATATTTAGACTTTTTTGGAAGATCTAAAATGTTAAGAATGGATACAAAAGTAGTTGATATTATAAATTTCACATCGAATTTTAAAAAAAATTATGATAAGAAAAATGTCTTTTAGTGTAAAAATGTTTTGAACAAAGACATGTATTCACTATTCAATCACTAGTATAAATCAAGTTTTGATGCGAAATATTTAAGAGCAAATAAATTTGTGAAATGGACTCAATTAGACAGCAAAGAATTTTTTTCTTTTGGCCGCTAAATTTACAATTGTGGAAATAAATATTTAATATAGCACGAATTGCATACATTTCTATCCCTATATTCAAATCCTGACCTTGTCCCTAACTAGTAGGAATTCTACTTTAATCGACCTTTTACTAGTTTATCACTTCAGCGTGTTAAGAGTGTATTTGAAAACCCAATTCCAAGACATAAAATTGTAATTGGGTGCTTGAATTTCAAATCTTCTGTTTGGCTTCCGACAATAGCTTTGAATTTGGAATCGAATTGTAATGAAACCTCATTATTCCACAAAATCAGTTCTCCACAAGGTTACAATCAAAAGACAAAGCTTCATTTTTCCTACAATGATACTATTGGAATTGAGTTACGTTGTATGAGTTGGGAATGCTATTGTCAAAGTTAAAAAGGTTTCAATAAAAACAATTAATGCATTAATTAGATTGTTTTATATTACATTCTTTATGCTTATTTGTCTTCGCAATAGTACTACCCTACAATAATCGTCAACTCTGCAACATTCAAACCTAGTCCTAGTCTAAGGTGGAAGTGCACTAGTGTAAGTATATATATATGTATATTTTTTATTTTTTAAATTAAAATGTGTTTCTTCAAAAAAAAAATTATTTAGTTTTGCTTTTGATAAAAGAAACCTATGTAACAGGATTTTTCTTTTATCTCTTTCTACTGCAATTTTCAAATGCACCTTATCAAACGATTTGCGTGTACATACGTTGACTTACCATGCACTATTTATTAATTAAGACTTGTATTTTAACAATTATACATTGTAATTAAGACTTGTATTTTAACTCTTATACATATGAAAATTTAACTCATACGTGTATATATATACCACTACCAACACATACACTTAAGTAAAAGCATTAATTTTGGATTGTGCACGAATCCTACATTTGCAAATTTTAAGGTTTTTATCAAAAACAATTTATAACAATATAGCTCTTGATAGTCTTTATATCGATAGTAATTGTTAATATATGCAAATTTTATTACTATATGCTTTACTCATTCAAATTGTAATTAGAGTCTTGTACATAAAATACTAAAGTCATTTTACCTATGTGCAGTGACCATCCAAATTTCACTATCAAGCCTGGCCTACAACATATCTACAATACTTTTCTCTCAAAAAATAAAATGAAGTCAATATTTTCATACCGGTCTATTTTGTTCATCACAAAGGTATAAAATTATTTGAACGTGAATACTGTTGTAAGTACACATGCATCTACCATCCAACGCATAATTATAATGGTTCAAAATGACTCTTGTTAATTTGCGGTCATGTTCATTGTACCAACAAGTTATACAAATCTAAATATGACAGTATTCATGTTATAAATGACTCATGTATATATGCCGTGTGTTCATTCTATCATTTTATGCATAATGCATTTGTCTACAAAAGTCATTAATTATTACTTTGGCAATAGTACTGTTTTATAATAATTGTAAACTCTGCAACATTCAAATCTGGCCCTAGTGTGAGGTGGAAGTACACCTAATATAAGCAAAGTTACATATGTTTTTGTTTCATTTTTCAAAATTGTTTCCTTTAATTTTCTATTTAAATTTGTCCTTGATACGTAAAACCTATACAACAAAAAATTTGGATGCATGTATAAGTTGACTCACCCTGCACCATATATATAGGAATTTAGACTTGTATTTTAACTCTTAATGTGGAAATTCAACTAACACGTGTATATATCTACCCTTACCAACACTCAAGTAAACACAATTTGGATTGTGCATGAATCCTACTTGTGCACATATATACATACATATATGCTGAATGTTTGACAAAATCCTCAAAAGCACTACGCATACTTCTTTCAGTGGAATCAAATATGATAATAGATATCAAAGTGGGTGAGATTATAAATTTTACGTCAGAAAATATAATTGAAAACTTAAAATTGTATATACATGGACTGATTATGTTGGGTGATTTGGAACTCGTGTGGCCGTTGGTTCAAACACGTGGTTTACAGCCTTTCCCTATTAGAGTTTGGAGCTAGCATCCAATCCCAGATCAATTAGTAATAGGTGGAGTAACTCCTTTTTCTAGCTTATTTGTTGTTTTGGGATGATCTCATTTCCTAATATGATAGTCTCAACGAGGGGCTACGTACCCCACACATCACCAACTAATTTTAGGTAGATGCACCAAGCTCTACTATATATATAGATGTATGATTTGAAAGTTGAGTGAAAAGTGTAATACTTCATCCGTTAGCTTTATTAACGGAAAATTACAGCGGTGTAAAATTAACATAAACTAATAGTTTAAGTGTTAATTTAACAAAAAAATAATAGTTTAGGTGCCACATAAATTGGCTAAATATTCTTTAGTTTCAAATTTTTTTGAAGCAAAAGACATATTCACTGGTATAAATCACGTTTTGCTGGCAAAATATGTAGGAGCTGATAAAGTCTTTGTAAAAGGATTCAACTATGTTACACAAGCAGGAAATACCATAATTCGGAATTTAAAGGTTAATGTGATTTAGGAGACAAAATATTCCTCAAGGAAAAACTTAATTTTCGATTCATTACTCCAACGAAAAATATTCTCTTACAGGCAATGCTCATAATAATAAAAAAAATATTATAAGTCTTCCAGCTTCATTTATCAGATATTTATATCCAATATATTAGTGGGAATGTACAACCCACCAATACATAATGTATGAATATTCGATAAATAAAGTAAATAACTGTAGCATTACTCATAATAATAAAGTGGGTCATCGATGTATTTATTAAATGGCTTCACTCTCTTTTTTTTTTTTTTTTAAGAAACTCAATTCCTAAAAAATCTAAGATGCTAGAGCGTTATTTTGTTAAATCATCTTTTACATTAGAAAATATTGTGGGTACTTTTTACATTGGGGCCGTAGTGATTGGCACCTAACATGCTTTGTGTTAGGGCCGCTTCATGAAGCAAGCTCAAGTTCACAAATATTGGGAACAAACTAATTTTGCCCTTAAAAATTAGTAAATTTCTGCCCTAATTAATATTATGTGTATTTATATATTGATTTCAACATGAACAACAATTATTTTTATTTAATTTATTTTACCAATACTAATTATATTGATTTTCATATCACTAGCACTGCACCAACCATTTTTCTTTTTTCTTTTTTTTTTGTTTGTACTTAATCAAAGACTAGAGCAGAGAGTTTTAATAAGAAACGGTATAATGCACTACACAAATAGAAGTAACCCTCCCCAATCAATTATTTGGGATTTGAAAGTGGGGGCAGGCCAATTTGATTCAAGCTTGCATCTCCGCTACGAGCTCTTTTTTGAAAACTTACTTTTACTCTAAATTAACTATAACTTCCATGAAATGATACAACACCATTCCCTAAAAGATTAATCAACTGTCCACAATATGCAATTAATTTTATCACTCTCCATATTAAACAGTTTAAATAAGCTAACGTTGCGGGTCAGAGTCGAATCCGGGTGAAATCGGGCTCAGAAAGGCAATATCTCTAACTAGGTATCCCAGCCCATGCACAAAATCAAAACCATTTGATTTGTTAACATAATTGAAAATTATTGAATTCCAAAAAATTGTTTTACGGGAGAATTCTTCCAAGATCAGAGGAGGCGATTTTCGAATTTGAGGGAAGGCGAATAAATTATATAAAAACATGGTGCTATGAAAATAGATACCTCAAGAAACATAGTAAAGTCAACACCATCCAAATGAAAAAATATAAGCTTCAGTTTTCTTATTAAAAAACAAAAACATCAATCAAACATAGTGTTTTGTATTCTTTATTTTTCAATTAGCTCTAAAAAATATATATGTGAGATCCAATCAACAAAACATCCAAGTATTTTGATTGATTATTTTGATTACTTACGTACCTAGTTACATTCATAAAGTACTTAAAAGGTATCAAATAGTTACGTCCATCACCAGGGTTTTAATCTTAGGAATCTGTGTCCCCTTTCATCTCTTCGCAAAATCCAGGACCTGTCGTATCCTTGTATCACTTGTGTCAATATATATTTATATAATATATATATATATATATGAGTCCGTATCTTGTACAGACCATTAGTACATGGACTGCACATTTGCAGATACATTTGGTGATGGAAAAGTTCCATCGCTAAAAGACCTGCATGCGAACCATCGATCCACATAGAATTGGCCATATATATATATACACACACCATATACTCTATATATAATTGAAGAGCATTGTACAGTTACTGTATGTTAATTACCTAGCTAGTGTATCTTGTTAAGAGATAAACATCAATACAAGGAGAATTATTCCATACGTTCGAGTGTAACCTAAGAATCTCTCTTGCTTTCTTCTTCAAATATGTTGTAGAATCAGCTTGAAGCACCATACATAGTTTTGCCACAGCTCCAACACTCAACATCTCCGCAAGTACCTCATTAGTCGCCGAAAACTTAGCTATCAATCCCAGTATCTGAAGCGTTTGCTCATCAGTCGCAGGTGAAACCCTGAGAGTCCTCTTGGCCACCACTGCAATCCCACCAGCGTGCTTCAGCAACTGTGCTCTCCCGTCAGCACAGGAACACAAATGCGTCAAAAGGCAAAATATTAGCTCAGTAACACTTTTTTCAGGGAAAGTTAGCTCGAGCTCGATCAGCTGTAGCACTACACCCTCTTCAATGATTTTCATCTTGTTCCGTCTCCAAGGGCATACTTCTATTAAGATTTAAGACATGAAGTATAGCCTTTATGGCTTGTTGAGAGATTGTCTCTCTCAATACCTTAGCGACTTCTTTGAAGAAATCAAGATTTAACAGCTCTAACATACTCGAACTGGCAACTTCTATGACCTGTTTTAATACCAACACTGCGTTGGTCCTAACATGGATGTGAGGATGGATCTTACACTTTAACACCCATAATATCGACTCAATGAAGTCGACATTATCTTTCACAAGCTGCTTGTTTTCAAGCAGGGGGGTCCATGTAATGTGGAGAATACGTAAACCTTGCTCGATCCCCATGGTCTGCCCTTCTTTAAAGCATTTTATGATGAACAAAATCATCGCTTTAGCCGTTCCTGATTCGATCATGCACTTTTTGTTTTTATCGTTTTCATTTACGAGAAAATCCAACATATTCAACGACTTTAAGTACAGATGTCGGATGTTGAGCTCGCGGTGGAGCTTGAGGACACGCGTCATGCTGAGAGGGGACTTGGGAGTAGGGATCCGGTCAATACCGTGGATAGCGTTAGCACTGCACCATGATTGGAGCAGGCGGCGGAGGGTGTGGTTCGGTGTCATGTCGGAATCTCTAGGCAAGGGTTGTTTTGTGACTGGGCACAACGATTCCTCAGCCGTTAACAACCACTGCTCTATGCTTTCCCGGTCATACGTTATACCAGTGGTGGCGGTCACAGGGTCTTTCATGATCTGGAGTGATATGGGGCAGATGAAATATTGTGGTATCTCAATTTCATCCATGTTTAACTGAAAATATGGTGATGAACAACAAAAATATTTCAAAGTTTAAACAATGAGAGAGAGAGAAATTTTTTGTATACAATTTGGGATGGTAAGAGAATGCGGCTTACTTATGGACGGGGTTTTGAATGGAGAAAGCGCTATGAAATATTTCTAGATAGTATAAGGGGAAGGCCCATTTATTTATCTATTTTTGTTATATTATAAAGGAGTCCTTGAATTGAACTTCTTACATTAGTGGAAAACTCACCCTATAGTTGCAAATAATACCCTAGAAATTGCAAAAGGCTTCGTATTTGGTATTAAACGGTAGAAAGACCTCAGTATTCAAGTAGAGCTTCTAGATTTGAGTTCTGCCCTCCCCCTCACCCTCTTCTCGATTCATCCGGATGTATTCATCAATCACTTTTATAAAAAATATATATATAAAAATTTATTTTGTATGTCAACTAAAAAATATTTTTAATGAAATGATAATTAATTAAGGACAAAGTTACAAATTAACCAATTTAATAGGTCATTAACATTTCTCTGCAAAACTGTCACTAGCTGTTCATTCCATATTAAAGGGATATTTTAATATGCAACCACGCGAATTAAGATATATCTTTTTTTACTTCTTTTGTACCCAATCGAGTTTGGACTTTTCATTCTATATCTTATTTTTGCAAAATAATTTAGATTTTATGAGTTTTTGATTGATTAAGAAACAACAAAAAGAAAAACAAAGATATATCCATTTTAAATTTATTAACCAACTCTTACAAGTTTGAAATAAATAGTTGGTCACACTTGAGCGGCATTGTAATTAAGTCAGAAAAGGGGCCGGGGTGACCTCTTCCTCGTCCCCAACACTCTTCTATCTTGGGAATCCCATTTTTAACCCTCTTTCCCTACCCCAAATTTGATTGAAATTGGGTATATCCATCTACTATTTGTATTAAAAAGTAAATAACATAAAACTACTCCCGCCCAGGCGGCCCTTCTGTCAAAGTTGCCCACTTCGGGGGAAATTCTCATATCTGCCCCTATTTAAAAAATAATAATAATAATAATAATAATAATTGCTACTGCTTAATTTTTAAAAAGAGGGGAGGTTTTTATGCATTTGCAATTAATGTTGAGATACACTTTTGTAATTTCGTTGTTTAATCAGTCAAACATGCAAAACACCTTTAGTCAATCCAAACAAAAACAATATAGACTCGTCTTTTTCTTTCTTTGACTTTCAACAAAAATTGCATGGGGATATTATTGAATAGAGAGAAAACATAAAATCTGAATTTTACTAATTTTTCTATATAATATATATATATTTATATATATATATGTATTTTGTACACCTAGTTTTTGTTTTTCTTTTCAGGCTGACCACTTCATGTACTAAATTACTAAATTGACTTCAAATTTTTTTATTTTTTTTTGTTATTCTTCATAATAAAGTTATTATTTAAATTATTTGGAAGAGTTGTAATAATAATATTGGGGCTGCGTGAACGTTTCTTTCATAGTAATACTAGATAGGACATTATCTATTTATATCTATATCTATATTATATATAAAAATACGAATAATTTAAGTATATTTTTCATTTCTAGTGAAAACAAATATATTTTTAATTTTAAACAACAAATTTTAAGATTGACATTAAATAAAGTTGCATAAGTCCTTGTATTTTTATATTACTATTAATATTAATATTCCAAATAAATTCAAACTCTACTTTATTTTGCTAAAATAATTATAAAAGAAATAAAATTAAGCTAAATTTACATTAAATAAAATAGTATAAGACTGTAAGTATATAACTCCATATATTTTATATTAGTATTATTATTCCAAATAAAGTTAAACTCTACTTTATTTGGTTAAAATAATTAAACAAGGTTTTTATGTCGGTAAAAAAAATCAAATGAATTTTATATTTGATACTATGTTTTGCTTATTTGTTATTATTTTTATTTCAAACAAATTATTTAGTTGTTTTGTTTATTTGTTATTATTTTTATTTCATAATAATTATTTAATTCTTAGTATATTTATATATTAACAGACTTAATACTCTTTGTGCACTAAAACCACGTGCAAAGCATGTGCATAAAAACTAGTATATATAAAGAAGTGTATGATTTCTATTAATTGTGGTTCTTTTTTTTTTCGCTAACCGCTTAAAATTGAAGAGATATAGTTCTTAATACGATATCAGAGTTTAATTATATGGGAGGACTAACAATCAAGCTTTGGAACCTCCATCTCTTATTTCCTTATTTCAGTTTGTTCTCTACATATCCCATTTGTTAATCTTGTTTCTTATTTGTTCTCGATTTGCCTAATATGGTTCATGTCTGCTCTCCACGTCCATGTGCAAGTATAGGTCACGCAAGAGTGAAGGATGTTTTTTTTTTGCCTAATTCTGCTCTCCACGTCCACTAATATAGATGTCCATATGCAAGTATGGAGTTGCACATAAAGGAGGTTTGTTTGTTCTTTGCCTAATCCGATTCACATTTGCTCTCCACGTCCACTAATCTAGTTCTTGTCTGCTCTTCAAATTCACATACGAGTATGGCTAGACTCGCATGTGAAGGAGACTATTAATCATGATATTCATTTTGGTTCATCTTCACAATAGCCTAACCTTTTAAGAAAAATCATATTATTGTATCACTAATATATATGATTAATCAAGCAAACATATTAGAATACAACTATATATTTAATTATAAGCTACAAGCCTTATAATTTGATCAATTAAATTATAATAATACATTACTATGTGTATATTTTTTTTATATATTTTTACCTATAGTAGTCATATATGGAGTGACAAAGTCACCAACCAATGGGGCCTGTTCAATACTCCTTTTTTTTAATCTAGACAAGACAAATAGATGAAAAAACAATTAGTTGATGAGTGGACAAAATAAAAAGTTCGATATTATATTTATGTGAATCGAGCTTGTGACTTCTACTTATAAGGACAAAAATGATATTAATCAGGACACAAGGCCATTAGCGATTTTTAATTCAATTGTTAACTTAATTTAAATTCATTTGTAAGAAACTCAAAAATAATAAAAAAAATTATATGTACTTCCTAGTCAAAGAGTTTAAATTATAAAAAATGACTAAATGGAAATATTAGTTTTAATGATTGGAAATGAAAAACATAATACAATAAACATAAAGTATTCCATAGAAGTTAAGCTTTTAGCGACAATAATAGCGACATTACTATTAATACAATAAAGTGAATAGATTTCATCACTAATTTTTTGAATTCTTTTTTTGTGAGTTAACTAAATTACTGATTTAAATATTGCACAATTTAAGCTTATGCATGTGGGAAGAGAATAAGACCAGATCAGTTCAAGAAGGGAGTGGTTGAAGTATTTTCTAATTGTGTGCTGGTCAAAAAGATTAATTATATTGCTGGTATTTTTACAGAGACTAGTAAAATAAACAAGCCTAAAATGTTATAGCGGCTAGTAAGTTATCCAAATAAATAAATAAATAAAATGTTTTTATTTAATATTAGTCAAACCACTCAAAATCAAAATATGCCAAGTTGGAAGGATTTTGCAGTTTGTAACAAGCTATATTTCGTTGATTATAGTTTCTAGAACAAATAACAATAGTAAGAGTTATGTGAGACTTTTTTAAAATAAAATTAAAAATTAAGGAAGGTTTAAATATTTCTCTTAATTCTACATATAAAGAAAAATTCCTTCCCACCTCTATGAGTTTAACCGTTGACCTCAAGGTAAGAGTGGAAGTGACCTCCCACTAGGCCAACTCCTTTTCCCAAGAGTTATGTGAGACTTTAACCGAAACCTAGATCCTTCTAGACAACATAAAAGAAGAAGAACCAGTAATAAGAGCCCGTAATCGCCAGCCAACCCAACGAGACAAGGACTTTGATAACTTGCGTTTAAAGGTAGATATTCCCCAATATAATGGCAATTTATTCATTGAATAATTTTTTTGATTAGATTTTAGAAGTAGAACGGTTCATTGAATTAATGGAAGTTCGTGAAGAAAAGATGGTGAAGCTAGTGGCTTTCTGATTGAAAGGCGGAGAAGTGGTATAGTGGGATGATGGGATCAGTTGCAGAGAAACCGACAACATTAAGATAAGGCTCTCATTTGAACCTGGCGTAGAATGAAATAGCTTTTGATGGAAATGTTCCTGTCACCAAATTATTAACAATATCTTTTGATGTAAACTAAAAATAAAGTAAAAACGTTTGTGTGATAATGTTTTTCGCAAAAAAATTAACGAATAATATTTTTTAGAAATAAGGATCTAGATATTATTATCATTATGAGATAAGGGCTTGTTTATTAATTGTGTTTTAAAAATAAGGGATTTGACTGAGTACAAACTTTATCTTGCACTAAATTGTGTTGAGTGCGAACTTTAACTTTTCACAAAATTATGTTTTGTGCAAACTTAACTTTGCAATTAAACAAATTTAGTGCAAATTTGTTTTGCATGATGTGCTTATATTTTTTAATAAGCATATTATTACGTTTCATTTATAACACTTTAAAACAACGTCAAATAAATACAAATACATAGTAATATTTTAGAAAACAAAGAGTACAAACTTAACTTTGCAGAACTCCGAAAGAATTATTATGTGCATTTTATTAATAAATAGGTTTTGAATATATAATTTGTTCAAATTATTCTAAAGCACTTTCAATTAAATACTTATTTATAATAATATGCTAAAAAACATGTAGTGCAAACTTGATTTTGCATGATTCCATAAAAAAATACAATTTAAAAATTTACTGCAAATTTAACTTTGCAATTCTTTTAGAATTTGGACAAATATAGGCCCTTAATTTAAAAAAAATATTATTCCCTGGTTCTTTTGTATAAACTTTTTCATACAAACCCTATTTTTTTAATATCCCATTTGATAAATTGATAATAGACTAAATTATCTATTACATATGAGGCATGATTTATTTATAGTACTCTAGTACTTGTGATAATCCGCAAATGCGACCCCCCGGGTTCTCGTTCCCGTTGGTGGGCGTCTGAAACATCGAAAAGGATTCCGTTTGTTCCATTTGCTTCTATGGTGTTGATAATTCATATCGGGTGTCCCTCTATCCTATTTCTAGATGCAAGAGGGTTCGTTCAGAGTCACCAGTACGTTTTACGAGAAAACGGACAAAATAGTTGTGTAAGAGGAAAGGCTACAGATGAGCCTTTCTTTACACGTTTGTCTACGAAACCAGGATTTTATAGGGTTCGGGAACTATATTACGGTTTGGGAAGGTGTTAAGCACCCATTCCGCCCTTTCGGTCTCTAGTGGTCTTATATGTTTATTCTATGTTGAAAAACTTGGATGCTTTTACTGATATTCTACTGCTTTCTGGAAATAACTAATGAACCTGTTTTTCGAGCGCGTTAGGAATCTACCACAACTATGTCGCTACTTCGCTTACTAGGACGGGGTGCGGGGCAGCGCCCCGTTAGAAAAATCGAGTTCTAAACAAGTCTACAATAAAACTAATATACAAATATCTTATTTAATTACTAGAAGAGACTTTAGTTACCTTCCCGACGATATATATAAGAATAAGAGAGAGAAAATATAATACGGCAGAGAAGACCTCCGGCGAATATTAGCTTTTCCTCTTAGAAATATTTCCAGCGGTCTGACTCTAGAAGGTGGCACTTCGGGTGCCAAGATTAGATCCGAGACTCTTGCGAAAATAAATGTTATCGCAGATGCTTCCGAAGAAGGCTTAAAGATTAGAAAATATGAGAGAGAATAAGGAATTTTAGTATATAAATTGTGGCGAGAAGTTACCGTCCTGAACCCTTGGGGGTGTTGGCCTATTTATACTGCTCGGAGAGGATTGTCGCGCGACATTTTCCAACTTTATCTGTTTGTCGCGCGACAAACGGCTGAAGTGATGGGTTCTGACACTGTGATGTGTCAGAAAGTGGTTGGTCGGGTGCAGAGAGGGATTGTCACGCGACATGGTGGGATTGTCGCGCGACATTCCAATGATTGTCGCGCGACAATGCGATATGTCGTGCGACAATCTTTGATAAAAATAGGTTTGTCGCGCAACAAACCCCCCGGGGTAGTTTCTGGTGCTCGGATGGGTCCCAGACTCCAAAAATAGTAGTTCTCGAAGGTCGTTAGGGTTCTTGCGGGGGTCACGGATCGGGGTGTCTACAGTACTAAACCTAAAATAATTTGGATGTTACTCTAAATCAAATCCTTTAGTTATAAGGAAACCCAAATTATCGAAAGCATATTGTAGACACTCCAATTCGTGACTCCCACATGAACCCTAACGACTATCGAGAAGTATCGTTTTTGGCGTCCAGGCCCCACCCGAGCACCCAAAACTGCCCCGAAGGAGTTTGTTAGCCAAACAAACCTGTTTCTAAGGGAGATTATCGTGCGACAATCCAGTATGTCACGCAACAATCTTTCTTTTATCGTGCGACAAGTTCCTTGAACACAAACCAACTGCTTTCCGACAAATCAATCTGTCAGAAGGGTCACTTCAACCGTTTGTCACGCGACATTGTCCCAAATGTCATGCGACACTTGCCTTTTCTAGAGAATTGTCGCACGACAATCTCTTCCCAACACTATAAATAAGCCAACACCCCCAAGGGTTCAAGAGAGCGATTTTGGGATCTAAGAATTCTATCATTCTATTTGATTTTCTGGTCTTCTATCAAGTATATTCTACGATCGTCTCATTTCTGAAGAATTATCGAATCTATTCTTGACACTTGGCGTTTCTCATTTCTGGAATTGAATTCTCGAAAAAATCTGAAGAAGGAAAAGCTTATTATTGTTGGAGATCTCTCTGCCGTATTATATTTTCTCTCTTATTATTATTCTCGTCGAAAAGGTAAAGAAAGTATCTTCTAGTATTTAAAAATAAGATACTTGTGTACTTATTTTATTTCTATTTTTCTGTCCACATTTTATTTGAATAACTTATTGTCAAGTTAGAAATAGTCTACCGTTTTTCAAACAAAACCCTGATAAAATTATTTGCAAAATCAGAAAAGTAAGAGTATTATCATCCGGATAAAATTAGGTTTTCAATACCTGGATTGATAAAACTTACTTAGGAATTAAATTTAGACCTATCTCGTCTTCCCCATAAAATACGATATTTCTGATAAAAAAACTCTCCTTTAAGAGTTCAAATTCCATATTGAATAAGTTCCTATACAAGATCCGGACTTTTTCAAAGTAATCAATATGAGAAAAACCGACATTATTATATGAGGAAATAATACATGAATCTCTCTTTCAAAACATAAGCTTTGTCACTTGTATTACAGTTTCAAAAACTAAAACAATCGGATCACGGAATACAAAGGTTTTTCATCCCTTTTTTCGTTTTCCAAAATTTAGGGTTTTTGTTTCGAGAAGTAGTAGACTGTCAGTAAAAGCATCCAAGTTTTTCAACATAAAATAAACATGTAAAAGCCACTAGAGACCGAAAGGGCGGAATAGGTACTTAACACCTTCCCAAACCGTAATATAGTTCTCGAATCCTATAGAATCTTGGTTTTGTAAACAAACGTGTAAAGAAAGGCTTATCTATAGCCTTTCCTCTTACACAACTATTTTGTCCGTTTTCTTGTAAAACATACTGGTGACTCTGAACGAACCTTCTCGCATCTAGAAATAGGATAAAGGGACACCCAATATGAATTATCAACACATAAGAAGCAAATAGAATAACAAAATCCTTTTCGATGTTCCAGACTCCCAAACACGGGACCGAGACCCGAGGGTCGCATTTGCGGATTCTCACAGTGGCGACTCTACGAGGATAAGGAAAAGTAGCTTCTTATATATGGACTTATGTTTATCTGTTGAATATTTGCTTTTATTGCTTTCCCTACTTCTTTCCTGTGTTAATTGATTGCAAAGAAACTCTTTCTAATAAAAATGGAAGTTTTCAAAAATACATGATAAAGATAATGATATTTGCAAACTCGATCTTTCAAAACTTTTCATGCACATCACTATTCATGCATTGGTTCTACGAGTGTGAAATTACCCCAAACCTCAGAAGTATTATAAGTGAGTAGGGAGTTGGCTTGCTTGGGCCAACATAAACCGAAAGCATTTACTTCCACTCTCCTTGGCCAAGTACGCCTCCGAAATATATAGAGTGACGAGAACACTCACATACCTGGGAGGTATATCAAAAGATTCTTGCACGTACCCGCCCTTGGGGTATATCGCAAGGTCTTGCCAAATATGAGGGAGCCTGAAGCCTTAACCATTCGTACACCTGTGCTGCTGATAAGATCGAGTCAGATAAAACACTTATCAAATAGCCATAAGGGATGTACCACCTTGCAGCTTCCTTTACACCACTTCTTCAAAAAAATAAACCCGAGTCTTTTCTCGGTGATATTTTTTTCTAGTGGCACTTTTGGAAAAAATTGAGTTACACCATAGTCTTCCTTCATTTCCACCACGTGGTTTCGTCTACAACCCTAACAACGATAGTCTGGAAGGTTGGGCCGGCAGAAATCATACCAGAAGATTAGTAAGACCGAGCATATCCACAATGACAGAGGGAAGTGAGAACTAAGAAATATAGCAGAGCCTGGCCGAGGCATCAACAGTTCAACCAACCCTAGCTGAGATGCATCGTTTACTAATGACCGTCAGTAAGAATCTAGCAAGCCTCACTACAGAGCAACAGGGCACCCGAATTTGAATGGAAGAATTATCAACTGAAAGAACTGCACCACCGGGGTTTGAACGACTACCACCGAATCGAGATTCGAATTAAGGGCAATCATCACAAGTACTCCCCCCCAGTCCAAGGCACCAACCCACAACAAACAGGTCATATCCCAACGGGCCCCATTCAAACTGACCCCAATAACTAGAACCGATGGGCCCCAGACTCCGGCCCCACTTATCAGGAACAAGAGCCACCCATCATCTGGCCGCAACCCCAAGTCCAACCGGGTTTCGACCCTCAATACCCGCAGTGGCCACAAATCTTTACACGGCCTGTCCTACCACCAATCCCGGTAGCCCCTCCCAATAAATATCCAGATATAAACCGATTCTAGGCAGCATATGCAGAATCAATTATAGCTTGAAAATAACCTGATGAGATATCGAAAGAGAATGAAGAAAAAAAGAAATTGAAAGAACATATGAGGGTCCTGCAGAAGGGAGTTTTCTAATAAAAGGGGTAGACGATATTACGGGCATGAATGCATTCTCTCTCTACCTTGAAGCATGATTACCCCAACGGTTCAAGCTCCCCTCTATCACCAAGTTTACTAGAACCACACCTGTGAACACCTCATTGTACGACCCCCGCAAGAATTCTGATCTCCAAAGAAATAAGCACGCAGGCATGCACGAGCATTCCTAGATGCATATATTATGTACATGTGATACAGGTCAAAGAAAAAAGCCGAAAGGACCCCGAATGAGGAGTTACAAAATTATCGAAAATTATCAAAACCGAAAACCGTTAAAACTCATGGAAACTTATGAAAGGAGAGTTACGCATTTCGGATCATCCTCAAACTTTGAGAGTTGTTAGAAATTACCATAAGGAGTAACATACTCGAAAATCAGCTCAATCCGACGGTCGGATCTCCGAAAATTTAGAAAATCATGAGTTAGATTCGGGTGGTCAAATGGAAGTCTTCTCGAAGTTAAAATGGTTTGAAGTTTGGTAAGTAGATAGGCCTTATTGTGGGGAAGAACATATTCAAAATTCAGTTTTTTCGGACATGGGATCATCAAGAATCAATTTGTCTATCGTGCAATTCTAGTCGAAATGTCCTTCGTAGTAAATTAAAATAAATATAGGTGTTCCCGAATTCTGATTGACCTCAAATTTGGACACAAGCTAGAAACCATTTGGATGGAAAACATAACAAAAACTCAGAACAATCCAACGGCTAGAAGTTCAGTTGTCGAAGTTGTTGTACGCAAGTACGTTTCCTATGCTGGAACAAACTCTTCGAAGCAAGCCAAGGAGACCGAGTCCTTCCCGAACTCCGATCATCATGAAATTTTTACAGGCTGTAAAAGACTTATATTTACAATATATAACCAAAATTCATCATGATCCAATGGCTATAACTTGACTTTTCGTGCAAACAAGTGACCTTGTCTACAACAAGTACCTTTCCTACGCGAAAACAAACTCTTCATACCAATCAGAACGAAAGGAGACCTTACCGAATTCTTCTCAACATGAAATTTTGATACAATATAGAAGACTTCTATTCCCAACACATATCAAAAAATCAAGATGATCCAACGGTGGGAAGGCTTCGCGATAAGCCCCAAGAGTCCTGGTTGCAATATCTTTTCTTGCTCTCCAAGTATTTTTTCAACTATAAATAGACCCCTCTTCCATTCATATTTTTCATCAACAATCAAGGGGATTTCATGGTACACACTAAGAGCTCCTTATTCTCTCCCTCTAAGAGGGCTCAGGTATAATTTTCTCTCTCTTCTTTTATTTATTCGTCAGTTTTATAATTTATATTCTTGTCTGCATAATTTCTATCACTTGATAGCTTTTCAAAACCCTTTTTTAAATTATTTTCCAAAACTAAAGGCGTATAATAAACCCTAATCCAATTTCAAAATAGTATTATTACTTTATTACTTTTTCAAAAGTCCGGATTAGCGGTATTGTTATACGAAGGAATCGATAATCGCTATATATTCAATCTAACTCATAGATTGCGGTGTATATGTGATGAATACTCGATGATGAGAGCACTAGTGCCATCTATACCGGTTTAATCAATAGATTATGGTACACGATTGGTTAACTCGCCTCACATCATATCATATCGAGTATAAGATTCCATATTAAATCGATTTCCGAAAAGCCCAATGCTTTACAAAATCACTTGTTTCACTGCATCTATTATTATCAAATTCTCTTTTTCAAATCACACACACACACACACTTATTTTTAAAATCATGGGCGAACTAGGAAACACATAGTTTTCATCCCATCTCCAAAATCCCGATTTCTAAGGCAAGCACGAAAAGCTGTAAAGTAATAGTAATAGCATGCAATAACTGAATTATAACACACGCATATCCTACTTAAGAGACCGAAAGGGCGAATTTGGTGCCTAACACCTTTCCGATTCGTAACTTAATCCCCGAACCTTCGAATCAACTTGTTTCGCATATTTTGTGTATAAAAGAATATTTAATCCATAAATATGACTCTTTTACACAAACCTTTTTTGTTTGTTTAGTAAAACAAACTGGCAACTCTTAATTTTTTTCAAAACTGATTTTCAAAGCAACAAACGGAACGCCGCCCACGAGGACCCCCGGGCGTCGAGAACGCGGGTTCTCACAATGGCGACTCTGCTGGGGATATGTTAAGAGGATTAGACTCTAAACAAGAGTAGAATATGCGTGCATAATTGATTATGTTTGCATGCTTTCTTTTTCGGCCTTAGTTTTAGGATAACATAGGTGCGATTTAGGTGGATACACTAATTCCCTTTTTGTTTGTAATAATTATTTGAGGAAAATTTTTTCATAAATAAAATTTGAAAGTACTCGAACAAACCCTAAAGCGCTTATCATAATGTACCTCCATAATTTTTATTTTGCACGCACCCACTATTATCATGCATTATCGCGAGTGTGAATTTACCCTATCAACCTCGGGACCAAAGTCGTGACTAGGCCGTGGACTTACGGGTCTACACTAGCCAAAAGCACATGGGACCACTCTCCTTGGCCAAGTATCAAACTGAGGTATATCGAGTGGCAAAAACACTCTCGTACCCAGAATGTATATCAAAAGGTCCTTGCACGTACTCGCCCTTGGGGTATATAGCAAGACCTAGCCAAATAGGAGGGAGCCTTAAACCTTACCACTTTCAACCACGCTTGCATATAGGATGCGTTAGCCTAGTACACACGAATTTCTACATGTTTTCTTGACCGTCGATTGTGAGATTAGTGAACAAAAAGCCTTGTCATACATATCAACTCTTGGTTTGGCAAGTACGGCCGGAGGCTGTCCAACCTCGTCCGTAGAAATCCCTCACTAAAACCCGTTAGTGAGAATTTTCATGTCACTATTTTCATGAAAAGCAACTCTAAGAGGAGAGAACTTTCCGATTTTTAAAAATTATTTTTCAAAATATTTATAAAAAATCCAGTCATTTTCCAAAATAATTTTTTTTAAAATTAATTTTTAAAATCGGAAGGTTATAAGATCACCCCGGGAATTCATATTCCTACCATAAACCTATCCACGGGGCTCTCAAGTTGTTGCCGTCGGTCTGTTTTCGCTAATCACCAAAAAGTGGTTTTCGATTTTATTTTTCTGTCGAGTCATACTTTTCCGAGAATTATGCAACCCATGGAAAAATATTGATTTTTTGGTCAAATCCCCGACTTCTTTCTCCCCATTCTTCACCACACTCCGATTATCTACTGTTGGCACTGGTTGGCTAGACTCTCAGAGATTCAAACTAGACGACTCAGGAGATCAGATATTCACCACCGATCATGCCTCGTCATTGTAACACCGAGCTACTAAAAACTGGGGTCGACAATACTAAGGGTAATTACGGTGAAGCTTCTCATGCAGCGGATCCGCCGCCTGGTCCCGTTCTCCCGCAAGCTGAGGGTAGTACCTTAACCCTTTAACATCTATATCATCTAATCCATGATCTGACCCAATTTGTAGCCATTATGAAGGATCACCAAGTGGCCACCCAAGCCCATCTTGAGCCCTAATCACTGTCAGAACACCTGCTGAACCAAACCAATTCAATCCAAATCCATACCCGACCGAAGGCAACCAAACTCAAGACCCAGTAGCTCCACTTAACATTCTCTAATACATTATCCCAGTTCATGCCAACATCAACCACACATTTCATGTGGCCCTTGCCAACATTGTTGTACCACCGGCGCAAGATCCCGAAGCCGCCTGGTTGAACCCTAAACATAACCAACCCCCTTCAAAACCATAATCCTCAAGCCATCCTTAATGCAGATCATAACATCTCCTCGAAGACTAGCCTCACCATCATCGTTCATATACACTGAGGGTGCAGAGGGTATATGCACTGAGGGTGTTGACAAGAAGACCCAAACAGCCTCACCATCATCGTTTGTATACACTGAGGATGCAAAGGGTACATAGAGTGAAGGTTTCGACAAGAAGACCAGAACAGCTCCCTGAAAACTAGCCTCACCATCATCGTTCGCACATATTGAGGGTGCCAAGGGTACATCTACTGAGGGTATCGACAATAAGACCCGACCCACACCCGCAAGACTAGCCTCTCCATTTATCATTCGCACTGAGGGTGCCTTAACCCACACCATCATAACCTCATGGTCAACCTATCAACAGAATCAGAAATTCTACCTCTAAAGAACATCGGTAATCCTCTTGAGACTGTAAGTATGAGCAAACCAGTAAATCAGATGGATTTTAATAGGCCCAAGAATCAAGAAGCAGAGAGAAACGTGTTAAGATGAAAGCATGACGCAAGATCAGCATAATCACAAGACAGAAGCACGCCATTTCTCTTGTGACCGATATCACCTTGCACTAACTCACTAATTGACCGAAAATCAATATTTGCCTTTTTAATGTTGCTATATTCTCGAAAAATGGTCGGTCTTGCATGCACGCATCTGCACTTAGATAATTTCAAGTAGTGTAACATACTTCATAAATCAGGCAACTCAAGATTTAAAACCTTTTCAAAACCAAGTTTTGAAAATGATGGTGCGATGATTTAAGAAGTATGCGAATACTCAAAATTTAGGAAAGTATGGCATAAGCATTTGCTTAATGCATACACATGAACACTTGCATAAGTGTACCACACACTAGTCCAATAGCACATAATGCACCGAGCTCCATGGCCTACCAGATAGGCTTCACCACTGCATCCTGGTATATACCTCGATGATTAGTCACACCACCATCACCGACCAGATCGTCATGATAAGATCACATGCCTTCCCAAAGAGGCAAGTCACTCCATAAGCCTTCCCAGAGAGTCAAATCACTTCACAAGCCCTCTTAGAGAGGCAAGTCACTTTATAAGCCCTCTTAGAAAGGCAAGTCACTTCATAAGCCCTCTTAAAAAGGCAAGTCACTTCATAAGCCCTCACAAAGAGTCAAATCACTTCACAAGCCCTCCTAAAGAGGTGAATCACTTCACAAGCCCTCCTAGAGAGGCAAATCAAATCCCAAGCCCTTTGTACAGGCCAATCCAATCCAAGCCCTTTGTACAGGCCAATCAAATCTCAAGCCCTTTCTACAGGCACCAATCCAAGCCCTTTCTACAGGCACCATTCCAAAGCCCTTTCTACAGGCCAATCCAAAGCCCTTTCCATAGACACCAATCCAATCCAAGACCTTTTTACAGGCACCAATCTAATCCAAGCCCCTTTCTACAGGCACCATTCTAAAGTCTTTTCCACAGGCACAAATCCAAAGCCCTTTCCACAGGCACCGATCCAATCCAAGCCCTTTTTACAGGCACTAACCCTAGCCCTTTCCACAGGCATGTACTAAAGCCCTTCCTACATGCAAACTCAAGCTTCTCCAAAATCAAAAAGCGCCTTTTGAGAAGATATCAGAGAAAGATAGAGAGAAAGACTGGAATGACAAGATTTCATAAAAAACACAGGGAATAAGCCCCCACGAAAAGGACTTTTGGCCTAGCTTCTTCTCGCCCAAGAAGTCTTCAAGGTACGCTCTCAAAGGTTCTCGGACCGAAGATCACAAACACAGCACGACAATGTCAAATGCGAACTTCCAAAGTAAACATTCTCAAAATCGCAAGGACGATGATGCTCAGAAAACCTGACAAAGTAAGAGAAAACAAAGTGGGTAAAAGAAAAAATTGAAAGAGTAAAAAAGAGGATAAATCTCACAGTGCCAAAAGAAAAGAATATTAAAAAAAGTAGAAAGAAAAAAGATGGTAGCGAGAGCCACACCAAGAATGACAGCTAGGCTAAAAACCTTAGGGCTACGTCTTGGGTGAGGAAAGCTGCTGACCTTGCAAAAAAACAAAAAAGCTGCATCAAAAAACTTTCAATCAATCATGGAGGAATAAGGGCATCGAATAGAAAATGATGCAGGCACAAAAAAATTCTTCTCTCGTGAAGTCAGGAAACAATAAGCAGAATTGCACCCTAGTGATAAGAAAAAAAAATGCCACGAAAGCTGAGCAAGAGGCAAAGTCCAAAATTCATACAGGAGGTTCGAGAATAGAGATAACGTAACTCAATCATTTCTCAAGAAGAAAGAGGCCAGCCAAAAGTACTTCTTTTCAAAAAAAATGAAAAAAGAAAACGATCACACCAGAACTCTCTCTCTATGTCTTCTCAGAGACTTTCACCTCCTCAGCATCAACCCTTAGCCATTATCCTAGCCAGTAGGAATTCTCATTTCCGTAGCAAATCATTAGCCCACACATCAACCATTATCCAAGCCAGTAGAAGTTCTCATATCCTCAGCAGATCATCAACTCTCAACTTTTATCCTAGCAAGTAGGAATTCTTATCTCCCCAGCAGGCCATCAATCATTATACCATCAATTCTTAGCCGGCATATAATCAATCATCATATCCCCAACAAATATACACCATAATAGAATCACTGACAGAACAATTCCACACAGTCCGTTAAAGCAAGAGCTCACCCTCTACACGGTTCACAGTCCGTTAAAGCAGGGGCTCACCCTCTACAAGGTTCACAAGTCCGTTAAAGTAGGGGCTCACCCTCTACAAAGTTCACACAGTCCGTTAAAGTAGGGGCTCACCCTCAACACGGTTCACAAGTCCGTTAAAGCAGAGGTTCACCCTCTACACGGTTTACAAGTCCGTTAAAGCAGGGGCTCACCATCTACACGGTTCACAAGTCCGTTAAAACAGGGGTTCACCCTCTACACGGTTCATAAGCCCATGAAGGTAGGGGATCGCCCTCTACACGGTACACAAGTCCGTTAAAGTAGGGAATCGCCCTCTGCACAGTTCACAAGTACGGTTTACAAGCCCGTTAAGGCAAAGGATCGCCCTCTACACGGCTCACAAGCCCGTTAAGGCAGGGGATCGCCCTCTACACGGCACACAAGCCCGTTAAGACAGGGAATCGCCCTCTACACGGCACATAAACCTGTTAAGGTAGAAAATCACCCTCTACACGGTTCATAAGCTCGTGAAGACAGGGGATCGCCCTCTACACGACACATAAACCCGTTAAGGCAGGGAATCATCCTTTACTCGGTTCACAAGCCCGTTAAGGCAGAGGATCGCCCTCAACATAGTACACAAGCCCGTTAAGGCAGGGGATCGCCCTCTACATGCCACACAAGCCCGTTAAGGCAAGGGATCACTTTTTACACGGCCCACAATCCCGTTAAGGCAGGGGATCGCCCTCTACACGGCCCACAAGCCCGTTAAGGCAGGGGATCGCCCTCTACACGGCTCACAAGCCCGTTAAGGCAGGTGTTCACCCTTTACGCGGCTAGCACACTTCGCTAAAGTAGGGGGCTCTCCCCTCTACGTGGATCACACATCACAACAAGGCACAATATATGTTTCAAACATCGCCCATCCATCCCAAGAACAGAGATAAACAGCATAGCATGGCATCATTTGCATTACATTGTTTTCAAAATATCATTTGTGATTCATACGAGTGCCGCAAAATGATGCGTTCTATTTATCGTCTTGGTTTCTTTGCTTCACAAAGAACCCAGGCCGAAAGAGTCTGTGAACACCTCATTTTGCGAACCCTACAAGAATCCTGATCTCCAAAGAAATAAGCATGCATGCATGCACGAGTATTCCTAGATACATGTATTTTGTACATGTGATACAGGTCAAAGAAGAAACCCGAAAGGACCCCGAATAAGGAGTTACAGAATTATCGAAAATTATCGAAACCAAAAACCGTCAAAACTCCTAGAAACTTGTGAAAGGAGAGTTACGCATTTCGGATCATCCTCAAACTTTGAGAGTTGTTATACATTACCATAAGGAGTAGCATACTCAAAAATTAGCTTAATCCGACGGTCAAATCTCAGAAAATCTAGAAAATCATAAATTAGATTCGGGTGGTCAAATAGAGGTCTTCTCGAAGTTAAAATGGTTTAAAGTTTGGTAAGTAGATAGGCCTTATTGTGGGGAAGAACATATTTCAAATTCAGCTTTGTCGGACAAGGGATCATCAAGAATCAATTTGTCTATCGTGCAATTCTAGTCGAAATGTCCTTCGTAGTAAATTAAAATAAATATAGGTGTTCCCGAATTCTGATTGACCTCAAATTTGGAAACAAGCTAGAAACCATTTGGATGGAAAACATAACAAAAACTCAGAACAATCCAACGGCTAGAAGTTCAGTTGTCGAAGTTGTTGTACGCAAGTACGTTTCCTATGCTGGAACAAACTCTTCGAAGCAAGCCAAGGAGACCGAGTCCTTCCCGAACTCTGATCGTCATGAAATTTTTACAGGCTGTAAAAGACTTATATTTACAATATATAACCAAAATTCATCATGATCCAATGGCTATAACTTGACTTTTCGTGCAAACAAGTGACCTTGTCTACAACAAGTACCTTTCCTACGCGAAAACAAACTCTTCATACCAATCAGAACGAAAGGAGACCTTACCGAATTCTGCTCAACATGAAATTTTGATACAATATAGAAGACTTCTATTCCCAACACATATCAAAAAATCAAGATGATCCAACGGTGGGAAGGCTTCGCAATAAGCCCCAAGAGTCCTGGTTGCAATATCTTTTCTTGCTCTCCAAGTATTTTTTCAACTATAAATAAACCCATCTTCCATTCATATTTTTCATCAACAATCAAGGGGATTTTGTGGTACACACTAAGAGTTCCTTATTCTCTCCCTCTAAGAGGGCTCAGGTATAATTTTCTCTCTCCTCTTTTATTTATTTGTCAGTTTTATAATTTATATTCTTGTCTGCATAATTTCTATCACTTGATAGCTTTTCAAAACCCTTTTTTAAATTATTTTTCAAAACTAAAGGCGTATAATAAACCCTAATCCAATTTCAAAATAGTATTATTACTTTATTACTTTTTCAAAAGTCCGGATTAGCGGTATTGTTATACGAAGGAATCGATAATCGCTATATATTCAATCTAACTCATAGATTGCAGTGTATATGTGATGAATACTCGATGATGAGAGCACTAGTGCCATCTATACCGGTTTAATCAATAGATTATGGTACATGATTGGTTAACTCGCCTCATATCATATCGAGTATAAGATTCCATATTAAATCAGTTTCCGAAAAGCCCAATGCTTTACAAAATCACTTGTTTCACTGCATCTATTATTATCAAATTCTCTTTTTCAAATCACACACACACACACTTATTTTTAAAATCATGGGCGAATTAGGAAACACATAGTTTTCATCCCATCTCCAAAATCCCGATTTCTAAGGCAAGCACAAAAAGCTGTAAAGTAATAGTAATAACATGCAATAACTGAATTATAACACACACATATCCTACTTAAGAGACCGAAAAGGCAAATTTGGTGTCTAACACCTTCCCGATTCGTAACTTAATCCCCGAACCTTCGAATCAACTGGTTTCGCATATTTTGTGTATAAGAGACTATTTAATTCATAAATACGTCTCTTTTACACAAACCTTTTTTATTTGTTTAATAAAACAAACTGGCAACTCTTACTTTTTTTCAAAACTGATTTTCAAAGCAACAAACGGAACGCCGCCCACGAGGACCCCCGGGCGTCGAGAACGCGGCGGGTTCCCATAATGTCCCCAAAGACTTACCTTCAATCAAACATCAGATCTATGCAAGTATTCGGTTGCAGAAAACCCGACTTGGCTCAAGCTTTTCACATGACTTTCACGGGGACCGCCCTTAGACATGAATTCCTTAACTATATCTTCTCAAGTCCCGTAAGCATTTAGAAATGGCCAAGCAAGGTGAGAAGGAAAGCTTTAGCAATTTTGTCACGCGCTGTAGGGAAATGGCCTCCTAAATGACCAAACGGTCCGATGAGGAAGAGCAGATGGAAATCATACAGAAAAACTTCACTCCTGCTGTATTAAGCTACATGGGAAAACACGTCTTCCCATACTTCAGGGCTCTATTAAGCATGGGATCGTAAGTAAAGGAGGAATTGGGCAAGAAAGTAGAGATCAACACTAAGAAAGCCTTTTATACTAGAAAGAAAACGTCTAGCCCAGCCATAAATCAACTGAGCACGTACTAGTATCAACAGAACTCGTTTCAACAATAATAATAAACACCCCCGATGATTTGGCTTGCGCAAGGAGACTCGTCAAAGACCAAAGTCAAGAAAAAGAGGAATTTTTACACCATCCCCACTACTCTGGTCAAAAGTCTAGAGTTACTTCGAAATGCCGGATTAATCACCCCGCTCAACCCTCACCCTTTACCAAATCCTATTCCCAGCACTGGGAAGATGAATGAGAATTGTGCATATCATTAAGCTGTCGAGCATGACACGGAACGTTGGTTGGCACTCCGTCACCATATACTGGATCTAATAAAGGCTGGAACCATCCCCGCACCTGACGGGCCCAATGTCACCAACGACCCCCTCCCTAACCACGCTCCAAATGCATGAATTAATACATTAACTACAAAATAAGAGGGTTTTGACCCTATAGGACCCATTCAAGATGATCCACCTTATCCGGAAACCCAGTCAGACAATGAAAAGAAATCACCAACTGTGCCGCTTAAGAAAACCCAAGTTGTCCCAGGCCTCAATCTGATAATCGATTAGTGGATGGCTAAGATGAACTTTTTACCCGGACAGGGCTTAGGAAAGGCAAACCAAGGGATCTCCCAGCCACTTACAATCAAGAGCAATCCCAGAAAAATTGGGATAGGATGGACCCAGGATAAAAGGAGACAACCATGGAAGCCTCGAGGCCCTCTAAAGGAGACAATCTGTATGACAGAGACCTCCTCCAAGATTTTTAGTTGGTCAAAAGAAACGGATCCACCAGAAACCTCAAACCCAGCATCTCTTTGGATATAACAAATCACCCAGTTGGAAAGGGTTTATCAGCCATCGCCAGTAGAGGTTGAAAGACATATCCCCCCTAAGGAAGTAGGGGATGACCGAGTGTTGGAACAATTGAAGAAAACCCAAGCACACATCACCATTTGGGGCCTTTTATTTGCCTCTAAACCCCACAAGGCTGCCTTTATTAAACTCCTAAATGAAGCAGTCATATCACCATATTTTATACCCGAACAGCTATCAAATATGATTGGGTCACTTACTGTGCAAAGAAGTCTGTCATTTTCAGATGAAGACATGTCTTCGCTGGGAAAGAAGCATAGCTTGGCACTCCATATTACAGTTCGGACCAGAGGAAAGATCTTATCACAAGTTCTCATCGATAACGGATCGACCATAAATGTTTGCCCTCTGAAGATAGCCAGATGTTTGGGTATTACAGATGCAGAGCTCTCTCCATTAGCCATGACAATTAGAGCTTATGACAACACTAGAAGGGCCATTCTGGGCTCTTAGAAGCCAAATCCTTCAGGACCCTTGATGCCAAGAAGGTTGCCCAATTCATTAGACGGAACATCATTTGTCGATATGGAGTACCATATGAGATCATCTTAAACAACAGCACCCACTTTAAAAGAGAGGCTAATGCTGTCATGGAAGAATATGGCATCACTAGGCACAGATCTTATCCGTATAGACCGCAGACCAATGAGGCAATTGAGACCGCCAACATAAACCTGAAGAATATACTGAGTAAGATGGCCGACACTTACTGAGACTGGCCAGAGAAATTATAATATGCACTATGGAGGTACCGCACCAACTAGAGAGTTTTTACCGGGCAACCCTATTTTTCCTTATATACGAGATAGAAGTTGTCCTCCCTGTTGAGTTAGAAGTCTCATCCCTCAGAGTAATGCTAGAAAACCAGATCAATAAGTTAGAGTGGGTCCAGGCACGTTATACCGAGCTAGCACTGCTGGATGAAAAGAGATTGAAAGTCGCATATCACCATCAGGGGTATCAAAAGAGAATCACTCGAGCCTTCAACTAGAAAGTAATGAATCGGGGTATTAGTGAGAACGACATCCTATTGAAAGAGATTCGAGAACCAGGTAGAGATCCGAGAGGAAAGTTCGGACAAAAGTGGACTGGGCCGTACATCGTCAAAGAAATTGATACAGGAGGAGCCGCTGTACTCACGGACTTAGATGGACAGTTACTACATTTACGAGTCAACATAGATCATTTGAAGAAATATTACCAATAAATATAGCATGTATAAATAAGAACTACGTAAACCTGAGCCTCAACTCAACTTGTGTTTTTTGAAAATCAAACGGGAATCGTAGGCAACCTGAGAAGTGACTTTAGGTCCGGATTAATCATTTAATGAAAAGCTTTTCGTTCAAAGATCAAGCAGTTTCTCATACGTTATTTTTGGTGGTTCAGAACACCAAGGGTTACAAAGAAAGCTACTAAAGAACAAAATACAGAAAAAAACCTAAGCCCTAAAGGTTGGCCAAGCAGGGTCTTTAGTAGCCAAATCGATTCGAGCCTCATCCATGATCTGATACGCTAAGACAATGTTATCCTCAATATGCTCAAAATCCATGAAACGGAATCATTCCATTTAAAAAGGGTCATCACCTAGCTTTTCTTCAAGAGACTGCTAACAAGAATGGATAATGTCTACCCGAAGAGATCGGGTAATACCGAAACGGGCATAGTTAAACTGTCGAGTTATTCGAGCACGCCAGATTCTCTCCATTGATAGGGAAACATGCGGAGTTACAAACTTGAGCTCAGAAGGGAAGTTGTTCAGACCCAGGGGAATGTTCTGAGCTATGTTGAATTGCCAAAGAAGACGTACCGGGAGATAAAAATAGGTCAACCAGAGTATTCGGAGCCGAACATAGTTCTGACCACCTGTACCAAACACCATCACCCTTAGCTTCTACCAATAAATGTTCCACCGAATGGCACAAAAATTCTCCGAGAACCACATCGTTCAATTAGAGGAAGACATGGTTAACGCACTGAAAAGGGGACGGCGAAAGAAGTGTGTCGGATTATCTAGCCGAACCCCGTTGAACCCCACCGATCGAAAGTGCTCCAGTAACCACATGTACAACAAACATAGACTCCCCTTAAGAAAAGTTGAGGACCCCCTCTTGAGATCATCCAGGCCATTCAAAGTTTCTGCAATAACGATAAGCATTATGGACCTTCTATTTCTAACTTGATATATCAAACTCAGGATAGTCGGATCAACTCGGAAAGAACCTGTCACCAGTAGCATATTAAAAACCAGGCAGATCAGGGCCGCTGTTGTACGTCCCACACTATAGGAGGCTCTATCCTCATAACGATGAAAGAACCTCACCATTTTATGAAGATCAAGAAGTTCGTCGATAATAAAACCATCACAAGCCTCTAGAGGAGTGGATAATAAAGCAATCAGCATATCCTGGGGACCGAGATACTCTATACAAACAGCCATCTATAAACGGGTGTTAGAACGCAACAGCCAGGAAAATTCTTCGTAAGTCGGGCAGAGCTCATCCAATCCAAAACGAAAGTGATGGTCTACAAGACTCTATAAAAACAAAGCACCTAACAGAAAAGAAAAATCTATAAGACGATAACCCCACGCCACTAAAGGGTTAAAAACACCAAAATTCAAACCATTCTCGGAAGATACCAAGGCATCTCAGGCTTCGATATAAGAAAAATCAAAATTTGTGCGGTAAAAGGACATCTAGAAAATAGACGATATGTGTGGGGATGAAGGAAGGAAGATGGGTGTATTTATAGCAAAAAACGTGGTCCCTGTACTTATTTGTCGTGCGACAAACTTGGATCTAGGGAGGATTGTTGCGCGACAAACTCTTTTTTTCTCCTTTGAGGCACGTAAAATCATTTTTGCCAAAAAAACCACTTTGTATGCATTGTGCTTACTTTTGTTCTTTTCCAAAAACCATAAAGGGACCCAATGAATAAATGGTATGATTACCCTACTTATTTTATATATATATGTATATTAATATTATTTGCCACAAAACACATAAGAGAAATATATATATATATATATATATATATCATGAATAAAAGATATAGAATCCCACAAAAATAGTTTTCAAAACTAATAAACCAAACATCTGTCCGAACTATATTTTGTCTAAAAAACTACTAATAAAATGCAGGAAAATAAGCTAATCTACTTGAGCGCGCTTCAACACACTCCCATTGTCGCCCGAGCCCTCTTCGGGAGTGAGATCAACTACTGGGATGGCCTGGGGGGGAACAACGACCTGAGAAGGCCCTGCCATCTGAACAGGAGCCGTGGGGCGAATCACTGAAGATCGAGAATGTCTGAAAGTCCGACTATTACTCCTCGGAGACTCATTCCGTGTGCGAGAAAAAGTCAGAGGATCATCAACCCGCAGAGAGACCTCATCGCCCTCTGGTAATCATGCATGTAAATCGTGGGATCCATACCTACAAACTGGAAAGGTTCTAGTTGTAGAGATACTGGGCATGTAAGGCACGCAGATCCGCCGCGAGCACGCTCACCAGCTGTAAAAGACATAAAAGAAAAGAGTTAGTATAATCAATAAACAAATATGGAGAAGTATCGAGAGGAAAGAAAATTTATACCTCATCACTCGTACGTCCACCCAAATAACCAAAAGTATAATCTGGAAGAGGATACTCTGGCACCGTGTAGCGGCATAGAACAGCACCAACATAAGAAA
The DNA here is from genome assembly GCA_021464415.1 of Lonicera japonica. Lineage (NCBI taxonomy): Eukaryota > Viridiplantae > Streptophyta > Magnoliopsida > Dipsacales > Caprifoliaceae > Lonicera > Lonicera japonica. The sequence continues at coordinate 88,545,183 of CM038464.1, forward strand.
TATCCCGGGGTAATAATAGTAGGTCAACTACCGGAACAGACGAACCCGCGGGAGCCGCAGCAGAAGTAGACTGACCCACCTCACAGATCGAGAACAGATGAGGTCTAGAAAACGAAACGCCAACTCCTGGAGATCGGGCAGGAGGGCCCATAACATTTGGCAGTAGCCGGGTAAGAGTAGCATAAGTCCGAACGCCCGAACGATCTACGACAGCGGCCTCTCTCAAAGGCAAGACCCCACTAAAAGGAGTGGCCACCGTAGCAGGAGGGGTCCATCCGAACTGCTCGTAATTAGCCCTAAAATCCCCAGGCTCCCAAGACCTCTCTGAGAAACTAGTACTCCCTCTCTCCGCAGCCTCAGCATCGTCAAAAATAACCCCCAACGATACAGAAGGGCCCGTAGGAAATTGAAAACCCTCAATCTCGGCACGCAGCTCCTCCACAGGTGTTGTCCGAGGTGGCTGCTCAGGAACTGCTGTCGTTCTACTTCCCTCACAACCCTCGGGTCTGGCACCCCCATCACCCTCTGCAATAACAGGAACACTCCTCTCTCCCTCGGGGTCCTCGTCATCAGAATTAGGAATGTTGTCCCTCTGATTGAGGACTGGCAGTAAATGTCCCGGGACCGTCTTAAAAATATGAGACTGCCCTCATATGTAGTTGGGATCACCGCCCAACGCTCGATATCGCTCGTATTTTCTCATCAGGTATAGGGCCGCAAAGAGGGCATAGTCACATTCCTTAACGAAAGTCTGAAAGTTAAGCCCGTCCACCAGGGCTTGCACCATCACCGGGTCAATCTCGCATGTTCGCCTCATCAAAGTTGGTGGAAATAATGTAACCCGAGGCCACTAGGCCGGTGTGTGCTTATGAATGACCCGCTCACCAAGATAAAACCCAAGGCCATACTCATCTCGGATCAGTCGTCTGGTCCTCAAAACAGTCAAAGCCCGAGCATAGCCAAAATTGAGGCCTAAATCACCACACAAAGCCCAGTCAATCTAAAAAGAGAAGAATAAATTACACTTAGTTATTTATGTCGGATATATTTAAATTAAAATAGACCATTTCAGAATTGAATACTTACATTCTCCTTTAACAGGTCGTGAACAACAGTTTCCCCAGTCTCTTGGGTCTAATATACATAAGAAGACCTATAGTTTCTCGCTATGAACTGGCGGAGATACGAAAATTGATCGTCATTCTCAACAAGGAGATCCACCTGAGCAAGACCCCCGTGGGTGTAACCACGAACCAACTCTAAAAAAGGAAGAAGGATATATAGAATATTAGCAACAATGGACAGATAATTGTAAACACAAAATAAGGAAAAGGGTCGAAAGTATATACCTCCCACAATAAAGAAAAGCCCTTGAGATTCAGGGCTAAATGATGAGAGACCTGGTCCATGGCATCGTAAAGGACAGCCAAAATGAAGCCACTCCAGTTGTAGTCAGATATAAGGCTTAAGTCTCAAATGTAGGGTAGCCACTAGAGATGGGCCGTATCCCCTCCACGGGCCTCGAACAAGTCATGGGCGTCAGTAGTAGAAGAACACGAGCATACTGGCGCACCTCCTGCCTAGTCAGCTGCCCTTCTATAGCGACTAACCTAGCTCTCTCCATGGCTAAACGGGTGATCAAGACAGCCTGGGGGATCGTGTCACCAGAATTCTATCTTTTCGGGAACCACCCAAAGCACCAATTATACCCTCGGAGGAGAGGCGTAAGGGAATGTCAATCTGAATGGGGACCCCCACGAAAGTATCCCAGTCAAAGCAAAAAGATCTAGGGGAGTCATCGTCATCTCTCCCCAGCTCTAGTGGAACGAATGCGTAGTGTCCCACCAGTGAATCGCAAGGGTTGACACCAGAACAACCGCTCTCGATACTCGCTCTGGTAAGGCATCGAGGAAGCTGCCAAAGGGGATCGCAAATAGCAACTCCTGTATAGGGACCGGTGCCTATAGCCACTCAGAAGATATGGTGTTGGGAGAACGCCAACCTCGGTTAACCCACTACAACAGAAACAGATATATGATTATAAGTAAATTATGAGAGTTATAGCGTTTATAGGGGTAAATTATGTAATTTCTAAAACCTAAGGGTACTTTAATGTAATTATGAGAGTTATAGGATTTATGGGGGCAAATTATATAATTTCCAAAACCTGAGGGTTTTGGTATAATTATGAGAGTTATAGGGTTTATAAGGCTAAATTATGTGAATTCCAAAACATGAGGGTACTTTAGTGTAATTATGAGAGTTAAAGGGTTTACGAGGGTAAATTATGTAATTTCAAAAATCTGAGGGTACTTTGGTGTAATTATGAGAGTTATAGGGTTTATAAGGGTAAATTATGTAATTTTTAAAACCTGAGGGTACTTTAGTGTAATTATGAGAGTTATAGGATTTACGAGGGTAAATTATGTAATTTTTAAAACTTGAGGGCACTTTGGTGTAATTATGAGGGTTATAGGGTTTATAGGGGTAAATTATGTAATTTTTAAAACCTTAGGGTACTTTGGTGTAATTATGAGAGTTATAGGGTTTACGAGAGTAAATTATGTAATTTCTAAAATATGAGGGTACTTTGGTGTAATTATAAGAATTATAGGGTTTATGAGGGTAAATTATGTAATTTTCAAAACCTGAGGGTACTTTGGTGTAATTATGAGAGTTATAGGGTTTACGAGGTTAAATTATGTAATTTCCAAAACTTGAGGGTACTTTAGTGTAATTATGAGAGTTATAAGGTTTATAAGGGTAAATTGTGAATTTTCCTAAAAAATCTAAAGGTACCACAGTAAAAGTTTGTGTTCTCTAAATCGGACATTACTATCAGGTAAACATATGTAATAATATAAATATTGTTTAACATGCAGGAAACAACAAGGATAAAATATATAAATAAACAAAAGGAAGGATCTCGAGAAGACATATACCAGAGACCGTAGATGGATCTCATACGAGACAGGCTCCATCAGGAGCCACGGGACATTCGGGACTGAAGCCACTCAAGTAACGTCCCAGTAAATCACGATGCGACCATGATCCACCCCATCCTCGCCATACCAATTGATATTAGCCCAATCATCGTGATGAAGGCTGCAACGGAGAACTCCCTGAGCATCAGTAAAGGTGACCTCCTCCGGTCACCCTCTAATCGGTCTGGCTGAGCAGGATCCATAGAAATATAGGGAGGATAATCAAAATTTTGGTAATGCGGCAGGGCTTCCACGCTAAAGAGAAGGGAGAAAAGAAAGCTAGAGAGAGAAAGAAAAAGGAAAAAATGAGGTGGAATGAGCTCAACAAAGGGTTTATATACTAGACACGTTTGTCGTGCAATAAATGACCATCCACCGAAGTGTCGCGCGACACTTTTTTCCTCCCCCTGATTTTTTGACCTTTATCTCATTTTTTCTCCTACAAAAAAACTCCGAAAAATAGTTTTCATGACCTTTCTATAAAAATCGCACTCGGGGATGAATATCGAAGGAGAAAACTTCCAAGTCATTTCTCCAAAAGAATCGCGAGAGCAAAATTCATCTATTAAGAAATCTCTGATCTCCCGAGGACCGAAACCATCAATGAGAAAGAAAAAATGTCAAAATAATATGGGAATAGAAAAATTGAAAGAGTAGAAAAGAGAAAAATCAGCACAAACGCCCAGAGCGAGATAGAGAAACAGAAATGAATAGAGTGACAGGGAGAGCCACATCAAAAGTGACAACTAAGCCAAACCAGCTCAAGGCTTCGTTTTGGGTAAGTAAGGCTCCTGATCACGCCAAACGGGATAAAAAGACTGTTGGTCAAAAATAAAGAAGGCCGAAAAAAAGTCTTTCCCGAAAGAGGGAGAAATAAGGACATTGAAAAACAGAAAACGATGTGGGCCTACAAATGAAAAGATAAGGACTAAAGAGATCCGAGATCAGAAATTCCTTTTTAAACAAATTTTTTTTCAGCACGATACAGAAGAGATGACTTGTAAATAAATTTTCGAATCATCACTCTGCAAAAACTAGAAGAAATCCAGAAAACTATTTTTTAAAAGGGAAGTGTTCTTACTCGAGAAAACAAATAAGAATAAAATTTCAGAAAGATCCAGGGAGATGGAGAACATCTTAATAAGATTAAACTCATGACGAGTTCCATCTCCTCCCGTTCTCTCTCTCTCTCTCTCTCACTCTAGCATTCGGAAATAAGTACCAAGAACCAATTTCACCAGAGGCAAATTGCAAACACTAAGCCCTCTTAAAGGAAAATCACAAGCACAAGCCCTCGCCAGAGGCAAAGCCCTGACAAAGCCCTCCTCGGAGGCAGCTTTCGTTCTTTCCTATTACAGATGGTAGTCCTCCCACATGAGGCAAGAAGATCAAGTCCTCCCAGAGAGGCAGTGGAGCAATAGTAGTCCTCCCACATGAGGCGAGAAGATCAAATCCTCCCAGAGAGGCAGTGGAGCAATAGCAGTCCTCCCACATGAGGCGAGAAGACCAAGTCCTCCCAGATAGGCAAGTGAAGCAATGGTAGTCCTCCCAATCTGAGGCGAGAAAATCAAGTCCTCCCAAAGAGGCAGTGGAGCAATGGTAGTCCTCCCACCTGAGGCGAGAAGATCAAGTCCTCCCCAAGAGGCAGTAGAGCAATGGTAGTCCTCCCACATGAGGCGAAAAGATCGAGTCCTCCCAGAGAGGCAGTAGAGCAATTGTAGTACTCCCACCTAAGGCGTGAAGATCAAGTCCTCCCAGAGAGGCAAGTGGAGCAATAATAGTCCTTCCACCTGAGGTAAAAAGATCAAGTTCTCCCAGAGAGGTAAGTGGAGCAGTGCTAGTCCTCCCAATCTGAGGCAAGATGATCAAGTCCTCCCAAAGAGGCAAGTAGAACAATGATAGTCCTCCCATCCAAGGAAAGTGGAGTAAATAAAGCCTTCGAAAGAGGCAACGAGGTAACAAAAGCCCTCTCCAGAGGCAAAACCAAACACAAGCCCTCTTCGGAGGCACTCACAAACACTCATTCATACGTACACTCTATTAGACTTCTTGCGGGAGTCATGGACCATGGTCTCTTCCAGTCGCCTCAATTTTTGGACCAGCAAGAAGCTTGAGTCGAGAGGGTCTGTAGACACCCCAATCCGTGACCCCCGTAAGAACCCTAACAACTATTGAGAAGTATAGTTTTTAGAGTGCGGGCCCACCCGAGCACTAAAAACTGTCCCGAAGGGGTTCATTGGCCAAACAAACCTGTTTCTAAAGGGGATTATCGCGCGACAAACCAGTATGTCGCGCGACAATCTCTCTTATATTGCGCGACAAGTTCTCCGAACACAGACCAATTGCTCTCTGATAAATCAATCTGTCAGAAGGGTCACTTCAATCGTTTGCCTCGCGACATTGTCCCAAATGTCGCGCGACACTTGCCTTTTTTAGAGAATTGTCAAGCTACAATCTCTTCCCAGCACTATAAATAGGCCAACACCCCCAAAGGCTCAAGATAACGATTTTGGGATCTAAGAATTCTATCATTCTATCTGATTTTCTGGTCTTCTATCAAGTATATTCTATGATCATCTCATTTCTGAAGAATTATGGAATCTATTCTTGACACTCGGTGTGTCTCACTTTTGTAATCAAACTCTTGGAAATATCTTAAGAATTAAAAGCTTATTATCGCCGGAGGTCTCTCTGCCGTATTATATTTTCTCTATTTTTGTTATTCTCGTCGGGAAGGTAAAGAAAGTATCTTCTAGTATATAAAAATAAGATACTTGTGTACTTGTTTTATTTCTGTTTTTCTGTCCACATTTTATTTGAATAACTTATTGTCAAGTTACAAATAATCTACCATTTTTCAAACAAAACCCTGACAAAATCATTTGCAAAATCAGAAAAATAAGAGTATTTTCATTCGGATAAAATTAGGTTTTTAAAACCTGGATTAATAAAACTTATTTAGGAATTAAATTCAGACCTATCTCGTCTTCCCCATAGACTACAATATTTCTGATAAAAAACTCTCCTCTAAGAGTTCAAATTCCATATTGAATCAGTTCCGATACAAGATTCGGACTTTTTCAAAGTAATTAATATGAGAAAAACCGACATTTTTATCTGAGAAAATAATACCAGAATCTCTCTTTCAAAACATAAGCTTTGTCACTTGTATTACAATTTTAAAAACCAAAACAATAGGATCACGGAACACAAAGGTTTTTCATCCCTTTTCCCGTTTCCCAAAATTTAGGGTTTTTATTTCGAGAAGTAGTAGACTATCAATAAAAGCATCCAAGTTTTTCAACATAGAATAAACATGTAAAAGCCACTAGAGACCGAAAAGGCGGAATAGGTGCTTAATACCTTCCCAAACTGTAATATAGTTCCCGAACCCTATAGAATTCTGGTTTCGTAGACAAACATGTAAAAAAAGGCTTATATGTAACTTTTTCTCGTACACAACTATTTTGTCCGTTTTCTCGTAAAACGTACTGGTGACTCTGAACGAACCCTTGTGCATCTAGAAATAGGATAGAGGGACACCCGATATGAATTATCAACACCTAAGAAGCAAATGGAATAACGGAATCCTTTCCGATGTTTCAGACACCCAAACACTAGATCGAGACCCGGGATCGTATTTGCAGATTCTCACACATATTTACCAAAACTATTTATCCAAACATTACTAAAATATGGAAAAATATTATCCATAAATAGTAAATTAAAATTACCTTCATGCACCCGCATCAATATAATACTACTTGATTGGTGACATTTAAATTAAGAATTTTTTATTTTTTTTGGAAGAGTATTCATATTTGACTTACACATTTTTATAATCAAATAATTTCAATAAAATTAGTGATTAAGCGAACAATTGTTTACTATTGTGGGCTTAATATATACATTTTTTTCAAAAAGGAAATTAGACTACATATATTTTTTTAATATATATTATATATCATTGTGGGATGTGTTTTTTTTACAAATTTAGGACCAAAAGGTAGGGTTTGAGTTCCATATGTTTGCTCAGGGGCATAGGTTGATCATATGTTTGGTCTTTTGGGCATGGACCAACCATAGTAATTTTAGGACTACTTTTTTGGATTAAAAAAAAAAACTCAAATGAACATTTAAACTTAAGCTCGATTAACTTATAGTTATGAACATTCACACGTAACACTAGATTCAATTGATGTATCTATCAATTTTATTAAAAAAAATGACTCAACTGCTATGTAAGTTCATTGGTTGATGGTGAGATACGCACTCTTATATGCACTCCACTCACTGAGAAATGCAATTGTCCTCTTTTTAATCACAATTTTGAGTCCCTTCATAAAAAAAATATGTAAGCTCAAAATGAAATAATTTCAACAAAATCAGTGATTAAGTGAACAATTGTTTACTATTGTGTGATTAATACATACATTTTTTTGAAAAAGGAAATTATAAATATAATTTTTTAATATATATTATATACCATTGTGGGATGTGTTTTTTTAACAAATTTAGGACTAAGAGGGAGGGTTTGGGTTCCATATATGGTATTTGCTCAGGGGCATGGGCTGATCTTATGTTTAGTCTTGGGCTTTGTTCAAACTATAAAATTTGGGTTCATTTGACAAGATTTATACAATCAAGGGAATTGACAAATTAAAAGATTTTAAAAATTTATGATTTTGTTATAAGATATTGATATGTGGATGTTCATACAGGTTTAACTTGTCTCATATTAATACTATGAGTAAATATGGCTAGCACACACACACACACACACACACATATATATATAATAGGGGTCAGCTCTATTTATACTAAGAGTTAACCCCCTTATTTCTATACAAAATTCATGTGGGACAATAATATATAATATATATTATTCATGTCAGCTCTACCCATATTTCGCATCAGTTGAATAAGATCTCCTTTATTCTCTTATTTCACTCTATTATTCCAACAACTTATCAGCACGACTGCTCCATAGTCAATTAGAAGCCATTGTGAAAGCAGGCCACCACAGTTAAATTTTCAACCATTGCGAAAGCAAGCCATTATAGTTAAAAAAATTACTTCTTGGAGGCTGTTCAAAAGAAAGTGCAGGATTTTCTCTTCATATATGCTTATCTTTTTTTTTTAATAATACTCTGATGATTTATATTACTGTTAAATATTTTATTTGGTCTTTTATTATAGATTTAGACATTTTATAAATAATCTGGACTTGAAGTTCCATAATTATACTAATGGAATAGGAAGTTCCATAACATTATTTTGGATTTGAAGATTCAAAATTTATATTAGAGACCTAAAGTTCCATCATTATTTTGAACCTGAAAATTCATGAATTTATATTAAGGACTCGAAGTTCCCTAATCTTTATTTGGAACTTGAAGTTTTAATAAAAACATACTTTCAATAATTAAACCTGCAATTTTGATTAACTTCAGGACATGAAAATCTTAAATTTTGTAATCTAACTTAATAAGTTTTATAAAAATTGCATATGTTTCTGCACTATTGATTTTCTTTACTTTTATGGGCTATTATTTATTCTACCCTTCTTTTTCTTTTAATCTTACTAATTAAATGATTACAAATACAAGGGATTCAAATAAGGCCATATTTTACAAGCTTGAAGATAGAAGCTGAAGTTTTATAAAAAAAATTATGAGCCCGAAATCTCATATTCATTTTTAAAGCAAGAACCTGAAGTTCTATAATTTCTAATGAGTCTGAAATCTCATAATTTAAGAACATGAAGTTCTTATCCATGAAATTATAATTGGCCAAAATATTTGACTTTATTGATCATTTATTATAAACTAATTTGTAATAATTATCTTTTGTAGTCATATTGTCCTTGACTCTTCACTTTTCAACATTATTGCTCGTCTGAAATTATGTGGTGAAAAAGTTACTAAAGAGCAAATGATTGAGAAGACTCTCTCCACTTTTCATGCCCAAAATGTGCTCCTGCATCAATAATATCGATAGCGTCGTTTTTCAACGTACGCTAAACCTGTAAGTTGTCTCCTAGTTGCAGAACAAAACAACAAAGTTTTAATCAAAAATTATAATTCTAGACCAACTAGTTCTGAGGCAATTCTTAAAGCAAATGCCAATTTTAGTCAAAATAGAGGCCATGAAAATGAGCGTAATAATCCCAGTAGAAGAGGTCGATATAAGAACTCCTCCGGAAGAGGTAAATGTAATAACTACCTCAGCAAAGATGGCTACAAAAGCCCTTACAACAATACAAAATTCAAAAACCACCAGAAGTAGTCCGGTAAGAAAAATGAGAACCAGAGTAAGAATCAAAATCAAAATCAGAACCAGATCGAATTCATCAAATAATATTTACAATAGATGTGGAAAAGGTGGGCATTGGTCACGTGTTTGCTGTGCACCAAAACATTTGGTAGATCAATACAAGGCCTCTATTAATGCTATACAGACAAATTGGTTAGATGGGGAAGAGAACAATGCAAGCATATCAGCCACTGATATCATTCAGTTGAAATGTAATGAATTTTTTGAAGATGCAAATGGTAATCTTATTACGAAAGAAAAGTTTAACGAGATGTTGGGAGCACCACCAAACTAGGTCCAAAATACCTAAATTATCACTATTTATACTACAAGAAAAATTGGTTTTTGTGATGACCACAAGTCATCACAAAATGGGGCAAATTCCTCACATTTGATAATAAGTGAGGAATTTTGGTTGTCACCAAGGTCATCACCTATACACCGTAATGGAAAGTAATAGATTACGAAATTTTCACGCCTCATATATTACTATTATATGTGAGAATTAAGTTGTCACTTATATGAAGCCTGAGATACCTATTGTCTCTTTGTGACAACTTGTTCATCATATAATTATTTAATTTGTGAGGCTTAAATTTTGTCATGTACTCTGACTCTTATGAGGACATGTTTTCACTTAATATATCCGTTTATGAGCCTTTTTTGTCACATTTTGCATTGTATTGTGATGACTTGGTCCTCATTTAAATGTTTCATTTGTGAAGCTTGTTTTCATCACATTTGATTTATTTTGTGACTAGTATTTCCTCACATATATATAGCATGGGTGATAATTAAATCACATATTTTATATTTTCTTTCTGTTTTTTTTTAAATACAAATGTAATACAAAATACAAAATTATATAACATAAGCAAGTTTATATTTTGATAATCACATATCCATTCACAAAATTAGATCTAGTTGGATAAAACACAAGTATCTCCAAACTAGTTATATAACAAAATAATATACCAAAAATCATATCGCAACGTATCATAACCTAGTTTGACTTAATGGATATCGAACATCCTTTATACACATTAAGGAATAAAGAAGCATAGCAAGTGCTAACGTCAAGTTCCAAAATGATAAAATCAAAATAAATTCCCTAAATTAGACATCAAATGTATGATCACCCAACTCGCCATAGTATGCATCATCTGAATTGACACATATTTGTTATCATCCACGAAATGCATTCATGAAAGCCCGCAATTGCTCCTTCAATTCTTCATTTTCCTTTTGCAAATTAACGAAATTTGTTGACAGTTAGTTCAACTAATCTTGCCTCTTATTCACCTCAGAATGCATAGCCATAGACAAGGTGACATATGAGTTAGAGTCCTCCATAAGTGGAAAAACATCAACACAAAGAATTGACCTTCCTTTCCTCCCAAGCTTTTCACTTAATATTCGGAATTCAGCATCACCGTCCAAAACAACATAATTTATTGGAGTATCTTCAGGTGCTTTTTGAATCATCTTTTTTAGAAGCAAATCCATCATTTTCTTCATATTTTCCTAGCTACAAAAAGAATTATATATATAATATGTTAATCTAAATTGTCAAACCTTTAAATACTTAACGAAAAGCTTAAAAAATAAACAAACTAACAGACCATTTTCACCAAATCTTAACATAAGTAACTAACGAAATTCACAAATGTATAACACCTACATACATAACCTTATTAATTTGAACAAGTCATTACTAAATAGTGCTACACTTTTAAGTCTAAGGAGAACGTCAAATTTGAGCAGCCCATCTGATATTACAAAGATTATGTTTAACTTCCAAGTTGTAACTTTAACTAATGAATTTGACAATAAAATTCCATCGGAACTTGTTAAACTCATACATAAACAACTAATAAACCATTTGTAAACAAAGAGGTAAACAAACAAACCGGTTCCCTATTACTAGAAATTATGTAGACCAAAATTGATTTACCTAAACACCCCTACTCTTAGAAAATAAGAACACTAGATTAAGATAGCCATATAATAATATTTTATTAATTTAAAAAAAATTCAAAAGAATAAAGTCCAAGTCTTTTCATTTTTTATGATCTACAAATAACAAAGACAAAACACGAACCCTCGAGTCCAAGTCTCTTACCTTTTTTTATGATTTAGAAATAACAGAAACACACGAGAACTAATTAGAAAGAAGTTGAAAAGGTAAAAATTGTATATTTTCGAGTATGAAGTCAGGTCAGCAAATCCACATGTTATGAAAATAATCAAAACTTCTTCTATGGATGTCCAATTAACAAGCTATTTGTTGGGTTAGAAACTAGACATCCAGGGCTTTCTTTTGATATGTAGAACTAATTTTAAGTCCAATTGTGGAAGTCACAGCAAGCCCAGGAGCAGAGCGCACATACATGCTAATATGTATAACTTATTTATTTAGTTGTTACCATGTTGCTTACACTACCAATTAGCCTGTCAACACGCGTAACACCCACGCCTTAATTAACAAGATAACCCTCATAATTAAGACCTGGAGTGTTACTAGCCTATCTTAGATTAACTAAAATGGGTATATGAGTGTATAAATAAACAATAAAACAAAGCAACATATGTATCACGTGCTAGGTCAAGCATGGGATATATAATTACGAGATAACTTTCAAGCATGCTTATAATAGTTATATGGAACTAACATAGTATAATTTAAAACCATATACAACTATCGGGCTAGCCGTGGCTTCTCGTGGAACATGTATACATCACAAAAATGAGTTGTATCAGAGCTTCTACTTCGTCCCTGATCATGCCGCCTCTTTGTCTTAATGGGACTCGTGAGTACCTATAATATTTTAAAAAAAAACAGGGATGAGCTATTTACTCAGTAGGGGGAACTTAGGGCATGTGTTTTAAAACAAGTTTAGAAACATTTTTTCCAAATCATATTTGCTTTAATTAATACGAATAAAAACCATTGTCATCAAGCAAACAATGCATGGGCACACTGATGCAGGTTACCTCCCGTGTCAGCTGTTTACTGTATAATAGAACATTTAAGCTGCAAGTATAATCCATTATTGCTAGATACAATATCATCATGAGAACACCATGGGATCATTCATCTCGATCCCATATAAACATAGATCACAACATAAATCACAGTGCCTTGCCAATTTGCCTAGGTTCTCAGGCTCCTCACTAGTGGCTTATAAGCAGCCAAACATTACTCCCCCAGGAGTTTAGGGATTTTCAACTCAAGGGCACCGAGCCTTACTTATTTTTCCATCCCGGCAAGCACTATTGATTCAATACAAAATTTGAATCCCGAGAGACACAAGCTTTCCATCACATAGATAGATGGTATAAGCTTCCCAAGAAACAAGCAATTAAACCATGAGCCATACTAGTGCCTCCATAACCCTGAGCAGTTGTCAAGCTTCTGGTTGACACCATAAAGATGCTAACATGTACACATGATTATCAAATATTCATATGAAGCAAGTTATGCCATACATTCTCAAACAAATCCAACATCATATCCCTTAGTGTACCAAATTTATCAACAATCCCATTTTATCAACAAATAACGCTTATGCAACTAAGAGATATCTTACATAGTTCAAATAACATTTTATAGTAAGTGGGGATGGCATATCTTGCTTCAAATCATGCATTCATAGCTTCACGAATCATAAAAATAACATAATCGCAGACAATCACAAGTCAAACATAATAATATCAAGAAATAAAATCATACTACAAGTTTTGAAAGTAAGGACATCCCTACCTCGTATTTATTAGCGACAAGGAAAAAGAAAATATGAAGATTCATGCCTCTTCCTAAGTTATCCTAAGGTTGATGACGATGAATAGTAAAAAGGAGAGGATTTCGATGATTTGTAGCTTTTATTTCGGATCAAGGATGAGAAATAGGTAAAAATCTCTTGCTTTCTCTCTTTAGAAACCCCTAGGGTGGTGGGTGGGTGGGTGCTTTTGGTCAAAAAATGAGTGAAAAAGATGGATACAACGCATTTAAATCGAGTTAAATCGGTGCACTGTTTCGAATGGCGGACTGGTATACTGAAAATGGAGTACTGGTCCGTAGCATAAAGTTCCCCCAAATTTTACACATCGGACCGATATGCTAAAAACTGCATACTGGTCCGCAGTCTAATTTTTCCTCAATATTGAAACGCCGAACCGGTATGCCAAAACCTCCATACCAGTCCATAGGCAAACTTTCTGCCCTTTTTCTGTTTTGGCCATAACTTTTCGCTCGGAATTCTGATTGGAATGATCTTTATATCCCTAAAAAGGAAATTCAAAGATCTATAATTTTTCGACGAAACTTTTCTTTAAATTATGGATAAAATTTTTCAAAAATACAAATTTCCACACAACATGTACTTAATATAACATAATTATCATTAACGTAAATACAGGATGTTACAACATGGGTCCCAAACATGTCACAAGTAAACTTGTAAAACATTAAACTAGTATCATGTCATGATAAGCCTTAAAAGAGAGTAAAGATGACTAGTAGCTTACATATTTCTCCTTAACAACATCGTTGATCCAATTGACATTCCCATCTTTGTGGAGATTCTCCTAATTGTATATCATAGACCATGGTACATCCTTTTACATTAATTATATAAAAAAAGGAACAATAATTAAGGTTAACAATTTTACAAACTACACCAAAATAAAAATTTGTCACGGTCATTGACCATGACAAAGCTCTTATGACCGTGACAAATATTGTCACGGTCAATGACCATAACAAAGTTTCTCCTTAAATTACAAGACGTTTTTTCCGGGCATTGACCGTGAAAAAAATATTTTGTTGGTTGCAAGTACTACGTCGTTTGGTTTTTTTTCCAATAGGCTTGGTTGTCGAACCCCTAACCTCATATTTCACACATATCACACCCATTCTCTCTTTCACTCTAGCCATCATTTTAGGCCTTTGTCTTAGCATGTTAGATAAATGGCTTTTTAACTCCCTTGTGATTATACAAAAATTTGTAAATGATTATACAAAAAAGAGGGCACCTCATAAAATAGACATGATTGAGCATTACTAATTCATATTAAAAATAAGATATATTATAATATCTAAATTATGAGAAAGTAAAAGTAACTTTTTAAAATACGTACATAAATGTCTCGAGTTATGTAAACCTCGTCACATATCCAATGTCAATGATTGAGTCTCTAGTCTCCCATTCCATAAATTAGGATTTCGTAGATTAATATGTCCCTTCGTAGGTGTTTCGTAGCTTAAGTAGTGTTGATGCAATCTATATTTGAATTTAGCAAAACAACTTTGACATCTTTTGATTCACGTACAAAAAATTCATCTCATTTGACAAGTCTACGTCAAATAGCATTTAGTGTATATATATATATCAAAGATACATAAAATATTTAGTATTATAATTAAGGAATTAAGTTAAGTAAACAAATGGCAATGAAACTGAACTAACAAGCAATGACTCCCGCAATTTCCTCTTATCATCTAATGGGATACAGCTCCATCCTATATAGCAAACTAGTGCAAAAGTTCAAATAATGTTACCTATCTCAGAAGTGAAAAAAGCAAACAATTTTTCATTGTTAGGAACTTGGAATTTCTTGTAAAAAATAATTGGCATCTTCTTCCCTCCATTAGCTTCCAAAATATTGTGGAGGCCTTTTCCACAAAACTTTCTACACTTTCTTTTCTTTCCTGAAAAGTCATAAGTGCCTGCAAATCAATATAGTTAATAGTTAATGTGATCATTACTATAATTTAAAACAATATTACAAACATAAAGCTAAATAAATAATTTTTGCTTTTTAGTACCGGGGATTAGGTGGTAGCTCCTCATGTGCTGGATGTGGAATAGGTGTAGATGGTGATTGTGAACGTTGAAGTGGTGGTGAAGGATGCGAGGTGGCGGTGCCGGTGGCAATGAAGGACGAGGTGGAAGTGTACTAATAGCAATGAGAGGAGGCATGCGTTCTCTCAACTTTTTTAACCTCTTCCCTCACTGTCCATGAGCTGCGATCTATATATAAATTGATACGAAACAAGTTAGAACATACTTAAGAATTCAACTTTATAATCATATATGCGTAATTTTATATAAAATGTAAAATTATCAAGTAAAAAAATAATATTCAATTCATACATATAAGTTGCTAAAAAAGAAAAATCTGGTACTAGATCTTTTTTAATTGGCTCAATGATATCAGCTGACTAAATTATTTTTTCTTACTAGATCTTATTTTTCCGAATAGAACTTTGGTTATGTACTTATGTGTCATCATTTCTACGAAATTTCTACGAAAGGAAAAGAAAATATGCTAGTCACAGTAATGGTAGTTGCAGATGGCTACATTACCCACGCTTGCTAGCTTTGTTTTCTTTCTTTTTTCGAAAAAAAAAAAGAGAAGAAAAGAAGGTGTTAGAGTCTTAAAGGAAACAACAATACTACAATATGATTTATTAGCTAGACAAAGAACATAAGAACAAATAACTAGACAACAAACTTACTCTCTCTAACTAACATAAAAATCTATTAATACAAAATATTCTTTAATATACAAAATCTATTTAATTATAAATTGACATTAAAGTTCCCACATAACAAACTCTTCCTTAAAAACTAGAAAAATACCCATTGTTTTATACAAAACACAGTCTTGTCCTTTCTCCAAATGCTTAGATTTTAATTTTTAATAGAATATGTTTTTGTGTGTCCCTTTCGAAGATTAAATATACCCACTATATATAGGATTGTGTCAAATAAGGCTTAAGATTGAAAAAATACCCATTATATTTTTGTGTGTCCCTTCATTGTCACTGTTTTTTATTTGAACTTGCAGGTGTTTGTTGTGTGTGTTATAAATATTGTTTTTTAAAATTGTTTTTAATTTGTTTTTTAAAACTATTTTAATTTTAAATTGTTTTTTAATTGTAAATGCTTATGAATATTACATTTATTTTTTTGAAAAAAATATATATTAAAACCGAATAAAACCGAACCGCAAAGTTTGGGTCGGTTCTGGGTTTTGAAGATAAAAACGAAACCGAACCAAATCGAAACCAAATTTTCATGTTCAGTTTAGGTTTGGGCCTACGTAATTTTTACCCTGAAGCAAACCAAAAACACCCTTACCAATAACAAAACTTTGATTTTCATTTTTTGTTATCAAAACATCTTAATTGAGATGTGGATATAAGCTTCAGAAATATAGATCTATCCTCTAATATGTGCATATGAGCTTAGTTCTCAGATACACCACTACCCATCTTAATTGATTTATGGATATTAGTTTCAAAAACTAAACAAACAATATAATAATATATAATTTATGCACATACTTGTCTGTATACATGGACTAACATATATATATATATATATAACCCCCATTAAGAAACACCCAATCACACACACCCCAACTAATCCCACCCCCACACATATAAATTAATTGCTTTTATAATATGCTTGGGTTATTAAATAGTTTATTTATCATATTTCTTTTAAAAGTATGGATTATGAAATGCATGAGACTAAGGATATTTTTTGTCTAGTAAACAGTGGCACAACACATACTATATTGAAAAATCATAAGTATTTTTCTGAGTTAACGTTTAATACAAGCAAAATATCCACCATAGCTGGACTTACACAAATAATTGAAGGCTTCGGAAGAGTCCATGTGATGTTACCAAATAGTTCCCACATATTTATCTAAGATGCATTATTTTCAAGCAGTTCCAGAATAAACTTGTTTAGTTTTGAAGATATTAGAATGAACGGTATCATATTAAAACGACAAGTGAAGGTAACAAAGAATTCTCATGCATCATTACTACTGTTGTGAGCCAGAAGCTTCTACTAGAAAAATTAAGTGTTTTCTCCTCGGGTCTTTATTACATAATATTATCTAATATTGAGTCATATGTACTCAATCATGAGCCAGAAGCTCAATTCTAAAATAACAAAATTTAGTGATCTCAAGGCCTTAAGATTGTGGCATGATAGGTTAGGACACCCAAGAGGAACCATGTTGAGAAAGATAATAGCTAACTCTCATGAGCACTCACTGGCAAACCATCAGTTGACCATACCAAATGAGTATTTTTGTACTTCTTGTTCACAAGGTAAACTCATCACAAAACCTTATTTCCTTAAAATTACTTCTGAATCACCATCTTTTTTCCAAAGAATACAAGGTGATGTTTGTGGCTCTATAGATCCCCCAAGTGGACCTCTTAGGTATTTTATGGTTTTAATTGATGCTTCCACCCGTTGGTCAAATGTAAGCATACTTTCTACTAAAAACACTGCTTTTGCACGCCTATTGGCATATATCATTAGAGTTAGGTCGCAATTCCCTGATCAAACTACTAAGTCTATAAGACTTGATAATGCATCTGAGTTTGCTTCTCAAAGTTTTTGATGAATATTGTTTATCCATAGGAATAGAAGTTGAACACCCCGTCCCACATGTTCACACCCAAAATGGTTTAGCCGAATCTTTAATTAAGTGTCTTCAACTTATTACAAGGCCTTTACTCATGCAAGCTAGGTTACTTGTTAACGCATAGGGACATGCCATATTTCATGCATTAAAACTGATCAGACTTAGACCTACATCCTATCACACATCTTTAATTAGGCGTCTTCAACTTATTGAGGACTGGACCAAAATGCCATTGAAGACCGGACTAGACCAGACCAGACCATTTTAATCGGGTTAGTTTACTCAGTCTAAACTATTCAATGGACCTTTGTTTTGAACCATTCAAAACCATGGCCGAAAAACTAGTCAAAATCAAGAAAACCATCGCCGAAAAAATTATCCGCCATTATAGATCTGAGAAGCCCACACATATATACACAAAACATATGAATAAATTTGAAAAAAAAATGATTCTGTAGATTAGAGAAAATAAAATAAGAAAAAATTATGAACTTACCTCCAAATTACAGATCGATTATGTTTAAATGGCGAGATAGGTTAATCTTGTTTGAATGGCAAGATGAAACCCATCAATATAGAAAGAGAATGAAGTAGAAAAAGGAGAGAGAGGGCGCGTAGGCGAATGCGTGGGGCAGTGGTGGACAAGATAGAAAAGTAAAGAGAGAGAGAGAAGGAATGCAGCACTAGTGTGGAGGAAGAAAAAACTGTCGACGTGAAGTGAATGTTAGATTTTAGGGTTTATTAAAAGAGATGTATATATATTCTTAAGATTTTTTTAATGTATATATATTCGATCTAGTTCAGGTTTTTAAGGATAAAAATTAGTAAGACCAGACCGGAATACTTCGGTCAACGAAAATTTGGATCGGAGCAGAGCGTTGTATGTGTAAAAATCGAAAAACCCCCTATTTTTTGGTCCAGTTCGGTTCTTGAACACCCCTAATTATTTCATATATTCAATCACACCATTTATGTGATTCTTACAAGATATTATATTTACGTATTTAATATTGTTGTGAGATATATATATATATATATTATTGATTATATTTTAACGTTCAGTTAAAAATACTTTTATATGCAATAAGTCCTTTTAATGTGAAATTAGTGAAGTTTAATCTATTCTAGCGGATAGTAGGATTTTGTTGACCATCCTCTAAAAAGGGTCATGGTGACCCTTGCATTTGATTGGTGGATGCCATAAACTAATAATAAAATAGTTTGATACTTTTTATTACATCCACCAATCAAATGTAAGGGTCACCATGACCCTCTTTAGTGGATGGTCAACAAAGGCTCATCTTCCGTGGGTTCGGGAACTCGACTAGAAATTAGGAGTTCATAGGTATTTTCGAGTAAAGCTAGAATTCCAGTAATTTGGCTTAACACCTCAATGTTAAATGGAACCGTCTTCCCACGCACGTGGGCAACATATGAATATAGAACATTGGGTACACGTAATAGGCTAGCATAAAATTCACGACAAAGAGTAAGATTGCATTGGCTACCTGTTTGTCGTAAATATGCTATCCAGCCCTGACGTTGCTCGAATACCTCCCTTTGTGGGAAATCGTCCAATGTACCAATGAAAATTGGTCTCTCAATCTTTACAGCCCAGTTCTTGAACGCGTAGTTCCACCAATCAAATTCTTGTTTACTTTGGAACCTTTAGTACCCTCCTATCACGGCTTGAAGGATTTTCGGCTTCATTACAGGATCAAAAGATGCCATTTATGTGTATTGAAGTGATTTGGGAGAGTGGGGAAGAGAAATTTTGAGATTTGGGGAAGAATGGGGTTATGGTTCAAAATTAGGGCTTGTGGAGAGAGAAAGTGGCAATTCTATAGTGGGTTTGAGGATTTGGTGTTAAAATTGCAAGGAATGATGTATGATTTTGGGTAAGGAAGGATGAATTTAATGTGTGGGGAGGATTAGGGATGATAAGAGGTGAAGGATGAAAGTTCAGGTGTGTTTGCAAATAAAAAGAAATGAAAGAAATAGTGGTATTTACAGCTGCCCTGTTTCAACTTTCAAACCATGATCAATCATGGAAGTATACTGTCAAGAATTTTGGAACCCTATGATCGATCATGGAAGTATGTTGCAACCATTTTGCTTACAAGATCAATCATGGTTACCCCATGATTAATCATGGGTGTGTATAATAGTCTTTTTGCTAGTTTTTCACACTTATTGGAACTTTCCCGATTGGACCTGAAACTCTGAAAAACAATCCTGAAACTTTAAAAATACAAACTAAAACATTTTTTTATAAAATCAACCAATGCTTTTTAGGCATAGGTCGGGTCTTCGAGAAGGGTGGACTCCTCTCGAGGTGGGAATTTCAAAAATGGCTTAAGGCATTGTTCGTTCACTTTGACTCAAAGCTAGTTTTAGGATCCTCAACATTCATGACTCCAAACGAGAATACATGTTTTACAATGTATGGGCCGGTCCAACGAGATTTTAACTTTCCTAGAATGAGATGCAAATGTGTGTCATAAACTAGAACTTTGTGCCCAAGTTTAAACTATTTTCTTAAAATAGATCTATTATGAAAAATCTTGGCACGTTTTTTGTTTATCTTAGCATTATCATAAGCATCTCTGCTTAACTCCTCTATTTGTTTGATTTTCAAATTACGATCGAGGCCGGCTTTCTCCAAATTGAAATTAACCATCTTAGTTGCCCAATACGATTTATGTTCCAATTCCACGGACAAATGACATAGTTTTTCATAAATAATCCGATAGGGAGACATATCTAGAATTATTTTATACGCAGTACAGTAAGCCCAAAATGCGTCGGTCAGTCTTAACGACCAATCTTTGAGGTTCGGGTTTACCATATTCTCTATAATTTGTTTGATTACCCTATTGGCTAGCTCGGCTTGACCGTTAGTCTGAGGGTGAGAAGTGAGAGACACTTTATAGTTTACACCATATTTTCGCATCAAAGATTGAAATGGTTATTGCAAAAGTGAGAACCGCCCTCGCTTATAATTGTTTTAGGCATGCAAAACGTGCAAGAATATGGTCTTTTAAGAATCGGATCACAACTTTGTGATCGTTTTTCTTGCACACTTGGGTTTACAACCATTTCAAAACGTAATCTACAGCAACTAATATGTAAAGATTACCATAGGAGGATGGAAATGGACCCATAAAGTCTATACCCCAACAATCGAAGATTTATATCATCACGATTTTATTATTGCAGTTTATGATAGCATTAAAGGTGGGAAGAAAAGGTCGTCTGAGAATGACTGGAATCTCGTTAGTTGGGTTGAACACTGGTTGCATGTCGAGGATGATAAAATCAATTGAAAAGTAAAACTTGTCAATTTGAACAAGCACATCCTCAACCACCTCTCTAGGGATCTTAACGAAACGAACCGCTAATTGAATTGTTACCTTTATCGGTTTCAATTCTCCCAACCCTAATTATTGGAACACAGAATAAGAGAGCACGTTTACACTTTCTCTCAAATCAAGTAAAGTATTTTTGATCTTACTATTTCCTATCAAGCATTAAATTGGGGGGCAACCGGGATCCTCAAACTTCGGTGCTCTCATGCCTTACATGATAGAGCTAACTTGCTCTGTTATAAAGGCATTCTTCCTCACATTAAACCTTTGTTTCGTTGTGCTTAAGTCCTTGAGGAACATAGCATCTGAAGGTATTTGCTTGACCACATCAAGCAAATGAATGTTAATTTTTCCTGCCTAAAGACATCCAAAATCTCGGTATTAGATTTGGATGGTTGGTTCAATATATCTCTCCAAGAAAGGGACTTTTATTCCGTTCTTGATTTTCTTAAGGTCCTTATTTCCTTGTTTCTCTTCCTATCTCTCATTCTCTTTCCTTTCAAATTTCTCAACCTCCAACTCATCAACTCTTAGTGATTCGACTATGTCTGCCACCTTGGGGGTTTTACGAATAATAGTTTTATCTATGACTTTTTCACTCCGAAGGGTCCTGATGGATTTAAATTCTTCCAATTTACTACTAGGCTCCCCTCCCTCTATTACCAAAGCTTAATCTCTAAGGTTAACTAAAGGTTTAGCCAGGAATTTTCCCTTCTCTTGGATTGCTAGGGCGATGGTGAACTTAGACATTTGGGTTTTCAAATCATCCACATCAAGATCAGTCTTATCTACAAAACTTCTTAACAAAGTTTCTAAGTTTTGGTTTTATGGTGGAGCAAAAGAGTTTTGAGGTTGTTGTCTTTGGTTTTGGCTTTGGTTTTGGTTTTGGTATTGGTTATGAATCTGATTCCATCTCCAACTAAAATTGGGGTGATTCCTCCACCTCTCATTGTATTTTTTAGAAAATGGTCATTTTGTTGACGGTTGTATTGGTTCATAGTATTGACTTGGGCTGAATTTTTAAAACCTTCCCAAAAATTAGGAATGGTAGGGCAATCCTCGGTTGCATGTCCTGAATTCTCACAAATGACACACAACTGACTCAAGGATACCATATTGACCTCTCTAAGCTTGTTTGTCTCCATTGCCTATACCTTTTTAGACAATTGGAATAATCTCACATCCATGTCATCATCATTGGATATTTAGTACAACCCACCCTTTTCTCGGAGGTTTGGCCTTAGGTTCATCGGTATAAGTGTTCTAATTTTGGGCACCTTCCGATACTTTATTGAAATACAACAAGGCCTCCTCAAGGTTTTTACTCAAAAATTGATCATTGCACATGGTCTCTACAAATGTACGCATATCGGGAGTAAGGAATTCATAAAAATAGCTTATAAGACTCTATGTTTCGTGACCATGGTGAAGACATGCATTTAAAAGCTCCTTATATCTTTCCCAACACTTATAAAAACTTTCATTTTCTTTTGGCAAAAAATTGGATATCGCCCTTCTCAAAATGTTGGTCCAATGGACGGGAAATAACTTTTTCAAAAATTATGATTGAAGCACTTGCCAAGACCGAATCGATTGCGGTCTTTGAGTATTCAATCATATTTTTCATTTATCTTTTAAGGAGAAAGGAAAGAGTTTTAAACACAATACCTCCTCATTGGTGTTTGTTTTACGAAACGTGGAGCAAACTTGTTCGAAATCTTACAAATGTAAGCATGGGTTTTCAAATTCCATACCATGGAAGGAACGGATATGTTGAAGCATAGTTAGCTTAAAGATGAATGTTCCTGCTTGACCAGCGGGAAGAACAATGCAAGAGTTAGAAGTTATCCGAGGTGGTTGAAGATAATCCCTCATGGTCTTAACCGGAGGAACCATGATTGCTCTGGCCGCCTCGTTGCTGCTCTTGTTCTCAAAAGCCATTAGTGTTTCGGGATGATTGATTTGAATGTCTACGTAAAATTGTCCGAGTATGGACTCGGAAGACCGATTTCGAATGGCACCTCAAAAACTCTATAAAAGAAAACAAAAATAAAAGAGAAAAATAAATTAATTAAAAAGAGATACTTAGAGAGTGGTTTTATATAAAACCTGTAATCCGTCTTTCGCCGTATCCCCGACAATGGCGCCAAAAACTTGATGCTGTTAGAATAGTGCATTGTGGTAGCCCAAGTGTATGACCATTAAGTTATAATAAAATCTCAGAAGTCCAAGAATCGATCCACATGGATAGTTGGAAAATAATAGAATGTGATGTTGAAGGGGACTAGTTATTCCGTTATATGCATGCTAATAAAGGCTTCTTCGCAATCAAACGTCCACTCAAATGTGGTATTCTTCTTCTCAATTACAGATTTTACGATATTTCTGATTGGGTAAAAGGTTGGTTGTAAAACAACGTAAAAGTAAATTGGTTGTGAAAAGTATTAAGAAAGCACTAAGATACTTGGAAGTTGCTTGCGATATAAGAAACGACGATTACTATCTCATACAAAGATTTTCATACATTTTTCTAATTTATGGGAAAAATAATGTTTTCCTTAATAGCAAAGGGTGCGAAGCAAAGCAACTCATTCCCCGGTTTAAGGTATATCAAGAAGAAAAATAATCAAGTTCCACCAAACATGAAATTATTGAGTCTATCTCTTAGCAACGGATGTGAAGTAAAGCAACCCATTCTCGATAAAGCTAATCCGAAATAGAGATGATAATTTCATTATAAAATGGTTTAACATGAAACATGTATCAAATCTTATAATTTAAATAATGAAAATTAAATAGTAAATCCTTACAATTAAATGAAACGAAGATTATGGCATAAATTATTTATCTTATCGATGATTACCTAGACAAGACAATAATGAGTCTTCACATCACATAAAGTGTGTAAGGCACTCAAAATATCAATAAGTAAATCAAAGGCAAAAATAACAAATTTATAAATCATCTATGGATTTCTAAAAACTCATCATAATCTCTAGAACGAGGTGGAAGATCCATATGTGGGGGAAAGTGATTACAAGCTTTCTAGAACTACACAAGTATGTTGTATTATCATTAACATATAAGAACTAAATATACAAGGCATATAAAGTCTAATATTAAATGAAAATACCTAGAAAGCTTGTAAAATGGATGATAATGGAAGAGAAAAGGATTTAAAGCTATTTGACATCATTTAAACAATGATTGAGATACTCATTACCGAAAATTAAATCGCGATTAACTTCCGTAACCTTAGTAAATAGATTACTCAATAATAATTGTGAAAACAAATATTATAGAAGAAGAAATCATTCTTAGAATCAAAATAATTACAAGAAAAATGAAGAAGAAAAACTACAAGAGCTCTCCCTTCTCTCTATCCATTGTTCTTGACGAAAAATAATCTCTAGCTAGCTTTTTAAGCCTAAGCCAACAAAATATATCTAAACAAATACAAAATAAGGCAAATAAAATATCTAGGGGACAGAAATCCCTAAAATATAGGTTGTGTTTATATATATTTCAACTTTAATCTCAATTCAAAAGTTACATAGTGTTTCTTGTGATACCACATGTTTATAATTTTAAACTATAAAAATATATAATTCACCACATAAATTAAGAAACTTTTTAAACTAAATCAAGTCATATATATTCTTGTCTAATGAATATTGATAAATAATAGAGCCCCTATTAAAAATTCACCTCCGAATATGTTATTCTCATGACAAAAAGTTTTTGGTAAGTTTAATCACATGAGTATGCTCTTCTACGTGCGTAAAACACAATAAGATCAATTGGGACTGAATTTTGTTATATAATTATTTCGTTATATAAATTTGGAATGCTATTGTCAAAGTTAAAAAGGTTTCAATAAAAACAATTAGTGCATTAATTAGATTGTTCTATATTATAGTACTTTATGCATATTTGTCTTTGCAATAGCACTACCGTACAACAATCGTCAACTTTGCAACATTCAAACCTAGTCCTAGTCTAAGGTGGCAGTGCACCTAGTGTAAGTAACTCTACTTATATATATATATATATATATATATATTTAAATTAAAATGCGTTTCTTCAATTTATTTAATTAGTTTTGTTTTTGATACATGAAACCTATATAACAAGACTTTTCTTTTTTCTCTTTCTATTGCAATTTTTAAATGCACCTTATCAAATGATTGGGAAGTAGATACATTGACTTACTGATAAACACCAAAAATTGTTATTTATAATTCCCCAAATGCCTAACTTTAAGTGTCAAAAATTGCATTATGTTATCTAATGTTGACATTTAGTTGTTTTGTAGGTCTTAGTCTCAATTGATATAATTAAATGCTTAACTTTGTTGAATATGTGAGACATGACACCTAAAGTGGCTTGGATAGTTTTTAAAGCATAACGTTTTGCTCAGAACTCTGAATCATGCTTTTCTTGAGCCTAAAATCAAGAGAATTTCGAGAGCTACAATTTTCCAGTTCACTACTTTTCCAAAATCGGCCATATTCAGATCCGAAATTGCATTATAAAATTCTGACAGCAAAACAAAAAAAGAAAGAAAATATTCCAAAAGTGTGTGGTGCCCACTCTCATGTTTTAATCACTCAACCCATAACCCAACACTCCACTTCCTAGACAATGTCTACAATATTCTCTTACACACTCCATTCCCCCTCACCCTATTGTCTACTTTCATGATTATGTTTCTTTCCTATTTCTCACATATATTGATTCATATTTGGCCAAGATACCATAAGATAGTTTTGAAGAAAAGAGGAAAGCTTGGAGAAAGAGAGCTTGTTGTAGAGAGAGAAAATATTTGAGTGCTACATATTTTTCTTCTTCTTGTATTATTGTTTCATTTGTTGAAGAAGACAATATTGTAGAGTGTTGAGATAAATTCTTTTACTTACATATTTGGAGATATTTAAGGAGCTATTTTATTATTTGTTTTGTTCTTCTATCTTTATGGAAGGCTAATCTCCCATTCAAGGGGAGAGATGAAACCTCATTTTTATTTGTGATTTAGAATTTTATAATATTGCATAAATATACTCATTTGTGATTTTTCTTAAATAAGATCTTTGGATTACTCTACACACCATAGGTGATCCCATTTTGGTTTTTATACTTGACTTAAGATATGAGCTACATACCATAGGATTTTCTTAAGTTCATTTTATTTTCCAAATTTATCTTCTAGTTCTTGACTGTTAATGCGAGTGAGTGACAACCTTATATTATTATAATTTCTAAAAGAAGAAAATATAGATCTTGAAAGGAAAAATCTCTTATAAACAAATAAATTTTCAAATACTATTTGGTTAGCTTTTGGGTTCACTCTACATACCATAGGTGATTCCATTTAATCAAACTAGTATAGAATTTACTTTGGGTATATATGTGCAATAATATATTATTCTAGATCCATTGGTAATTTGGTGGTGGATTCTTAACTCTTGAAATCACTACACTTTATTTCTCCAAAACAGCTTTCTTCATTTTTATTACATTTTATTAGTATTAAAATTATTCTTAAGAAAAGTAAGTATTTCTCAAAGATAAAAAATGGTTTTTATTCTAAATCTATTATTTTCTCAATTTTGTTTTTATTGATTCTTAAACAACTCCCGTGGATTTGACGCCTTACTACTACTATCTACGTTACTAATATATTTTGTAGGTACATAAGGGTTTTTGATCAAGCTATTTTTAGCGATGAAGATAGCTCCCTATCAAATGGCGCCGTTGTCGGGGAGTTGACGCCAATGAAAATGACGTGGGGACTTTTTGAGATTTGTTAGATTTAGTTGTAATTATTTGATTTGGTTGTAAAATTAATTTTTTTTTTACATTGTGGACTGTTTGAAAATTGTAATATTTATTTATATGGTGTATTCTGGGACTACCCAAATTAAGTGTTAAAAAACAAAAAAAATTGCAAAAGGAAAAGTGGACAAAATAGAGATTGCAATTTTGGAAGGAAAAAAAAGAGAGAACACTTGAAGACTCTCTATTTTTGGTCAGTAGGACTCTAGGGGACGACTGAAATTTATAAGAAATTTCCCCCTAATCGACTCAATCGAATCATCACCCCGCTTGAGGGGAGGTACATTTTTCATCACTCGCGAATCTCCTGTCAACGAGTCAATTCCTATATGCTCTAATTGCTATGTATTTATTTTTAGCACATTTATTTTGAATGGTGAATGATGAATAATTGGACCTAAAGTCTAGCCCGGCTATTGAAACGAGTTGGGATTTCATCACCCACTCAATCGTTTATCCATTTGCTTGTGATTCTAAGCCGTCATTAATTAAAATCAACTCACTAACAAGCCAAATAGGATCCGGTGTTCATAGGACCTCTAAAGAAAAGAAGCGATCGGTAGCCACTCTAGTGAGCTCTTCCAAGCCTATGGTAGATTGACTAGTTGGTATTTAAGTGGTGCCTTTGTGACCCTCCAACGTATTAGTCCTTCAGCCCTGATTTAGGAGAATTTATTTTGTAAGCTTCTCGGACAATTTTTATTGTTCGTTTCAATCAAATCTGGACAAGAGTAGGAGCACAAAATTTTCAAATCAGGTGGTGTCAAAGAGCTCGCGCTTTCCCACCCGCGAATAATTAAAATTGACTACCCTTTCACTAAATTGAAGATAAGAATTGGTTATATGCTATCTAGGAATTCTTTCCTTTATTAGTGTACGTCAACCAATTAGGATTGTAGTAATTTTGTGTCCTATTTTCTTGAACCACCCATCTATTCTTTTTGAAAAGTCAAATTTCACAATATTTATCTCATGGGATGTGAAAGTCCAAAAGGCTACTGAACCGATCATATAGCAATTCAACTCTTGATTCACGAGATACGGATCTCTGTGATCTTATAGTAGACCTCACCCCATTTTCCATAGACTCGAGTCCAAGTTCACCCACATCTCCTATCATTCAAATTCCCCATCTGGAAATTGTGAAAGAACGTCCATTGAAGGACTACTTTGCTCCTATCACTGCAAATCCTCCATCTTGTATTGTCCTCCTGGTTAGTACAACAACTTATTATGAAATTCGTCCAGCGACGACTTCAATGTCACCCAGTTTTCATGGCTTAGACCGAAAGAGTCCATACCTTCACTTGAAAAAATTTCTCAATGTCTGTGCAACCTTTAAGAACCAAAATCTAAATGATGAGAATGTTCGATTAAGGTTGTTCCCTTTCTCCCTTCATGACAAAGCTTCTTTGTGGCTTAATTCTTTGCCACAAGATTCAATTCGCTCATGGGATCAATTAGCCAAAAAGTTCATGTCTAAATTCTACCCAATGAATTGAACAAATGAAATGCGTCAGTCCATCTAAGATTTTTGTCAAAAAGACAATGAACAGTTTTATGAAGCATGGGATAGATTTCAGGATTTCATTATCAAATGCCCTCATCACGGCATTGATAAAAGTCATCTAATCCAATGTTTTTATAATGGTCTCAGTCCCACTTCTCGTAACATGATAGAGTCCATGCATAAAGGAAAGTTCATGCATTTCACTCCCACTGAAGCCTACACATTTTTAACTGAACTATAAGAAGATTCACAACAGTGGGATGCTTCTAATGAATTTTCTAAGTCTGACCCAAGTCTTAGAATTGGTGGTAGGTATGAAATCAAGAGTGACCCAGAGTTAAAGAACTTAATGCAAGGTTTCAACCAAGGTTTAACAGCTTTGACCAAAACAGTTAAGGCTTTAGCCTATTCAATGCAAAAGCAAACTGTTGAGCCTACTCCAGTCATGAGTATCCATAGTGAGCCCAACACATATCCATGCACTATATGTTCTAGTGTACACCATACCGCTCACTTATGCCCAACCTTCTTTCTTAAACCTGAGCCAATTATGGAACAAGCCTTTGAGTTCAACAACTTTAGGAAACCCAATCCGGCTAGTTTTAGCCAGACATACAATTTTGAGTAGAGGAGCCATCCTAACTTCTATTGGAAGCAAGATTAGTCTTCGAATCCGTAACATTCGTAACCTCAAGTTAAGGGTCCTCCAGGTTTCCAAGCCCAAGCTAGGTAGAACCCAAACCAGTTTCCAAATGATTGCCATCGTTTTTCACATCAAAATGGAAACCATTCGAAAAATCAACAGATTGTCCATTCGTCTAGTCATTCTTATGACTCTGCGCCTCATTTAAGTGCAAGTAGAGAGTTGGTTTCTCAACTTCCATATGTTGTCCCTCAACAACAATTGAAACCAGCTCTCGAAGACCTTATGTTGCAGCTTCTCACGCAGCAACAACAAACTCTTAATGCCCATACATAAAGCACCTCTCAAGCAATCCAACAAATGCAACAATAATTGAGTCAATTGACTACTGAGAGAGACAAGGGTAAATTCCCTAGTCAACCAATTGATAATCCAAAAAGTAATAGCAAAGAGCCTATGTATAAGGTTGGTTCATTTTCTGGTCAAGACCAATTTTAAGGTGAGTTGAAGTCTGTCACCACCTTAAGATCAGGACGGCAAATTGACAATCATGTTGAAATGCCTAATGATTCCATTGAGAATGATACATCTGTCATTCCCAAATTCTCTCCTAGTGAACTAGAAGTTGTGGTTCAAGATACAAATCTGTCGAATGAGGATTCCAAAGTTTCACTCAAGAAAAAAAAATTACTCAACCTAAAGAAACAATTTATGTGCCTTGGGCACCCTTTCCTGATAGGTTAGCATTGACCACTAAGGCAAAGCACCTTGATGAGATTAAGGAAGTGTTCCAAAATGTTCATATCAACATTTTATTCCTTACTGCCATCAAGCAAATCCCTTCGTATGCTAAGTTCTTGAAATACTTGTGTACTGTCAAGCGGGGTACAAATGTCCCACATGACGCTTTCATAGCCGAATAGGCTACATCTGTCATTCAGCAAAAGACTGTTGTTAAATACAATGATCCTGGTTGTCCTACGATCCCATGCAAGTTAAGTAACAAGTATTCAACTCATGCGTTACTTGATTTAGGAGCTAGTGTCAATTTGTTACCATATTCTCTCTACCAAGAGTTGGGCTTTCAAGATATGAAGCCCACTCGAGTTACTCTGCAATTGGTGGATCGTTCTATCAAAGTCCCCCCGAGGAATTGTCAAGGATGTTTTGGTTAAGGTGTCTGACTTTTATTACCCAGTTGATTTTATAGTTCTAGACACCCAGCCCTCTGATGAAAACACCATCCCAATCATTTTGGGACGTCTTTTTATTGCCACTGCAAATGCGCTCATTAACTGTAGGAATGGGTCTATGACTCTTACCTTTGGTAATTTGACAATGGAAGTCAATATTTTTTAACTCATGAAACTGCCATCTGATGTTGAAATAGTAGAAGAAGTATGTGTTATTGATAGTCTTGTTCAACAAATGGTGGACCATTCTTATCCTGATGACCCTATCCAACAATGTCTGAATTTTCTTGAATCAGATTTTGATTTAGATGATGCTATGGATAGTGTCAATTCTTTGTTAGACTGCACCACTTTGATAGACATTGATAAATGGATTACTGAGAATGAAACTTGGACATTTTGCTTTGAATCTCTTCATCTCGAACCAATTCTTGGTATAGATACTGGCCCTAACAGCGTGGCTAAGTCTGATTGCAGTCCATGCTTGCAACTGTACCTGAAACTGAGTTCACCAATGTTCAGGATACACAAAAAAATTTGGACCTAAAGCCATTGCCTTCTGAGTTGAAATATGTCCATTTAAGTTCAAATCAAACTCATTCGGTCATTATTGCCTCCGATTTGACTTCCGAGCAAGAAGTAAATCTAGTCAATGTTCTAAGAAAGCACAAATCTGCCTTGGGTTGGAACATATCTGACCTTAGAGGTATCAGTCCGACTATTTGTAGTCATCGTATCCATCTGGAAGATGGTGCAAAAACTTCTCATGAGCCACAACGTCGATTGAACCCAGTCATGAAAGAGGTTGTTCGATCAGAAGTCCTTAAGTTGCTTGATGTAGGAACCATATACCCTATCTCTGATAGCCAATGGGTCAGCCCTATTCATGTCGTTCCTAAGAAATCTGGTGTCACTGTTGTAAAAAACAGTGATAATGAACTAGTCCCAACCAGAATCTCGACTGGATGGCGTGTCTGTATTAATTACCGCAAGCTAAATAGTGCCACAAGAAAAGATCATTTTCCTCTTCCTTTCATAGACCAAATTCTTAAGCGACTTGCTGGACATTATTTTTATTGTTTCCTAGATGGATATTATGGGTACAATCAAATTCCCATCGATCCTCAAGACCAAGAAAAAACTACTTTCACATGTCCATTTGGCACATTTGCTTATTCACGCATGCCATTTGGCTTGTGCAATGCACCTGCGACTTTTCAAAGGTGTCTGATGAGAATTTTCAGTGACATGGTGGAACGATTCTTAGAGGTCTTTATGGATGATTTCTCCATGTATGGTTTATCCTTTGATCAATGCCTATCTCATCTGACCATGGTGCTAGAATGATGTCAAGAAAAGAATTTAGTTCTTAATTGGGAAAAATGTCATTTCATGGTAAAAAAGGGTATTATTTTGGACATGTAATCTCTTGCGAAGGTATTGAGGTCGATAAGGCAAAGGTTGATTTATTCTCCTCTTTACCAGCTCCTAGGTCAATTAAGGGCATCCGTTCCTTTTTAGGGTATGCCGGTTTCTATCGGCGATTTATCAAGGATTTTTCTAAGATAGCCCGACCTTTGACTAACCTTCTTTCCAAAGATGTGCCTTTTGTCTTCAATGAAGCTTGTGTCACTGCTTTTGAGCGTCTTAAATTCGAGTTGATCTCAGCTCTGATTATTCGACCTCCTGATTGGGATCTCCCATTTGAAATCATGTGCGATGCATCTGATTATGCCATTGGGGCTATTTTGGGGCAGAGAGTTAATAAACGTTCTCATGTGATTCATTATGCTAACAAAACTCTCAATCCAGCCTAACTCAATTACACAATGACTGAGAAAGAATTGTTGGCGGTCGTCTTTGCCCTCGATAAATTCTGTGCATACCTTCTTGGATCTCCAGTCACTGTGTACTCTGATCATTCGGCATTAAGGTACCTTTTCAGCAAAAAAGATGCCAAATCTCGCCTCATCTGTTGGATCCTCTTACTCCAAGAATTTAACTTGGCAATTAAAGATAACAATGGTACTGAGAATGTGGTCGCTGACCACCTGTCTAGACTCACTGTTGTGTCTGAAAATGACCATTTGCCTATATCCGAGTCATTCTCTGATGAGCAAATTTTTTCTATTTCGCAGTCACTATGGTTTGCTGATATTGTCAACTTTCTTGTCATAAACCAAATTCCCATTCATTGGACAAAGCAAGACAAGTCCAAATTCATGTCCATGGTCAAATACTACTCATGAGATTATCCTTTTCACTTTAAGTATTGTTCTGATCAAATCATCCGTAGATGCGTCCCCGAGTTTGAGCAAAATAAGATCATTTCCTTTTGCCATAACCATGCATGTGGCGGCCATTTTAGCTCGAAGAAAACCGCTGCAAAAGTTTTGCAAAGCGGGTTTTACTGGCCCACCCTTTTTCCCAATGCTCATGAATATTGTAAAGCTTGTCCAAATTGTCAACAATTAGGATGACTATCTCGAACGCATATGATGCCTCTCACTCCCATTTTTATCGTGGAGATCTTCGATGTTTAGGGTATCGACTTTATGGGCCCATTTCCCCCATCTCATGGTTTTAAATATATCCTTATGGCAGTTGACTATGTCTCCAAGTGGATAGAAGCGATACCCTGTTACATAAATGACCGTCAAGTTGTTGTGAAATTCCTGAAAGAATATGTCTTTGCTCGATTTGGTACTCCAAGAGCCATCATCAGTGATAACGGTACACATTTTTGTAATCGTATCTTTGAGAATCTCGTTAAGAAGTATGGCATAACCCATAAACTTGCTTTGGCGTACCATCCACAAACCAGTGGCCAGGTAGAAGTTTCAAATCATCAGATTAAGCAAATTCTTGAAAAGACAGTCAATCCAACTAGGAAAAATTGGTCTTTGCGACTCGCAGATGCTCTTTGCGCATACCGCACCGCCTTCAAGACTCATATAGGTATGTCCCCTTATCGCTTAGTCTTTGGTAAGCCATGTCACCTTCCAGTCGAACTTGAGCACAATGCATACTAGGCTAACAAGACCCTTAACTTTGATTTTGATAAAGCTGGTGAGCAAAGAAAGTTGCAACAGAATGAACTTGGGGAATTACGAAATAATGCTTATGATCTGTCTAAGAAATACAAGGACAAAATAAAATGGATTCATGATCATAGCATATTGCGAAAAGAGTTTCATCCTAGACTGAAAGTATTATTGTATAATTCTCGCCTGCACCTTTTTCCTGGTAAATTAAAAACCAGGTGGGAAGGACCTTTCACTGTCCAATCCGTCACACCTTATGGTGCCATCACTGTTGAAACTCCGAAAGATGGTACTACTTTTCAGGTCAATGGTCAAAGATTGAAACCATTCTTAGAGCTTGTTTCATCTCTAGTAGAGCAAATTGACCTTGTAAATCCCATATACCCTGAGTAAACATCTTATTAAGGGTTTGTTATCTTTCCGCCCTCTATGTACTCTTATTCTAGCTCTATCATTTTTGAGGTTGTGTCTGCTTTGTCTAGCTAAAGACATTAAACTTAGCACTTTTGGGAGGCAACCCATTGAGTGTGTTTCTGAGTACTAGTCTTATCCTGTTTGGGGGTGGTTTTTACTAATCCACCCATGAGTTATATATGATAGACTTATGCAATTGTTTCCGTGTCTTTTGCTTATCCAGATTCTGATGGATACTTTTTACAGTTCAACTTTCGAATCAAGTAATTACGGTAATTTTTCCAACTTTATGCTTGCATTTATATATTTCATCTTTAGCATCGAGGACGAGTTCTCTTTGTTTGGGGGTGGGATTTTACCAAATTAGTTCCTTTTTCAAAAACTGATTTAGAAGCAACACATTTTCACTTTTTGTGTAAATTAAAAAAAAAAAAGATTTTTGTTTCTTTCTTTTAAAATTTTTTGGCAATTCAGTATCTTATCCATGATGAGATTGAATGACGATGGTCCACTTTTTAGAAGTCAAGGAATCATAATGTCTAGTGTTAGTTTTATAAGCTTTAACGATACCTTTATAAGCATATAAACACTATAAAATCTTAGAGTTCACACGTTTTTGCACAACGGTTATATCTGTAGTATGTGATTCTTTAATGAGCTAAAAAGAATACTTGTGGAGACTTAAACCCGTGAGTTTAGAGCCTTTCACCTTGTAGAGAGTTATACGCAAACTCTGAGTCACAAGATGACTTAACTTCATTTGGATATCATCATTAATATCGTTGCATGATCTCATTATTCTTTCATATTTGGCTGACCACTGAGAATGACATCCTTTTTGAGTTGTGATAACTTTTACCTAGTCAAAACAAAAATTGCCATATTAAACCTTAGAGATGACATTAGGCCATCATTGCCAAAAAAATCCTACTATTTATTTCATCACCAATCCTTGTGTTTGAGAAAAGTATGGTTGATCTGACAAAAGAAATTATTGTTTTCATCGTGCAATCGTTTCAAATCGCATAAAAAAAAGAAGAAAAGAAAAAGAAAAAGAAAAAAGAAAAAAGAAAAAAAATGCGATAAACAAAAGAGCACAAAAACAAGTGATACTAGAAATTCCAATCTTCTTAGAAGTCTTCAACCTTCTCATACACACATCAACACTCCATTTTCCCTCATTCCACCCCATATAAAAGGCCTAGTTGATCTTTGGTGCGGTAGTTTTTGGTAAGGTAATATGTTTAAACAACTTGACATTCTCACATGGTGGTTGGCATTCCTTTCATGAGATCAAATTATTTTCAATATCCGTCTTTCTTATTTATGCATGTGAGTTATTTGCTTTGTGTGCATTTACTATTATCACTCACATACAAAGAGAGAAACAATTAGCCACATCTCAGAGTGATTCAATTTTGAAAGAATATATCTAGTGAGATTTGAAGTCGAAGCGTAAATTTTATAAGGCAATATAGGGAATCCTATCAAAATTATTTAAATGCCGGTTGCAAACACTAAATCTTAAGAAGGATTGTGCCATTTTGGTATTGTATAGCATACAAGCTTCTATTAACTTCTATATATGGATGATTCATTGTCTTCTCTACAGCTGGATACTTAATATTTCCCTGAGGCAAAATAAGAGAAAGTATCGCTGAATTTTTTTGTTTTTTTGTAAATACATTTTGGAAGTTTATGGGTGTCTTCACTACAAACCCTTACGAGACTTCACTCGTCCTCTTTGGGTGACTTAGAGGTTTAAAAGTCTTGTTGCACATGCTAAGTGCAATCGAGAATCACCAAGAAAAGTGGTTCGTTTTGGCTCCTTATTTATTATCTCTCTTTTAGCTTGTGGACTAGCAAAATGCTGTTTGGGGGTGGTGTGATAAGCACCCAAAACTGTAATTTATAACTCCCCTAATGCCTAACTTTAAGTGTCAAAAATTGCATTATGTTATCTAATGTTGACATTTAGTTGTTTTGCAGGTCTTAGTTTTAATTGATGTAATTAAATGCTTAACTTTGTTGAATATGTGAGACATGACACCTAAAGTGGCTTGGATATAAAGCATAACTTTTTTCTTGGAACTCCGAATCATGCGTTTCTTGAGCCTAAAATCAAGAGAATTTCAAGATCTACAACTTTCCAGTTCACCACTTTTCCAAATTCGGCCATATTTAGATCCGAAATTGCATTATAAAATTCTGGCAGCAAAAGAAAAAAAAAAAGAGAGAAAATATTCCAAAAGTGTGTGGTGCCCACTCTCATATTTTAATCACTCAACCCATAACCTAACACTCTACTTCCTAGACAATGTCTACAATATTCTCTTACACACTCCATTCCCCCTCACCCCATTGTCTACTTTCATGATTCTGTTTCTCTCCCATTTTTCACATATATTAATTCATATTTGGCCAAGATACCATACGAGAGTTTTGAAGAAAAGACGAGAGCTTGTTGTAGAGAGAGAAAATATTTGAGTGCTAAATATTTTTCTTCTTCTTGTATTATTGTTTCATTTGTTGAAGAAGACAATATTGTAGAGTGTTGAGATAAATTCTTTTACTCACATATTTGGAGATATTTAAGGAGCTATTTTATTATTTGTTTTGTTCTTCTATCTTTATGGAAGGCTAATCACCCTTTCAAGGAGAGAGACGAAGCCTCATTTTTATTTGTGATTTAGAATTTTATAATATTGCATAAATATACTCATTTGAGATTTTTTTTTTAAAATAAGATCTTTGGATTACTCTACACACCATAGGTGATTCCATTTTGGTTTTTATACTTGACTTAAGAGATGAGCTACATACCATAGGATTTTTTTAAGTTCATTTTATTTTCCAAATATTTTTATCTAGTTCTTGAGTGTTAATGTGAGTGAGTGACAACCTTATATTATTATTATTTCTAAAAGAAGAAAATATAGATCTTGAAAGGAAAAATCTCTTATAAACAAATAAATTGTCAAATACTATTTGGTTAGCTTTTGGGTTCACTCTACATACCATAGGTGATTCCATTTAATCAAACTAGTATAGAATTTATTTTGGGTATATATGTACAATAATATATTATTCTAGATCCATTGATAATTTGGTGGTGGATTCTTAACTCTTCAAATCCCTACACTTTATTTCTCCAAAACTTTCTCCATATTTATTACATTTTATTAGTATTAAAATTATTTTTAAGAAAAGTAAGTATTTCTCAAAGATAAAAAATGGTTTTTATTCTAAATCTATTATTTTCTCAATTTTGTTTTCATTGATTCCTAAACAACTCCCGTGGATTTGACCTCTTACTACTACTATCTACGTTACTAATATATTTTGTAGGTACATAAGGGTTTTTGATCAAGCTATTTTTAGCGATGAAGATAGCTCCCTATCACTTACCATGCACTATATATTAATTAAGACTTGTATTTTAATACTTATATATAGTAATAAAGGGGGTCATGTATTTATTAAATGACTTTTTTGTTAAGAAAAAAAAAAGAAACTCAATTTTCAAAAAAATTAAAATGCATGTTAGAGCGTTAATTTATTAAATGACCTTTTACATTAGAAAATATTGTGGGTATTTCTTACTATGGGGCCGTAGTGATCGAAGCGTAACATGCTGCTTTGTGTTAGGGCCACTTCATAAAGCAAGCTCAAGTTCACAAATATTAGGATCGAATAAACTAATTTTGCCTTTAAAATTTAGTAAATTTTTGCCCTAATTAATATTATGTGTACTTATTGTTAGGAACCATCTCTACCAAAAACTTAAACTATTAGGTAGTGTGCCAACAATATATATCATCTATTTTTAGACAATAATGTGCATACTGTACAAACACAAAGGGAAAAGCAAATGCAAACGGGAGGATTTGAACCCGAAACTTTGCAGAACCTGCGAATGGTGCACATTGTGCACAAACAATAATGTGCATACTGTACAAAAACAAAGGGGGAAACAAATGCAAATGGGAGAATCAAACCCGAGACCTTGCAGAACCTGAGCTCTGATACTATGTTAAAAACCATCTGATGTGCCAAGAAATTTATGTAATTAATTATGTTAATTTATAATTTATAGAGCATATATTTTTAGTGCTCTTTCAAGTGCTATGTAAATTGGAGAATATTGGAGTTTGAATGAATTAATTTAGAGTTAAATTGGAGAAGATTTAGAGAAAAGAAGATTTAAAAAGAGAAAGAAGGAAAATCAGAACGGCAGTTTGGTAATTTGGGTATATCTTTTCGCTCAGAAGTCGGATTTTGGCATTCTTTATATGGCTAGAAAGAAGATTCGAACACCTACAATTTTCGTGTTTTGAGTTTTCTCAAATTCTAAGGGTTTTTTAGCTGAAAATAGTGTTGAATCTGTCGCAGGAGGTGGTACGCAAAAATTGATATATTTGGTGGCCCAATGTTAATGTTAATGTTAATGTTTAATGGGCCATCCATATATTTATCAATCAGAATAATCGGCAGCCCATTAATAAAAGTCTAGAGCCATTGAATTAAAATTTCAAATCCAAGACCAAGCTCAATTAAAGCCCATTCCTCAAGCCATGCACCCTTGTAACAATTATAAAAAGCCAACAAATTGTGGGAGGCAACAGCATAGCAGTCGTGCACAGTGCTTGCCAGAGCACTTTCTCTCTTTTCTTTTCTTTAATTTTTCTTTTAGTTCTTTTTATTTTATTGAAGACTGAAGATTGAAGGTTTTATTTTGACTCTTTAATTTATTTAATGTCAAGTAAATTTTCTTTTTAATTTTTTTTATTGTTTAATTATATTCATGTTAGCGTAAATTTTTATTAGGGTTAGGATAAGTATATTTAATTGATTCTCTTACACGTATTCATGTCAATTGACTCTACCAATTGAATGCTTTAATATTAAATACAACTCTTCCTATTGGATACCCGTTTTAATTGATAAAAAATAAAGTTGGATTATCATTATTTTCCGTTGGATTCACCTTATAATTTGTTAAGAGCGGATATAGGGTGTGTTTTGACAGATATAGTTAGTGTTTTGATTTTATACATTAGTTTGGCTGTGGAAGAATTACAATTGAATTTTATAAATTAATTACATTTGAATGATTTTATTTTCCGCATCTGATAGAGTCGATAGACCAAATTAGTGCGAGATAAGAGTAGAATTTATGCGCATGAATATTTAGAAAGATGATATTAAATATATGACTCCAAAACACTAGTCAATTAATTCATTAATTTTATTATCTTGCTTAATATTGTTTAGTTTAGTTCCATTATTTTAATTTACGTGCTTTACTTTATTTTATTTTATTTACTTTATTTAATTTGTTTGATTACCATAAACTTTTCTAGCTAGATTAGGAGTTTAGAGAAAGATTAATAAGATAATTATAAAACATACTCTTTGAGTCTCTGTGGGATCGACCTCGCTTACACGCTACACTATAAATTGATTCGTGCGCTTGCGAGTATTAAAATTTATCACAACACCATTTCTCCCAAAAGCTTAAGCTATTAGGTAGTGAGCCAACAATATATATTATGCTCTTCAACACTTATATATTGGTTCCAACATGAACAACATCTTTTTTTTTTACCAATACTAATTAAATTGATTTTCATTTCATTAGCACTCCACCAACCATTTTTTTTTACCCTAGCCAAAGACTGGAGCAGAGTGTTTTAATAAGAAATGGTAGTGCACTTCATTAATAGAGGTAATTCTCCTCAATCAACTATTCAAGATTTGAAACTAGGGGCTGACCAATTTGATTCAAGCTTACATCTCTATTGTATGCTCTTTTTTAAAGACTTACTTTCACTCTAAATTAACTATGACTTCTGTGAAATGGTGCAATATGCACCATTCTCTAAGAAATTAACCAAGTGCCCAAAATATACCAATAAAATTCTCCATATTAATCATCCTTCTATTCTGTTACCTATCAATCGTTTTATAAGAATCATATCTCTTACCATGTGGAATACTTTATCTGAAATACAATATATTTAGATTATTACAAAATTACGCAATATTAATCACTATATGCTTTGCTTATTGAAATTGTAGTCAGGGTTTTGTATTATGAAAATACGCTAATTAGGTCATTTTACCCTCTGCGTGACCATCCATGCTTCACTATCAAGCCTTACAACATATCTGCAATACTTTTCTCTCAAAAAATAAAATAAAGTCAAAGTTTTCATGCCGGTCTATTTTGTTTGATCATAATTAAAAAGGTATAAGCTATTAATTTGTAATTGGTTTTGTAATTATTAAACCATTTGATTTGTAATTTTTTTTAAATGAGGTATAATTCTCATTCCATTTAAAATCTACCAATAATTAAGAAGGAAAGATCAGACAAACAGTTTAAATATGCTTTTATTTATTTTATTTCTTTTTTTTGTACAACTGCACTAGGAGGGATTTGAATGTGGATCTCCTGCTAAATAAATCATTTCTTATAGGGATCTAGTGAACCACTAGACCAACTCCATAGAGTACAACAGTTTAAATATGCTAACATTGCAGTGGGTTAGAGTCGAATCCGAGCTTAGAGCACTATTTCTAACTAGGTTATCCCAGCCCATGCTCAAATTAAACCATTTGATTTGTTAACATAATTAAAAATTATTGAATTCCAAAAATTTCTTTTACGTTGAAGAATTCCTCCAAGAGAGGAGACCATTTTCGAATTCGAGGGAAGGCAATAAATTATACAAAAACATAGTACTATGAAAGTAGATATCTCAAGAAATTTAGGGTGCGTTTGATTGCAAGTATAGGATTTGCATGAAAAGAAAATAAGTTCTAAACAGTTGAATTGCCTAGAATTGAGTTGCATGGAAAATGTCAATTAAATGTGTTTGATTGCTTTAATTTTCTACACGAAAAATATTGTACTTTTCCATTATTGGTCTTATTTTTTAATGTAGAAAAAATTATTGGTCTTATTTTTTTTACATAATTCTAAAATCATGATAGATCTTGTTTAATTGATCTTGATTAGTATATTTTAAATAATAAATTTTTATTAAATTTTTTATTTTTTATTTTAAGTTATTGCATTGTTAATGTAGAAAATGGGTAAAACTTTGTCTTGAAATTTGTGCACAATTACCTAGAATTGAAAAACATGCCCCCCCCCCCCCCCCCCCCCCCCACCTTCTTTAAGAAAATATTTTCAAGGCTTTTGTGAAAAATGAGGTAATGATTGCCAAAAGATAGAATTTGACCACCTAGAAAATTTTGACAATCAAACACTCCAAAAGTGGTATTTTCCATGGAAAATTCCTACTTTTTGTGAAAAATTATGGGAATCAAACACACCC
The DNA here is from genome assembly GCA_021464415.1 of Lonicera japonica. Taxonomy (NCBI): domain Eukaryota; kingdom Viridiplantae; phylum Streptophyta; class Magnoliopsida; order Dipsacales; family Caprifoliaceae; genus Lonicera; species Lonicera japonica. The sequence continues at coordinate 88,586,292 of CM038464.1, forward strand.
TTAGTAAAGTTAACACCATCCAAATGAAAAAATATAAGCTTCAGTTTTCTTATTAAAAAACAAAAACATCAATCAAACGTGGTATTTTCTATTCTTATTTAATTAGCTCTACATGATTTATATGTGAGATCCAATTAACACAACATCCAAGTAATTTGATTGATTATTTTGATTACATACATAGCTATATTCTTAAAGTACTTGAAAGATATCAAATAGTTACGTCCATCACCAGGGTTTTAATCTTAGGAATCTGTGTCCCCTTTCTTCTCTTCGCAAAACCGAGGACCTATTGTATCCTTGTATCACTTATATCAATATATATATAAGTCCATCTCTTGTACAGACCATTAGTACATGCCACATGGACTGCATATTTGCAGATGCATTTGGTGATGGAAAATTTCCATTGCTACCTGCATGCAAACCATCGATCCACATAGAATTGGCCATATATATGTACACCCCACATACTCTATATATATAATTGAAAAGCATTGTACAGTTATTGTATGTTAATTACCTAGCTAGTGTATCTTGTTAAGAGATAAACATCAATACAAGGAGAATTATTCCATACGTTCGAGTGTAACCTAAGAATCTCTCTTGCTTTCTTCTTCAAATATGTTGTAGAATCAGCTTGAAGCACCATACATAGTTTTGCCACAGCTCCAACACTCAACATCTCCGCAAGTACCTCATTAGTCGCCGAAAACCTAGCTATCAATCCTAGTATCTGAAGAGTTTGTTCATCAGTCGCAGGTGAAACCCTGAGAGTCCTCTTGGCCACCACAGCAATACCACCAGCGTGCTTCAGCAACTGCGCTCTCCCGTCTGCACAGGAACACAAATGCGCCAAAAGGCAAAATATTAGCTCAGTAACACTTTTCTCAGGGAAGGTTAGCTCGAGCTCGATCAGCTCGAGCACTACACCTTCTTCAATGATTTGCATCTCGTTCCGTCTCCAAGGGCATACTTCTATTAAGACATGAAGTATAGCCTTTATGGCTTGTTGAGAGATTGTCTCTCTCAATACCTTCGCGATTTCTTTGAAGAAATCAGGATTTAACCGCTCTAACAAACTCGAACTGGCAACTTCTATGACCTGTTTTAATACCAACACTGCGTTGGTCTTAACATGGATGTGAGGATGGATCTTACACTTTAACACCCATAATATCGACTCAATGAAGTCAACGTTATCTTTCACAAGCTGCTTGTTTTCGAGCAGGGGGGTCCACGTAATGTGGAGAATACGTAAACCTTGCTCGATCCCCATAGTCCGCCCTTCTTTAAAGCATTTTATGATGAACAAAATCATCATTTTAGCTGTTCCAGATTCGATCATGCACTTTTTGTTTTTATCGTTTTCATTTACAAGAAAGTCCAATGTGTTCAACGACTTTAAGTAGAGGTGCGGAGCGTTGAGCTCACGGTGGAGCTTGAGGACACGTGTCATGCTGAGAGGGGACTTGGGGGTAGGGATCTGGTCAATACCGTGGATAGCGTTAGTGGTGCACCATGCTTGGATAAGGCGGCGGAGGGTGTGGTTCGGTGTCATGTCGGAATCTCTAGGCAAGGGTTGTTTTGTGACTGGGCACAACGATTCCTCGGCCGTTAACAACCAGTGCTCTATGTTTTCCCGGTCGTATGTTATGCCAGTGGTGGCGGTCACGGGGTCTTTCATGATCTGGAGGGATATGGGGCAGATGAAATATTGTGGTATCTCAATTTCATCCATGTTTAACTGAAACAATATGATGATGAACAACAAATATATTTAGAAGTTTAAAAAATGTATGAGAGAGAGAGAGAGAGAGATTTTGTATATATATAATACGGGATGGTAAGAGAATGAGGCTTATTTATGGATGGGGTTTTGAACGGAGAAAGCACTATGAAATTCTAGATAGTAGAAGTGGAAGGCCCATTTATCTATCTATTTTTGTTATATTATAAATAGTTTGCTAATATTTTTTCTGCAAAACTAACACTGTTCATTCTATATTAAGAGGGATATTTTACTTTTACATGCAATCACGCAAATTAAGATATATATTGTTTTACTTCTTTTGTACCCTATTGAGTTTGGACTTTTCATTCTATATCTTATTTTTATAAAATAATTTTAGAGCCTATGAGTTTTTGAACCTAGATATTGATTAAGAAAAATGAAAAGAAAAGCAAAGATACATGCTTTTTTTACAATAATTAACCAAATCATATAAGTTCGAAATAAATATTTGGTCACACATGAGCCGCATGGTAATTAAGTCAGGAAAAGGGGTGACCTTTCTTCATCTCCAACACTACATATTCTTATCAGTATATATATTACATGGGTTATACTTTCACAAGATACAGCAATAGTACAACCTATTTAATGCACCCAGTAAAAATAATTGCTAAGAATTACAGGTAAGAAAAGCATTTTTTCTATTAAAAAATAAATAACTTAACCCAACCCAGCCCCCCCCCCCCCCCTCCCCCCCTTCTCTCCACTGGGGTTCCATTCTATCAAAGTTGCCCTCTTCTGGAATTCTCATTTTTACCCCTATTTTAGAAGAAAATCAAAAATTAATGTTGAGGTGGACTTTTGTAATTTTTAAAAAGAGAGGAGGTAATTATGCATTTGCAATTAATGTTGAGGTGGACTTTTTTAATTTACTCAATTATTTTTCTTATTTTATTAAAGCTTATTCCTTTGTTTTATCAGTCAAACATGCAAAACACCTATACACAGTGGCTGACGGTGGTCAATCCAAACAAAAACAATATAGACTCGCCTTTTTCTTTGACTTTCAACAAAATTTGGCAAGTGGATACTATTGGATAGAGATAAAACACAAAATCTGAATTTTTCTAAATTTTCTATATACTTCATATTTAATTTTTTATATTTTTAAAGAGTTCAAAACAGAATCTGACAAAAATGGTGTGGGCAAAATATAATATAGAAAAAAAATTAAAAATATTTGATTTTTGTGAGAAATTGAAAAATAAATTAAAATATGTGATGAGATATTTTTTACTTTGTAATTTTTTCAGTAAAATTTTTTTCTTTGATTGTTGAGGAAACAAAAATCATATAAAATAATAAAAAAAAATATATTTACTCATAAAAATGAATATAAAATAGAAAGTATATTATCTCATACCTCCACTTATTGTTCATATTTTCATCGAACGGAACTCTAAATTTTGTTTCTCTTTTCGGGTTGAAAATTCAATAAACAATTGGCTGGGAGCGCGGCCAATGTAATGCACTATATATATCTGGCTGACCACGTCATGTATTAAATTGAATTCAAATTTATTTAATATTTTTTTAGTTATTCTTTAGAATATAGTGATCATCTAAATCATTTGGAAGAGTTGTAATAATAATATTGGGGCTGCGTGAACGTTTCTTTCATAATAATACCAGATAGGACATTATACATATATACATACATATATATATAAAGTAGTGTTTGATTTTTATTAATGTTGGTTCTTTTTCTTAGCTGGCCACTTAAAATTTAAGAGATATAATTCTTAATATGATATTAGAGTTCAATTGTATGGAGGACTAACGATCAAGCCTTAGCACCTTCATCATTAATTTGCCTATTTTACGTTTGTCCTTTTCACATTTGTTAATCATGTTTCTTCTATGTTCTCTGTCTAATCCGATTCATGTCGACTCTCCACGTCCACATGCAAGTATCAGGTCGCACAAGAGTGAAGGTTGTTTGTTTTTTGCCTAATTCGGTTCATGTATGCTCTTCACATCCACTAATATAGATGTCCATGTGCAAGTATAGTATCGCACGGGAGGGGGGTTTGTTTGCTCTCTGCCTAATGTAATTACTGTCTACCCTCCATGTCCAATACTAACTTAGTTATTGTCTGCTCTTCACGTTCACGTACAAGTATGACCAAAATCGCTTGTGAATGAAGGTGTAATTAAGTATGATATTGATTTTTGTTCATACAATAGCTTAACCTTTTGAGAAAAATGATATTATTATATTACTTATATATATGATTAATCAAGCAACATATTATAATAGAACTTTATATTTAATTATAAGCTAGCAGCCTTAAAATTTGATCAATTAAATTATAATAATACATTACCATATGTAAACATTTTATATATTTTTACCTATAGGAGTCATATATGAAGTGATAAAGTCACCAACCAATGGGGCCGGTTCAATACCCCTTTTTAAATCTAAACAAGATAAATAGATGTAGAAACACATTAGTTAAGGGTGAACACATATAACAAAAAGTTTAATATTATATTTATATGTATTGAATTTGTGACTTTTATCTACGAAAATAAAGATAATGTCAATTAGGGTAGTCATTAGCAATTCTTAATTTCACTCTTTTAACTTAATTTAAATTCACTCGTAAGAAATTCAAAAAAAGAAAATTACATGTACTTCCTAGTCAATAGTTTAAATCAGTAAAAATAAAAAATGAATAAACGGAAATATTAGTCTTCAAGATTAGAAATGAAAAAATATAATACAATAAACATAAACTTCATAGACATTAAGCTTTAAGTGACTAGGATAGCGACTTTACTATTTATACGATAAAGTGAACAGATGTCATCACTAATTTTTTTAATTCTTTTTTTCGTGAATTAACTAATTTACTGATTTAAATATTGCACAAATTAAACTAAGCTTATGTGGGAAGAGAATAAGACTAGATCAGTTCAAGAAGGGATTGGTTGAAGTATTATTTAATTGTGTGCATGCTGGTCAAAAGGATTAATTGCTGGTATTTTTGCAGAGACTAGTAAAACAATCAATCCTTTAATGTTATATATATTGTATATTTGTCCATATTAATAAATTAATTATTTTTATTTAGTATTAGTCAAAGCACTCAAAATCAAAATATGCCGAGTTGGAAGGATTCTACAGTATATTTCGTTCGATATAGTTTATAAGAAGAAATAACAATAATAAGTAACAAATTATTCTCTCGTCCCAAATTAAAAGTTGTGTTAGACTTTTACACTTTTTAATAATACAATAAATTTAACATGATCAAGACATAAATCAGTTGTGTTATTGGCTTCATGTTACCTAAAAGAAAATATTGACATTGTATTGTACGTGCTTTGGCATACAGTTGATAACAAGCTATAATCTCCGCTTATTTGTGTTTATATAGAATTATTTATATTCATAATACTATGTTATTTTATTTTATTTTTTGTATAGAGCTATTTATAACTGGGGCACTGTTCAAGTTACTCGTGTCTATGACATTTGTTTACGTTACAAATGTCCATGCCTATAATTCTATTTATGCCTACGATAAATTATGTCTATATATTTGTAAAGTAGTTATATTACTAAAATAATATTCTTTTTGTCTACACGTAGTACTACTTTTTAGAAGTTGTACTGTATATTTTTAAAGCTGTATATTACTTTGACAATACAGATAATTATTTTGGCCATAATGTCACCCTATGGGTATAGTTTTCCCATTGTGGAAATGAGCTCATATGGTACTAATTAAAAAATGTTCACTATGTTTCAGCTTGGCTCGGGTAGATCTTTCCCTTTGCTCTTCTCAACTTTATTTTGAGTGAACATTTGTTAACCCTCTAATCTGATTGATGGATGCGCTAAAACCATTAAGATTGTTAAGAGTCCATTTAGTTGTTCATCGATTTATGAATTAGACAATTTAAAGTTGCTTAATTCATAAATTATTTAATTTGAGTGTTTATTTGTAAAAATAAATAAATATATAAAGTTATAAACTTAAGTTAATACCAATAACATTAATTAAAAAAACGTAAAGTCATAATTGAAATTGTATAACTTTTAACTGTTATACAAGTTAATGTACAAACAATCATTCGTTTTTTTGAAATTGAGAACAAAATTTGGACCAAAATAATTTTGCGAACAAACTTAATAGGCTGTGTTTAAATGGGTTGGTTCAAATGCTTGGGCCTAGTGGCTAACAAATTTAGGAGCAAGAGGGAGGGTTTGGGTTCCATATATTATGGTCTTTGCTCAGGGGCATGGGTTGATCATGTGTTTGGTCTTTTGAAGATGAACTGGGCAGGGGGAAATCTTGGGTTTGGTTCAATCTAGAAAATTTGGGTTGATTGACAAGATTTATAAAATCAAGTGAATTGATCATCAATTAAAAGATTTTAAAATCTTATAATTTTCGATTTATCCTTTCTTCTAAAATTTCGTGATTTTTTTAATTTACTTTGTAAATATAAAAAGTAGTGGAAGTTGTGTTTTAGTTAAATTAGACGAGAGAGAAAATTATAGAATTTTATTGAATTTGAAGTTTTTTAGTTTTACATAGATTCTACAAATCACACCAATTTCATGTGACTTTAAAGTTCTACAAATTGCAATATTAAAAATCTCACATAATTTATTTTCAAAAAATTTCACATAATTTAAGATCACGAAAAAAAATAAAAAAATAACACTTTAAAAGAAGATCTCACGGAAATGTTTAAATCACCTCTCTAGAATCACGTGAACAAATTATTTTATTGTTTATTTTATACGTATATTTAGTAGTAATTGTAGGACTACTCAATTTTTGGATTAAAAAAAATTACGGAAATGAACATTGAAGCTTAAGTTTAACCGGTTGTTGTGAATATTCACACATATGTCTAGTTCCCGCCCCCTGGTGGCCCAATCTTGAACCAAACATATGTATTTATCAGTTGTATAAAAAAAATGACTTAACTAATATGTAAATTCATTGGTTGGTGGCGAGATACTCACTCTTTTATATCACTCCAGCCTCTCGTTGATAAATGCAATTGTCATCTTTTTAATCACAATTTTGAGTCTTTTTATAATTATTCTTTTCATGTAAGCTCATAATGTTATTATATATTTATATGTATGTGCTACAACTACAGCTGATCAAACTGGAACCTAAGGATGGGGATCTTTTACTACTTCAACAAATTCGCCCAATTCGAGTTTTGTAGATATTTAATACATATAACATAGTAACACGTAATTTTATCTATAGCATAAGATTTAGGAAAGACATAATACTATAGTTTATTATAGCCATATTATAAATATACATTAATCGAGTTATAATATGTTTTTATAGCAATATACACTCGAAAATCAAATTGAACTAGAAATATGTAAAAAAAATGTAAGAAAAAATGAGACATGTCCTCTTAAAAAATCTAGCTGTGGTGAACAGTTCCTGCGCAGAGGTGGCTCAAGAGAAGTTAAAAGTCATAGGCGATAAAGATAAAATGGGCTCCTCAAAATATTTATCAAATTTTAGCTTTGCACATATGTAATGTATAAATATGAAAAAAAAAATTGACCAAATTAATATTTGTATATACAAAAATATCATTAAAACTTTTTTTTTAACTTAAATTACTACAAAAATAAGGCCATTTGCTATGTTGGGGTCTTAAGCGATTGCCTAAATTGTTTTATATTAAGGCCTCCTCTGTTCTTGCGGCTGAAGGAGAGGAAACCCAGTGGCACGACGATGAACAATTTATATCTAGAGAGAGAGAGAAAGATAGAAAGATATTGGATCTGAACAATCTTGGTACTTCGATCACAGAAATATCATTATCATTGTCAAGCGAAGCAAGTCCACCAAGTCGATAATGGCTAATTAATAAGTTGATAGAAAACTGGAATTTAACTTAACTATGGGCAACCAAGTCAATTAACTGTTAATTTTGAATAAAATAATAATAAATAAATATATATTTGGGTTTGGGCTAATACCTAATTTCCAAAAAGGAGTGAGTTTGGGCACACAATCCCTAAGAATTTTGGGCTTATTCCTAATTTGCTTATAGTATCTGTTATTATTATTATTATTATTACAACAAAGAGGGGCTCTAATTTACTCGGAGAAGTTTTGACACTAATTTATGAGTTGTCAAAAATGCCCTTCTAATATTATCTAAATATTGATACTAGAGAAGACCTATTTATAAGATTGTATAGACGATGAAAAATCTAATAGAATAAGGAAACCTACTAATATAAATAAACTAAATAGAATATTCTAACAACTGCGAAGGTTTGACCAAACTTAATTAATTTTTATGTTATTTCAGTACATATAATTTTGAGATTTTTTTATATATACTGTTGATTAAATATATAAAATTACTAACTCGTGCACAACACGTACGACAATTCTAGTGTAGTAAAAATCCAAGCACTTAAAAATAATTTGACCCGTGTTACATTAATTTTTGAACATATATATTTATAAATCGATAAATGCTCGCCTCTTCAACGTGCCTCTCTTCAACATACCTATGACATTTCGCTCAAAAATATTACTTACAATATATTGTTCATCTTTAATCCAATATTTGCTATTTCACCTGCTCGTACTAATTTATAATACTTTCTTCATCTCAAATTGATTAAGGAATATATTGAGCATATTAACATTCTAAGGAAATATAACACTAATTTTAATATAACCAATGAGAACGAAAACATGAAACTATTAAATTTGTCCGTATGATGCATTGTTCATGCTTGTGTGAATGAACAACCCGAGTATCATTATGTTAGAATTTCAAAGTTTTACTTAATTTTTTTTGATAATCTATTTAATTTATTATATGAACTTTAATTATCTATCTACACTTAACATAATTGGTTCCTAATCTGTTCTACGAATTATTTGTGTCGAGTAAAATCTTGTTTTTTTTTTTAAAGCCTAGTAAAATCTTTATTACGAGAAGAATGAATAAATAAGATAATAATGAGTAATGTTAGCTCATGCACAGCTACAATCGAGGATAAGGAAGTTTAATGCATTTCTTACTATTAGATTTGGTTGAATTTAATTATTATTGTTTTTCATTTATTAAGTATTTTTGTTAACTATGCACAAAGAAAATATGTTATCGAAATCTCTTTATAAAAATTTAGTCCGGTGCACGCAAACTGACCCAATTTATTAAAAAAACATTTGAACCAAAAAATAATAATTATGTTTTGCATTTTGCATTTTGCAAGTGTCATCCACTACTACATAGGAAAAGGAGAAGAGACGTTTAAGTGTCTCGAGGAGAGTTGTGAATTTGTTCCTAATTTGGCATGTTGAAACTTGCACAAATACAATTAAGTTATGCATTTGTTCAAAATTAAATAAAGTTTGTTGAGTTGCACCTGAGGATGAAGTAATGGAATATGGTCTAATTAGGCCATTAACTAGTTAAGTTATTATACTAATCTCGAAATTATTATTTTAATTTAATAGAGTATGAAAGATCAAGTGATTTAATTAAACGGGATATTGAAAAATAAGACTTGTTTGAAAAAGTTTTCTGCAAAAAAATCAAGAAATAATATTTTATAAATTAAGGGTATATATTTGACCAAACTTCAAAAAGAGAGTAAAGTTAATTTTACAGTAGTTTTTAAAATTGTATTTTTTTAATGGAATCATGCAAAATTAAGTTTGCACTACATGTTTTTTAGCATATTATTATAAATAAGTGTTTACTTGATTGTGTTTTAGAATAATTTTAACAAATTACATATACAAAACATTTTTATTAATAAAATGCACATAATAATTTTTTGGAGTTATGCAAAGTTAAGCTTACACTCATTATTTTCTAGAAAATTATTATGTATTTGTGTTTATTTGACGTTGTTTTAAAATTTTATGAATGAAACATAAGAATATTAAAAAATATAAATAAATCATACAAAATAAATTTGCATTAATTTTTTTTGATTGCAAAGTTAAATTTGCACAAAACACAAATTTGTATAAAGTTAAGTTTACATTCTGTCAAATCCCTTATTTTAAAATACAATTGATAAACTAACCTTATTTCATAATGATAATGATATCTAGGTCATTATTTCTAAAAAACATTATTCGTTAGTTTTTTTGTAAAAAATATTATCACGCAAGACCTTTTACCTCATTTACAGCTTAAACTAATTATTATTAATTTTGGAACACACTTTATGCATGTGTAATATGACACCAAATGGTTACTCACATTATGTATAAGTATCACTATTTAGAAACAAAATATACAAAATATACATACTTGATATTTGGTCAAGCAATAATAATATGGGGAAATTAGTATTATACCCCTATTTTATATCTTTAATAGCATGAAGGGCCACCAATAGATTTTAATATCTTTGATAATCTATACTATTTAACTTTAAGATAATAGGTTGAAGTTCTTGCTTAAATTTTTAAAGCGTAATAGATAATTCTAAAATTTCACAAATTTACTAAAAATCATGCTTGCTCTTTATATATATATATATATATTATGGATAATAAATTAGATTGAAATATAATATATATTTTTATCCATATGGTCTATTTATATTTATTTAACTATAGGATAAAGTTTATATATAATTAAATTAATTGGAATGAATCATTGTCTATTAAAGGACAAAAAATAAAGTTCATGTCAGCGGATAAAACCATGCAGTGTGGGTTCCGTGCCTTTAATGTCTTGTCCTCTCATGCATCAATATTTTTGGTATTTTTACTTTTTGTTCAAGGGTTATCCGAACATTGTTTGAATCAATTTTTGTATACTTTAACTAATTTTCGTTGGCATTATGTAATTAATTGGGAACGTTGGGAATTAACTTTGAAAACACTAAGTTAATCTTAAGATTATTTCAATGTCAATTTAGATAATTAACTTTGAAAGCACTAAGTTAATTTTAAGATTGTCTCAATGACAATTTTATTATATTGAACAAACAAACTTGGTTATCAATATTTTTGTTTGCAAAAAAGAAAAAAATGTCTTAATGTAGCATTGCTCAAAAACTGAAAACAACTTGTATATATATTTAGGCTTTAGCAGCTGCAGCAAAAGCCAACAAGAATAACAACAGCAAGAACAATAACAAGGTTGTTGGATTTTGATTTCCATCTTGTTAAAACAGATTAAACATGGTGGCGCCGTGCAATTCATTTTGTGCTGTTAGAGGACGAGGTCACTTCATCTTTAACTGCTACTCTTACGCTGCTTTGATGCTTCTAGTCTGTTGTTTTCAATTCCCTTGCATTTCCTCCTCGTCCAGTGCTGCTAATTCGAATTCGACAGAATTAGCTTACAATGTTTGCAAAAATACAACGGATTACAACTTTTGTATGGGAGCTCTCTATTCAGATCCACGAACCGCGACTGCAGACCGGTATGTCCTTGCGTACATCTCTTTCGACTTGGCCTACCTTAACGCTTCCCATACCCGTGCCTACATAGATAAGGCATTGCTTGACAATATTAATTCTACGATAAAATCAGGTCTGAAAAGATGTCAAGGTTATTATGGGAAGGCGGTTCGAGTTCTGGCAGAAGCAATCAACGACTTGGATTCGGAGACGTTGTTCGAATTGAGTCGTTTGGCAATTGCTTCTGATCGCGCTGCTTGCGATTGTCAATCTGCATTCCATGGTCATCCCCCATTAGATTTGTCCCCCATGAATCATAATTTGAGGATTCTTTCCAATATTTGTTATGTTGTATCTAAACTCTTCAACGTAAGTTAATAAATCCCACAGAAAAAGTAATTAACAATACTAATTAAATCCCTTCCTTATAAAGTTGCTTTTCCTTTTTGTCCTTAATTTTCTTAATTTTCTTTACAACATGCACATTTGGTTAGTGTATTGGTTGTATCAAGGATAGACTCTACACAAAGTCTAATGCTAAATAATATAGGTGATATTACTTTTTCCTTGAAATATTTTCTTAAACTGTCTTTCAAAAATTAATTATAAATAGGAAGTCTATTATTATAATTTATTTTTTTCTTTTGAAACAAATGATTTAGTGTGTGTGTGCATACACATACATTGTGTTCCAACTCCTTCATAAGTTACCGGCTTTTGAAGGTAGTTGTGCTCGGTCAATGTGTGTGTGTCAAATCAAAAAAATAAAATTTCTTTAATGCAAATTATGATTTTACAACCACCACCACCAGCGGGGTGGACTGGTGGACAGAGACAATCAAACAACCACCACAACGGGTAGAGAAATCAACAAGTATTCAATACCACCTTTTTGTTGATCAAACTCATGACTTTCTTATTATGAGGATAAAGATAATGTCAACTAGAATACAAGATCGTGCGAAAGATCATTATTATTTAGTTAGTGGATTATGTGACTAACGACGATACGGCTGTTACCATTGGCTTAGACTTTAAAGTTTTTCCAAAATTATATCAAAGTTTGATTACCTTTTTTTCTTTTTCGTTTTTCTTGTCTATCTAGAGCAGTGGTTGGGTGAGAGGTATAAATTGCCTAATGTTAGATTACCATATATATCAAGATTTGATTATTTATTGGTTGGTTGGTTATTAGTTAATTAACCCACAGCGAACTTTGTGTTGTAATTGTTATTTTTTTGTTAATAACGAAACATATATACCACTAATTATATAGTCCTCTTTTTACTCAAGCCCAGATTACAAATTGGTGGTAAGTTCAAATTAATTTGACCATCACTGTAAAGGCTTCATTTAAAATATGGGTGATTTTATTTCTATCCACCAAATCTTGCAGTTAATCCACATTGTTAAGTTAATCCGTATTACATATTAAGTTAATCCGCAAGTGTGGATGAATTGACAAAAAAATATTATGAATTTAATTTTATAAATATTATTTTAAACAATAATTTAATATGAAAATATCTATTAAATTAATAAGTATAACTACTTTAAAAATGTAGATGGGTAAATTTTAATTAACTTTGCAGTAAAATAACAAAAACAAAATTTAACCCCTTTCCCCTTACAGTTTTAACGATTCTCCCAGTGTCTCTTCTTCTTCTTCTTCTTCTTCTTCCCACTATCACTTTTTTCCCAGCATTCTTCTTCTTCTTCATCCTATCACAAACCCTAGATTAGTTTCATATTCTTTAAATCACCAAATCTATATTCCAACCTTAGAAACCCACACCCACAATTTCGAAAATCTTGAACTAATTTGGTTTTTGTATTATGTAAGTCTAATTCACAATAAGGAAGATTAAAAATTTAAATTATACCAAGTTTCTTATATCATGTCTAACTTTCAGACTAAATAATTATATTATTAATTATAATGTTGGGGGTTCCAAAAGATTAATGAATAAAAAAATTGTAAATTACTGGACAAGGTCTATTTGCAACGCAGGCTGAAAAAGTTGGTCATCCCCTCTTATCTATATATAATACACACTATATATACTTGGTCATTCTTTCACTCTGTTTTCGTGTGTGTGTGTGTGAGAGAGAGAGAGAGAGAGCGAATGGCATCTATTCGATCAACACAAGTGCAAAAGTAACCCTAAACCGTTCAAACTTTTTTAAACGTAAAGATGAAGTTAATTAAAAGGAATTATATTTAGATTAGGAATGTTAATAAAAAGGGAATCTAAAGTTATACAATTATAATTTAATTAAAATTGGTGGATATACTAATCAATTTTAAAAAGGGTAATTTTGTGAAACTTCATTTAAAATTTTCATAATTTAAGGGTGGATTAACTGCAAGATTTGGTGGATAGAAACAAAATCACCCTTAAAATATAAATGAATCTACCTATATATATAATACAAATATTTTGTTAATTATTAGTTCTATTTGCAATATCTAAGAAATTGTATATATTTGGCTATTTTGAAATTTATACAACTACATTTAAAATCCAAAACCTTATAAATAAGCTAATTAAAGCATAATAGATATCATTCTATAAAAATCCTTTTAAAAAAATTTACTTTATTAGGGTCCGTTTGATAATAACATGGAAAATAAAAATAAAAATAGTTGATTTTTGTGAGAAGTTGAAAAATAAGTTAAAGACATGTAGTGAGATGTCTTCTTACTTTATTATGAAGAAATTTTCTTTGGTAGTTGACGAACAAAAATTTTTCACAAAAAATTATAAAGGATGTAGGATATTTACTTATAAAATAAGCATGAGATGGACATTATTTCATTATGACTCAACTTATTTTCCAACTTCTTACACAAATCAAATGTTTTTATTTTCCTTTTCCGTATTATTGTCAAACGAAGTGTTAAAGTGAAAAACTACAAAAGCGGCCATCAAGCGTAATTTTTTGCATGTGGAGTTTGAGAGCGATAATAAAAAGGTTATCAATTGATCAACTCGGGCGATCGAGGAGGTTCTTTCGGAGTTAGGAGGCTCATTTTGTTTTTAGTTTGGGAATCTAGAATTTCTTATTGTTAGAGTGGCTTGTTGATTTGGTTCATAATGATATGGTTAAGTTTATCTCTTTTTCCTCAAGTACATACATATAGACAGTGGCGGATCCAAGAAATTTTATTGGGGGGGACCAAACAATTTTTAACGACGTAACATAATATATAAAATATAAAGTTGCATTACAAAATAAAAAAAATATATAAAGTTGCGCTACAAATTACATACCTTTCAAAGTTCAATATTACTAGAATTGTACTCGATGTTCTTTCAAGTCATGCACGGAATCCGTCAATGATCGATTCAGTACTAATGTGTCTTGCAATTTCCCTTTCAATGAAGATAGTCACAGAATTTATAAGAAAATCATCTTCCATTTTACTTCGAAGTTTGGATTTAACAATACTCATAGCCGAGAATGCACGCTCTGTGGTTGCTGTAGAAACTGGAAGGGTAAGAATCAACCTTATCAATCTATCGATTAGTGGATAGACCAATGACTTTCTACTTTTTATCATCCATTGACATAGATCAGAGATAGTGCACAAATTTTGAAATTCTGAATGTTGGAGTACATCAACCTCATAATGTTGTAGTTGAACCTGCAGTAAATCTCTTTCATACTTCGTGAAGTCATTTGGATAAAATTCATTGACAAGATGACAAGCGTTATCTGTATTGAAAGACAACCGCGAATTGCGAGGATCAAACATAGAGCTAAGAACAAGTAGCTTCACCTCATGCTCACTAAACCTGTTATTTAACTCTTGCAATTAACAGTCTATTACAACGGTAAAAATATTGATACGATAATGATCTTCAATTGTAAATAGATTTTTTTTGTTTCGAGCTCGACTTCCTCTTTCAACATATAAAGCATTCATGTCCGGAATATCTATCGCACGACTTTCACAAAAAGACTTTACCTTGATAAAGAGACTATCGTACCCATCATCTCTCAATTTTTGAATTAGGCTCTTTGTTGTCCCAATAAGATACATGGCATTCAAAATATCTTGAGATTTTTGCTGCAAAGCTTGAGAAAGCATATCGGTTATTTCCATGATTTCTTTCATGAGATATAAGATGAAGATGAACTCAAAAGAAGTCAAAGAAGTGTAAGTTGAATCAACATCAGCACATTGATCATAATTAGTACCCTTGTCAATGATGCACAACAAACTATACAAGCTGCATTGAACGTCCTTAACAAGCTAGAAATCGATCTCAAGTGTGAACCCCATCGTGTATCTCCTGCTCGTTGTAAACTGCCAATTTGATTATTTCATGTCTCTGTTTCATGCTCATCAATAGAAATCAAGTAGGCGATATCAGAAGCTTGAGCAGCTTTTAATTCATCGACACGTTTATAAGAAGAGCCTACTGCATTTATAATAAAATTTATTTTTGTAAAAAAAAATGGTGAACGGGGATAACTTCTCTAGATGTGCCAACTAACGCCAATTACAAGCGGTGAGCTAAACAATGTACATAATATGCATATGGACATTCTTTAGCAACTAATGCTTGTAACCCCGTTAAATTCGCCCCGCATATTACTTGCCCCGTCATATCCTTGACCTCGAATATTCTGAATGTCAACATCGTGACGAGAAAGAGTAGAAAATATCCCATTTTTTAGAGTTATCGCCTTCGTATCAGAGACATGTACAAGATCGAAAAAACGCTCCTGGATAAAACCGGCAATATCAACAAATCTCAAAACAATACCCATTTGTTCCCTTTTTTATTGATCTTTAGCCTCATCAACAATAATACAAAACTTTGCGTCACCAATTTCTTCACGAATCGCCTTCTTAATCTTCATTGAGAAAACAAGTAAAAAAATTTTTTGGACCGATGGAGACGTATATGAGGCATTTTGAGGTGCTTTATCCAACACAACATTTGCAATATTTTCATTAAGTTTAGCCATCGCACTCAAAAATTTGAGAAAATTTTCACAATTAAAAGAATCTTTACTTTCATCATGGCCTCTAAAAGCCAAGCCTTGACCTGCAAGATACTGGACTGAAGTTACTGAGGCTTTGAGCTGTAAACGATTTTTTGCAATTTGTTTGAAACTTTGTTTATCAGTAAGTTTTCGAACATGTTGTGCTTGATTCATTAGGTCCTCACATGACTTCTCAGCAACTTTATGTAACGAATTCGGATCCTTTCCTATGTGATTCAGAAATGCACAATCTTTCCCATTCCTTACTTTCTTCCAATTCTAAAACCCATCAACGAAAAATGTATTTTGACTGTGATGCTTACCTGGTTTGTTGAACAAATAACAAGGTAAACAAAATGTGGCATCGCTCGTAGGGGAGTACTCTAACCAGGATGGAAATATCTTGAACCACAATGACTGAAAACGACAAGAATGTTTTTTAGGTCCACTCGAAGGATACTCTGCTATGATGCATTGATAAGGGCCATGGTTAATGTAAGCTCGTCGAACTTTACCAAGTTTATCAACTGGATACTTCGATATTGCCATACATAATCCCGGGTCACTTTCCAAATTGTTGATGTCAAACTCCATTGACTCAATTCTAGGTGATTTTTTAGTACGATTATAAACTTGCTCAACCACCGATGGTTCTACATCATCTTCTACGATTTGAACATGTTTCTTCTTAAAAAAAGAATCAATTGTAGGTTATTTTCCCATATCTTGAAAATACAAAATAAAATAAGAAAATATTAGTATTTATAAAAGATAAGAAAATTAACATATGAAATAGCTTTGCATAAATCTTTAATATTAGTATACGCACATGATAAAAGCCATTATATTAAAGTTAAGCAATAAATTACAAAACTAAAAAGTTAAAAAGCAAAAAAAAAAAAAAACAAAGCATGTTTGTTTCTTTAGTTAATCACTTTTGCATCTCATACAGCCACACCTACTGCCGACACAAATATGAAATCCCCTCTGGCCTCTGTGTAACTCAGAACAAGTTCCAACAATTCGGCATCTCCATATATTAGTTTTTCTCCTTTCAGAATTTCAGGCTTTCACCTAATTACCTCATACATTCAATTTGATTAACCTTAAATTTTCAAAAAAAAAAAATTATACCTAAATCCTATACTATGTAGTATGGATTTCTGTTACAGAGAGTCGGAGATGGAGCAGTTGTACGTCAGTACCTGTAATCTCCGGTGTCGACCTGATGGAAGAGTACACAGCGACGGAGGCAACCGATGATCGATGGTGGTGGCCGGTGGGTTAACAGTGAAGCTGCGTTGTAGACTTCGTATCCTTGTGGGCTCTTTCTCTCAAGCTCTCTCTACTATTTTTATTTTAATTGGGGGGACCACAATAAAAATTTAATAGACTAATTTTTTTTTATGTATACTAAAAAAAATATTGGGGGACCATGGCCCCCCTTGTGCTACACTTCCGTCCGCCCCTGCATACAGAGAGAGATAGAGTATTAGGCAAAAAATATGGGAGCCGCTATTTGCACTTTAAAAAACACTTGGTTATACTTCACTTTTCATTTTCCCGATGACAAGGAAGTAAGTGCATATTACTTGCTTTGTGAGAACTGAGAATTAGTTTGAAAATACCTTCACTTTTCATTTGCCCGATGACAAGCGAATAAGTGCATGTTGCTCACTTTGTGAGAGCTGAATATTAGTTTGAAAATACCTTACTCGGCCGATAAGCACCAAGTATGTAAGTTTATATTCGCTTGTTATCAGGCAAATGAAAAATATAGTATAACCAAGTAAAAATGGGTGTGCAAATAGTAGTCGCCAAAAATATATACGTAATATTAGTACCATTTACTTAAATTAAAGCAAACCCCATGAAAGTACAAAATTTTAGATGGCATAATTCAGGAACAAATTGATGGGTTATAGTATAGAAATTCAAATAGAAGACAAATTATGACGTTAATATATATATATATGTTTATATATCATGTAATTATACGTGATTTATAACTTTTTTCTAAAATAAATAAATAAATCTTGTTAAGAATTAGAACCAAAGATTAATTTGTTAATAAATGGTTGTGGATGAGTAGGTAACTTTCTCCAATCAACTATCCCTTAAAGAAATTTGTGTTTTCATAGTATTCGATAACCATCCTCTAAAGTATCAATTGTACCCACTCATATGGTTCGATTTATATCCACTAATGTACAATATTCAAAAGAGGCCATGATTTCAAAATATTATTTTTTGGATTTTTCTTAATAAACATTCTTATGGAGGTTTATTTTTACCCACTCATGGTTATGAGAATCTACGAACGCAACCACTGATCCCAAGCCTTTTTGTCTTGGGGATCAGTAGCACTGGTGGACCAACACTCCTTCGCTTCAGTGAGGCGCGTGATTGTGTGTCTTTTTATATTGTTCTAGATGCAGGATGGTTCGTTTCAGAGTCGCCTTTACATACAAGAAAACAGACAAAATAGTTGTGTAAGAAGAGAACCTACAAATAAATCTCTCCGTTACACGTTTCTCTCTAAAACCAGGTTTATAGGGTTCGGGAACTATTTTACGGATAAGTCTATGATGGTCTTTATCTATTTATTCTATTTTAGAAAGCTTGCATGCCTTTATTAGTGTTCTATTACTTTTCAGAAAATTGAAAAACCCTATTCAAGGGAAATTAGGGAAAAGGGCAAAAATCGTGTGTTGACCTAGAAGGTCGTAATCTTATTTTAATAATAACAATATTTTAATCATGTGTAATTTAACATGATCTTGAAATAAGTTTATAGTTCATTGACTTGGAAATTCAAAAAAGGCATGCAAAGCTCAATCTTTATAAGATCATACGTGGAATATTGAGAATCGGAATCAACTATCTAAACCGAAATCATTATACCCCATGAGGATTATTCAATCTACATAAGAACTCTTCACAAGATAAATCAAAGATCAAGATAAAAAGGCATTCATTCAATTGAAGAACAAAGAAATAAATCAAACATTTGAAGACTCGTTAACTCGATAATCGAGTGAGTTCTTAGATTCAATATGAAGTTGCTTTATTGATTAATCTATGTATCTCAGGCATGATCATTTATCATTCATTGATTGAATAAAACTAGTTTGAATTGAAATACTTTGAAAGCAACATTTTACATAAACCGATTTCTTACTTAATTCATAACTAAATCAAACGGATGTTTCAAAGCTCAAAACAAATTTAGCATGCTTAGAAAAATGTTTAGAACATCCCCTAAGCATACACACAAAAGCATGTAGTCGACTACATTTTGAAAATGTATTCGTTGGAAAAGCAACGTTGCCCATACATTTCCCATCTTCACCCAAACGATTGTATTGCTTTTTTTTTCGAGGGGGGGATTAAATACATGTCTTAGAGACTTTTTAACATACTTTGATTCACTCTAATATCCTATATTCATAATCTACTGAGATTGAAGAAATTCAAATCATTTATTTATCATAATCATCAAATTTGAGCTATATTCTTTTAATCATATTAATAACTCTAATATGAGTTTCATTTGTATCTTGTAAACACTCTAATACCCTATATTTATCATCTACTAAGATTGAAGAAATTCAAATCATTCATTTATCATAATTGTCAAATTTGAGTTATATTTTTTTTATCATATTAATTACTCTAATATGAGTTTCCTTTATATCTTATAAACATTTGCGAGTTATTGTTCATTAATGTTATCACCAAACAACAGCTATTATCCATTTACGAGAGGTTTTCTCATAGTTTAGCAAAACGGGATTCTTGTGGTGGGTGTGGTGGGTGTGGTGGGCATAAATACTTGTTGAGTGTTGTGGGTATATATAATAACACGAAAAGGTTTGATCTTCAGCTAGAAAAAGATTTTTTTTAAACGGTTTGTTCCTCACCTATAAGAGGATTTATAGTGAAAATTATTGGGTATCGACTTCAGGTGCGGACATATGATATAAACAACTGAACAGTATAAACAAAATATTATTGACTTATACGGTTCAATCTCTCTAAACTCAAACTCCTTACTAATCATTATTATTGATATTGAGTTTATTTTGCTTTATATTATTCCTTGATATATAGTTAAATATTTGTTGAAGTAACTTTAAATTCCTCATTTTTAGTATAAACCCTATTCACCCCCATCTAGGGTTAATATCAGACCGAAAAATTCGTATTAGATGTTGGACTCTTATTTTAATCTAATCATCTTAAAGTATAAGACCGTGTCTATTGATTAAGGAACCGATCTTGTCAAGTTCATCAACCACTAGACCACCATTGTTTAATTGTAAAAATTATAATTCTTAGAAAAATAAAAGGTGCACTTATCTATAAGCAAATGATTATGAATAATGGAGAGTTATTCTTAATGGACCCTATGTTATAAGTAAAACCGATGATAAGGGAGTTGCATCTCACAAACTCAAATTCAAATGGAATTATATATAATGATATCAAGAAAATTCAATATAATGCTAGAACCTTAAATTCCTTACATTGCGCTTTGAGTATGGATGAATATAATAAAATTTCTAATTGCAAAACTCCTAAAGAGATTTAGGTTAAATTCTAGGTTGCCCATGAAGGAACCACACAAATCAAAGATAATAATATTAAAATGCTTGTTCATGATTATGAATTGTTTAAGATAGAGCCTAATGAATTTTTTAGTTCTATGTATAATAGATTTTCCATTATTACTAATGCTTTAGATCCTCTTGGCAAGGTTTAAACTAATTAAGAAAAAACAAGGAAAACTATTAGGATTTTTCCAAAAAAGTGACGGCATAAAGTAACGGCTATAAAAGAACTTAAGTATCTCAAAACTCTTAGTATGGATGAACTCTTGTAATATTTAAATATCCATGAGAAAGAGTTGCAAAGGGACAAAGAATATAACAAAGACAATCCGAAGAAATTTTTTTCCTTAAAATAAAATAAAGAAAATGGTGGAAATGGGTCAATGAAAATAGATAAGGACATAACTCTCATATCTAGGAAATTCATGAAATTCCTAGTAAAGAATAAGCACTCTCAATAAAAGCTCAAAAACAATTCATCGCCATCAATGAACTTCAATGATAAATCAATTCAACCAAAAGTTGACATAGAGAACATAAATTGTTTCCATTGTCATGAACCAGGACATTACGAATCAAATTGTTCGGTTAGAAGAAATGGGAATAAGAAAAATAGGAAAAAGTTATACAAGAAAATAAAATTAACTTGCTCTCAAATGGCCTTTATGTGAATCAAAATAAGGTGAATCCAATACCGACTCAAGTGATGAAGAAACAGTCAACCTTTGACTTATGGCAAAAGATGAAGAGGCATTCCAATCTTTGCCATATACATGAAGCAAACAAGGCTACTACCATTTTCTCTCCGTAGACTTGATCCCTTTTTGATGTTACCATAGGGGGAGAAAATGTTTGTGTATGGTAATCAATGTTGGTAAGACATTTTAAATGCTTTAAGTCTTAACATTGCTAGTTTTCTTTAATAAATTTATTTGAGATCTAAAATGATTTATTAGTTTTAAAATTATCTCAAATCATAGCAATGCTTTGTCATTGTTTTTTATTTTATCTACGCATAAATTGAGGGAGAGAATACTTTAAATTTACATTTATATGCTATTTATTGAAAATACATATTAATTTATTGTCATTATCAAAAAATGGGGAGATAGTTGACCTAGGAAGTCTTAATCTTATTTTGATAATAACGATAACTTAATCATATGTAATTTAACACGATCTTGAAATAAATTTATAGTTTATTGACTTGGAAATTCAATAAAGGCATGTGAAGCTCAAATCTCTATAAGATCATACGTGGAATATCGAGAACCAAAACTAACTATATAAACCAAAATCATTATACTCCACGAGGATTATTCAATCCACACAAGAACTCTTCACAAGACAAATCAAAGATTGAGATAAAAAGACCTTCATTCAAGTGAAATACAAAGTGAAGAAGAAATAACAAATCAAGCATTTGAAAACTAGTTAATTCAATAATGAACGAGTGCTTAGATTCAATGTAAAGTTTATTTATTCATCAATCTTTATAGCTCAAGCATGATCATTCATGATCACTTCCATTACTAAATCAGTGGATTTTTTTTCCGCATTGGAGTAGTGGTAAAAGGAAGGGGGAAAGTTGCCCACCATGGTTAAAGCATGGATTCGAACCCTGGTGTAGTGTTAAGGCTTATCTTGTTCAAGCAAAAATCTATTGGTTGATGTACTATGGAGGATTTTTTTTTTCAAATCCTTTTAAGGATTCACCTAATTTTTTTTTTATATCATCAACTTTTTGCATTGTGTAGTATCCAAAAATTGAAGCTATAGTTGCTTTTCTTCACTCGGCTACGTATGTGGAAATGATAGTTTTTTCGATTTCATGCTTTAAAGAGTCCAATAGTTTTGATGCTTATTCTCTTCATCATATATACATAATATTAGATTGGCCGAATTTGGGAGTTCTCGATCAAGGAGGTGAGAATATACAAATGATATTGTCTTCTTCTTATTTTTCCCTTTTTTCTTTCTTCTTTACACTTTGAAGGAGAGTACCAATGTCCCGGACTCCATGTTCTTATAAGATCTACTTACAATAAAAAAAAGGCATTTGTCCACCTTAAATTTTGTAATATAAATAAAAAAATGCTATTTACTCCAAAAGGTATCTCAAAAATTATTGAGTAAATGAATTTGAACTACACATCTGTGTAAAGTCTTAAAGAGAAATCGTGATGAATGATGGTTATTGGGTGCATTTGGGAAATTTTTTTAACATTACTCGTGTAATACTTCTTTGGTTTAAATCGGTCAGTCAATGATCTAAGAATTTTCATGACTATTTCAAAATCAGAATGTTTAACTCCATCAGAAGCGAGCTTATTCACTATATCAGTTAACTTCAAATAGAAATCATCAAACTTCTCATTGGCATCCATCATAAGAGCATTATATTGATTTAGAAGCATTTGAAGTTTAGACTTCTTTACTTTCTCATCACCCTCATGGGCACTAATTAGATGATCCCATGCTTCTTTCGAAGTCTTACACACTACACCATTTAGCCAAATTTGTAACACACATTTTTTTTGATTTGTAATGGACTTAATCCATTAAATAGGAATAAC
This sequence comes from Lonicera japonica, assembly GCA_021464415.1. Classification (NCBI taxonomy): domain Eukaryota; kingdom Viridiplantae; phylum Streptophyta; class Magnoliopsida; order Dipsacales; family Caprifoliaceae; genus Lonicera; species Lonicera japonica. Next base: position 88,609,675 of record CM038464.1, read on the forward strand.
GCGTTTAATCCGTTACAGATGTAAAGTATCCGTTACTTATATATCGAATATAATTCTATACCCCATTTAATTAAATAACAGAAAAGAAAAAAAAGGATTTAACGGATAATTCGTTACTAATCCGTTACGCATCTTATTTTCATTTGTCGCTTGTTTTTTCATTACTCCCCGCTCACTTAAAAAAAGAAAAAAAAAATAATTCCTCCACAAATTAAATACTCTCTCACAAAACACTCTCATAGCCCTAATTTTTCCCACAGCCGTTGTTCTTCTATTCCTCCACTCATCACCGTTTCTCTCACTCGCTCCTCTTATGCCGCCATTACTCCTCTTTCCGGCGCCAATCCTAAGCCCTAATTGATCAGGTAAAGTTTAAACTCTAAGCACTAATTTTGAGTATCATCAATATTTGTCCTTAGATTCGAGATTTGTTCTTGGATTTGGCAAAATTTGTTGTTTACTTACAGATTGGGTATGATAATTTGAGCCACATGGCCACTGAAAATGATGGAAGGGATTCCTCACATTAAAGCCAACGAGCTGAGGGATTAAGTTCTCCATCTGTTCTTTTCAATCGTAGAAGGTTAGGGTCAAATCTCAGAGTAGTTTAGTAAGTGTTGGTTTCTTCATTCTTCTATTGTTTATATCAAACTTTGTGTTTCTTGAAGAATTTTTTACTTTCACATAGCGACTATTAACTTGGGATGAAAGCAATATACCTACCAGGGTATACTCGACTAGTGGACTATTATGGACTAGTCGACTAGTGGACTATTATGGAGTGGATATTTGTATTTTATTGCAAGGATCGTTTGTTCTTAATGGAATTACTGTAGACCAGCAATGGTAATAAATTAAATTAAGATGACTAACTTTTAATTCATTGAAAATGTGAAGTGATGCTTTGTATTCAAGGTAATTGCTTGAATATATGAATTCTGCCAATAAATAACTAATAGTCTAAGTGTCTAATACACACATTATGGTGCTGAATGATCATTTGTGTCCTTTATCAGGTATACCAGTACAGAAGTCTGTCCACATAGAATAGATAGTTAACTAAATGAAGACACGTGTTTGAGCCTAATCCTGAATGTTTACAAAGTTCTTCTTGACTTTATCTAATAGTTCTGGCCTAATTATTTTACTTTGTGCAATTTTATGTATGTGTATTTGGAGAAATGCTACATATAATTATACTTCTTAGAATTATTTCCATAAAACTCTTACAAAAAAAAGTTAAAACTTTAAAATACTTTCATAAAGTTACAAAATGATATGGATTGGCTACTAGCCTATTTGTCTTCTGATATTTTTAACAATGATTAACTTATCCGAACTTAATTGCCATTGTAGTTTTTACATGGTTCAATGTTGATTTGTTAAAAGTTAGTTTTCGTATCATTCAGCATGTGGCATCTACTAAACAAAGTTGGGTTATTGTCTTGCATGTACATAAGTTCTTTATGTTGTATTATCTAAAATGAAAATGATTTTGTCATAAGATATCTTTGTCATTTGTATTAATAATATCCTCTGCCCTCTGGATCTATTAAGATGGATGGGAAAATCGATTGGTTGTATCTGACTGGAAGAAATATGAGAACATGGCTGGAGTGTGGAATTATACTTCTGGTAAATGAAACGGGGACCCTAATGATAAAGGTAACCTTTTGATCACTTGCTATTCTTATCATATCATATAATAATGGTAATGTTATGAAACTTTAGTACTTTTTGTGCAATGCTAAAAGTTAAATCCTTTGGTTCAAATATTTCGATATGTGTGGTTTACTGTTTTAAAATATGTCCTGACATAGGTATCCAGACCAGTGAAGACTATAGATTTTATGCTATATTTGCTCAATTCCTTGAATTCAACAACAATGATAAGACATTAGTCTTCCAATTTTCTATTAGGCATGAACAGAAGCTTGATTGTGGTGGCGGCTACATGAAGTTGCTCAGTGGTGAAGTTGATCAGAAGATATTCGGTGGTGATACTCCATACAGGTTCTCATACATATTCCTAATTTACTTTTGATTGAAAAGTTACATGAATCTAAATGAGAAGTGACAATTTATTAGGATGGGAGTTTCTTTTTAATCAATCTAACACACCTATTTTTGGATGAATCCAGGGTATCAGGTGGTCGAGCTTTGATGAGTTGGCCAAGATCAAGGTTAGGAGTAATAGCATATTGGCTCATCTTGCATCTATGGTTGCTGGGCACTATTTTGTAACCAAGCATGTCTAAAGACCATGCTTATTAAATACAGACCTCTTATTTTACAAAGTTGTACCATAGTTGTTATAATCCATTTTAATTTTTCCTTTTTAAAATTTTCATCTTGTGTGGCATACTGGCATGTACATGTTAGTAATTTTTAATTCACTTTCGTTTTTCAGGTTCAAGCATATATAGATGGGAGGATATATGTTCCTTTTGAGTTTTTCCTCGAAAATTCCAAATTTCATTACAGCTTTTTGAACCTGGAAATGATTACATTCAATAAGAAATTAAAGAACCCTTGAATCAAGAAACTTGTAGCATTAGTTATTTACTTTCGTTTAGGCTTTAAATGTTTCTTTCTTAAAGAACCTTTGTTCTTAATGCTATTTTTTTCCATATTTCAGTAGTTTTTTCTTTAAATTTACATTTTTTAATTATGTTTTGACTTAGGATCCAATCAAGAAAAATTTAGACATTTTTCTGTCTTTTTTTCTGGTTCCCTCCCACTTGTGAAAGTAAAAACTCATCAAATTGTCATTAAAAAGTTTTAGCATTGCAGAACCGATAGTTAATGAAGACAATGGACCAAATGATGATGATGATGAAGATGAAATAGAGGAGGACAATGCTGAAGATGAGATGGATGCATACGAGGAACTTAACATGGTAAATATGCATATGTTTTGTATTATAACTAATTATAACCTGTGCCACCCCGTAAAGTGAGACTTTGACAAAGTTTCGTGCTTACAGCACTATACATGTTTAACTACTCGTGCCTATGGCACGACCCATATAAAAATTCCAAGCAGGTCATGCCTACGGCACTATACATGTCACGAATTATACGTGTCCATGACTCTCTTAATGCTTACAATAAATTGTTTATACGTATTTAAAAAACTAAATATACAAATTTTGTTTAGAAACAAGAGGTGTGTATATCTACTAGCTAGCTGTTGTTGACAAACTGCATATCGTTTGAATACTTTTGTATACTTTTGATCAGGGGCGTAACCATTAAGGGGCTACCCCGGACTGTAGCCCTGGTCTAATTTTTTTTAATTTTTTTTAGTAATAGGCTTAAATTTTATTTTTAAATATATATGTGTATGGCCCACCTCATTTTTTTAATATTATTACTCTACACCTGTTAAAATTTTATCCATTCATTTAGCACTCTCCATTTAAATAATATTAACTAAAATAAATGTCAAATACCATTTTTTTTCACTTTTCACTTTTTCGAATTCCAATTATCTTTTTGTTTGTATTTATGGCGTACATGGCTAGATATAAGGGAAAATTATTATATTTTTTGTATATTTTTGAATATTTCATATCTACACTTCCAACGTATATAAAAAGTTGGTATCTTTTGTATGTATTTGAATATATTATATTTTCATTTTGGTTTGTTATATTTTAACGTTGTCATTGTTTAATTCTTAGCTCGGGTTATTTGTAATTCCTGGCTACGCCCCTGGTTGTGATATACTAGTACTTTGGTGGGTAATGTGAAAACAATTATGTTCATATGATAGGTAAATTCATTAACTTACTTTTGTTTGGCTCACATGCTCTATTTGCGTGAGAGAAAGTGAGAATTTATGTATGATAGTCCTTTTTTTATTGGAGAGAAAACCAAGGAAACTGTGAACAGGTGAATGCAGGATAACTAATGTCATTCGATCTCACTTTATCATGAATCAAAGGCCATTCTACCAAAACAGTTTAACCAAGTAGAGTGGATTTCTTTTTGTTTCTTGAAAAGTAACACAGTGAAATAATATACTAGGAATCAATCATCCTCTCGTTTTTGTGTGCTTGAGTTTGTATTCACCACTAAAATAAATTTGACTGTTAATTTTGGCTTGTTGACAATGTGGCTTCAGAAATCAAGTCCAAGCTTGACGAGTTAAAGTCAAAACTCGAGAAAGGACGCTGAGAAATAACTCATGATCATAGACTTGAGAAATTAAGTGTTTTGATTATGTTTTTATTCAATTATCATGTTAATCTTTATTGTTTTCTTAAATGCATGGTCGTATTGCCTGCAGTAATGCTCGTTTCAGCCACCATGTTAGCTTGAACCCAATAGAAATCAACCATGGCCAATAAAATTGGATTTTTTTCAAATTTATCACCTTTCATCTAGCACCACTTGTATCTACGTATTTTTGTAAGAATATTAGTTTATTGGTTTATGGATGAATATTGAGTTGTTTTTTTGGATGAATATTAGTTTATTGGTTTTTGGATGAATATTGCTTTGTATGATACTATTAGAATATAATATGGGAATTTGAATTGTGTGCGCTAAAATTGATTGCATTTGCAGGTACAATAATTTGTATTGTCCTATACAGGAATAATGGACAAAAAAATAAAAATAAAAATAAAAATTAATTGACACTGCAATGGCTATAAATCGTTACAAATATGTAACGGTTTTTCTATTAGTAACGGTTATATTCTGTTACAAACCATCAAAGTTGTAATTATTTTTACGTGCCATTTTAACGGTTGTTCAATATTTGTAACAGATTAAATCCGTTACTAAAATTAGTATTGTAATAGATTAGCAATGTATTTAGTCCGTTACAATTTTTTTTTGTAACGGATTTTGGTTAATTTTAGTAACAGTTATATCCGTTACTAAAGTGTTTCCCACGCCTAATTAGTAATGGATTTTATGTGTTAGAAACATTTTTTCTAACGGATTAAGTCCATTGCAAAAAGGTTATTCCGGTGTAGTGACATGTGCAGGTCCTTTTAAATTCAATTTCTCTTAGGGGTGTCCATCCGATCCGATCCGGTTATTTTAAACCATCCACATCCGATCCGATCTGATGTCGGTTTTAGATTTTGGCATCCAACCCAATCCAATACACTTTACCAATCCAATCCAATCTAATTAAATGTTGGATTGGATCGATTTCGATCTGATCCAATTAGAAGTTTAAAATAAGATATATTATATTCTTGAAATGTTCAATTCTAATATAAAACAAGACATAAACTACTTGTAAATTAAATAGAATCCATTACAAATAAAGTTCAAGGGCTCAACCAAATAGCTTCAAGTTAAATGTCTACTGTCTAACAAAAAATACATAATTAAACCAAGTGACGAACCATACATGATTAAACTAAATATTAAATAACAAACTAAGATTAAATGATATCAAAGTGACCCCTTGTATATATTATAGTATGCCACTAGTGAGGGAGAGACATGTTGCAACTCTAATAATGGATTGGATTGGATTGAATCGGTTCCTAGAGCACATCAAACCGGAACCGATCCAATTTTTTTCGGTTTTCAAATTTTACATCCGACCCAATCCAACCATTTATAAAATCCAAGAAAAATGGATTGGATTGGATCAGTTTCTCGATTTGGATTGGATTTTGGACACCCTTAGTTTCTCCCACAGCCATAAATATAGCATTTTTCCTCTATTATTATATTGGGAGTAGGTTTTTTTAGTTGCTATCCATTATGTTATTGGCTTAGTAACATTAGTAACAATTTCGTTAACAGTAATGCTTTTAGTGGGTGGAGAATATCCATTTTTAACCATATACCATACCTCATCCCCTAAAGCTTGCAAAAAGGCAGTCATTCTTACTTTCCAATATTTAAAAATATTACCATCAAAGGGATGAGGTGTAGTCAAACTACTTTTAGTGAAATCCATAGTAAAAAAAATTAGATTGAATAAACGAGTACGAAAGATCTTTACACAACTTAAGATTTGAAAATCTTGTAACAAGAAGACTTCATCTGATACCACTTGTAAAAACACTTCAATCTGTTTTTTTCAAAATAGGCTCAAACAAGATGTTTGACTTTTAAGCTTTTTGAAATAAACTTTTTAAGAAAAGTTTACTAACTTTAATTCTTAATATCTTGTTATTATTGTTTTAATGTAGATAAGCCATATGAACAGAACAAAAAGCAAACACACAAGAACACGGTATTTACGTGGTAAAAACCTACCCAACGGGGATAGGAAAAATCCACGGAGGCTCCCAACCTCACAACCTAAATCCACTATATAAAATAAAGATTACAAAAAGGAATTAAAATCAAACGTGCATACAAATCGTCCTATGCAAACCATCAGTTACCAGCGAAGACGAAGCACTAAATTCCTTCACCTAGTCTCTTTAAACATACAACTCGGGATATCAGTCGCAAACATACAAATAATGCTCAACATATTCAAAAGAATAAACACAGTAGCATATTTAATACTTCAATATGAAATATATTTTTCAACACCAGATTCAACAAATACACTCAACAATAGATTTATATATACTATTTCTAGACAACAACATTCCAGCAATATTTGATATACTAAAATAGCTTATACGCAGTAAAAAACTAGCAAAGATATCAGCAGATTCACATAGCAGCAAATTACTCACAGCAATAAGTTTAACATAGAATTAATCAAAACTCTCTTACAAAACATATTATAATTAAAGAAATTTTAGTTCTAATCTATAACAAATTCAAACACGCAAATCACATCTAATTTCAGTTATAAGGATAAATTTCATGTATAAAACAAACTAAATAGAACAAGAAAGCTAAAGAATAATAGTACCGAATTTTAGAAGAAAACATATCTGAAAATAGGTTCACATAACCGAGTATAATGCCACTAAGAACAGCACTATCGAGTATGAAACACCACAGCACCATCGACGAGATAGTAGTACCGAGAACTACACAACATTACCGAGAACTAACTGATCCAAAATCAACACAACTCTTCCCAACGTAGAATCAAGTGAATATATACTAGATTCGGAACTAACAACCATCAAAATCGTAATCAGCTCAACAAAGATTCACTTAAAGAGAACAAACCAAATTTCTCTCTCAAGGTAAGAGATGATATTCAACCAAAAATCACACTAATCTCTAGATTAAGATAGGAAATAAGCCTAAGAACATGTGTTCTTCAAGAGATCTAGAGAAAGAAAGACATAAGAGAGAGAAGAAAAAATTCTAGGGCTCGTGTGATAGTTGCGGCTGCTTTAAGAGAGAGAGATCTAGGGCACGATTAAAAGTGTGTTGTTATTTAGATTGGAGAAAAGAAACAATATACTCTCTCGATCAAAGGCCAAGATCAAAGAAATCTAATGCTGGAGAATTAAGGAGAAAAGAATACTTATGTAAAAATTAATCTCAAAGAAGAAAGTTATTCAAGAACCATAACAATTAAAATAAATCAATTCTCTAAAAACAAAATATCCGGATAAAAAAACATTTTAATAAAAATACCAAATTTTCTTTTTAAAAAATAATTTTAAAAATCTCAAATAAAATCTCACATTAAAGAGCACATAAAAATATATCTGTTTGAGCATTTTTCAAAAAATATGTCTTCCGAGCTTCGCTATAAATTCCAGCATAATAAAATCTTTGTAGCGCATTTCTGGACTAGGGTTTGTTTTTTTATACCGTTTTTACTCGAAATGGACAATCCTAATTTGCCTGACTAAATGATATCCAATGGGACTTTCACTAATAAGCATACACTTTTAAAATAAATAAATTACATTGTGTTGTTTTCAGTCGCGCTTTCTCTAGAGGGAAGAAATATGTTTGGCGCTGTGTAATGGTGAAGTTACAAAATGAATAGAAAAATAACTGATTTTTATGAGAATATATAAAATGAGATGAGTGGATTGATTGGATCGTTGTTTTTGTCTTTTTCTTTTTCTTTTTCATGAATAATTTTCTTTGAAACCATCACTCAAAGAATCAGATTTTATGAAAAATATAAAGAATAATATAACATGTTACAAAATCACTTAGTATTTTTTTTTCAACCTCTCATTAAATACAGTTATTTATCAACAATTTTTAAATTTGCAATTAAACATACCCTTAATTTAATTAATCTCTCAGTGAATAAAATTTTTGGCTATACCCCGGGGATTTCTGGATATTGGTGGCTGGATATTGGTGGCGCCGGTGTGCAGAGGATTATGTGATGGAGTTCTTATCGAGAAAATCGTTGGGAAGAGTTTAGGTCGTGGGTTGGATTCTAACGTTTATGAATATTTATTTGAATTAGTCACAATTAAATTTGGTAAAAGGAGATGATTAGCTTAATAAATTACTTAGTTAGGTGGGTTAATTTAACTATTAGGTCAAGTTAGGTCAAATAGTGGGTTAATAAATTTTCCCAAAATAAAACTATATTCATTTAACCCATTTTTGCCATCACGTGCACACTAGGTGGCAGCAACCGTTAAATATTTTAACTATGTCAGTGATTTAGGGTCAATTGCAATAAAATTCACTGTTTGTAGTAATAATTGCTTAAGATAGTTCAAGTGGCAAATTACGACACGTGCTATAATTCAAAAGGATCAAGTGCAATTTATGTAATGTTTAACGCAATTTAATATGGATTCTACTTTAATTATAATTTATAATACCATTTGATATGAACTCTTTGCTAATATGGACTTTAACAGATGAGCTGGGTTATAAAGAGGGATTCCATCACTTTAATAAAAAGAATAGATTGTCATTTAGAGGGGTAAATTGATGATTTTTTTTTATGAAAAATTGTAGAGATGATCTATATAGTGAGTATATCACCTCCATAAAAATTCATAGAAAAATTCAACCTATAAGTGGGTTGAAAAATTAATATATGTACATTTTCGGAAGTTGATTTTTTTTGATGATCACCTCACCCATTTATAGGTTTAATTTTTTTTTATAAAAATTGGTAAAAGTGATATACTCATAAGATAGATCATCTTTATAAATTCTTATGAAAAAAATCATCCAATTACCCCTTCAAGATCATTCCTTCTTTTTGTTAAAAAAAATGAATCTCTTTATAACCTAACCCTTAAAAGATATACCATAATTTAATATGAACTCCTAATTTGTTTAATTTATATAGAAGATTATTCGTACTTTCAAGACAAAAATACCCCTATCTTAAATACATTTATAATTACCTTCCTTTATTTGTTTAATTTAATAATTTTAAAAGTGTGAATAGACCTGGCCCAAGTCAATTGTCTTTCGCCCTGAAAATTTGAACATTTAATAGGCCTCAAATTGAACAAAAGTATAAAAGGCCCATTCATAAATTTTAAAACCCAAATCCCAACATATATGCACAAAAAATGGTCCACTTTAATATTAGACCCACTCAGCTAGATGTTAGTTGTCTACGCAATTCTTTTCTCACTTTAAGAATAAAAGCCCTATAACTATCAAGTTTGGCCTAGTGGTAGCGACACTGAAATCAACGGTAGGTTCGACTGAGAGCTCCCAGATCGAATCTCTTGCCAACTGCAAAAACTCTTGGTGGCCAGTGGCGTGCTCTCCCGCGAGCAAAGATTAGTCGAGGTATGTGTACTAATCTCTGGCGTACCTTATAACATATTTATTCACCATCTTTCTTTTTTCTTCATTTTCTAACGTGTAAATAATTTGCTTAATTCAAAGAAAATACTAATTTATTTGTTTAATTTATTGTTTTATCTATCTTTCTTCCAAATTAAGTTTCCCCACATGTATAATATGTTTCCAAGTCCTCTCTTGATAAGAATGTGCATAGTTTCTAGCTATTTTACTACAAATCTCAAAAAAATATTATGATGTAGGATAATGTTCTACTTCGATGTACTGGTTTTAAATTCAAATAGTATTGGATAAGATATTTTTAAAGCATCTGAAATTTCATCTAAATTAGATATTTGTATCCACACAATCGCAATGCTCAATTTTACTTAATTTTGTGAGGCACGTAATTTACTTCGCAACATGATTGCAGTCAGGGAGTTCTAGATCTCCAAATAATTTAGTTTTTAGCATGCATATTCTACTAACGACACTTGCTTGATCTAACAATTAAATTGATGAGTATGAATTTGAGAAAATAAAACAAAAATTTCATTGTTTGACATCAAATGTATGTTGAAGGTGTCCTGGATAGCAAATATGATAAGAACCAATGACTCTAATATAAAACATTATTATCGCCTTTCTCAAATTAATAATTTCACTTTTAACTTTGATACTTTCTTAGAAGACTTTAACTTTATCCAGAATGACTTTTTTTTGGTAAATTGGTTATGTCAAATATACATATAGTATACATTTTTTAATTTATGATATTATAAAATGATTATATAAAAGAAAAAAAAATCGGAATGAGTCTTTTAATTTGAGATGTGTGAAAAAGAAAATTGAACTATTAATTAGAGACGTAAAATTTATTTTCAATCATAAGCTATTTTTACATCTGTAAACACACCACACCATTTTGTGACTCCCGCAATAACTCTAAAATTTCCAGAGAATTCTCACATCAAGCCTGGGATTCATTGGTGGACTAGAACCCACAACAAGGCCAATTGTTGCTCGACAAACCGTCTTACTGTGTGGGATTGTCGTCCAATAATCCATCAAGTCTCAAGTCTCAACCCAGCCATTCCCTGACCAATCTGACATGCATCATTAGTCACAGCTCCACTCTAGGAAAGATTGTGGCCCGACAATCCCTTTGAACAGTATAAATACCCCCACACCCCATTGGATTAAAGATACAAATTTCACACCAAAAGTCATACTTTTCTCATATTTTCTCATATCTCAAAGGTTTCTTAAAAGCCTATTTTTTAGTACTAGACAATTCTCAGAAGGAATCTTGAGTTTAGTCTCGGCACCTTTAGAGTTATATTTCTAGTATCCAAAGAGGAAAAGTAGTATACGCCGGACGTCTCTTTGGCACATTTTATTTTTCTCTTATATATATAAATTTTCTTGTCGAGAAGATAATCATCCAAACTTCTCTTTAAATAAAGTCTATATACATACTTGTTAACACCAACTCGAATAAAGTCCAAATTTTCTTGTCGAGAAGATAATCATCCAAACTTAAATAAAGTCTATATACAAATGGTATGATTTAATACGTTTTCATTAGTAAAACACCAACTCGAATATAAGAGAGCTCTTGTTAACGGGGGCAGAATTGGGCCTGAGCGCAGAGGGCTCGAGCCTAGCCCAAAATAATTTTTTTACTCACTAGCTGTGTACAAAAATAAGTTTCATAGCAATTCAGCGCACCCCAAACCCACGTCCTGCGCCCCATAAGTCCAACCCAGCCCACCAGGAAATATTACTCACTAGGGCTTTGGCATGCAACTGCCATCCACTTTATGATTTAAAAGAAAAAAATAAAAAAAAAATTAATAGTAGAATTGATTCAAAGAGCCCCATTGTTTAATGTAACCGTTAGTTATTCTTATTTGAAATTAAGAACTCACAATATATCAATAATTATGTGAAGAAGTATTTTTTAAGAACATGTTAATATGTTATTAAAAATATAGTGAAAACAAATCGGTTGGATTAAGAAATTACGAAAAATAATCAAAGAGCTACTTGCCTTCCAAAATGATATGAATTCCAAAACTTCTTTCTCAAAAAAAAATATTCAATATAATAATTATAACGCATCAAACAAAAAAAAATAAAATTCCATAACATTTCAATTATTCAAATCTCATCTCCATCAACAAAAATTAACAGTCAATTGGCAAAACTGAGTTGGGTTTTCCAATTCATTATATTAGGACTCCACAGAAGGTGCTAAAAGATAGGTAAGCATGGGTTTTTTCAATTCATTCCATTGCATCTAGATTTTTTTTTTCTTTTTTTACCCATACTGTTGATTTCCCTTGGCAGCAATGTGCTTCCTATTGGTTAATTTTTGTTAGTATACTATATCCGATTAGTTTATTCAAAATCATTTTAATTAATTATTTTATTGCTCCATAAAAGTATTTAAATTACAGTGAAATTTTCAAGCTGGCTTGGTAAAAATTAAATGGAAGAAATATTAGAACAATACACCAATCATAATAAAATTCAATGGGTGAAATTCTAATGAAACTTCAATGGAACTTTCACTAAGTGAATTTTAATTTGAATCGAACTTCCAAAGTGCGAATTTAAATTAATTGTGTTTAAGCATTTTAGATTTTAATTGATATTGAGTTGTATTTGTTTAACAATTAAATTATTTTCCTTGTTTGTATAGCTAGATACATTACAATTTTAACTGTAATTATGCAGCGAACGTTGATGTAATGTTTTTGATTTTGTAGATGCTGATAAACCTTTTTTTTTTTTGGATATAAATTTCTTTACAAAATTGTAGTGAAATATGTAAATTTTACTAATTTTCACTAAAAATAGTAGAAGACTTTTATAGTTAGAATCGACAAATTTATCGATAATTTTATAGTAAAGTTTTAAATTTTGTAAATGTTGATAAACTTTTATGTATATATATATATATAAATTTCTTTGTAGAATTGTAGTAAATTTTTAAAATTTTACTAATTTTCACTACGAATTATAGAAGACTTTTGCAATTTTAATTGCAAATATATGGCGTGAATTTTGCAAATCTAGAAATTTCTAAACCAAGTTATCGAGGATAACTTTCCATGTTTTAATCTCATAAAATCATTAAATTTGGAAAGTAATCAAAGGATATTTAGTTTAAATTTGAAAAATGGATTTGATAAGTACCAATAAAATGACACATAGTCGAATATAGAATGAGTATAAGAAAATATATTGAATTAGCAAAAATAGATTTCTCATAGAACAAAAACAAGTTTTTGTGACATCCTTATTTAAAAAATTTAGGCCCTATTTAGTGGAGTTTTTTAATTGAGTTTTTTTTGTTGAAAAGCGTAAAAGTAAGTTGAAAAGTTGAATTTGATTTTTTTTGAAGCTTTTTTTAATCAATTCAAAAAAACTCAAGAAGAAAACTAAAAAAATAGTTATAATGGATCTTAATTTGTAGATCTCGTCGATAAGTAAGTTTTAAACATATTTTTTTTTTTTTATCTAATTCTAATTTTTGGATTTAAGTTATAATATTTTAAAAGTTTTATAGAAGAAAAAAAAATTTATTTTTTTAATAAAAAACTAAAAAAAATTAGTTTTTAATTTTCCACCAAATACGGCGTAATATTTAAAAATTTATGTTAAAACATTTATGGGCGAATGACCCCATTAAATAATTTTAAATAGTTTTCAGGGTTTGGGCAAACTCACAATGTAGCCAATAAATAGGTAAGGTAGAGTCTCCTCTTCAAAGAAGACCGCCAATTCAGCCGCTAAGGTAATCTAAACCCTAATTCCCCAATTCCTTCCGAACATTGAAGTGAAAGAAGCAAGAAAACTCTTCAATTTCGTGGCGAATACGGGCCATCTTTTCTCCTCTTCTTGCAATATCCGTTGATTAACGCTTTAATCAAACGGACGGATATTGCTCAATCAACGGATATGGTAAGAAAAGGAGAATTGATGAGCCCACGCATCGATGCGTATTTTGCATATTGTTGTTACATGGGTTGTATCAATGTTGTTCGATTGGTATTTGGTAAACAAATAAAGATTACCGCTTTCCATTTGAATTTTTCGATTAAATTTGGTGCAGATGATCTCTCCGTCAAATTTTGACGCTCCTTATATATACATATACATAAATTACTAGTTCAAGGTCAAAGAGGACATAAGTGGAAAGTCGAATGTCTATTTTGTGATTCTGTCCTTCTGTCTGAATTATTTAGATATGATATGATGTGGTATAATGTAGTTTTGGTTCTGCAATGTTTATGGATGTATATAGTAAGGATATTTCTCTAATTGTACTCTCTGATTTGCTCTGCCTAAACTTTCCTCATTCTCTATTTTCTAATCTTGGTTCAGAGATTTTGGGTGTTTCATTTGTGTTGGTGCAAATAATTTGGTACACGCGCGAATACTTCAGTGCCATAAACACATATTGTTCGTTAAATCACATGAATTCTGTTAGCGAATAAAAATAGCCTCTTTAAATCAACTCAGCCTTGTAGAGACTTCGCCAATTTGTTGAGAGAAAAAAAGAAACCAAAACATCAACAGGGTTGATGAGTTCTTTATCATTTTGTTTTAATGATGGGTAAAGACTTGTTAATTGTGTCATTTGTGTGCTCTTAAGACAGATTCGATAGCTTACCTGTTAAATACTGTACCCCCAAAATTCATTTGCACAAACACATACATATGTATTCCGTGTCAGGTTTTGGTACAAACCATTTGTATACATGGATCAGTCCTTTAAAGATGGATATTTGTTGCTAAAACATTGGGAGATGTTTGGAGTGACAAAAAAATCCGTCCTTTATGTTTTGGCAACCAAAACTCATTGCTAAATGGCTCATCCGTACACAGACGTATGTACCAGATCTTTCCCGTACTCATATATGTACCACACACAAATAAGAGTAAATTTACATTTTGACAATTAATGTTGGTGAATACATTAAGAACCCATATATCAAAGAAACGGGTTCTGAAAAAAGCACTAAGCAACGGGTTCTAAAAACAATCACTAAGCAAATTAAGTTATGCAGAAGTTTCACATTTGCACATACATATATGCTATTAGCCTATTATCGTGTTAAAATTAAAGAGGATTAGCCGTCAAAGGTTTCTATCTAGCAATAGGATATTTTTTTCGCAATGTACAGAAAATAGTGAAGAGCTTCTAATTTGAAGGGGAAATAAGCAGGAACAAGACTGTCACTAGAAAAAACGAAAAATCAGTTTTAGTGGAACCCTACATTTCCTAGGTTATTCTTTTTCAATTGATTAAGTGGGTACTTACAATTAATGGCTCAACATATCATCTGACATCTTATTTTTTAAACAAGGCCATTTTGAGATATATATACGTACATAACGTTTTTATGATTTCAAATGTTATGGATTTTATGCTTTGTTAGTTTTGTAGTTTATTACTGTGAACAGAACATTTTTCACCCCAAATTGGGCATTGAGGGAGAGATCTTAAATGGGTAAGGTAAGATTTGCTTGTCTGTGGTTGATGATTATTATTGGTTATTGCCTTATTGGGGGCTCAAAATAGGCAAATATCTTGGATTGTTAAAGACAGAGCCATCTTCACATAATTCTTGAGTAAGCAAGCTAGAACTTTCTTCTTTTAGGAAAGCTATGTTGAAACGTTTTAGGGCGTGTTTGGCAACCAAATTCCAAGCTTCGGAATTGGACTTGGTGGCTGGCTAATTATTGCTCGAATTTCAATTCCAAAGCTTTGACTTTACACCCTTGAGGTAATCTTTGACTTTACCTTGAACATTATGTAAACAACGGTTTGCTTGCAAACATTGTCAAGCCAAAATAAGTTCAGGACATTCCCAGAATCATTGGTTTCTGTTTACATAGCTAAGATTTGTCTTGACCTCGCAGTTTATTTTCATTATTAAGATTTAGTCATTATGTCTTTTGTACCTGTGACCAAGTTTTGGAAGGTTTGGTGTATCTACACAAACAAGGTGTATATCATCGGGATATCGAGACTGCAAATATATTGGCAACCAAAGAGGTATCTTATGCCTATGGTGTGGCTTTATAGCATATACTTGCTATTTTAGCTTTCCATTTGTTTAAAGTATTTCATAACTCTCAATCTCCCTCCCATAAGGGCTATTTTGTATTTTGGGTGATCATATCTGTGTCAAAATAGAAGCTCTGCATCATTACTGGCTTTGGAAATAGGCAGGATCTTAGAATCGGTCAGTTTTTATAGTCTATTCTATCTTTTATTTTGATTCTTTGTCCGTCCTCTCGGTGCTTGTCTGCTTTGCCTTGTGTCTCCCATGGTTACTAACAGCACACATCTTGTTTCTGAATAATATGTTACAAGTTGGAAAGTGGTCCTTAAATTGGTTGCTATTTTATCTTTGGGTTGATCCACCTGTTGATTATCATGCAGTTATTTTCCTTGCAAGGGAAATCTCATGACTACATCTTCTCAAATGAAAAAAAACAAATGACATATGTTCCTTTTTTTGTTTTTTGGCTCCAGTGCACCCCTTAACTTCATTTTATTGATAGTTTCTCTGCAAAGTTTTTATAAATTTAGTCTTTAAAACATTGATTTTCGTAGCTAAAAATACCAGTTATCATTTTCAATTTTTCATATCTTGGCGGTGATACATGTCACCTGTCTCAAAGAATATAACCTCTTCAACGTTTTACTGATTACATTATGGGACAGTGACATTAGTGAAGAGCAGCTGCTCGAGCTTCTCTAATATGTCATGGGATGGGGTTTATATATTAATTAATTAACTGCATTCCTCCATCATTTTTGAAACGGAAGTGTAGTAGCTTTGTAACTACTGACTCTCTTTATTTTTTTTTTGTCTCTTTTTAATTGGAACTTAAGTTATTATCTTATGCGCTAATTGCTACATTAACCTTGTTTTTTGTACTCTATTTGTTTTGGCACAGAGAATGTTTGAACATGGCTTGATGGAGGAACTTGTGTAGAATCTTACTATGTTCCTTTGGTTGCAGGTTGGCATACAATTTTGGCTTCCATGTTATTGGTGGTAACCAATGCTGCTTTAGAAAAATTCTTATCATCTACATGCCTCTTTCCCCTACCTCAATATCTTCCTTTTCTTACTTTCTTCCTTTCAACTAGAACTCTGCAATAGATGTGGCACAAAGTGGTTGCAAGTGTGAATATTCACACAGGGATTTTCAGAACATTGCTTGTTAATAAGAAAAACTCCATTACTTTCGCCGAATCACCATACCGCTAGGCTATGCAGCAGACCACTGCCTAGCGCCTAGGCAGGGATTTTTAGAATACTGCTTTTTTGTTTTAATCTACCAAGGGTATGTTTGATAAAAAAAGGTAGATAATGATTAGGCTCCGTTTGATTGCAAGGTGGAAAAGGAAAATAAATTGAGTTAGTTTTGGTGAAAAGATGGAAAATAACTTGAGTGATAGAGGGTGATATCTTCTTGATTTTTAAGTTTTTCCATGAAGAAATTTTCTTTGCTTGGTGGTGAGTAAAAATTTTCCACCAAAAATATAGAAGGATAGAGGATATCTACTCACAAAATGAACATCTCTCACCTTATGTTCTATCTTTTCACACAAACTAACTAAATTTATTTTCCTTTTCCATCTTTGCAATCAAACGAAGCCTAAACATTATCATTTTTGGTGAGATATTTATTACTTCGGTTTTCCATGGAATAAAATTCTTGGGGCGGTGGGTAACAATTTTTTTTCATGGAAAGTAAGGGCAAGATGGTGAACATCTCACCAAATCACTATTCTCTTTTTCCAGCATCTCATTTTTTTTTAAGCAAAGAGAGGGCAATAGCCCCTAGAATTTTATTGATAGAGGAAAGCAAAAACAAGCATAGCTTTACAATCTGTGCACTCTAATACTAATCAAACCACGCCTATCCTCTCTAATAATTCCTCTAAGCTTCCTAGGCACAGAATCATCCTCAAAACAAATAAACTTGCCATAACTTACAGCCAAAATTAGCAAGATAGTCTGCAGCTCTATTATTCTCAGAAAATGTGTGAGAAATAGAACTGACTTTCCTTGAAGCAGCTTGGAAAGTTTGATGTCATAAAAAATAGCAAAAGGAGTCTCCCCTCCTTATCTGAATAATTTGGACCAATATCATAGAATCCACTTCAATGGAGATGCTTTTATAACCTTTACTACTGCAGTACTGGATACCTTGTAAAAGAGACATAGCCTCCGCAAACATGTTAGTAGGAGTAGCTGTACCATAGAAGTTAGCCTGAGCATACTACAAATTGCCACTGCAATCTCTCAGAATACTTCCCCCTCCACTCAATCCTTCTGCATTCAATTTAAGACTACCAGCAGTTGGTTTCGACCACTTGGTAATTATAAGATCCCCGTTTTGCAATAGAGGAGGCAATCAATTGGAATTTGGCTAGCATATCATCATCAGTTGGCTTCCTTTTAAGCAACGCATTACTCTTAGATAAAGTAGTCTTTACATTAGAGTTCGGACCCAAAACCATTTGACAATGGGTTGGGTAGCCCCTTATTCTTATATATTGCTTTAGGAGGATCCGTTTTCACACCCCTTCATGTGTGGCCTAATTTTGAGCCTAAGACATGGACCATTTATATTGGGTGATGTGGAGCCCATGTGGCCGTTAGGCCTTAACACAGTGAATAGCCTTCCCTCTGATATCATATTAGAGGATCCATTTTCCCGATGTGGGATTTATAGACTCAAACAAGCATCTTTATAATATGAAAGGCCGATTGAGATTTACCCTCAAATCTCCCTTGATTTTTACTAACCCATAACTTTAAGCGCACACAATTTGGCACAAGGGAAAGGATAGCTTTGTGACACGGGGATCGAGGCTGGACGGGGACATGACCACCCCCCCCACCCACCAAAAACCCACACCCACACCCGCACACACAAACATTATTTTCTATTATTTGTATTGTAACTTAATTTGCAGTGAAAAATAAAAGAGGATGATATAAAATATATTATTGGGCCTTTTGCATCAACAACTCTAAAAGGTCTAAAGGATTCATTTGTTTTCGCTTCTCCGGAGTGTATATAGAATTATAGATGCAAAATATTCTATCATGAATGACATATTTTTGTATCAAAAAATTACAGTTAACAAAATGGAAATTCTTAACTGTTCACTGACCATAAATACAACTAGAGTTGAAAAATGAGTAGAGTACCTAAATTGATGCACTCTGGGGAAGAACGCAATCCCGTTAGTTTTAGCAGAAGCAAAAAACAACTCATTCAGCTTAAGATTCAAATTGAAGCTGCTCTGAATCCCCATCTTCTGCTCCATACCAGACCACCCCTTCTTAGCCACATTACTATTCACAAAAATGTAATTTACCATTTCAGCACAGGTATAGTACAGCAGTCACAGTTCGAAGCAATCTGGATACCTTTTTCCTCTATGCAAGAGTCGAGAGGAAGCCCATTTTTTAGAGCTCTCCAAGTAAGAAAGGACCATTTCAAGGGAACATGATTATGCCAAATCATCTTACTCAAGACCAAAATGCTACTCTTCTCTCTGCACAATTCCATTCAGATTTAGTGGTGAATGTCCCTGTTGGAGAAGCTGTCCATTCACAGATATCCCTATCACCTCCCACATTCAAATGCATTATCTTTATATGAGCAATATCATTAGGATTGAGGTCCTTGCTACAGATAATTTCCCATAAACTATGGTCTTCAGCAGCTTCCTTAACAGATAATTTCCTAAATTCATTAGGGACTGAGCAGATATCCCACAACCTACCAAATTCAAGCCGTGGGTCCTGGCAAAAAAATGATTTCACCCTTGCCAATAACCCACTCAATGTAAGGTTCTGTCAGATCTTTAACTTTAATCAGTCTTTGCCAAGTACGTGAGCTGCCAATCTTATTAGGGACAATCAGTGGGATGACATTTGAAAGCATATTTACATTTCATAAAATTGGACCAAAGAGAAAGAGAGGACTTGAAATGCCACCATAGTTTCATTCCAAATGCAGTATTGATGACTTGCAGACTTCTGATTTCAATGCCCCCTTCTTGAGTGGGAAGACAGTATTTATGCCAACTGATCCAGTGGTATTTATTCCCTTTTTCACCATCACCCCACTGGAAATTACCGCATATAGCTTCTAGTCTTTCATGCACTGCCCTAGGTGGATCAAATGCAGCCATATTATATAGAGGATGCTTTGGAAAAACATGCTTTATAAGCCATATTGTAGAGGGGATGCTTTGTAAAACATGCTTTATAAGCACCAGTTTACCTCCTTGAGAGAGGAGTTTAGCCTTCCATCCAGTCATCTTCTTTTCGAATTTGGCTGAAATATCATTCATCTTCCTACCAGCAAATATAGAAAAGCCGAAATACTTGACTGGCAGATTCTTCTTCTTCAATCAACTTTAGAACCCACTATAAAGCAACTTTTGGACTTGTTAATGAGTTGTTCTGACTTCCTCTCATATTGAGAGAAATTCTATTAACTGCTTGCAAGATTACTTGGAGCCATTTGAAAAATTCATTACGTCATCAGCAGCAGAAAGGTGAGAAATGATAGTGCAATGAGAGGGAACAGTGTAAACTATCACCACCTTTCAAGCTTTGATTCCTCTATTTAGAACTTTGGCAGCAATAATAAAAAGGCAAGGTGAGAGAGGGTCACCTTGTTTAACTCCCTCTATTTAGTAGTGTTTTCAATCATTTTCCTACTTTTATTTATTTATTAATTTTTTTTAACCAAATGGACTCTATATTCATCATATGATCAACATAAAAATGACTTTCATGATACTCAGTCCATGAATAGTTCCCAGGTGGTATGTCACATACGTTTTCCTTTGCTTTGGTAGCTACCCTGTGTATCATGTATTCACTTGTATACCTTACCCCAGGAGTAAGGATTTATCATTTTCGTTGGGTAATGCTATTGCCAAAGCAAATAACGCATTGACATGTGGTGCATTGTGCTTTTGGGGGTACTGCATTGCTTTGGCAGAAGCCTTTTCTGCATTGGCAACAAACTATATTTTTCTTTTCTTGACTTTGTCATGTACATTAATTTTTTGTCATTAAACGCATTGTTTGCTTTAGCTAGTAGAATTTTGTTCAAGTATGCTAAACATGTCATTCCCTCCATCCCAAAAGAGTCGTATTTCGAAAACCAATGCATCAAATTTCATGATAGTTTAGTATCTTTTGCCAGGTAGCCATGTAGGTAGATTTGGGACTTTCATGGTGAAGAGTTTGTATACTAGTCTTGTGAACGACCTAATTGGAGGGACGATTTTACTCTCTTTATTTTTTTTTTTGGTTTGAAGATTTTCAATAAGGATTAGTTGATCTATCATGTCTTTATGGATTAATTTGGTAATAGAAGTAGTATTGAGGTCTGTTAAATAATGGAAAGGATTGACCTCATTATAAATTCTAGTTGCAATTGTAAACTTGTGATTATATTACCAATCATCATATTCTCTGTTTGTCTATGCTTTTGCATTTTTTGTGGAAACTATGACACACATCGAGTGCGTTTGTTTGCATCTTTTTTCCATGAAAAATTCTCAGAAATTTTGTGTTTGCCATGTTAATTTACTTTTGTTCATTTGCATGGTTTTTTCATGAAAGCTTTTACATGTTTATCCTAAACTTTGTTATTTTCTTTGTAATTCAAAAAACACCTCCACCGTAAGCTATATTTTTAATGGAAACAATTCTTTTTCATGTAATCCAATCAAATGCAGCCTTGATGTTACACTATGAAGTTAATACTTAGCAATTTTGAGACTTTAATGAATATGCCTGTTAATAGACCAAGTCTGTGATGAAATTGTGACCTCTATGTTCCGGATGACTTCACCTATAATGTTATAATATAAGGACTCCCGAGGAGAAGTTTAGTGTTACAATTTAGGAAATGCAAGTGGGTCTCAGTTTTGGTACTATATTGCCTAGGATGCAAGGATATTAGAAGCCACGAGGGGTTAACATTTATCTGGATTTGGATTCCATAGGGTTTATATCCTCCGGGAAGATGGTGCAATTGTGATTCATTAAGGGTGTGTTTGGGTACACGGTATTGGAATTCATTTAGAATTGAAATGATAGAAATTCAATTCTCGAAATTGTGATTCCACAGTTTAGTTAATTTATAGATTCATTTGGAATTATAACATAATTCCGTAATCATTGTTTGGTTCATTCATATAATTCTTTTAGAAATCAAATGTTCCAATTTGGATTAGTTTAATTTAATTAATTTATTTATTTGAGGAATTCTAAGCTGAATGAGCTTGTATTCTACCTTCTGTGTTGTTAAGTTATAGTGACTTCTACGGTAACATTAACTTTCATTTCGCTTAGGGGACAAACAGAAAGCTTCCACATACATTATATGGTCATTAAAACCTAAACGGATGGTTGTAGTTATGTCAATTTTCCTAGTTTTGGATATGTATTTGCAGTGGACTTGGTTTATCATACTTTGACCACTTTCAGTTTTTGAAAATTAAACTATCATGCTACAATGACTGAACGAGAAAAGTGCATTCCACCCCCTCGTTAGATGCACCATTCATATCGCGTTGGGCATTTAGTCATAGATATGTAATCTAATACTGCAGCGTTCTTGTTTATTGTGATTGTGAGGGTGTGTTTGATAAAAAAAAAATAGGATTAGAATTAGAAAATGATTTGAAACACTGTTAAATTTATGAGAAGTTGGAAAAGAGATGAGTACGTGATTTGGTCAGATGGTCTATCACTTTTTCGGTTATTCCATGGAATCCATGAGTGACAGGTAAGAAACCTTTTCCATGAAAAATGGGAAATATTTAATCAAATTTTCCGTGAATCTGTACAGGGTACATATAATGTTTGGTACATATGAGAAAATTTCGAATTAATGATGCTTTTTCTGGTGCTTCTGTCACAATTTCAGAATTAAGGAGCTGTGATGATAATGGCAGGCACTTGCCAAGCTTCCACCCTCTTTTTAAAGGTTTGTGATTCTTTCATAGTTTCGGTTATTATTATACAACAAAAAATATCAATAACCTTCCTAATGAACAATTCATATTTAGGCTGCAAGTTGTTGCAATCGGTCTTAGGAAGTATTCTGACTTATTTTGTTAGCCATATCTAAGATTTATATTAGGGTGATTAAGAGCATTGAAAAGCTTATAACATATTTTCCTTGGGAAGGTGTGGTTTAGGGGGGAAAAAAGATCTTGTAAATTGGGAGTGGCCAACTTAGTAGGAGAAAAAACATTTCGCTCTTTTGCGTAAATGATTATGGATATTTCCCATTGAACATAATTCTCTTCGGCACTTTGTCAATACGAGCAAGGATGGTGTTTGTGCTAAAGGCAGGACTCAAAAATTGTGGAGATAATCTCTTTTTGTTGTTCTTGGAAATTTATCTAGAGTCATTCTAAAGTCTTTTCTTGAAAATTGGAAAATAGTTCATTTTTGGGAAGACCATTCAGTTGAGGACTGGTTAATATACCTCATTTGTTCAATATATCCTTCAATTATAAGTCTGCGATCTATTTCGGTCATTTCTTGGGATTCTTGTCTAAGCTTTTCTTTTGAATTTGTCGCTTAGAACAGATTTTAGTGATAGAGAGTTTGATGAATTCTTGGGTGAGCCTTCCAGGGAATTTTCTTGTAAATCATTTTTTGACTTTCTGGTTGATTATCATCCGCTGATCTCCATTATGGTGCATTTTATTCAAGTATGAGGTGGAAGAAATCATTCATCTTTTGCTAGCTCCGTTTGGGCTAATAACTGTTTACCTGAAATTGTAAATTGGATCATGATTCGTGAACGAAACATTTTGTTGTTGGCTTGCAGTCTTATATGATATTATGATCTGAATATGTTGATGTGAACCAAGAACTATCGAACTGATCTATAGTTGATACGAAAAACTATTGGAGGAGCTAGGTATGGGTTATTCACATCCTCTCTTCATAAGGTTCCCGTGAAGAAATTTTTTCTTCTGATTTTTGATATTCTGCCTTCATTAGGTACCTGTCGCAAACTTCTAATTAATTCACAGCTTTATGTTGTCCCTCAGGAATCAGTGTCATTGGATAAATTATAAGGTAAGATTTTCAGCAGCGAATTAGTGACTCGAACACAAGGGTAAGCACTTTCAAATTCCTGCCAAAGAAAATTTTCATGTTCATATTTTTGTTTTACTTTTATTTAGGACTTTGTTTTTACTTTCCCACGCGTTATTGTTAAATTAGACTTAATCTCTTGTTTTCGTGACTTTCGTCTACTTCACTGTTTTTCTACATTTTGATTGGTTAGTCATATGTTTTCACAGTTTGTTGTGGCATTAGCCACATATCTCATTGTTTGACAATTTCAGTGCTAGATGTCTTTCCTCAGTCAAAATGTCTATAATGTGCATGAATGAGTTTTCATTTTTGGTTGTTTTTACTTTTTCTTTTTGGCTCTTTATTTATAATGGGTATTCCCTCCGTCCAAAAAAGTTATTCTTCCTTTGATAATTTTTTAAGGAAACAACTAATTTTAACTTAATCAATAATTAATAATGTAATTTAATTTCTAGTGTGGGATATGGAATGTTGGTCAATAAGGATAGTAATGTGTTGGGTTTGGGGTGGGTTTGGCCAAAACCGAACATAGCCCGTCTAGAAAATATATTATAACCCGATTTGACTTGAGGTGGATTTTATTTTGAAAAATTCAAACACGACCAGCTTACTTGTACGCATGAACCCAAACCCAGTCTTGAACCATTGTGATTATATGGTATTTTAAGAGTTTTAAATGGAAACTTATTATATTCGGGTTGGTCAAAATGGTTTATTGTATGCAAACCTCAAACTGATTTGAGGTGGGTTTCACTTAAAAAAACCAATCCGATTTGATTAGAAAATAACCAGCTCCATTAGGTATTTTTTTTATTTTAAATTTACGTCTAACTTAGAAACCCGAAAATGAGTGCTTCTATAAATAACAAAAAAAAAAAAAAAAGAAAGACAAATGAGGTTTACAAAAGTCCTCCCTCTGGGCTTTTACAAGAGACCTGCAAGAGGAGAGGAAGAATGACCAATTCTTAAAAAGAGCAAGTACTTTTGATTTAGATCCACTTGGCAAGCGGAAAACTTTTTGGACCAAGAGAAGGATCATATATACCTAGGCTCAAAATAATCATCTGAATTCTGAAGCATCATAAAACTCATCAAGCCTTTCCTTTCTTGTAAAAATTGGGACGGACCCCTCAATGCAAATGGACCAATTTTAACGGCCATGAATGGGCATGTCAACTGATCGTATTTGGATTGGATTAAGGTGAATTTAAATTTATATTTAAAAAAGTTTTTAGATCGGATTCGGATTGGATCATCAAAATATCGATCCATATTCAAATTTATTCGGATCGGATTATATCCGATCCATTTAAAAATTTAATTATATGATAATTAGTTTGTAAATATATAAAAAATAATAAAATTAACATAAAATTTAAACTTAATAACAATCAAATTTATTATATTCTTGTAAAAAGAAACTTATTTAATACTTTTTGGGTTATATTTATTTTTTATGAGTATATTAATAATAATACGGTAAATATAAATATAATAAATTTAAGCATAAATGTGTATCTTGAATTAGATCGGATTGTAAACGGATCGAATCGACATAAATTCATATCCGATTTACTAATCAAAAGCCTAACGGGTTCGGATCGGATTTGGATATATAGATAATAAATCTCAATCCATATCCGACTAAATGGATCGGAATCGAATTGGATTTGGGTACAAATTAAATCCGATCCATTGACAGGCCTAACCATGAAACAGTTTGAGATTCTTGAATTGCCTATTTTATCCTCTAGTCTCTTTTTTTATTAAAAAATATATGCCTCTAAGAGGGTGGGTTTGCTTAACACTAGACCACTTAATATTTTCTTGTTTTATATTTTGACTTGAACTAGATACATCTAAGTAGTATATACATCGCGTGTGCATATTATCTAATAATATAATATATACACTATCAAACTTAAAATATCTCAAAAAATAAAATAAAAATTGGGACTATCTTTTTAAGACATAAAATTTATCCTTGTTTTTAAAATCATTAAGCAAGATGTGCTCGTGGCACACAAGTTCTATGGGTTCCAAAAAAAATCAATAAACATTTATTTTTAACTTCAATCAGAAGCCATTAGTGTTTCTAAGTTTGACCAAATCTCACTTCCATTCTAACTTATTGCCACTTAGTCTACATGTAGGCCATATGAGAAGAACCAAGCCCAATGTGCGAAATAAGGAACTCTCGCCAAAAGGCCATATGAGACGAACTCACACTATAAAACGGTCTTTAATCTACAAAAGGTGGAAAAAAAATTAAAAAAATCATGGACTCAAGCTCTAAGCAAAATAAGGCAACCCAAAATAAGTTTTGATATAAAGAAGCCAACAAAAGAGTTGTGCTCTTTACAACAAAATCTTCAACTTGAAAATATGAAGAAAGGTATAAGTTAAGGGTTTGTGCATAGGGTATATATAGAAGATGATCAACTTTCTTTTTTCTTATTTTAATTCCTTGCCGCGTTAGCTGGTAATCGGGGTAATTTTAACAATAATGTGAGCATGATTTTATTTTCTTTTATTTTGTATATATAGCACAAGTTATGGTACTCTCGCCAAAAATTTATTTCGAACTCGCTTACTACGGAAGTGAAACCCATAACTTATATATCACTGTTGAGAGTCATAATGATCAAGTCGGTTATAATTTAGTATTAGAAATATTACTACCAAATTAGTAATCTGGGCCAAAGTATAAATTAAAGCATCCTTTCTAATAGACAAGCAATTCCTTAGTCGGCGACTTCAATCGTAAAGATTCTCGTTAGTAAGGGAGGTTTCAGGTTCAATTCTGCTCACAACCTTCCCCCTGAGCCTAATCAAACGCCAATTCTATAAGTTTATTAATTAAAAAAGAAAAGAAAATTCTTGGGCTGTTATATTATATGTTCATGGCTGTTTTCTTAAAGGGTGCTTTTGTAATGCGCTATTTCATTTACTTTTTTTTTGATACGAGCAATAATCTAGCCTACTCCTACAGGGATGAGGGCGCGCAGGTGCCGCTTCTAAAAAACACACTATCACCTGAACTCACTAACGTGGTACTTATTATTTGTAGCATTACTTGATCGGAATTTTGTGACCTTATGTTACAATTAGCAGAGATAGGAATGTTATAGTTTCGCGTGTAAAAAATGTTACGGTTTACTTATTTTCTACTATTCAATCACCAGAATCTGATTAACTTTTGGACTTGCAATCAACCATGTCATTCGTGCAAACCCTAAGTTTCTAACGTAATACTCGGTTATTTTTCTATTAAGTATGTCAGATTCGAAGTATCATGTGAACATTTTTCGTATTATTGTTACATATAACTAAAATTATATTCGCATGTATTGCAATTTGCAAAATCAAGACATCATTCTTTTGAATATAAAAATATTTGTCTTTCTTTTACTTGTACCATTCTAAAAGGAGTTAGAACATAACGTGCCTTTCGTACGTTTGAAAAAAAAGTTCTTTCAAAATTTTGATTCATTGGAGCAATAGTGGTCAGAAGGGGGATAATAATCGAGCCACAACTAGAGCAGAATTAAGTTCAAACCCAGTGAGATGCGAAGTTAGGTATTTCAGCCGAAGCCAAATCCGTCCATTATGGAACGAGGAGTCCCAGATCTCCGATTGACGAAACAATTATAGCATAGGAAGCAATAACATGAGCCACCTTATTGCCCTCCTGATGAATAAATTGAAAAATAATAGACATATTCCTAGCGAAGACAAGAATATCACTAATGACGGTACGTACCTAATTAACTCATTTATAATATCAGATTCGGCTACTAATGATTCAATATATAGTTGATTTAGCGCATCACTCTCGACAACAGGCTGCTGAAAACCCATGGAAACCGCCACGGACTGACTAACTAACCTCTTAACTTGATAAAAACTTTAATTAAAGTATTACAGTATGATGTTAATTAAATAAAGCGTTGAATTAATCGAGGTGCGCGAAAGCTGGCTCGGACACCCTGTGGGTAACCCTCAAACCAAAAAAAGTAATGTCTAAAAATGTTACATGCAAACCAGAGTACTGCAAATTAAAGGGGCTATATATAGTTATAAAATAAAAGGAGTGACCTAATAAAGGATAAATTTAGAAGATGTTTACTTATCTCCATAAAGTAAATTAAATGTTGTTAAAGCTAGCTACTTTTTCTACATATTTTGATTACCAAGGATCAAATTTTATTTTTCTATATTTTAAATGTTAATTAACCATATTGAGTAACTAGTTAAAAGGGTTTTAACTAGTTAAATTAATGGTACAAGTTTCAAAATCAACAAGACAAGTTTTTAGGAAACAAAACGAACAAGGAAAACTTGAAGGAAATGGTAGAAAGGTGTAGAAGCTCTTTACTTAATTAATTGCTGATATCAAATCCCATTTTAATATATATATCATAAGAATTTAATATCTTGATTGTTGAAGTGGATTCATGAGAGCAAGTGGGCTACTGAATTTAGCAGAAGCCCTAACCAGTTCAAGTCACATTTGGAGTAGGGGGATTTTCGTCATTATTTTAGTAAAAGAAAGAGATTCCCTATTCAAATTCTATCAAAAAAAGAAGAAGAAAGAAAGTAGATTCATACTCTTACCAAATATTAAAAAAAAAAAAAAAAAAGCTTCTAAATTTGAGGAGTATAAAATTATTTGGGTTCAGTTAAATTCGCAAAGAGGTTAGTCTCATAACACGAGATGTATATGCGTACTTCTATATACAAAAATTGAAAAGCAAAATATAAAACGGTTTTTACCGCCTCATATTGGCAACCTCAGCTCCTATACCAAGCTTCAAAAGAGGTTAGTCCCATAACACTAGATGTATCCGTGAAGAGATATACAAAAATTGAAAAGTAAAATATGAAACGGTTTTCACCACCACATATCGAACGGCAACCTAGCTCCTAACAAGCTTCAAAATCTCACATATATGTACATTTACATAATAAATTCACATTCCCAAATATGGCTTGGACTCGTTTTTCATGAAAGCAAGCTATCAAAAGTATCAATACAAATAATAATACACCATATACAATCCCCAATCTTATGCAATCTTAAGCTATATAACAACACTAGCTAGCTAGTTCTTTGAAAGTATAAATCTATCTAATTTATCTTCTATCTATACACTAACCATGAGGCTCCTCTCTTTTACCAATGAGGCACCAAAAAGGAGGTAATAGAAAGTGAACTTGAAGTACTAATATCTTTGCCCTCCACTTCATTTTTCTTATCATTGTGATTCTAATCACATAGATAATGTAGTTTACCCTCAATGCTTGAAGAGCTCTTACAAGAGAGTCAAAGTACGTGGGTGTTATATAAATCCATCCAAAATTATATAGACGAGTCCTACACTGACACGTATGGACAAACGCAATTAAGTGATGCAGTGATATAGTAACATGCATAGGTCAGTATGTAGGACCCGACCTCGACCATTTATGCTGACCAGTGCAAAGTTGTCACATCACTATATACATCACTTAAATGCGCCTGACCAACAGTGTTAGCTTTTGATACAAAGGGTTTACTTGCACCAGTGTCTCTCTGTCTGACGAGAAACTGCCAGGTGATACGAGTGATTGAATACACAAACTGGTACAACATTTTCTAGGATCCAAATTTCATCATGCTACGAAATCATGCAAGAGATGCGCAGCAAACCTCTTCCTGTTCTGGATATTGATGTTTTCATATCCTGCATTTGAGTGAGAACTCTGTGGGGGATTAATCCCACTAAAGTGACTCTCCACACCTCCCATATTGTGCCGGCTCCCAAATTGATTGATCGTGTGGTCAGAAAGGTAATTTTGGTGAGCTTCCGAAAGAGAGAGACTATTCTCACCATGAGGTAGACCGAGTGTCAGCGAAACCCCATTTCCATGAAACCCTGTCGCAAACTGCTCAGGGTTGTACCTCCCAAGCTCCCCAAGCGTATAATCCCCAAATCCACCCCCGTTACTGGCTGAGCCAGCCAGTAATTGGTAACTGTCACGGCTCGGCTCAAGCCTCTTACTTCTCTCTCCAGTCTTCATGTCCATTTCAACTGAAAGTATACTATTGGGCGAGTTCTGGAGCTCGTGTCTTGGCTTCTTGGGGCTCGTGGATGAGCCGATGAGGGAGAAGGTGGCTTGGTGAGTTTGGAGGGATGCCATTGTGGGGGATGTAGTAATGGATGAAGTGGAGATCTCATTCGGAGGGGTGTTTTGGGTATTATTAGGGTTTTGTTGGGAGGTGATTTGATCATTTTGAAGGGTGGTGAGGTCTTGGGCATTATTTGGGCTTTTGTTGGTTTCTGTTTTGGTAGTGGTTTGATCAGCAGAGGTGTTGTTGTTTTGGTCTTGTTCCTTGAATTCTTCCATGTAAATTTCTTCAACCATTGGCTTCCATAGACGCACCCTAGCATTTATGAACCAGTTTGAGACCTGCATGCATTTCACATTTTACTTCTTTAATTAATTCACAGCTTCTCCATAACTAATTCAATATACATATATGTGTGTATGTATATCTTTATTTATATATATATCAAGAGCCAAGATAGGAAGAAACTATATATACTCACGAATGCAAAAGCGCACATATATATATATATATATATATATTTATTTACTTATTTTTATACGATAGCTCGATCTAGTCCTTACAAAGCAGACCTAGAGCGAAATATCATAAAAAGAAGTTCGAGTTTGAAAAGCCCAAACCCAGTAGCCAGGAAAATGAGTCCAATAGAAAAAGAGAAAAAACAAATTGAAAACTAAGTTGGAGAAGTTTAGCTCCAAAACTAACATTTAAGGGGACAATTTAAATGTCCAAATTAAGTAATGTATAATTTGGTAATATTTCAAGAGAAAACAAAATCAATGGATACACTGCTACAGCGATGACTTGTATTACTAAACCAAAACATTTCAGCGAAGTAGTAGAATGGGCAAAACCTGATTGTGGAGAGAGAAAAGGAAAAACCTTTTTCAAGAAAATTATGAAATCTAGATGAAATTATCCTTTTTGATAGCGAAAAGTTTAAAAGTTTAAGCAAGGTTCAACGAGCGTTTACTTCTAGATGAAATATTTTAAGTATGCTTTGCATGTCTCTTCTAAAAGGGTGCATTTGATTAGTTTACATTGACAAGAATTGAGTTACATGAAAATATACAAATTTAGTTTCCGCATATATCTTTCAGGCAAAATAAGTATGGTCAACCACACTTTAAATGACAATTACTCTAGTGTCCGAAAGTTCATTGGTCAATGCTTTGAATAGACTCCACATATTTACCGGTAAACGGACATATCGCTTGGACTAGTAATATAGTCATTTAAGTTAGTACATATATCATTGTTGATATTATAGTAACATATCATGTCTTCTCATGCATGTAAATATATATGTCTAGAAACTGCACACTAACTTGTACATGCATGCATATGTACCTGGCTCCTAGTAAGTCCTGTTTGTTTAGCAAGCATATGCTTATCCGAATCCTTGGGGTACCTACACAAACAAAACCAACATTACCACCGAACCCAAATACCACCATTAACAATCCTCGTTGAAACAAATCCGCGCTATACAAACTGATGTAGCACTAAGCAAAGTAACTTCTGAAGTCACATATTTAAACTTTTTTTAATCACCTATAAACATTACATGAAGAATTGATTTGCAAGGAATATGAAAAACAATGCCTAGTTGGAGTGGTAAATGTAAATGATGTGGTTTGCTGTTTTACACATTTTGATGCAATCTAACTCCACATCAAAAAGTAGGGCAGTTAATTTCCACCTACACCGTGCCAACCAGGAAACAACCATAAAACCTTTTATTTGCCCAAAAGAATATTCTTTATATTGAAAGCTTTATACATTGTATTGAGCTTTCAACGAACAAAACACATAATGTTTTCTCCATCATAACATTTTATTAGTACCACATCAGTTTGTAAAAAAAATAAAGTACGCAATAGCATTACACTAACACTACTTAAGACAAACTCACGGATGGAGAAAGTGCTCGAAGAGCCAAGCGCGAAGAACCGAGACCGCTCTTTCGGGCAACCCTCTTTGGGGCCTCCAAGCATTGTGTTGCATCATTCCCAATTGTTGAAGTGCCCTTTGTTGCCTTAGTTGATGGTCAACAAACTTGAGCCTCGATCCCTCTGGCTTGCCTTCGTTGGGGTCTTCTTCACCTAAACTCTTACTAGCGCCCTTGATTTGGGTGGAAATAGCGTCTTTTAGGCACCGGAATTGCTTCGAGATCGTTTGTAACGCGAGGGAAGTGTAGGACTTTGCAGCACCTAGCCCTGCGGCTTGCTCAAATGAGCTGACCACTACTTGCATTTGGTGGTGGTACTGCCTGTATCTTTGCTCAACCTGAAAAGGAAAAATGTTCAAGATATCATAAAATTAGTGTATTGCGATACAATCCACGTATGTCTGTCTGTCGTGCTTTTGTGTGTTGTACTTTTAGGAGACTTCAGTGAAAATATATATAGTACGTAGATATTTCACAGTAACTTTCAGCTATCGTAAGTTAACATTTAGTTAAAACAATTAGGGTAGTATTATAAGTTATCAACCATCACAAGAGTGCGTGAAATTAAGGAAATACTTGAAAAACAAGCAACAAACAATACTTGTTTATTCAATCTAGTCAATGATATATATATATTTTTTTTAATTTGAACAAAGACAATTGAACTCATAAATTTGAACTGTTAAGTCTTTATTGCCAACAAAAAAAATAAAATAACGGAAAGGCTGACGTAGCAGATAGGATAGATCGAAAAGTGAAAACAAGAATATTTTGTAATTTTTTTTTGAAAAAAGCAGTAAAAATTACGGATATAAGTGAAAAATAAGTAAGATTTAGTAAAAAAAGGGGGTAAATATTATCTATTTTTTAATTTCCAAAATCAAATTGGAGTCAAACGCCATCTTGAGTGGAAGGGATAAAATTGTGAGTAGGGGTGATAAAATTAATGAACCAAGTATGAAGATACTTTTTTTCTCTCTAATGTGAGGAAATATAAACTAGAAAAATTTAATGAATAAAGGATAAGAGGAGATAGTAGAATTTGGCATTTTAAATGGGTTAGGTATTTCAATTGGACTCAATTTCCAATATATTTCCTCAATTTATAGGTTGCTTCAAAACTTGCAATGTCATATTTTAATGTAGACGGAAGGCCCTTTTAGTCCAGGTTGGACCCTCACAAAAATGACCCATGCCCAACTTCTGACCACAAGAAAATATGTGGTATACTTTTGGTGTATTTCTTGCAAAGACTTTTAATGTTATGAAACAATGAAATTGGAATTGAAATTTGAAGCAATAGTAGTTAGAGATTGGATCTAATTCCATCTTTGAAATTAAGTAATTTGGGGTTTATAAACATGGTAACTTGGACGCTCAGAATTGTGTATTCTAATTTTCGCTCTAAAAGTTTTAATTGAGTTCAAAACACACCATGCGGAATTAAGATTGTTCGATTGTGATACCCAATAAAAAAAAGAGTTGATTCTAACTTATAATGACAATAGAGATAAAGTTGTGAATTTGACATACTGATTTTAATTTGAAAGATCAAATTTTGCGTCTTGAATAGAGGAAGTGTATCACCTTAATATATAAAACAATTGTGCCCCAGTTTTCCTTTATGATTTTTATAGGGAGTACTGAACTCAATTGACATCGACCCAACAAACTTTTACATATTTTTTTGATAGATTCTTGAAAAGAACAGAAAATAGTTTAATTTCAGATGATAACGAGGTTGTTAGATTGCGACTTACGTTCAGAGTCACAATAATTACATCCTTGTACTGCAAACACTGTATTATGATTTTTACATGGGAAAAAAGGACTATATTAAACTGAAAATGATAAAATCCATCTAAATTCACTTTTTCTTTCCCCAAAAATTCTTTAAAAATACAGAAGTTTCCATCTTAATTCACATTTTATTTAATTGAATTGATTCTCAAGATCAAACCCAATTCAAATTAATTTGATTTTGAGCAGTCAGAAAGAAGACACACAAAAGTGAATTTGTACCTCATCTAGCATGCTAACAAGCTTGGCCTTCTTCATTTGAATCTCCTGCCTTTCGGCAGTTGTAAGCTCTGCACCATGTCTTGTACCATTCTTACTTCCACTTGGAGCTTCATCACTCACACCCATTGATTCCCTATTTGTCTTCTTCATCTTCTCTTTACTCCCCTCCTCTTCTGTATTCACTCTGTTCCTCACATTAACAACTTCATCAAGAAGCTCTTGTGCAGCTTGCAAGTACTTAGACCCCAAAATCATACTCTGCATACCCGAAATCCCATTCGAGACTGCTGAAACTGACGACGAGGAATGACCCGATCCTCGAAAACCCTCGCCAGGCCCACTCCTTGGCGACATCAGTCCTCCTGGAGTGTCGTGATCGGCCGCTTGAAGCGACCGATACGCCGGCTGCTGTGGGGATAGGCTTAAAGATAAGCCTTGCTGTTGCGTTGGCACAACAGCCGGCCTGCGAAACCCTAATTGGGTGGCAAAGTCGGTGGGGCCACCAGTAACAGTGTTACGAGAATCCCCACCGACTACGGCGACAGTCGGGATAACACTCCCACCTGCGTTTTGGTCAGACCAGAGATTGTAGTGGAAACGGGGAATTGGATTGTGGAAGGACATGGATTGACGGCTGGGATCGTCGGATCCAACCGTGGCGGTGGCCTGGAGGGGGACTCCGACGAAGTGGTGGGGCTGGGATGGCGGCGCGTGTGGTACACTCGCGGGGTTGAGCGCGTGGGGAGGGACGGAATTCAAGAATAGCATGTTCCCCTGTTGCTGTTGTGTGTCAGAGTAACCTACGAAGTTGGGATTCATAAGGTAAAGTGTCTGCAGACCATCACCTTGAATTTCAGAGCCTCCATGAAAGTAAGTACCCATTAATACCCAATTGAAAAAAAAAACAAACCCTTAAATAAATCAATTTAAGGATTATTTTTCATCGAACAATTTCCTCTTGATGATAACCGATTCGATAGCGAACGATCTTTTCTAATTGGCTTCCATTAGAAGCAGTACAATCCTGTAAGAAAGCAACCGAGAACAAAAGTGAGGACGAATCGATTAAATACCTTAAAGATTGCAAATACTTTATATATATTATATATAAGAACAACAAGATGCTGATATGGATTGATGTTTTGAAGAACAGAGACATGGGGTTGATTTGTTTAAGGTTTTGTATGATAATAATTGAAGTTTGACACAAAACCCATGAAAGATCAGTGGACATATATTATTAAAAATTAAAAAGAAATGAAGAGAGAGAAACCCACAAAGATGTTGCAGATAGAGAGAGAGAGAGAGAGAGAAGTGCTTAGTACCATCTAATAATGGATAAAAATGAAAAAAAAGAAGAGATCGAAGAGACCACTCACATGTTCAATCGTTAAGTTTGAAAGCTTAATTAGGCTTTGAGAAATATAGAGAGAGAGAGAGAGAAAGAGAAAGAGAAAGTGAGAGAGGAGAGAGAGAGTAGTTCAATTCTCTGTTGTCAGAGACTATTTTTCTGCAACTCTTGAAATGAAAAGGAAAACAAATAAAAAGGAATTCAGATGTGGGGTTTTCACTTCAAAAGAGAGACTTGTAGAATTTTGACACATTTCCCTCTCTAGAAAAGGAGAGAAAGAAAGAGATAATAATTGAGATGGTAAATTTTCCGTTCTTGTTGTAAGCTAGCTAGTACAGCTACCCATTCACTCACTCTCTATCTCTCTTTTTCACCCTTTTTGTGGTAGGTACATGGGATGATGGATGAGAAAGAAGTAAATGAAAAACTTATCTGACCTGACCATTTAATTTGAATCCCTGAACTCAATGCGCGCGCGTGTGTAATTCACATGAATATATATAGTTTTGTAAAAAATAGTTTTACAAAAATAACAAATAGTCCGGTGTATAACGGTGCATGTGCTTACATTGCATAATGCACGGTAAGAGTTCGAAACTTGTTGAAAGTATATTTTTATGAAAAAGAAAAATATTACATGGAAAAATGGAAAATCAAAAGTTTGATACAACTTTAAAAACTTTGGTCCCACTATATATATAATAGTACAACTATAAATATAATAGTACAAATTTATTGGCGATTTAAATCCCTCCTCCTTTTATGTAATAGTACAGGCTTATTGTTTGCTTTGATAGAAAACCCCAAATAAATATTACAAACAAGAGGATAGGGCAAACTATGTTTTGTGTAAATTATGACAAGATAAATTTAGGCAAATTTTCAATTTATTCGTGGATTTTGTTAGTTTATTATTATATATTTTTCTTAAGTTTGTTAATTTTTTTTGTTTTTTTGACAAACAACAAACTTTTATTGTAAACAACACGCCACTAAGGAGTGCAGATAATAGCTACTTTTGCAAATTTAAGGTGAATAAACTAATAAAACCTAAAGATGAATCCAAATTCACCCTAAATTTTTGTATTAGCTTATAATGTCGTTCAGCAATATCAAATATATTTTAGTTAAACGGATAGTTCTTATCCATTTGTGTTCGATTCAAAAAAGACACATCCATTGGGTATTGAACTTAAAAATCCAAATAATGTAAGTTTTCTTATGGACAATAGCTAGTCGTATTATAAGCATTTCAACCGAACTTAACTTTGACATTCGTAACCAAGATAATTGGGTGCAAGGCGTATGCATAACTCAATGTCATCTTAGCTTATATGTAGCTATTGAAGGCGGATAAACCACACCAAGTTACCACTTTATCAGAATGGTAGACTCAATAGAGAAACCAAAAGGCGCAAACAAAACTTTAACGATAGTAGCTTCATAATTTATAAGTCATTTTCCATCTGCCACTCCTCACGAGCCTTGACACGATGATAGAGTTGACATACGCAAGAATTGCTCATTGGAGCCCTAAAATGACCCATAGCTTTGAAGGCACGTGATTCGTTACGCAAAGGAGCGTCGCCAAAACTTTTCATAGTCTAGCATGCCTACATTCAATAATAAAAAAAAATCCAAATATACCAAAATTATTTCAACATTTAGGCATTCATTGTGCAAATCCATTGTAATACTATATATAAACATCACGATTAATCGATAAATACTCATTTGGAACTGCAACAAAATCCAACTTAGTCAAACCTAGCTTTAGCATTGTAACCGAAGAACTTATTCAAATTAGCCAAAGAAATACGAATTGGAACCCTAATACACTTAGCAACCTTAAATAAGATTAGTGAGTATGAACCAATATTCCAAACAAATAGCATAATACCAAATCATGACTAGTAGTAATGCCCACTGCAATCAAGAGTTTACTAATGTAACCAAAAGGTCCATGCATCAACAAATATATTCTATATTTATGTAATCACTTTCAATTTGATATATTTATAAAATCAACAAATTAATTTGATAGAATCTTATTCCTTTCAAGTATGAACAAACAGCAAGAATTCTTCCACTTAGGGTAGGAATATAATAAAACCACAAGATTTTTGTTTAGGGTGGAAACAAACCACAATTCATATAACTCAATACTCTGCCCTTTTCATAATATTAAGGCTCCATTTGATAGCAACATGGAAAATGAAAATAAAAACAACTAATTTTAGTGAGAAGATGGAAAATAAGTTGAGGCATATGGTGAGACACTCTTCCTCTTATACTCATTTTTGTAAGTATATGTCCTCCATCCTCCTTTAATATTTTGTGGAAAAATTTTCTCCACCATCACCCAAAGAAAATTTGCTCATGGAAAAAAGCAAAAAGCAAGAGTTAATCTCACCACTTCTCTCAACATATTTTCCATCTTCTCACCTTAATTAGTTATTTTTCTTTTCATTTTCCATGTTGCTATCAAACGGAGCCTAAAGGTATGTATGTATATGTATACGAGACTCTAATAACTACCCACTAAGTAAACTACCAATAATTCCTATTAACATTTGTACCTATTAATCTCTTAACAAGAACATTGTCCTCAAGGCTCAAGCTACAAAATAACATACAAAAGCCCCCTGGATCCCAACTTCTATTCATACATCTCTAGCTATATAGAAAAATTATCTTGTCCTGTATATTTGTTGTCATTTTCGAGCATGAGGTATACTCAGTTTCTAGGGTAAGATATAGATTGTAGTTGTGATAATAAACATAAGCAACGAGGACCATCATGAAGTTGTTACACAATTCTTTATGTCTATGCATATTTGACAAATATGGATCATCTAAACATTTGAAACTTGGACAATGAAGTGTAGTTATTAATGGTGGCATATGGGGGGTTAAAGCCTATTTTACTTTCTGCATTTTTCTTTTTTAAAAATTGGAAAAAAAACCACAAATGTCATAGATGATGGCCTATTTAACTCAAATTCATTGTCTGTACACATGAACAAAAACTAGAGAATGATGAAATAATCAAACCTAGCTCAAACCTAGCTCTGATACTAAACAATATAACCTTTCTCCTTTCGAGTAGGAATAAACCACTGGTATTTTCCAACTTACGTGAAGAATAACACCACATGAGTTTCTTTAGGATATAAATAAACGACAATTCATATAACTCAATTATTTTCAATTTTCATAATATTAAACAGATAGATGTATATAAAAGACTCTAATAATGTAACTAAATGATAATTAGGATGTATGGTGGTTTTGGCACATTAATTCAACTACACTATATGTAGATATGATATCCAAATTATATGTTAGCCATTTGTTGATTTGTGAGTACCACTAAAATTCTTAGAAAGTGCTCAAAGGGAAACTCTTAGGTCTGGGACTTCGGTTACTCAACTGAGGAAGGTATTATACATCGAGTGGCTACCTCATTCATGGGATTTCAACCACCAGGTGGAGACACCTATTATTTTCCCATGCATTGTTTACCACTAAGAAAATTACCCATAACAACTACTAACATTTAACTAACCTCATTTTACTTAATACTAACTTCCCGTTAGCGTTTGTACCTATCACAATTCTATTTTAGTTTTTTTTTTCACTGTTTATCCGAATCATGCCCAAATGCATTGTACGAGTTAAAAACTAGTTCAATTCTAAAGTCTTGATAGAGAACAATAAATACTTACTAAATATGAGTATATTATCAACAATTAATTAAAATACACTATCTTGTCCCAAATTAGGGGTACGTCGATTTTGATATTTACAACGCTTTTGAAAATACGAAGGGTGTGTTTGATACATGGTTTTGGAATACTATTAGAATTATATCCTATGGCATTGCAATTCAAAGAATTACAATGCCATATAATTAAGATACTATTGTTTGGATTGTTCATAGCTTTCATTTTAAATTATAATATAATTCAAAATTTGTTTATTTGGTTAAATTGTAGAATTCATTTACGATTCCAAAAAGACAATATGTTTACATACATATAAATATATATGTATATATATATCTGTGTGGAAGGAATTATTATAGGAGAAGATGGTGGTAAGCTTAAATATATAATGCGCACACACATGCACACACATATATACACACAGACATACATACATACATATATATATATATATATGTATATATACATTTATGTTTGTGTTGTATTTTAAACCAGACCATTATGTATACGATTCAACATGCCAACTATTAAACAACTTATTAGAAATACAAGGCAGCCAATTAGAAATGTCACAAAAGCCCCCGCTCTTCCCGGATGCCCTTAGCGACGTCGAGGAATATGTACTACGATGTATGTGTGAATTGTTCAGATCATGAGTTAGGACAAAAGAAAGAAACCCATTTTTCCAGTATTAATGATCCATCTCGATGAATAGGAGCGTGGTAGGTTGGAGAGGGGAAGGTGGTGTAAGGTGGGGGTGGGTTGGTAACGGCAGTTGTTAGAGGTGATTGAAGATGAATTTTTTTTAGAATTCAATATGAATTGAAATTAGAAAACTTTACTCTCTCCATGGAATTCAATCTTATAAAATTCCTGATTAACTCCAAAACCATAACCTTTTAGCATATCCAAACAATAGAATTTCAAAGTGATGCTCTAATTCCAATTCTATAGTATGGATTTGAGGTTGCCAAACACATTAATCTTACTATAATATATGGCCCACGACATTTCGTGTAATAAGACATATATGGTCCACGACCTTGATCTTAAAGTTATGTTTGACAAGCATGATAAGATGATGTGATAGGATAAAGTCATCATATTCTATGCTTGGTGTTGGTCAAGATTGGATATCGATGTGAAATTATTTATTCTACAAATGCCTCTAATCCCACAAGAAGATGCATTAACAATCATACTTAGGAGGTATAACTATTTTATCATGTTCAGATAGGATTACACATGCATAAATGTGACAGATACTAATATATAAAGCAAAAGTGGGTAAAGGACACATCTAATTCCAATGAAGCCATGTAATAATCTACTATTCTATAAAATCTGGAGATATTTTGTCATTTATTGAAGCCGTTTCAAAATTTTAATTTTCCGATTTTATCCTTGCAATTTTTAATTTCACAATAAAAAATCATACCTCCGTGTAAATAATGTGATTCGAACTCTTTTGTTTTATAAACAAAATATGATTTTCATCCGTTATGCTAGTTATAACATTCATTTATTTATTTATTTTAAAAAAAATTATTTATATTCATATCATACATTATCGCTTGTGCACGAAAATATATTGTGAAAGCATGCAAGACTTGCCGGGAAGGTCCCTCTGTCTTAATTATAAACTTCCACCCACACGTTTCTCTTTTGAGTGAAATTTAAAAGTCACACAGTAAAGTGGTGTTATTTATTTCTATTTTGACAATTCAGATATATAATATATTGGTTTATCAAAAATTTAATAAAATTTTTAGATGCAGGTGAACTACAATTATAAATTGAATACAAAATTAGAAAGGGTCATTGTTTCATTTCTTTTTTGGACACCGTGTTTCAGCATGTGATTATTAAAAGATTGCAGTCAATATATATAGTCAACTCTTTAAATGATTCATCACTTTATTTTGTAGAATAGAAATACTATTTAGCTCTAAAATTCTACCACAAATTGTAACTTAAGTAAATATAAAACACAACACATATTTGTATTAGAGTTTGGGAAGAAAGTCATTTTTATATTGTGCTTCTAAGTTTATTTTTGGATTAAATAGCATTACTCTTAAATACGATCCATTATTAATCGTTAAGTAAATGAATTAATTCGAGTCAAATACGATTCACCATGTTAATCCATTGGAAATTGTATATACCAATAAACTACATGATGATGTGTATATATATACAATGAGTCTCTTTGAAGTGCCCTTATTATAAATAAAGAATGAACTTCACTATACGTGGGATTAAAAATGACGGGACTTTTAAGGAAATTTCCACCAAATTTAATCAAACTAAAAATTTAACAGGAAAATGGGTGAGATGAAATATTTATAATATGTTAATTTCCACCGGTTACGAAAATTAGTAGAAATTATTTACTCATCCCAAAAATCATATCCACTAAATTAATTTCAACCGTTTACTTTTTCGAAAGAAAAACAATACATTTTTTAATTAAAAAAAGGACGCCTTTTGTAGAGACTTATTTCGAAATCACAAAACACTTTTTAATTACTAAATTAAGGAACACTAGTTAATTACTTATTTGCCATGATAAAGTAACCAAATGAAACGGATATGAGTGATAGCTAGCTAGCTAGGTGTGTCCATGATAATATAAATTAATAAAAGAGGAGAAGAGAAGAGTATTTAATAAGATATTATGAATAAAATTAGTGGGTAGCTTAAAACAAGGTATGACAAGTGTTCCATTAATTTTAATTAACATCTCTATCATCATCATATCCATCATTTGTTTAAAACAAAAATCATATTAAACAAGTAATTTATGGGAATCTACTCGTAATTAAAAGGGGATTAAGGAAGTTGATTGAAAAGAGGGACTAATGTATCTATCTTGTGTATCTAAAGTATGGCACATCCATTCTTTGATGCCCATGATGGACACAAGAATCTATCTCCATATGTATATTTTATATATATAATATATATACGGACAAGTTCCAACTTATATAAACTAAAAGAATATTACGTCCGTCAATAACATATTTTTATCAAATTCATTATTTATCAATTTTACCATCGAATATCAGATAATATTATAGGTAATAGATGTACGGGAAAAAAAATTAATCGGAGATCTTCATCGTTGCAATCATTTATAATATGTCCAAATTATGTGACTAACGAGATTAAGAAAAAATGAGCATACATGTTGATCGATCGTATATATAATTTTTTTTTTA
Source organism: Lonicera japonica (assembly GCA_021464415.1). Taxonomy (NCBI): domain Eukaryota; kingdom Viridiplantae; phylum Streptophyta; class Magnoliopsida; order Dipsacales; family Caprifoliaceae; genus Lonicera; species Lonicera japonica. Next base: position 88,651,897 of record CM038464.1, read on the forward strand.
ATTTAGTTGAAATTTTGCATACTGCATAAAAAAAATTCCTTGATAATACAGACAGTCATATATGACAATATATGTTAATAATGTAATTATAATTTTTTCAGAGCAGAATATATATTGTTATAGAAAATTCATGACATACTTATATTTTTATTAATGTTTATTATGTAACAATAATCATATATATATATATATATATATATCAGCTCCCTTCTCTTAAGTACCGTCCTTAAGTTAGCGAACTTAAGGACCGTTCATTTCGAAAGGTAAACAAATGAATTTTTTCATGCAACTTGGTGAGAATGATCTCTATAACAAGTAGATCATCTCTACCAAATTTTATCAAAAAAATCAAATCAGAAGTGGGTTAACTAAAAATCTAAAATTTCAACGTCAAGAAATGCGTGTATATATCAATTTTTCAATTAACCCACTTTCCGATTGATTTTTTTTTATAAAATTTCGTGGAAATGATTTATTCATTATAGAGATAACCTCCACTAAGTTTCATGAAAAAATTCATCCGTTTATCTCTCGAAAATGACGATTCTTAAGTTAGTTAATTTAAGGACGGTCTTTAAAAGAAGGGTTATATATATATATATATATATATATTTGCTCTAGCATTACAACCATGCATTCTTTGTGCACACATATATACAAGTGTGTATGTGATAAATTTTGACTTAAAACTTTTGAAGCAACAAATTAATTAATTTGAGACATGTATATATAATTTGGGACAGTTATTTTAGTTTTATTTTTGGAAGGTATCTTTTCAGAAGAGTAGAAGTGACACCCTTTGTTATTGCCCATATAAGATATAACCGCCAACTGCATCATGACTATTATGAGCTTATGTTCAAGGGCATAAATAGATTTAAATAATTTAGAATTGTCTATTCCGATCCATATTTTGTAATATCATGGTATATTTTGGAATTTTACCAAACAAAAAAAAAAGCAATTTTTTTTTAAATATGTTCTTGAAAACGAGTTTCATACACTTTTATGTAAAAAAATAATAATATAACCAAGCCACTTGACCCAATGGTACAAGACTGCCACTAGAACATCTTTGGGTCAACTCAGAACTCTCAAAGTTAAATCCTTACGTTGTCAAAATAATATTTGGTCAGCGACAGCAACAAACCGCGAGCAAAAATTAACGTGAAAAAATAATATTTTTTTACGTCTCGGCTGCCTACTGCAACGATTTGAAGGGTGTGTATATTTTTTTGCTCTTGTTGTTATTATAATTTGACGTTATTGTTATTATTATTATTAAATAATTAAAATAATAATAATAATAAAATAATGATAGTAATAATAATGATGACGGAGATGATGACGGCAATGATGATGATAATAATAATAGTGAATGTAATAATAATTAATGATGAAATTGGTCCAAAAAAGTATCAAAAAAGTCAATACCTAAAGAAACACATTTTGAGGCCCATCTATAAACGAGAGAGCGCATTATCAAAATCCCAATTTGCTTTGCTTTTGCACGTCTCTCAATTTTGAGGGTGACATTTCATAGTAATAAATATTAAACAAAGCTAATTCCATTTATTTATGTGAATATCCTCTTGAAAGAAGGGAGAGCTGGGAATTAATATGAAAAAGATATTGACTTAAATTTAAAGTCTCGAAATAAACATGCAATATAAAATTTTGGGATATTAGAAAATAGATTTTGTTTGCGAAATTTTCTACAAAGAAATTAGAAAATAATATTTTTATAAATTAAGGTCATATTTTTGACTAAATTTCAAAAATAATATAACATTGACTTTGCTGTAGATTTTTGTATTGTAATTTTTTATATTATCGTGCAAAATTAAATTTGCACTGCACGTTTTTTAGCATATTACTATTTTTGAATATTTAATTGATAGTGCTTTTGAGTTATTTCAACAAATTACAACTTTAAACCTATTTATTCATAAAAACACACATAATAATTTTTTGGGGTTATGCAAAATAAGTTTGTAGTCCTCGTTTTTAATATATTATTATATATTGGAGTTTATTTGACATTACTTTTAATTACACCAGTGACACATAAAAATATATTTGTTAAAAAGAATAAAAAAAAGCTTCATGTAAAGTAAATTTGCATTAAAGTTTTTGAATTGCAAAATTAAGTTTATACAAAACATAATTTTGTTCAAATTAAGTTTGCATAAAACGCAATTTTGACCAAAGCCATCATTTTAAAACACAATTAATAAACATGAAGCCTATACTAATGCCTATACTAATAAGATTTAAAAATAAGCCCTTATTTCGAAAAAAAAATAAAATAAAATTATTTCCCGGTTTTTTCTCAAAAAATATTCTCATGGGGAGTTTTTACCCATTATCAATAAAACCTTTATATTTTGGATAGACTTTTAAAATCAAATTAGCTCATTAAATGATATTTGGTTAAAACATATGTGTTATCTAAATTTAAGGTCGTGAGTCACCCAACTCACATTTTATATATGGTATAAAAATATATTATAAAATAGTTCGAGGTGAATAATATTAATTTTATCATGTTGATGTTTTATATTTAGTATAAATGTATATTAAAATAATTCGAGATGTATATCATTAGTTTTTCTCCAAATTAATAATATGAGCCTAACTTAATCCCAAAATAAGTGGACCACAGCCCAAGGAACCAATTGGACCACGTACGATGCCTTTGGCCATTGATTACAATGGGGGTGTTCCTCGGTTTTAATTTGATATTTTTCTTGTCATCTACATCTAATTTGTGATGTTAATTTTGGAATATAAGATTTAATCCCAACCAATACATATAGGGTGTGTTTGTCGTGCGGGATTAGAAATATGATAGAATTAATTAATCATATCCGGTGTTTGGTGTTGGAAAGGATAGGATAAATAAATCATATCCCGCGTTTAGCGCAAGGGTAGATATGATATTTTAATCCTATCCCGCGTTTGGCGCAACTCGGGACTGGATTGCACTCATGATTAATTATCATTTTATTCCTTTAGAATTAGATAAATATATACCACCCCTATAGTAGTATTATTTTATCCTCATGATTGCCGGATAACAAAATGAATATAATTTATTTTTTTTAATCTTTTTCTTTACACTTTTTTAGATAATTAAATTTATTAATGAAAATTTTCAACCACCCAAAATTAGAGTAACTCAACTAATAAAATTATGGACAACAATTAAAATTGCATATATTTTTAAAAGAAAAGCAAGTTGAATTATATAATATCTGGACTTGTAATCCGAAACTCCATCAAATGCAAAGTTTATTAAATCTTTATCCGACTAGTCCTTATCTTGTCCGATCCCGCTTAATCCTTATCCGACTAATTCCTTTCATATCCTATCCCACACAATTCCTATCCGACTAATTCCGACTCTTATCCTATCCGGTCTTTATCCTATTATATCCTACCTCCTTATCCGATATATAAGTAATATATACAACTACTAAACATGGCACAAGATTTGTACTAAATGAACGAGGGTATTATTTAAACTCTCTAAATATATCACAAACACCTTATTTAGAATTTAATTTAAAACACATTTTAACACTCTCTTATTTATCACAAACACTTTCTTCCATTACTTAATGTTAGGCGAGTACTTAGGAACACACTCTCCCTACTTGAACTGAGTTTATGTGAGTGCATTCATCTCTTATTAGGAGGGCCTTATTTGGAAAATACTATAGCACTCCATTGCCTGATGTTAGGCGAATTTTTACCAATAAACTTACCTATGTAGACTAAAGTGTATATGACTGCACTCACCTTTCATTAGACGGGCCGTAAGAGGTGCTAGTGATAATAAATTTACCATGGGGGGTATTTGTGACAAAGGAGTGTTTGTAACAAATATATGGGTATAAATACCATAGGAGATGTTTGCGACAAATATAAATGATATAAATAACACCACCTTAAATAAAAGTTCAAAGGTTTAGCTCAGTTACACATTCTTCTCAAATTCAACCACACCTTCTTGATGTCTTTAATTTGATACGTGACAACTACTAAATTAAACGTATGAAAGAATTAGTTCATATTGTATTGATTTCTAAAGCTCTTAAACTCGAAATTGATATAGTAATCTCGACTTTCTTAAACGTAGAATCAATCTAATAAATTGATGAAATAATATAAAATTTTATTGAATTAGATTACATAAATTAATACTCGATTTGTTTGAATCTTGCCAAGTATTTTATTAAAAAAGTAATAATTTATGTCTTAATAGCATATATTAAATATATTATAAATAAAAAGACTAATCTTATATATGAAAAATCTTATTTTAATAAATATGTATTTAATTTTTTTTAATATTATTATAAATAAATTATAAACATGTAACAAAAAATACACGCTAACTTAACCCTTTTTTATTAATTAATGGTAGGTGTGTATGTACGACATTTAAAGTCCCCTCCGTAGACACGCAACTCAAGTTATAGGCCCCCCTGGTCCATGTGGCTACAAATGAAGCTACCCCCACCCCCACCAAAACCCACCCCCTTTGTACTATTGCTACCCACCATTAAATAATATACATACACATAATTGTGTATATATATAAAGGTCCCCAATTATTGCTCACTCTTTCCCATGTCATTGTGTTGTCATCATCCCCACCACTTCAAATTGTCCCTAAATCTTTCTGGCTTAACTCATAATTTCGTCGAGTAGATGGCGTAAATAAAATGAAGAAAGTGAAAAAAGATGTTAAATATGTTTAGAGATAATTTTTTTGATCAAAGTATAATTAAGAGCGTTTAAACAGAAATATAAGTACAAGTTTAATACAAATGCATCGGTCAATATAAAACGAGTGAGCACTTAAGATTGTGTTGTGCTAAATTAACATTTAAATATTAATTTTGATGAGAATAAATATACGTAAAAGGCCAACAACTAGTCTTATGGCATATTAATAGTGTTAACTGAATAAAAATCGAAAACGGAGGAGTCAAAGATGCAATTCATTGATGTATATAACTCAAAGAAAGAAAAGAAAAAATGGTAAGAAAAGAACAATTTACAAGATACATGTATGTGGCTATGTGGAGAGGTCGATCTGACCTTACTCAACGAACAAAAACACTAGCTCCATTAATTATCTTTTCTCGGAAAAATTAATTATAGTTCTGATTCCTTCAAATCGTTGAGTAATCTATAGAATTCTAGTCCTACTTGGATTTTCACCAGCTTTAAGATTCCAATACAACCAAACTAAGCCTACGTTCTAGGAACCGAATACATGCATATTCCAACAATTCTACCCCTTAATTAGCTTCAATTTCAACTGCTTCTGCTATAGTACTAAGCATGGGCATGATCACAAGTTTATGGGATCTAATAACCCCATTTATTATTTAAAATATACATATTAATAAAGTATATTTTGTATACATTTTAGGCTTATGTGTATAAATGACACTACTTCTATTCTTGCTGAGTCGCGTGGATGTGCAATTAGGCATACATATAGAGAAAACAACGTTTGCAGCTGATCATTCAGCAAATATAGGATGTTCGGCTAAAAAAAGTTAGATTTCAAAAGTTTTGTAGAATTCCTGCGTGTTTTAAAAAGAATTGTGAAATTGGATAGGGTAGTTATTCAAAATCTCAGGTTTAAAAAAATGTAAATATTATAGCTACTTTACTAAGATTAATAAATTGTAGGGGCAGCTGCCTTCTGGTTTTAAAAAAAAAGTATAGATGATACCACTTAAATTTAGAAAAAAAATATTAATAGTGGGGTCAAATTGTGCAAAAAAAACTAAAAACAAATGTGTTCAAAGCATACTTTTTGAGAAAATAATCTTCAACCCAAAATGTGTTAAAAAAAGCGGATCCCAAATGCATTTTGAGTTATACTTTTTTGGATCAAGTAAGAGTAACACTAATTTTTCTTAAATTTTTTTCAATTGAAAATTTAATCAATCTAGTTACATGAGATTGATGATGCACTACTAATCAATACCACAAACCAAATTTTCTATGTACGCCACTACTGAAAATCTTCCACAATTGCAACTACTTTTGTCATGTCCAATTTGTCCCGAAACTTGATAATTCTACTATTTCAGAGCATTATATTTGCAATTGTTTCATTATGTATCGAGATTTTAACCTTATCCGCCACTGATGTATTGACTCTAAATCATCAAACACCTGGCCAATATGTTGGACGTGTATTCCGAAGTCTCTCTTTTTCTATTCAATTGTACTTTTCGTACGTGGCCGGTATGTTGGGCTTGATCTGCCAACTCTTCTTACGTTGCCTGCTCTATTATATTTTTTTTTTTTGGTGGACAAACGAAAGAAAACAAAAAAAACACCAACAAAAGAAACAAAAGACTAAAATCCCCTGGGGTAAGAAACACCCTAGATCAGCAATCAACTCATCCATGAGCTCCATGGGAGGCACCATAATTTTGACAAGCTTTTCATTCTTCTTGATCTTCGCCATTTTATCAGCGCATCTAAGGATATGCTTAAATTTGTATATTTCTCTTCTGAGCTCTCTGCAGTCTTCAATGAGGGTTCTACACGGGTGATTTCCACATCCTCTTCCCCGTTAATCAAGTTAGCATCAAATTCCTCCCAAAATAGCCGAAGGCCTTGTCTAAGACCCCATAGCTCTGCCTGGATGGGTGTAGCACCTAGGATACCACAAAAACCCTCTAGGGTCACTTCGAGCCAGTCCACCGTAGCTTCCTCTGGGTAGGGTCCAAAGCAGCTCCCATCTGTATTTATTTTGAAAAACCGCGGGGGGAAAACCTAAAAACAAATGTCAGCTTTTTTTCAAAGCATACTTTTTGTTCTCAAAAATAATCCAGATTTAGAAGCAAATAAGTGCTCCAAGGAATACTATACAAATCAGTTCGTTTCTGTTGAGATTAAGATCCAGCCAAGAGAAAAAAAAAGTTAACAACATTGTTAGCAATACAACCCCAAATTTTCGCCCTCGTGCACCAAGAGAAAAAGTCTGAAATGTGGTCCTCGTCTTCACTGTAACCACATTTTGCATTGATCATTTTGAGTGAAGATACTAACCACATTTTTTGGATCAAGTGAAAGAGTCGAAATTCTGCCATCCAAATGAAGGTGATATTCTGATTTTTCTTATTGCCAATTTTTTAACATCAATTAAAAGAAAATTTAATCTGGGATCCATCTCCAACCAGTATACTTTCTATATTACACGGTTTGAACCAGAATTTTAATTTATCTACATCCCAAACACCATCATCAGTGATAAATTGATTCACACAAAAGTCAGGGAGACAAGGTGTTGTAACCCCAGTCTAAGCTAGGTCGGAACTGCCCACCCAATTGTCCACATCAATCTTCTTGCCCACCCAATTTTAAACCAGAATATTTTTTAGAATTATAAATGCTTTTCCAAACCGGGGAGGGGGAGTTTTTAAGAGCCCAATTTCTCGGGTTCTGGGACACTTTGTACTTACACTTTAGGACTTTAACCCATAAGGCCTTATCCTCGTTGATCATTCTCCACCCAAGCTTAGATATAAGAGCTTGGTTGTTGTTTCTACACTTCCTCAACCCAAGCCCTCCCAAAGCTTTAGGTTTGCACACGTCATCCCAATTAACAAGATGCACCTTCTTCTTATCCACCGTGTCCCCCCATAAAAAATCTCTATTGATTTTATCAATTTTCTCACAAGTAGCTTGAGGTAGTTTCAACGTTTGCATATTATAGTTAGGAATAGTGCCTGTCACAGTCTGAACCAACGTAGTCCGACCAGCGAGGGAAAGAAGTTTGGTTTTCCATCCCGCAAGTTTTTTTTGGACTTTCTCAACCACATGCTTAAAGTTGTTCTTAGATAATTTCCCATGAATCAAAGGGAAACCAAGGTACACTCCAAGGTTGGTGGTAAGATGCATACCACATTTAAAGCTTATGGCAAGAGCCTCACGCCTAGGGACATTAGGAGAGATAAAAATTTTAGATTTTTGAAAATTTATGGTTTGTCCCGAGGCACCACAGAATTCATCCAAGATTTCCATGATAATGTTGGCATTACACAAATCAGCTTGAGCAAAAAGCAATAAGTCATCAGCAAAGAATAAATGAGAGATAATGGGGCCGTTTCTAGAAGTTTTGATACCAATCCATTCATTTCTCAAGACAGCCTCATTAATGCGATTAGACAGGTATTCCAAACAGGAACAAGGGGGTCGCTTGTCTAGGCCTCTCGTGTTCCAAAGAGAGGGGCGTCCCATTCCAAAGAATAGCAGTCTGGCCTTTTAACACAACTCATAATGAAGAAATCATCTCTTCGAAGTTGAAGTCTCAAGAGTTTTTTCCAGGAACTCAAGAGAATCATGCCTTTTCCAAACAATTTTTTCATGTTGACCTTTTTGTCTTTGAAGATCATGAAGAATCTCCGAAGCTAGCCTTAGCTAGCTTTCCACCAACGGGGCTTGACCACTGCCATACTCTTCTTAAAAACACTTATTATGGTCTATAGGGAAATACCACTGCTCTATTATATTTGAATTGCCAGATCTCGATGTCCTCTATGTTGGACGACATAACAAATCTATCTAAACTTACTATTACTACGAGGTTATGGTTGGCGCATCGGATTACGAGACTTGATAGGATTAAATATTTTTATTTTATGTTTGTTGTAAGTTTAGATATTATAAAATAGATGGTAAATTATGTAATTTAGTATTTTATATCCTGTCAAACATATTTATTTAGTGAGTCAAACGGAACCTAAAATAAGTTAACAAGTCTAGGTATACTAGAAATCAATAATTTTAAGTAGACATGAATTTTTAACACAAAGCTTGACATATCAAACGTGGCCACCAAAATATAAACATAATCTAGCATATCACACTTTCAAGCAAAAATATTACCTTATTTTACTTTTTTATTGATATTCCAAAATATTGTGACTTCTTTTTATTTATTTATTTATTATAAATATGCTTCTTGTCAATCTTAATTAGCAATATAGGGTACTTTTCAACTAAAATAGGTAAATAGGGTTATTTTAAAAACACTAGAAGGAGTAGCAATTTTAATTTTAAAAACGCCACTTTGACTAACGTTTTTAAGCTGCCCAAATTTTCTTCAAATCATCTTGGTCCAAAAAAACATGAGAAGGGGCACAAAATTTTGGGCAACATAAAACCACCAGAAGATGTGACGATTTTAAGGTTAAAATCGTCACATCTTCTGGTGGTTTTAAGTATAAAATCGTCACCCACTCTAGTGTTTAATTTTAAAACAACTATTTAAGTTAAAAAGTATACTATTTTAAGAATTAAATTTGAAAACAACCAAAGTTATAAAAAAAAAGTCAAATATTTTTAATAAAGTACTTTTGACTTGTGTAAAGAACAAGCAATACTACTTTAACCACTTCTGCTTGAAATCAAGAATGCACACTATTTTGGTAGAAATGATTTTTTGTTTGGCAATTAAACTACCTTTTTTTTATTGTCTTACAAACTCACTGTACCCAAATCCAACACTTTTCACACTAGCTCTTTTAGAAAGTTCTATTATGTATATTTTTTGCACGGAGGTACAGTCGAACTATTCTAGAAGAGAGTGTTATAGTGCAAAATAAAAAATATTATTTTAAATAAGTTATATAATAGAATGACATGCATTTGTTTTTTTGTGCAAATATTAGATTATTGACAAAAATCGGAGTTAACTTTTGCATGTAAGACAAAAAAATAAAATTTGATTAACAATGAGGAGGGTAAATGTTAAAGGCCTAGGGTTTCAATTTTTCCGGAGTCAAAAAGTACGAATTATCTATATTATAAAACACGAAATTTGACCAAAATTTTTAAAAATTCTAGTTAAAAATATAAGTTATGGTGTGAGGTTACACACATCAAGATATTACATCAAAGCAAAATAAAAAATATAATATTTAAAATTACTAATAAGATCAATTAAACAAGATATTACGAATAGAATTATGTAAAAAAAATAAAAATTATTAAGTAACATTTAACAATAGTAATATACACAAAAGTAAACTCTCACACACCAATAAATATTTTTATATTAAAAATGCCATAACTTAAAATAAAAATAATTCAAAATTTAATATTTAAACTCTACTAATCAAGAAATTTCATAAAAAAATAATATTTAAATCTACTAATCAAGATTAATTAAACAAGATCCATCATGACTACAGAGATTATGAAGTAGACAAGATTCATCATAACTATAAAATTATGTAAAAAAAATAAGAAAAATTATTGAGTAACATTTAACACCAATAACATACACACAATAAACTCTCACATATCAATCATTTTTTCTACATTAAAATGTCATAACTTAAAATAAAAAATTCAAAATTTAATATTTAAAATATACTAATCAAGATCAATTAAACAAGATCCATCATAACTATAGAATTATGTAAAAAAATAATAATAATTATTGAATAACATTTAAGGACGTATTTTATATGTTTGTACATTATTGATCATCTTAGTAAATCGTTTTTAGGAGTGTTTACAATATATCAGTCAAATTTTTGAACTATTTTCAAATCATAGCAACAGAGATGATTGAATTATTTTCACATATGGCCTTGAGTTTAATTTATTAAAAACTTATTTTGCCAAGATCAAAATAAGATAAAAAAATATGATTAAAAGATTCTTTAAAAATTAAAAACAAGTCGCTCCAATCCAGTCTACTTTTAGTTGTTATAACATGAAGATATATTGAACCTAAGTTTGTTGATTTAGATTTATCACACGTTACTCTTTTTTATCTTATTATCAATTCTTATTTAATTTATCGTGCCCGATGGCACGGGTATATCCTAGTATATTTATATTATATTATCAGGGACGAAATCAGGATATGTTAGAGGGAGCCAAATAGTTACATTATTTTTATTTTTTATTTATTTTTTATGTCCTTCAGTATATTATATGTTTGAATCAATCAAATTGCGGTGAAAAGTAAGGAAAATTACTACAATGCATAATAGTACGTTAACCAGATCGAATTGAGGATTGAAAAGTAAGGACTGAGGTTCTGGTGTGACAGAATTATCAAGCAAATCATAAGAGGGAAAGAGTATATATTTGGTGAGGGCCAGTAAGTATAATAAGCTTAAATAAGGCATGTCTATATATGGGAATTGAAGGGGGTATTAGGCACCTAGTTTCGTCTCTGTATATTATAAGGTAAAATCAATTTTTTTTTAACCCCGTGTATTTTATTTATTTTTTATAATAAAACATTTGTTTCAAAGAGAAATGGAAACCTTTGTATTTAAACAATAGAAATTTGCGTTTAATCATTAAGTCATTTCTTATTGTCGTTATTTTTTTTAAAAAAAAGTTATACATATGCTAGTAGTACACACATTAAGTGTATTGAGTTATTTAATTTTTTTTATATGAATTTTGTAATTTTATATTTGATTTGTAGAGAGTCAACTCTTTTTGATGCTTACACACATTAGCTATCATGAATAAAGAACATAATAATCTTAGGCACACATATACATAAATGACAACCAATTTTAATCAACTGTCAACAGGTACATGTACTGATGTACACATGAACAAATCACAAATGTAAACATTGATGGTTGTGAAAAGCTAGTTCTGTGGGGCATCACAATTTACCTTTCAAATACAATATTGTCATAATCAAAAAAATGGCAACTTGTGTTTATATAATTGATATATACGGTCTTGCTCTTTTCCAATTTCCAACTTTTAAGAGCGTCTTTAATTTAAAATACAAAAGGGACAATATCGCAATCTCTGTATAGATTTTGTATGAACCGTCTGTTTACGGATCGATTTTTTGATAATGAATTGTCTTCACTAAAATATTATAATATGTTTTCAAGCACAAAAAAATTGGCCTGCATCAAATCTTCAAAGTATGTATATAATATTAGTAAACTTACTTTTTAAATTTAATATTTTTTGTTTAGTATCATTATGATTTTATCCAAAGAGTACGATGAAATTGCTGCTACGTACGTGGATCAATTAAGTATTCAATTGGCTTATTTTGGTAACCTTAAGAAGGGCCGGGTATAAGATGGACCTGACAATTCTTTACTATTTGAACCACGTGAGTATATATATAGTTTATTGATATACTAGAATTTGTGATTCGACGGACTTTTTATTTATTTGTTTATTTATTAATAATATAAAGATTCTTAAAGCATGTAGTTTTCTTAGTTGATCCTGTGAGTGTTTGTTTGGGTTTGAATTTGAACAAATTTAAACCATTTAATCTAACCCTTCCCGAATATAATATTTTATTTTCTTTAATTAATTACCCTTGTAATATAATATAATTATCACGAGTCAAGGCAAGGATAGGCCGGGGAGTACGGGTTACACATATATAATATGGGGCAGATTACAATTTTTTTTTTAAAAAAAGCCTGCACGCGAGTTTGGGTTCAGTTTGAGTTTGGCCAACTCGACACATTGCCATCTCTAGACGTCGTAAATTATATATATATTCAAATAGGGTTAAACTAGGCCAGCTTGCACGATAGACTAAACACCTCCCTTCTCCAATTTGGTCAAACTCTCATTTACGTTGAAATTAAGAGACTCACAAAACATTGCTTGTGGCTTGCCTTCAAAATCCAATCTTATTAGGTTTCAACTAATGACATATGCTTCATTAGGTTCTTATCGGATATTCAAATCTTATTGTATAAGCAATAATTTTGTTTTAAAACATGAAAGTTAGTTTCGTAATTTCAAATTAATGCATATGAAAAATCTTACTAAAACACGATGGATAATTCGAACTCACTTTGCTGCTAATACTTTCTTTTTTCTGTTTGGTCCCTATAGTTTGTTTTCCTTTGTTTTTGCTTATCTCTCAGGTTCTGGGTATTTGTTTGTATATTCTTTGTTGATTAATAAAGTTCAAATTTTATCAAAAAAAAAAAAAAAAAAAAATTTATTCTCACCAAGGTATCTCCACTCGACAGTGGAGACTGCACTTTCGCGGGAACCTCTCCCGACAAAGTCTGCTCCATTCACAAGCGTCAAGGATCGAACCCCAGTAGTCTTTCTTTAGAGATCCGAGTCCCTTCCATTCAAACCGACTCATGTTGGTCTACTAAAACTAACATAATTATTTTATAAAGGCAAATTAAGAAAATCATGTAATTATAAATATTTTACATCTTTGCTCTTGTTTGTAATTAGTTTTAACAATTATTTTGTTCACACATCATTTTATCAAATAATCTCATCTCATATTACCAAAATGTAATTTTCTCATGAATCTAGAAACTATGGATATTTATGTTAATAACACATCATTCTAGTCCCGAATATTGGAGACCCAGGATGTCCGCCAAGAGCACTAATTATAGCCGCCTCCCGCCCCCCCCCCCCCCCCCCCCCCCCCCCCCCCAAATTAAAAGTAAGGCCCACCAATTAACTTTCAAAAGTTACAAAAACATTATAAATATTATTCATTGTTTACTTAAATTTCAAACACAGACACACAGTAGGTACGATTTGAACCTTTTTTGTCGCTGTTGATATTGTTATTGTTAAAAATAATTCTCTTTTAGTTTGTATTTTAACTTAAAGTCTAATTTTTTATGAAGCACAAAAACTATAAAATTTTATTTGTTTTCATTCTTGAAAATTTTAATGTATAATTATAGTGTCGTATATTGGATTTGCTTATAGCCCTCAAAATTTAAAGCTGGGCCTAGCAACACAAAACTCCGGGAGGTAAGTTTAATAACCCCAAAATTCGAGGCACATTAAGGTGATGAGAACCAAGATTTAGCCCTAAACTTCCTGATTATCCGTTAAGAATTTTTCTACATTATATTATTTTTATACCTCTCAAATTAAGAATTTTTTAAAAATATATAATTACTATACCTATTTCACAATAAAAAACTAAATTATATTTTAAAGCATCGATTAAGTTGAAGTACGGTCGCTTGAAAAATACAAATTTAAAAAATCAAAACCTCACGTTAAAGTTCTTTGTAGTTTTTTAATTATAAGAGGAAGAAAATTCCAAACGACAATCTCAATTGTTTCGATATATATTTTGGGGAAATACAAAATTACAACATAGTCAGTGGGTAAAAAATCAATTAATTTTTTATTTTCAGACATCAAAACTGTTTTAAAATTAAGATAAAATGCTTAGTTTAATTTATTTATTTTTAAGATGTAAGGGTATTAATTTGAGAGTCAATGATTTTACTTTGTTTGTAATTAGTGACAGAGTCAAGAAAAATTTATAAGATAAGTAAAGATTTAATATTCTAAGATATTTAATTACATGCGTGTATAAAGGGACTAACTATCATACACAATGTACACAATATATATATATATATATATTAAAAGGTTATTCTTGTATTTTTCTAAAATTTATACAAAACTATTTCACAAAAAAACCTTACAAATATTAAGTAAGGTGGGCAATATTAGAGTTTTTTCTTTTTTAAAAAGGGTAAATTTTGAATTTATTACACTTTAATCTTATTATTTTGGAAATTAAAATATTTGATATCTTTAATTTGATTTTTAGCAAAGAGAAACATGAACAGCTGCCTGCCATCAACTACAAGTAACCTGTCTATTACTTATAATCAATGGTTAAGGTATCGATTTAAAATTTTCGATAAATTTTAAACATAATGTACAACTATCTCAACGCACGCATTTTAGCGCAATGACAATATAGACTCTTATCTTCACGAGTTGGAAAAATACAAATGGTTCAAAAGGTGACACGTCATACCGCATTAACTCTTAGTCTTTACGAATTGGGCCCACTGAAACTTTACAAAGGACTTTCTCGTCGACACGTGGGGCCCAGTTCGGAACGCGCTACAATTACACGCGTCCACTCAAAACCAATAGCATAACAAAGGGACCCACTAATTTTATCTTTTGATTCCAAATGGGACCTGCAATAACCAATCAATTTTGGAGGATAATTTTTGGCCTTTTTGGGTGCCATAATAAGTCCACCAATGAGTGGGACCCACGTGTCGCAAGGGTCAATGTACTGACCAATCAGAGGAGAGGAAGGATTTTATTGAACATATTCTCCAACTCCTCGTTTGTCGGTAGCGAGTGACGCGCGTCGCTTGGATACTGGAAAATTGAAGGGGGCTACCTCGTATTATCTTTTGACACCTAGATAAGTCCCATAATTTTTTTAATATGATATTTTCACCCCTTTTCTAATTTTAAAGTTTTCTAATACCCCATACTTATGATAAAATCATCGTGGCAATAAGTTAGGTTCGAGACAGGTTTTATAAAAATCAGATCTACTAAGTCTTAACCCAACCAAAGGAAAGTTTTATGTGGATAAACTTGAACATATCCCTCATGCTTATACTAAGTGACACGAATTAGTTCAAACTCATATTTATCTGTCCTAACGTATTATAATTATGGAGTATCATAAGGTATGTGGATGGAAAAAGTATTATATTCTAGGCGGCTCAAGTCAAAGGGGTTTATTTAACGCAAACTCAGATGCAATCTACCTTAGCATGGTGCATGTTTTACTTTCAAAAATCCAAACTTTCCTAGACTGGTTTAAAAAAGATTCATCTTATTAAGTTCAGGTCATGTTATTAATTGGTTGAATCAGTCCATTGTATCATCCTTAATTGAATGTTTCCTAAAGGGTGCAAAATAATTAGGCCTGAATAATTAAATAATAGGCCTGAATAATTAAATAAACTGTACCGCCAACACAAGTGGGTTATCCCAGATCCCAAGAAGGCTTATAATAACAAGAGATCAAATACATTGTGGACAAACAAAGGATATTCGAGAAACTTTCACTAACGTCGAGCGGTTATCAAGACTCTTAAAGGCTTGGAAGTGCAATTCAAGTGGAAGATTGTAAGATGAACAAGAATATTCCGTAGAATAACAAATAAAAATAGAAAAATTATATCAAAATTAAAGTTATCTTGAATAGCCCAAACCAAAGATAAATTATACCAAGTGATCCCTGTAAAAAGAGCATATTAGTAAGGGATTAGGGGTGTTATGGCGAACCGGAAATCGAACGACCTAACTGTATCGAGCCAAATTGATCCATAAAAAAGCGGAATCGAAAAAAAAATCAAAACTGAACAAAAACCGAATATGTTTGGTACAGGTTTGGGGCGTGACATTACAAAACCGAACTGAACTAAACTGAATTATTGCATGTGTGACTTATTTTACTATCTAAAATTTTCTGTCCCTAAAGTTTGCAAGGTGTAGTGATAAATTGACTCTTTAACTATCATAAATATTGGAGTAATATCATAAATGTAAGAATTAATATTTTTCTATCCAAAATAAGTATGAACAAGTTTAGAGTAATTATTTTTTTGACCAAAATAAGTTTTGTCTTACAATATATATATTAAAAAAAAGTATGAAAACCCAATAAAACCGAGCCGAAAAGTTTTGTTCAGGTTTAGGTTTGAAAGATTTAGAAACCAAAACTGAGTTGAACCGAAATTGAAATTGCGCCGAACCGAAACCGAACTTTCAAATTCAATTTGAGACTTGAGTTTGGGTCTCATAATTTTTGTTCTAACCAAAACCAAAAACACCCTTACAAAGGACGCACAAGTTTCATCAAAGAAATACAAATATTCTAGATTAGAGCGTAGAAGTAGGCACATAATTGAACAACCATATATCTTGTTTTCTTTTATTACTTTCCACCAATTCGTCCCTTAATTCCATCCACGTCTACACCTAAAATTTATATCACCTAAGTTTACCATCAACGTAATTATGACTTTTTTATAATGTAATTTTATTAGGGTTAATTGCACTTTGGCCCCCTGAACTATTGACTTGGTTGCACTTTACCATACGAACTATTAATTTTATCAATTTTTACCACGAACTATTGATTTTGTTGCACTTTGCCTAAAATCACTGACAGTGTTAAAAAACTAACGGAAATAAAGGGCAAAATTAGAAATTCACTATCATCTTTCACCTCCAAACACTCCAAACCCTACCCTTCCTCAATCAACAAACCCACCTCCATCAATGGATGTGGATGATAAAGTATCAAAAGAAACTTTTGTAAAGAAGAGCAAGAAAAAGAAATCCAAAGATGTTGAACCCATGGCTGAGTATTAACCTATTGCTGTTACTAATGGAGATGACATGAATGAAGAACCCAAAACCGAAAAGAGGCCGAGCACAAAAACAGTCAGGCCGCTGTAGAGGAGGCAAATGGTGTGAATGATTTGAATGCAGATGAGGGGTTTGCCAAAAAGAAGAAAAAGAAGAAACAGAGTAAAGGGGAAAAAGCAGAGGAGGATCTTGCAGCGGCGTTGTACAACCAATCTTCCTCTCTTCGCTAACGCCGTTACACTGGCGCTGTACCACCACCACCACCGTCACCGATGAATCTCTTGAAAACCCAAAAATTTAGAGATAAAAAAAAACATAGAAAGAAGAAATGGAGATTCCATAAATAGAGAGAGAGAGAGAGAGTAATGTGAGTTTCACTATGCAATTCTTGCACTTTCAATTTGCCTTTGATTAATTGAGAGATAAGTCACCGGAAGAGAGAGGAGTCACCGGAAAAGGTCGCCGGAAAGAGAAGGAGGTGAAAGATGATAGTAAATTTTCAATTTTGCCCTTTATTTTCGTCAGTTTTTTAACACTGTCAGTGATTTTAGGCAAAGTGCAACAAAATCAATAGTTCGTAGTAAAAATTGGTAAAATTAATAGTTCGTATGGTAAAATGCAACTAGGTCAATAGTTCAGGGGGCAAAGTGCAATTAACCCATTTTATTATATCGTAACTGAGCATTACGATATAATAAGAGCCATATTTCTCTATATGTAATAGATTCTCTATATATATATAATAGAGCCGTATCAGCAATCTACCACTGTAGTAACAGAGCAATTGTTGTATAAAGATAATCTAATTAATGTGTTGCAAATTCGAAAAAGTGAGGCTTGGGATTTTATAAAAATGTTGAAATTTAGCAAAAGTATATTCATAAAATTTGGGTGTTTTGAATCAAGTAACCACTCAATTGAGTGGCTTATGGGTGCGAGCATAAGTGTAAGAACAGTCTCAAAAGAAAAAAAATGTGGTTGAAAGATTGGATAGTGTTTTTTACTGTCATTTTGCTAAAATAATTAACATTTTGCTAGAATAGTATTATTTTCAGAAATTGTATTGTATACTTTTAAAATTATACAATGATATGAAAATAAATATAATTATTTTAACAATTGTACCATGTACTCTAAAAGCAGATCCGGTGCCGACCATTTTGATATTCTGAGCACATTTTAAAAGATACAATCTTATAAATAAATATATTTATTTTTTATCTTAAAAAAATAATTTTATTTAATAATAAGAGTTTCAAAAACACATTACAATTGCAAAGAATCCTGCAAAAATAAAATATATAATTCCCTCTTTTTTTTATTAATGAAAGAAAAAATATTGGTACTACTCTAATCCTCTCTTCCAGCATGATACAAGAGTTTGGGGTTTTGTCTTTTGATTGTAATTCCTTACCTCAGGATCTTTTCGAGTTTTTGTAGTTCTAGTTCAGTCTTGTTGGCCTTTTACTGACGAAAAAAAAATATTGAATATGGGAATAAAGAATCAAGGAAGAACGGAAAAGGCCGTTTCCCTACAAATCATTAGAATTTTGAAAACCTGAGTTTTTTCTTGAATAGTTGCATTATTAGTTAAAACCTTTTCTTTTATTTTTTTAATGTTATATATATATATGGAACATTTCCCAAATATATCCAACAATACATTCCATATATACGGATTGGAACTTTTGAGAGGCTAAATGGATGTATTTTTAGATGAAACCTGGTGAAGATGATCTTTATGACTAGTAAATTATATCCACCAAATTTCAGTAGAAAATTCAAATGGGAAGTGGAGTTAATTTAAAGAGTGATATATATACGCTCTTCTGGCCGTTGAAATTTTAGATATTTAGTTAACCTACTTCCATGTTGAATTTTTTGATGAAAATATAGTGAAGACGATCATCCCTACCAAGTTTTATAAAATAAAATCCATCCGCTTACCTATTCAAAAGCTCTAATATCTATATATATGGTATGTTGTGTTTGGTATGTATGAAAATTTGTTTTAATTTTTGGATCCCGGGTGATCAACTTGCCGGCCTAAAAGATTAGTTATTTCTAATCTATTGTATTTAATGTTGGTTTGTTAAATTTTGCTATTAATTGATACAACATATAGTCTTTAATTATATGGTTCGCATTAATGTTGTGAAACGTTTGTATTCAATTAATAGCCCTCTAGGTTTGGTTGAGATTTAATACCCATAGTATAGGTTCATTTTCCATCACAAATTATTTGAACACGCTTTAAATGACTAAACTTTTGAAAAATTGTCAACTTTTATACATAAATTCAGTCGAAGCATTTTTCGCTTGGCATTTTTGTAATACGAATTATATATATTGGCTCGGTCTCTAAACGCAAATTTATGTGTATGGCTCCATCCCTATTTGTCATCATCATATCTTTCTATAAGCATTTTAAAACAGTTTAAAAGACACTTTCTAGGACACACTTTCTAAGAATTTGATGTTCCCTTAACATTTAGGAAGACATGCCGAAGCATCTCTATCAAATATGGTGTAACTTACTTATACAAAAAAATGCAGACATATACCAAACCAATGTGGCAAAGGTTGGCATCCCACATGAGCTTTTTTTAAGCAACTACACCTAGAAAGATTCAAATACAGGATCTCTCGCTAAATAGATCATCCTTCACATGAACCTAATGAATCACTAAACTAACCCATAAGATTGCATCCCACATGAGCTTGACATGCAATGGAGTGCATGTTTGCCGTACTATGTGAGACAACTGGTGGATCCTTGTTGTCCCATGTTGATCAGACGGTGAAGTGTATGATGACTGTATCTCGTCCCACATTGGGCACCAACAAGACGTTGCTGCAATGTATCGATCTTTAAATCAAAGTCGAACTTATGCGTCTAAAGAAATTTGAAACATCGCGTGAATTGAAGATTATTATCATTTGGAAATCAAGCCTCCATGACTTTCCAAATTGGGACGTTAAACTCTTCACTCTCTCATTTGGAGTGTTTTCGGTTTCGGTCGAAATATAAATTAGAAAACCCAAACCCAAACCCAAATTGAATTTATATTAAAAGTTAGGTTTCGGTTTTTAAATATTCCAAACCTAGATCCGAACCAAATTTTTCGGTTCATTTTTATTTGGTTATCATATATATTTTTTTTAAAAAAACAAATTATAAGGAAACACTTATTTTACTCACAAAAATAACAACTTTATACTTGCTCATACTTATTTTGAATACAAAAAATAATAACTCTTACATTTATAATATGACTTCAATATTCATGATAACTCAAAAAGTCAGGTTCACACTAGATCATGTAAATATAATTATAGAAAGTGAGTAGTAATATTTGTGACTCATATATGCAATGATTTCGTTTGGTTCCGTTTGGCTCGGTTCAATTTAGTTTTGCATTGGCACATCCCAAACCTGAACCAAATATATTCGGTTTTGGTTTGGTTCCCTTGTTTTGGTTTTGCTTTCGGTCTCAGTTTTTAACAGATCGGTTTGGTTCAGTATGATTCGATTTTTTGGTTTTCGGATTCGCCACAATACCCCTATCTCCTCCTATGGTAAGATGTATGTCAAAGTAGGGGTGTTTTCGGTTTCGGTCGGGATAGTAAGTAAGGTACCACAAACCCAAACCAAATATAAAAATTCGGTTTCGGTTTGGTTTAGGTTCGGTTTTATTCGGTTTTGACATATATTTTTTCTTTAAATCAATTTAACATAAAAATGTAATACTAATAGTAATGTAAGAATGATTCATATTCAAATTAAAGTCATGATTTTTTAGAAACTAAGAGCAACATATAAATACCATGTCTTCTATTTAATTACAATTTTATTTGTACATTTATAAGAATGAAACACATTAAATGAAATGATGAATTATCTTTCTATCATGTATGTGATAAAAAAATCTTAGCATTGTATACTTAATTAAATAATAAAGGCACGCGTTAATGACTATTTTTTTTAAGATTATCATAATATGTAATTAATAAGAAATATATTCTTACAAAATGTCATCTTTTTTGTATTATAGCATAATTAACGTGTGCCCTTAGAGTATATATTAATTTTTTTTTCTTATACATAATTCGGTTCAGTTCGGTTTAATTCGGTTTTAGATTAGCTTGCCCCAAACCCAAACCAAACTTTTCGGTTTCGGTTCGGTTTTCTTGTTTTTGGTTTAGGTTTTTTTTTTCGGTTCGAGGTTTTGCGGATCCATCCGGATCGGTTCGGTTCGGTCGGTCGGTTTTCGGATTGACTTTAACACCCCTATGTCAAAGTGCTTCTGTCTCTCCATCAAACGATACTCGCTAGCTTGGCCGTCTGAATGAAACTTCACGCTATGAAAATTGTATCATTCAACAACTCGGAGAGCCTTAGTTCTGCCGTTAAACTCATTGCATTGCAATTTCTCTTTATATTATTACAAGAAATGTGACTTCATTTATTTTTACAACGTTTTAGAAAGTGTCGTGATATAAATCACAAATTTCCACACTTGTGAAACAAATGCCGGAAAATTCTCATTTGCGACATTTTAAAAACGTTGTGAAAATTTAGTTTTGCAAGTACTTGAATAACCTTTCGAAGTACAAATAACCGCATCTTGCGTAAATCAAGCTATCTTTTCTTTTCCTTTTCTTTTGGTACAGCAAACTTTCTTTTCAAAATGACTGCATACAGTTTGTAAAGGGTGTGACAAGGAGAGTTGCAAGTTGAGTTTTTTATGAGAGATATAAGTACACAAAAATTATGTGTCGTTTTTCTTAAGGCAATTCTTCTTTTAACCTTCTTTCCTCCTACTTATTTGACATTAGGTGCCATAGAAACATTAATATTATCTTACCCTCAAAAACTTTTTATCCAAATTATAGTAATCAATTGATGACCTTGTGATCGACGATGAGGTGTCATAATTAGTGGTGACATTAAAAGTCAATAAAGAGGAAAAAGCTTATTAGATAGTGTTGTTTCATAGTCTAAGGTGCGTCATCGCTCTCCATTATATTCAGCCTTCATTATTATGAATTAGCTTTTTAAGTAGGATTCGTTGGTTAAAGTTAAAAGCATCCTTCCTCCCTTTAAAATATCTTAAATGAATTAATAATGTTTCTATTCAACGCGCGGTAAGGATAATTTATGTTTAGACCAAATTGTGTGTATCTCGATTAATCTCTTCTTTGATCGAATCAAAAACAGGCCATACATGTTGATATTAGAGGATCTAAAAAATATTGCGCGCTTGTGCCTTGGACCTCAAAATTTAAATTAAATTAATTATATTCTAGACAGTTTCTTTCTCAAACTTATTTATACTCTTGGTCAAACAAATAATTCAATGAGTTTATTCATATACTGCACTTACAACTGGTAAAATTTAAACTTGACACTTCCATGAACAGGGAACAATTAACAAATATTGTACTTGCTGTTTAACAACTCTATTTGTGTATTATTTTCTATGAAAATCTATAACATGATTACGTAATTTTAGATTATACTACTATATATATACTGTACATGTAAAATCATAATGTATACTTTCATAATTACATAATACTCTTACAATCTAATCATTCTTCTAGTGATATATTGTATCTTTTATCATAGTAGCGAGATGGTAGGTACTTTCTACCATATATTATGATGGGTACCCCTCTAGGTTTGTACATTTTTGTTGAATTTAAGATCGATGATTCGTCAAATATTGTTATATTAACTATATATACAATTATGAATATAATAAGCACTCAATGTTCTTGTTAATTTGTAGTAAATAATGTTGTAGTTTAACTTATTATGTTTTGTATGCACACACTAATAAAAACTCTATATTACTTTTAAAAAAAAATTCAATTATGAAAAAATTCTCAAGCAGAACCTTCAGTCTATTTAATATTGTGTAAACATAATTAAAATATTAAATTATCGGTTCAAATCCTTAAAATATGTCAATCTAGAGAAGTGTCAATTATAACTTATAGTAAAAACTAACTACTATTCCACTACTCTCTTTTATCATAGTGAATTCTTTATGTTTTGTCTAGCTCATCTTTAGAACTTGGCCTGTTTTACGGTTTTTGAGAGTTCAATTATATTTCATATCAACTTCCCTTTTATTTTTAAGCCATATATAAAGATCTGGGCTTTTACAGACCCAATTTGATTTTAATAAAATAATTTTTTAGCGTCTGCCGTAGATTAATCCAGAACAATACTATCCACATTTTTTATTTTTATTTTTCACAATGGAAACACCTATTGATGTGGGGTTTAAAACTTCATAAATATCTTCGAAGATAGCAAATGGAAAGCGAACAGCACACAGCTAGCAAGTCAAATTAATAGTTGATCTTTTTTAACTTATGTCTGTTTTCAAGAATATTCATACATCACAATCACAATACTTGGCTTATGCTTAAGATATATAAACACTTTAATTAATTACTTGAAGAAGATATCTTTTACTAAAAGAGAATGGCATCAAGTAATTATATATATATATATTATAAGCGGTACACAAATATACATGATGGTCAATTATACGAGAGAGGGGAAAGAAAAATGGGGGTTTCGTAGTTCAAAAATAGACGTGGGGTGAGAAAATCCGCCCCTATTTCCACTATCTAGTACCCCATGTGTTCAATTAGTTATATATATACTATGACACACTAATATAGG
Source organism: Lonicera japonica (assembly GCA_021464415.1). Taxonomy (NCBI): domain Eukaryota; kingdom Viridiplantae; phylum Streptophyta; class Magnoliopsida; order Dipsacales; family Caprifoliaceae; genus Lonicera; species Lonicera japonica. The sequence goes on from CM038464.1 coordinate 88,675,808, forward strand.
TTTTGAATGTGACTCAATTTGGGTGCGGCGATTTGAGATTTTTTTTTTCTTTTGAAAAAAAGGATGCAGGTGCAGGGAGTAATAAAATAATTATATTAATTAATTATATTGCATGTTTGAGAATAACCTATAATCACAATGAAATAGGAAATTTAGGGTTATGCATTAGTGAGTGGTGACAAGAAATTTATGTTTTCCTTATTGATGACAAGAAAATGGAATAGTGGTGACTGGAAAACTAGGGTTTAAAGAAGAAATTTGACGAAGAAGAAATTTGATGGAGATGAAACTTGAAGGAAAAATATATTGTGTTTGGAGAGCTTTTCTTTGCCGTTTCTGAGTTTGGACTTTTTCCTATCTAATAGATCGAAAAGGATCCCCCGATCCTCTGATCTTGAGCCAATCTTACCTAGGATCGCAAAGCCCAAGTTTATCTATGAAGTGTGAATATACTTGTATTAGTGTCTATAATTGATTTCTTCTGTGTAACACTAATCGATAGGGCCTCATTGGTAAGGAGGATCGTATTTGGTGTTCGGTCTAGAAGTTAGAGCCGTATGTCATATTATATATTCGTTAAAAGTTAAAACTCCTTTTTCTTTCTTTTTTTAAACAAAAAGAATTCGTTTAAATTAAATTTATTTTTTTTGAGAAATTGGACTAATTTTGAATCCCTCCCAAGTCTCAAACCAATCCCTAAAGAATTCTTACCCAATCAAAAATTAACATAAACTAATTAATTTTGATTCTTCTCGAGTACGAATCGGCGCCGCACCCGATTGAACTCGACCACCCTTCAGAAAAATCCTTGCTTCATAGATTGTACTTTTATGTGTCAAGGATCATGAACATATGAGGGGGATTTTTCTTATTTAGTTTTCATTTTGGGTTATTTATACAAAATATTAAGAAGCTAGATTATAACATCTTTGATTGTAAATTTTCTATTTCTCTCCCACGTGACATTATAAATTTTCTTTTTTTTTGATATCTCGAATCAAGAATTTAATTTAATTTTTTTTGAGAAAAAATTAATGTATTAAATTTTATTATGATAAACAAGTTTGTCAATCCATTTTTAAAAAATTATGAAACTAAAATTATATGGTCTTAATTCGGAAGGAGAAAATATTAAATTATGATAGAATACACTAAAATGTGTATGGTAAAAAAAAAAACCAAACCACATCAGATAATATATCTTGTTGAACATGGTAAAAAAGCTCACTAATGAATCGAAATAAACACGAACGTGAGTATTTTAAATTAAAAAATGTTATGTTCTACTTCCCAGTACTAAACACGCGATAATTTAGCACTGGGAAGTGGAACTAGGGCTTCTCGGCCATGATTAAAACTATGGATGTTGATTCAACGGAACTTCAAGCAGTAAAGATGGGCATGGAAATTGCTTGGGAAATGAAAACTCGTTGAATTTTTGTTGAAATGGACTCAACTAATGCTTTCAATAATGGACAATGAAAGCAATGATATAATGGAATGTTATATAATAGTTTTTGACTTGAAACTTTCGTATCTTTTTTTACATATAGATCATCTATTTTTATTCCTATCTCTTCAAATAGTACGTAATTATTTTCATATTTATCTTATCGAATTTTTCGAATTGGGATGATATCTCTATCTAGTTTTTTTATATAATTATCGATTGATTATCATATGTGTTACTTATCTTGTTATTATTATATATCGTCGAGACGATAATCAAAGTTCCTTCTAGAAATTACATTATATTAACATACGTGTTTTGCATTATTTGCAATGTAAACTATTATATATGTTGTCATGTCCACTTTCTAATTGAATAAACTTATTATCAAATTACCGATATTCTACCGTTTTCAAACAAAGTTTCTTTTCAAAACATTGCTAAAATCATTTCTAAAACTAGAAGAAGTAAAGTCATTATCATCCGAATAAAATCGAGCTTTGAAAAATCAAATTGATAGTTACTTACTTAGGAATTTAACTTTGATATATTTTGTCTTTCATATAGACTATAATGTATCTGAAACACTCTCTTTAAGAGTTTAATTTCACATCAAATCAATTCCAATAAGATCCGATCTTTTTTTAATAAACAAAACAAAATAATTGATATTGTTATAAGGTACCAAGACTTGTCCAATTGTTTTAAAGGGTGAAAGAATATATATATTACATACAAAATTATTAGGGGGTACAAATTTACGGTAAAATGGATATTTGTAAATATGAATAATCCACTTCAGATATGGGTAATCCTTATTCAATAATATCATTTTCCATATTTGTATATGTTTTCTCGGATATTTAAAAATACTATCTAAATCCTCTTTTTCGAATATCTATTCAAATAAATATCTATAAAATTCAGATTCAAATATGGAAGGGATTCGAATTTTGGAAGCAATCACTTTGTTCATTTGTTCAAACAATTTGGTTAAATTGGGCAAGCATGTGCGCACTAGACTAAACTCATTCTAGGTTTGGTCAAAGGCAACTCCATCCAAGTAAGGATAAAGGAATTCACAGTAGTTTACTTGTGGTCTGCCCCCTAAAGGATCGTATCATGTGAGATTCAAACTCATGACAAATGTTTCATAAAACAATTATAATAGTTGAAACTTATCACTTGACCTACCCTTGAAAGTTTCATGGGACAAATCACATAATCATCATTTAAGATATATATGAACACTTAATTTTACAATTGGTCTTTGTTCTTCAAACGCATGTTAAAGAGTAAACACTTATACACACATATATAAGCACTTTTACCATTAAATTAATGTACTCAAGAGATAAAAGAATAAAATCTCAACATATAATATATAAACAAGGCGTGCATTTTTGCCCTTTCATGATTTTTTTTTTTTTTAACTATAACGGTGATAGTGAATATTTAGGTTGCATGACACTATGGACATGTCATTGTAATTAATTAATTAAATATTTTACATGCTTTTAACATATAATAGTTTTTTCCCCCAAAGTGGTAACAACATAGTAACATCGCCATTAATCATGTCACTTGAGTTAATTAAATCCATAAATACATACGCATGTAAATTTATTGGGTCCCTTTGATTTGGATGCATTATATATATAGTGACACTTTTGTAATAAAGAAAAATAATTATATCTATAATTATTAAAGTTGGTATTGCAGATGGATTAATGACTTCAAACCATAAACTACCACTTAATTTATAAAATAAAGACCCCAAATACACGTGTGGCTTGCATTGAAAAGAGAGTGCTGGGTAGGTTCCATTAATTACATAATTAATCTCACTTGATTAATTAGCGAATGGAATCTAATAAAAGTTGTTGAAGTTGTTTCTTCAAAGTCATGTTTAGTGGGTCCATAATGATGAAATTTTCAAGAGTCTAATTATCTCCTCATTTGAATTGAATTTGGCGTTTAATTATATATGTATATTTTACAGCCGGCTCGAGAAAGGGTTTGGTCCTTAAAAGTCTTTGAGTTACTATAATTTTGTGGCACATTTAGGAAGCAATACTTTTTAGTGGAAAAAACTTGGGCCAATACTTTGGTTGATGCAACGTTGTTAATAAATTCTAAATTTCATCAATAAAATTATACATTCTTTAACGAAATACAAATTTTTATCACTAAAGTAGTATATTACGTGAAGATAATGTGGTTTGTCAAAAATATTTCATCGAACAACAAATTCTATATTTCATCAATAAAAGAATGCATTCTCTAACGAAATACAAATTTTTGTCACTAAAGAAATATCTTATGTAAAGATAATGTGGTTTGTCAAAAATATTTTGTCGCTAAATATGCACATACTATGACAAAAATGTGCACATTTTCCTCTCAAATATTTTATCAGTAATTAAACAATTTGTAATAATAATAATAATAATAATCTCAAGTGCGTACCGACTGGAACTTTTAATTTTAAATATTTTAACGTAATTACTTTTACACCTGTGCTTATGCATTTCCACTTACACCTGCTTTAATGTTAATCAAGTTTAGAGTTTTGTGATAATTATTTTGAGGGTTCCACATATTCTTTGCCTCAATTATTTGGGTGATCTATCTTCTTATCCTCTCTAACCCAAGTTAAAGCATAAAGGGTAAGGTTTGCGTGGGGCTTTTTTGGACGATAAATTTGGCTTTTTTGACTTATTGATGATGTCCAAATGCATCACTTAATGCTACTAGGGACCAAAAAATAGACGGAGTGCATGAACCCGTACAACCCACTTTTTTAATTGCGTGTTGGCAATGAATATTTTTCCTTTTCACTCGTGTGACACTTGAAACGCGTGCGTGATTCACGCGTTACGCATTTTAAACCCGCACTCGTTAAGATCCGCCACAATTTGTTATGAGATTAATTTATAAATCATATTTCAAAATTAAGTGTATAGTTCCAAGGACGTACACATAATTTTGACTGAGCAGGTTCAAATACAAAAGACTATCAATTTTTGGTGTCGTGTGGACAAATTTTTTTGTTAGTTTGCTAAATATTACAGTATTACCTTAAAAAATTGAATTATATGGTGCCATATGCACAAAATTGAATAATACTAGCTAGCTAGAAATAGGTAAAAACTATTCAATTTGTCTGAAATTAATTAAGATTAACACGTCTCAAACTAAAAAGTAGCGTTTTTTAAGAAATATAAAAGTTAAATGTAACTCTTAATTTGGGACAGATCAAGAGAATAATATATTTAACTTATAGTTAAATACATCATATTATTTATTATAAAATATCAAATATAGTTATTACTACATTCCGGTATGATTATTAGTGACAAATACTTTATATATATATATATATATATTTATGGACAATTTATTTATGCAAATGATGAATTTTAGAATGCAGAGGATTTGTATATACATTAGTTTGTTTCTTGCTATGTTTCTCATATTCCCTTATTGCAAGCAATAATCACCACTAATTTTAAGCGGGTTAGACCCGGGAAAAATAATAATAATTAACATTGGAAACTACACGTACATATATATCATTTTGTCATCAAATCCAATTTCAGACTAAATTTGTTGGTGTTGATAATCTGCTTATATCCATATCCCATCTACCAAATCTTAATCTTATCACAAAAATCATTTATCATTTAAATACATGGTTATTCTTTTTCTTAAATAAAATTCCGTCATCGCAAAAGAAAAAAAATAAAAGACTATATATTTATGTATTTATTATATATATGTATATAAAAACCGATCTATTTTCGGAACATTGTTAACGTGCAGCGCCCACCTTTCGTTTTTTAACATCATGCTTAAAGTTGTGCTTCTTCTATTCAAACCCACAAGCTCTAGGTTAAAAAAAAAGAAGAAGTAATTTTCCATTAGATTACTTTCTCATTAATTTAATATTATCAATTTAAATTAAATATAAGCGTGAATAAAAAGAGAGTGTACACACGTTACGTAGTAGTGTTGAAATTAAAAGACCACAAACTGTACTGTTAATTATTTGACCACAAGTATTTTATGCATTTGATATATATATATAGATATATATGTAGTGTGCAAACAAAAACATGTTAATGGAACATAAAATATTTTTTAAATAGGATTAAACGTCGACCATCTTTGTCTGTAAAATGTATGTCATGTTTCGTAGAATGATTCAGAAAACACAAATCTGAATGAGGCTAAAGTATGTCTTCTTCAGAAAAGAAAAATGAATAGAAAATGAGCCACATTCTCTACTTTTTGAGGCACCCTAAGAAACATGACATAGTTTCTTTCTATCGCATTCAATACTTCTTTTTTTTTTTAATATGATTTACAATCAATTTAAAAATGCATGTAATAAATATTAAGTCTCAAACAAGAAAATTTCGTAGAGAAAAATAAATTACACTAGAATTTTGCAGTACTCTTTGGTTTTTTACTTCTTTCATCAAACAACTTGCGATCTCCATCTTCTTTTTTGGAGTTACGGTTTTGTCCTCCCGAGTGGAGGCATGGTTTGAAAAGCATGGGTTGATATTTCAGAGAGCGGATCTATGTTCTTAGAAATAGATCTAACTTTAAGATTACGAAGATCTATACCTATTTGTTTATCTAGTTTTTGTGTTTTTTTCTCCTTTTCTTTTTCCAAATTTTATTGGTGTTGATGGCTTTATTTGGAATGTCTTTGTATAGTTGTCATTTGTGATTGAGTGTTCCTTATGTGTACATTTATCTTTAATGTCCCCGTTCCTCCAATATTTTATCTTGAGTTATTGTAAGTTTATTATTGTAATTAGTTTTTCTATAATTTTAGAAAAATTATTTAAGTTTAGAGTCGTCGTCTTTGTTGTAACGTTCTTAAACTATTAATGAAAATTTTCGCTGTTGATTTTGGAAAAATAAAATAAAATAGTAAACACTGTCTTTAACACTGAATGAGCCCAAAACTAAAAGAAGCCATGACTAATGAAGGCCCGTTGGACCAAAATTCAAAGGTTGGGCTCTGAGTAATCCAAAATCCAAAATTACGCTGGGTCTGATCCTTGGCATTTCGGGCCGAAATTAACCGACTATGTAAGCTCCGTTCGATAACAACATGAAAAAGAAAAATAAAAATACTTAATTTAGGTAAAAAAATTGGAAAATAAGTTGAGTAAATGTCTATCTCATGCTCATTTTATGAGTAAATATCCTACATCTTTTATAATTTTTGATAGAAAATTTTTGTTCTTCAACTACTAAAAAAAAAATTCTTCATGGAAAATGTAACAAAGTAAGAAGGCATCTCTCTACATGTCTCAACTTATTTTTCAACTTCTCAGAAAAATCAAATCTTTTTATTTTCTTTTTCCATGTTATTATCAAATGCACCCGTAATGTTTAATGGACGACTCTCTAAAAACTTGATTTAAAATATAAACGAAGTTACTCCTATAACCACATGTTAAATTTATATTGTACCATTAAATGCCATATTATATTGTACCATTACCAATGAACTTCGGTAGTGGAACATTACAAGTCAGTAGTTATACCATACCAGTGGCATATAGTATAATACTGCTAAATGATTTTCATTACTAGTAGCATACCATCTCGTATCGAGAAAATTATATACATATATTTAATTTATTTTTAATTACTAAAATACCATATTACCAATCATCAATTTGTACCAAACTACCAAAATAATATCAAATACCAATTAACAATATGTACCAAATGTCCAATCTATACCAAACAACCATAGTAATACCAAATGACAATTAAAATTGTGTACCAAACAATAACTCAACTAAGTTGGTCCCTAATAGTTTGGCCCTCCTTTAAAAGCCTATAATAATTCCGCTTTAATGCAACCCAATTGAATCACCCCATAAAATTGGCTTGGACTATAATATTTGGTCACTAATTACTATAAAAGTTTGTTCATCTTATTAATTTTTTTATATTAAAATAGGTTAAATTTTTCGTAGTGTACCATTTACAATTTTCTATAATTGCAATTATTTTTTAAATTGTAAATCATTGCATATTAATTAAGTTTGTGCACCTTTGATTTTTAAAATTTATTAGTAATATTAATCTTGCATCCCCAAATCTTGAACAAAAATTATGTCTAGTACTAAAATTTCTCCATTAATATATAAAAAATGATATTAGTTTAAGCTTCCCACTCCTGCCCTCTAAGAAATCCTGGTCGTGCATTTTCTCAATGTAAGTTTTACATGCAGTTTTTGACGATTTGACTATACTAAAACAAGATGATTTGAAATACACTAATTTTATCATAATTAATGTATTAGGAAAAAACTTGATTACTTCGAAAGATGCGTGCATCGAATATGTCTTAAAAAGAAAATTAACTCAATTCTTAATGTCCGACACGCTAGAAAAAATAATCGTAAACTCTCAATTTAAAACAGAAGAATTACTTGTTTTGGGTAAATAATAACACCACGAAACAACTAGACAATTTAAATCTCCTCTGAGATTGCCAGGCCAATTGATCGTAAAGGTGTGTAATCTCATGATTGCTCACGGATTCAGACAAAGAGATAAAATAAAATAAATGGCAGAGAGATTATCTCAACTGCAAGTAAACAAACAAAGCATATTTGTTGGTTTATGGTGCAAAATTTTAGATATACATTGAAATTGATAGACATTTTGATTTAAAAGCACAAGGGCGCGCTAAACAAATAATCAATCAACTATTTGAAAGGAAACCTACACTGCAACTATATTTATCATATTTAAATGTAAGGGAAGGTAAAATAATCAAGTTTTAAATTTGTGAGGTCGATTGAGACTTTTTTTTTCCAAGAAAAATTGGCTCATAATTTATGAACTCGAGTCCAATTTGAATTTACTTCAACTGTAAAATCACATTTTCTTGTCATAAGAAAACAAAAGGAGAAAGAAAGTGATAGCTGAACTCATTTTAATTCTAATATGTTGATTAGAGCCTACTTTGTGTGTATGAAGTGAAAAGTGTAAATAAGTAGATTAATTTGTCAAAGAAGTTTATCGTGATGTACAGTGTGCTTAGAATGAATAAGTAATACCCATTCCAAAAGACACAAACACGTATTAAGTATTTAAGTGTCAAATATTTATGAGAGAAGCTCGCATTTGTCTCACATATGACGTTAAACTTTTATTTGTCTCAAAATCGAGACTAACAACGTGTATTCGTCCATGCAAAGTTACTTAAACCAATGGTAATTAAGTTAATTTACTCACTCGCTTTAATACGTGGTAAATTTTACACTGCAACTAAGTGCATTTTAAATTTAGTGGGGTCCTCTGACTCCACTCACTTTATAATATATAATACCTATATATAATATAATAATAATGATAAAAAATAAGGTGTAATAGATCTTAGTAAATTTTAAAAAAAAAACAATAAGAAGTGGATTAAATGAGGTTAATTTTCAAACAAAATTAAAAAATAATTATTTTATGTATGCATTTGATGTTTAGTAGTAATAATAGTACCTGATCAAACACCTATAAAATCATAAATAAGGGTTTATTAACTGATATCACTGAAAAAAATTCTTAATTTCGTCCCTGCATCAAAAAAAATGTATTTAAATAAATTACTTCATGATACTAATTAAAACAAATCTCATAATATAATATTTACTGTCACTTCACCTTTGATTTTGTCGAATAAACCTGAAAATTTCAGTCAAGTTGCTATCAACAGTAGATCCTTGTCCATATATACATATACATTAAATTATAATTCGGACCAAAAGTACTAAACCATTCAAAAAGAATTATTAATATCAACCACACAATTTTTTATCCCCTTATACATTTATTAAGATTAAAAAACTATGACCCCTTAAGTCATCTCACCCTAAATGTCAATAGGGTAAATACCCACTACCTGATACATGATGTATCGGGCAGCATCCATGAAAAAGAAAATTTTAGAACTCCCGCGACACATGATTTGTCGTGTTATGGTTTTTGATTAGTGGAACTCTCTCACGATGTATCATATGGGACGTATATTGGCCTGACACATCATGTGTTGTAGCACACGTTATACTCTCACCTATTACATAATGTATCGTTGGTGTGTTTTTATAACTTTTCTCGGTACATATTTTTACAGTAATAAATTAAATAATGGCTTTTGTACTATATATATTATCATTTTTCTTATTAGTTATTAGAGATGATCACCTTATTATATAGATACACATAGGCCTAAATCATAGATAACAAAAACGGACTACTCTCTCTCTCTCTCTCTCATTTTATCTAGAAGAAGCAAGTATGGTCAATTTTAATATTCGAAAACTCTATTAGCATAAGTTCCAACTAATAGTTAAGATTTATTTTTAATTGTGTATTTTCATCCAACAGTTCTTAGTTAAAATGGCATTCTAGTAATATGAGGTTTAATCATGGGCATATTTAATTCATGAAATATGAGAATGTTTCAAATATATCCAAATTCTAATTTATACTAATTATTTGTATGAAAAAAAATTGTACTATTTAATAATAATAGTAATTCAAGTCATAACTAGAGTTAGGCATACAATTTATAACATATCTATATCAAATCTATCAAAATTTTGGTTTATCTCTGTAATTAATAGATCGTAAAATTTTATTTATATTTTCAAATAATTATTTTTACGGTGATTGTTTTCTTTCTTGTTTTTTTGTTTTTTTTAAGGTCTTGACTTCTCTTTCTTTTCTTTTTTATAAAGTCGAATTTGATGAACACTTTAGAGAGAGAACTAAAAGAATGAATTGCGATACTATTCATCTCATCTTTGGAAGAATTTATATTAAAAAACTACACAAAAATAATTAAGGTAATTATATCCTAGTCAACTAAGTAATTAATACAAGAAATATTGCACATTATTCTTTATTTAATATAACGATATTAACTTCCTAATATAGACTCACGCTAACACTCTCCTTTAAGTTGGTGCATACACATCAACCATACCCAATTTGCTGAGTGACCTATAAATCACTTTTCTGAAAACCCGTTTTGTGAGGATATCTGCAAGCTGCTCTTCAGTGGAGATGAAATGAAAGCAAATAAGGTTGGCATATAGCTTATCTTTTATAAAATGACGATCTACCTCCACATGCTTAATATGATCCTGCTGAACTAGATTATGCGATATATCAATAATTGTCTAGTTGTACTATGTCTGGTTGTCATAGTACAACTACATAGTGTTTTTAGGTTTGAAGCCCAAATCATACGTGAAATTTCTCAACCACATCAATTCACATATTCCATAAGCCATCATTCTGTGCTCAACTTTTGCACTAGATCGTTCCCCAACTTTCTATTTTTGTTACCCTTCCATATAACAAGATTACCTCATACAAAGGTAAAGTACCCTAACGTTGACCATATGTCGGTAATAATCTCGGCCAAGTCCGCACCTATGAAGGCACAAACTTAAAGACAGTCGTTATGGTTAGAAAATATCACTCCTCTTCCTGGGGATGTCTTTAAGTATCTCAAAATTCTAACTACAACATCCATGTGACTCTTACTTGGATTATGGATGAATTGATTCACCAAACTAATGACATATGCTACATCTGGTCTAGCATGGCCAAATAGATTAAATGCCCAACCAATCTCTAATATCAAGCTCGATCAGTAGGTATCTATCTAGTCTGGATACTCTGTTAATCAATGATTTTGTTCAATAGGAATGTCAACGGATTTGCAATACAACATACCATTCTCTGCCAGCTGGTCAGGAGTATACTTCCTTTAGCATAAGTAGATCCCTTCATTCCCCTTTACTACCTCGATCCTTAAAAAATACTTAAGTTTTTATTCAAAGGACAAATATCTTTGCAATTTATCACTATCAAGAGTATCGTCACCATATCATCAACATAAATAATGAGAGCTGTTACTTTCCTTTATTGGTGCTTGATGAACAAGGTATGGTCTAAGTTACTTTGTCTATAATACACATTCTTCATGAATTATGAGAACATTCCAAACCACAAAGGAGGTGATTGTTTGAGCCCATATAGGGATTTCTCTAATTTACAAACAACATTACCAGGAAAAGCTGCCACATACCATAGTGGAAGAACCATGTAAACTTTCTCAGTTAACTCTCTATAGAGAAATGCATTATTGACATCAACCTATCTAAAAGGCCAATTGAAACTTGTTGTAAATGATAGCAGGGCCTAAATAATGCTCATTTTTGCGACAGGACCAAAGGTCACATCGTAGTCTATCCCATATGTTTGAGTAAACCATTGGACTATAAGTTGAGCTTTATATTAATTTATAGAGCTATCTGCATTGTGTTTTACAGTAAACACCCAACGACAACCTATAACCTTATTATCTTGTGGCGGGGGCATAAGTTACTAAGTATTAATTTTTAGCAATGCCTCCATCTCTTACCCCATTGCCTACCTCCATTTTGGATTATCCAAGGCATCATGCACTTTGTTAGGAATTGATACAACAGATATTTGATTCACAAATAACTCATATGAGTTAGACAATCTACTAGTGGATGTAATTTACAACTGAATACTTTGATTTTGCATGAAGGGGAAGTTCATATAATTTAGCTAGTTGAGAACGGGTTGACCTACTTGGTAACACATACTGTCCAACATTAGACTCGTTACTATTAGTACTAGTGGGTGGATATACCTCAGAAGAGTGACCTTTAGTACCAGGGAGTTGTGGATCGAGGGTATAAGCAATTGTCGAGGGGGCAGATATGATTTGAACTTCTAGTGTCTAAACTGGTGTCTGGACTTGGATGTCGTCTTGAATTTTTGTTTTTAAGTTAACTTGAGGATTTTATAAGTTAATTAAGAGTCTCAACTGGAACTAGAACTCCAACTTCGTCTGCCTATATAACCTCTTTCACCTGCGGACTTTCTTCTTCACTATGAGATATCTCTTCAAAATATGAATTCTCCCCCTGAATAGCAGAGTTACGTGAGGAGAAATAGTCCATGTCTTTGAAGAAAGTAACATCATGTAAACGCCACAATTTGTGACCCCCGCAAGAACTTTTATTTTATTACTTAGTTATTCTCCATTTTTAAGCTTAAATTTTGATTTAGTAGTTTGGCATTTTTTAGGCTTATTTTGCCTTTTTTTTGTTTTGCCCACTTTTTAAATTCCACATTGGATAAGAGCTAAAAGTGAGGCCTTGAGTTTCCTTATAAATAAGGGCCTAAGGCTTGTATTTTAGGGGGAAACCAAATGAGGAGGTGAAGGATCATGAGAGAGCTTTTAGCCATTAAACCGATAGCTCTCATTAGTATAAGATTCTCCTACTATTTTATTAGAAATGTCGAGGATTATGCTCTAATTAATTTATTAGGTTATTAAAAAATAAGAACCTTTTCAGTATAAATTTTACACCCGGAGTGTTAGTCTTTGTCAACGCTAGAGGTCTATCCACTTCTCTCGTATTTATATTATCGTCGGGAATGTAATCATTTGACCCTTTCTTTTAATTAAGTTTATTATATGCATGCTTGTCTTATTTTAACTAAAGTTTATTATATGCATGCCTGTCTTATTTTAATTAAGTTTATTATATACATACTTGTCTTATTTTAATTAAGTTTATTATATGTATACTTGTCTTATTTTAATTAAGTTTATATGTGTACTTGTTTTAACTTTAATCTTAATATATATATATATATATATATATCTTTATTTAAATTTAATTTAGTTTATTATCTATAGACTTGTTTAATTAAGTTTATTATATACATACTTGTTTAATTTCTCGGAAGTATTATAAATGAGTAGGGAGTTGACTCACTTGGACCAACATAAACTGAAAGCATTTACTTCCACTATTATCTGACATCTTCTCTTAATTAAGTTTATTATATGCATACTTGTTTATTTTTTAAATTAAGTTTATTATCTGCGTACTTGTTTAATTTTAATTAAAGTCTATTTTTTATATTAGAAACTCCCATAGAGTTCACATCTAGTCCAAAACTCGCTTACACACTAGAAATTGCTTCAGGAAGTTTATTGTCTAAACAAACCTGTTTCTAGAAGGGTTTGTTGCACGACAAACCCCCATTTATTACTCGACAAGTTTTCCTATTTATCTGAGAAAACAATACTTAATCACTCTCATTTCAAAACAAATAAGATAAATTTTTGTCACTAGTAATCATAATTCGACAAAACCAAAACGTTGGATCACGGAATTCAAGGTTTTAGTCCATTTTTTCGTTTTTCCCAAAATCAAATTTTCATGAGATATTTTTAGAAAGTAGTAGAATATCAGTAAAATTATCCAACTTTTCCAATATAGAATAAATATATAAGACCACTAGAGACTGAAAGGGCATAACGAGTGCTTAACACCTTCTCAATTCGTAATATAGTTCTCGAACCCTATAGAATCTTGATTTCGTAGACAAACGTGTAAGAAAAAGGCTTATCTATAGCCTTTCTCTTTACACCCCTCTTTTGTCCGTTTTCTCATAAAACATACTGGCGACTCTGAAATGAACCCTCTTGCATCTAAAATACGATAGAGGGACAGACGATATGAAATATCACCATATGAAAGAGAATAAAATGATGGAATTCCTTTCGATGTTTCAAACCCCAAAACTAGATGTTAAGACTTGGGGGTCACATTTGCATATTCTCACACATCCATAGTGAAATAATACTTTCGAGTACGTGGATGGTAACATTTATAACCTTTCTGATATCCTCCATAACCAAAAAACACACTTAATCATTCAGGTATCCCATTTGGACCTTCGATTTGTAAGGACATGGACAAAGACAACAAAGCTAAAGACACGAGCAGGAAGTTTATGAAATGAAGGTATGGGCATATAAGATGCAAGCACCTTAAATGTAATTTCTCCTGGAAGGACGCCGCGGGTAAGACTATTGATGAGATAGGAGGAAGCTTATACGGCATCGCCCCAAAGATATTTAGGCATATGAGCACAAAAAAGGAGGGCACAAGCCATATCAAGTAAATAACGATAGTTTTTCATTTTGTTATTGTGTTTTTGTACACATGATTTGTTAAATAATACCATGTGTTTGAAGAAATTCATTAAAGGCATTATTAACATATTATTCCCTATTGTCGAACCAAAGGATTTTAATGGTGCTGTTGTACTGTGATTGAATTAGATTGCAAAAAACTTTAAAAGCAGGAAATACTTCATTTTTGGTTTCAAGAAGGACTATCCATGATAGTCTTGCACAATCATTAATGAACTACAAAAAGTACCTCATACGAATATATAGTGGATTCTCTGGAGGGTCCCAAAACATCAGAATGAATAAACTCAAAATGATTAATACTTTTATTAGAAATACTAGGAGAATAAGTAGCATGATGGCTTTTGGCCAAAACACAAATTTCACAACGCAAAACAGACTCATCAACACCAATAAACAAAGTATATATAGTTTTTTTTGCATAATATTAAAAAAGGATGCCCTAATTGGCGATGCCATAACTAGACTTCCCTTAATTTTTTAAAATTTGAAATTAAAGCGGCGCGGGACGGTGCTTCAGGGCTCTCCCCAACGTACATTTGATCCAGGTGAAACAATATGCCCTTCAGATACTCCCTTCCAATCACCTTTCTGGTTAAAAACTCTTGAAAAAGCACATACATGAGATAAAATGTTATAGAGCATTAGGACTTAATATTCAATTTGGGAACAGATAATAGGTAATAAGATTAGGCAGGAACATATAAAACATGATGAAATTCTAAAGTTGGGGTAATAAGGACTGACCTTGTCCCTCACACAGGAAAAGCTTCACCATTTGCATTTGTAACATAAGATACTGGTAGGGGAGATAACTCAGTAAAATAAGATTTCTCATAAGTCATATGGTCAGATATACCAGAATCAATAATCCAACTATCATAATTAACAAAGTGAGAAACCTTTAAAGTCATACTAATTTTACCTCGACTAGCTATAGAGGCTATGGGAGTAACCCCTCCTGATGTATGATGGTCCTATCCAGTTATTCCATAAAAAATTGATTATTGAACCAATTGAACAGCAGCTGTTTTCCCCTTAAAATGATAACCCTGCTTTTGAGGTTTAAGATGTGGGTTTAACTTCTAACACGTTTCTCGAACATGCCCCAGATCTTTGAAATAAGTACATTTTGGACGGTTGATGGAGCCTAGTGGAGGACGTTACTGATGAAAGGGAATTGAACCCTATTGTTGATGGAAAGGTGCTAGTGACTTGGCCTGAATGGCTAAGCTAGATAAATTTTGTCTGTTTGAGACTGTCATGTTAAGATTCATCCATATGGATGTATGCAAAAGCTGTGGTCAGGTTAGGAGGGTCTACTATTCTGAGTAATTCCCATTTGGCACTATTATATCTCACATTAAATCTTCTTAAGAATGCATGAACCTACTCAAGTTCCTTCACATCAAATATTTTGATCAATTTCAGTCCATACATTCACCAGTTTAGTAAAAAATACTAACACTGGTTTCCTATTTTATTGCATTCCAGTAGCTTTGCATATCAATTCATAAACATGTATGAAATCGGACTCATTGGTGTAAAGGTACTAATGTCTTCCATATTGCCTTTGCAGTTTCACAATTTTCTACCATCTGTAACACATCATCAGACATCGCCTTAAACAAAATGACATCACATATCATCTTTCTTAGCATAAGGCTTAGCATCTTTTTTCACTGGGAGCCTTGATTATTCCAATCACATACATTATCTAGTGTATCCCACAAATAAAAACTGACATGATTTTCAGGGTCAATATGCAAATAACTAAAAGTTTTAGGGTCAATTTACAAATAACTAAAAGTTCTAGGGTCAATTTGCAAGTAATTAAAAGTTCTCGAGTCAATTTGTAAATAAATTAAAGTTCTGAGGTGACGCCATTAACTTTAACGATAATGGCTAACGTCGTTACATTTAACTGTAACAGCTAAAGCCATTAGACGTCGTTGTTAAATTTAATGGAAAAACGGGTGGCATGTGAAAGCAGTGTAGAATCATACTCTTGACGTGTGAGGGCGTGTGGGATCAAAAGGTGAACAACCAACAGTGTCTTACAGCGGCCCGTGAAAATTCTGCTTATGGTGCTTTAAACGCATATTGATCGTTTTGGAGAGATAAGGCTTTTGGTATATGTTTGGTGGTTGTTTGTGGATAAACGGGGCAACAGTGTCGTGCCTGATGATAGGACGATAATGAAGACAATTATTTTTACAACGAAGTCAATCTGTTAGATGACGAGACGATGATGCAAAGATGAAGACATTCGTTTTTACAACGAAGTTGATCTCTTAGATGAACCCTAACAACGAGGATCTAATGCACTGCTTTAAGAACATGTTGCCATATATTTAGGTGGGTCATGTTCGTGTCTAACCAAACCCAAACATTTATCATCTTTCTACAATAACTATATTTGTTTATTAATTACCATGAGGTTTTGGTGCAATGATTAAATCTAAAATGAACACCAACTCTTAATTTAGGGCATTTCAATTAGTGAATTCTTAATTTGAGAGAGAATTTTATTATTGTTATATATTACTATCTTCATCTCAAATAGAGAGTAAATAGGCAGTTGTATTACTATGTGTATTATGTACTAATTAACAAATATATGAGTGCTCATTAAACATTAGAGATTACAATTTCAATTTTAAAATACATACAATATATAGTGGCGTACCAAATGTCAAACATACCAAATTGATGAAAATATTCCTTATTTACCTATGAATAGAAAAACTTTATGTATAGAAGAAAAAGTGTTTGTAACAGGTGCATGTATGATTATATTAATGTCACCTTACCCATCCATTTTAAATCAATATCTCATAATTAACGTACTTCAAGCCTTTTTAGGGATATACCATGAATATTCCTTCAAAATTCGTTGTTGCGTGTCTAAAAGCAATTGGGATTTGACCGCCGAAGTGAGTGTTTGAAATGTTTGATGCAGCAATTTGGCCAGGGATAACAAAAGGGTGCTCGTAAAAACTTACTAAAAAATCAATTTTTTCACTCTTTTAAGTACCCACACATAACGTTTAATTTTATAAGAACACCCTTAATAGTTAGAGCACCTAATGTAAGCATGCCTACAAAATTATAAAAGTTTACAACGACAAAAAAACGTGTCGCTACAACTCATAAAATACAACATTTTTTGTCTTAATTATGCAAGTACAATTACGTCCCTAAAATTAGCACAAATGCAATTATCCTCCTAGTGATTAACTAGTGGCAAAATTGGATTCTAGAAACTATAATGTTGTTCTCAAGGTAGATAACATTTTTGCTGAAAGAGTATAATTTTACAGCAAAATTGTGCATGACAGAAACATCATGATATTCTTGAGATAACTAAATATCATTTTTTACTAAAAGAATATAATTTTACTAATTTTAAAAAGGATACAATTCCCATCCATTTATTTCATCATTGTTAAAACCCCATTTAATCTCTTCTATTAGTTTTCATTATTGTAGTGTTAAAAGAAAAGTACCATCCCATTAGTTGAAAGTGATATGATGAAATGAAGTTTGTATTTAAAACCGCTTGCAACTAAAAGTAAACTATCCACAAAGTTGATATTATTTTAATGTTATATTATCATAAACTCAAATAATTAAATTTAACATATTCTACTCTATGAACGAAATTGCGCGAGCACATACATGACAAAAAATCAAACGAATACATGGCAACAGACATGCGTGTGTTTATGTATAATAACTACACCCAGCTTCAAATTGCGTATATGCATATATAAAGTGGAAATTGCACAAATTAAATTTTTAAGTGTGCAGAATGAATATTATATATGCGTGCGTATGTCTTTAAGAAGAATGTATTTATGTAAATTGACATGGTATCATAAAAAGTTGCAAGATAACAGTCAACAATCATGAAGGTGAGAAGAAGTTGCAATGATAAATAAATAAATAAAGATTAGGGTGCCTTAAAAGCATAAAATGTAATTAAGTGATTTTCCTTTTTGAAAAAATGGGTGTTAAAACTGATTTTTAAGAATACTTTTACCTGCACCTAAAGCAAAATCCTCCAACTCGGCGATCTTTTTACCCTAATGTGACTTCAGTGAAGTAAACACTAATAATTAATTAAATATTTCATTAATAATGTAGTTTAAAATGTCTCGATATAAATAACCAAATAACGGTAAATTTTGAATATCAGAAGATGTGAAAGAATCCTCATCAAATACTAAATATCCGGTATCTGTCACATAATTTTGTCAAATAAATTACATTAGTTACTCAGGTTCACCATTAAACCTATAATTTGAACATGTCAAGAAAGGGCTTACCATAATTTAGAGGTATGCTATACTAAATCCAAAACACAAGATAATTACTTGTAATTGTCCTTGTATAATTATAAATAATAACTATGAACTCCGTTTCACTTTTTTCTGAAAATTCAAAACTAAGATTCACATGATTCCTTGTCTAATTGTGGCTTATCTACACTCTAATGTCAAATCCTTTTTACTTGGCTTTTTGGTCGATCATTTACCTTTCGTCATTTTGTGACTTTACATTATTAGGATGGTGGAGCACTTCAATTGTCACAAATTACAAGTAATTAACTCATTTACCAAGCAAGCGGAAGTAGTTAAGTTGGTTATCATCATGTCCGTTTCAAGAGGAGGCTCCTTACTTTAATAAAATAAAGATCGTTCATTTCAAAGAGTAATGAGTGTATAATTTTTTTCATCAAACTTTGTAGAAATGATCACGTAATGAACGGATCATCTCCACAAAATTTTCTTAAAAAATTCAAATCCGAAGTTAGTGTAATGAAAATATCATATATATGTTCATTTTCGTTCATTAAAATTTTATACGGTAACTTGACTTTTAATAGCTAGTGAAAGTTAATAGATTTCACTATAGTAGTAAACTTAATTGTTTGACATTAAATAGTCGTGGTAACTGGCAAGTCAGATATTCATTGTACTATAATCTCTCTTAATCGATTAGCAGCTGTCTCTTCTAATTTCGGAAGAATAAGATAGTATTTCTCAAAAAAAAATCACTCAAAATTAAAACACCAATTTCTCTTTTATTTTCATTTTTAGGGCATTCGCAAGTGGAAAGAGTGACTGACTTTCATAATTTTGTATGGTTTATTGCCGACCGTTATAGATAAGAAATTTATAAAATTAATAAATAAATAAACTCAGTATATGTTATTTAGGATGACTTCTTGTCTAGTTATTGCCTCAATTATGGGTGTATTGTTAAATTTCGTTCAATATTTAATCATTTAATATATTTTTGCATGGTGATTAAAGAAGTTTTTGAGATAATTGAGACATTTTTTTAAAAATAAAAATAAATAAAAATAAAGTATATATATGAGAAGTTACTACAACAATGATTTTTTTTTGGTATTTTGTTTTTAAAGGAAGGTGTAAAATATCTTCCTTTCGAAATACTACAAATCCTAAAGGAAGAAACATGAAACCCAAAACCTTTAGGTGTGAAGTAAGGGCGATGCCACGTGAGGTAAAGTTCTTGGGCACTATAACAATGGTTTCGTAGGTTGTTTTTAACAAACTAATTCCATTTGAAACAAAGTTGCACTAACTTAATTCTTAAGCATGAGAGCTATATATATTTAACAAATTAATTTATATGACAACTTGCACGTACAACACCTATTGGAGCTTTTGCTTAGTTTTAGTGTACCATATATATAAATATGACATTTAGTATACTAAGTGCTCGTTTGATTAGAGTTTTTATACGTTCCTGGAACTAAAATGGTAATTTCACGTGGAAAATTTGAGCCAGATGAATTTATGATTCAACTTTTTAACATGAACTATAAAAGACTTGTTAGTGCAAATTTAGGATTTTCCAAATGAACCAAATTCGAACTAAATGTGAAGAAACTCAATATCTTGGGCTATAAAGTTTCTTGTCACTCAATGTGACCAGCACAATACCTTTCTCATTGATTTATATAAAAAAATGTAACATCAAAAGACAAATACAATTTACATGATAAGAACCCAAGATAAGATTCTGATATCTAATTAAGCTCTCCGATAACTAAAGGATAATATAAGCTTTATCCCTTAATAATTGAATTGCACTAATTGTACCGAATATTTTCTCGAAAATTGTTAATTTTATTTTTTTGAGATAATGGGCTCTAGGGCCTCGCTCCATAATGTTTTATAACTTTAAGGACGGACTCATGTTTAATAAAAGGAATTAGTACTAATTTAATAATTTGGTTTTACATTAAGGACACTTTTCATAATATCAATTTGTTTTAAAGAAAATAATAAATATTAATGGACAAATATACCCTTGAATAAACATCCCTTGAACCTTTCTAGTCCTAAACAAAGAAAAGGAGGAACACTAGTCAATGCCCCCCGTAATTTCGTTATTGCCGCCTACTGCTTCTTCACCTTTGGCCTTGACAATGCCCCCCGTAATTCCAATATTAATGATAAAGACAAGGTGATTTCCTTCCTCTGAATTTTAATTTCAAAAGTCCCCATGATTGATTATTGTTTATTTGTCTCCTGCCTCACCTAATATATGTCCCACAATGTCTCCCTCTTGCGAAAAAAAAAATATGATCGCAATTTTTTTAATTTTTTTTTACAAACCCTACGTCGATCCATATATATATACATATACATAAATTAAGTGGATGTTGATTTCATCAATTTTGTTGTTCTCTGTTTTGTAATGGTGCTAAAATTATTTTAGTACCAATGCTTTAGCACCATTGGTGCTAACTCTGTTTTAAACAGATTTAACACCATTGATGCTGAAACAGATTGGTGCTAAACAGATTTAACACCATTGGTGCTAAAACAAATGGGTGCTAAACAGATTTAGCACCATTAGTGCTGAAATAGATTGGTGCTAAACATATTTAACACCATCTAGCACCATTGGTGCTGCTGAAACAGATTGGTGCTAAGTAGACTTAACACCATTGTTGCTGAAATAGATTGGTACTAAACTGATTTAGTACCATTGGTGCTGCTGAAACAGATCACAATTTAGCACCATTGGTGCTAAACTGATTTAACTACTGAAACAGATTAGTGCTAAATTGATTTAGCACAATGTAGCACCATTGGTGCTAAACAGATTTAGCACCAATTTTGATGAGGCAAGAAATGTTATAAGGAATGGGCATTAGTGTCTTTTTTGTACATTATCCTTAATTTACAAGTGTTTAATTCTTAATTTGTATATTCATTTATGAATTTATAGTGTTATTATTGTAATGATTTATAATTATGTTATTATTGTAATGAGCCCTTATGCGATTTGTTTCTTCAATTGATTCTTCACCCCTTATTTTTTTTAACAAATTGCTAGTATAAATCGAATAGTATTGTAGAAATCAAATAAATCTTATCAAGAACATGTGATTAAATTATATTATCAAAATATTAAGTAGGTCAACAGTCTATATCCCAATATATTTGGTTAATGCTATTTCAGTTTATGTACAAAATTTATATAAAATAAATATTGAATGATTAACTTTTAAAATAAAATTACAAAATAAAATAAAGTTTTGACTTATAATAAAATTAGTGACTGGATTATGAACAGGATGTTTGAAGCATGACTTTAAAATTATAAAATTACAAAAGTAAATTGTTTATTGATATTTGAATACAAGAATGAAAATTCTAGAGTAGAGAACTTATCCTATCTTAGTGGGTGTGAGACTTGTTGAAACCTAGAGCCTTCATCCTTTTTTATAGCTAGAATTGGAGATGGATTCCAGAATCACGCGAGAATTTACTGTGTAACTTTTAATTAATTGTGAACTATTATAAGTTGTTTTACTATAGATGAATAGTGATTTTTCGGAACAATAAAAGTACGTTTTAATATTTGAATAATGTTATCGGTGGGTACTTTTCATGTACCTTTTACTATTTATGGTACTATTCATGAATAGTAATTTTTTATTTTGCTGTTCAAAAATGTTATTTTGTGCTTTCGGTAGAGCACCATGACTTGGTTAATTGTCGTCCAATATGTTAAATTTATGGTGTTAGGCTTTCTTGGATAAATTATTACCAAAATAATGATTGAAAACTTTCTAATTACGCAAATGGGTCTTGACCATTGTTAGAATTAAGCAAATGGGTCTTGATCATTGTTAAGAACCATCTATCCCAAAAGTTTAAGCTGTTAGGTAAGTGTGCCAACAATATATACCATGCTCTTCAACATTCCCCCTCACGTGCGACCCCCACTTGCACGTAGAGAGACAAACTAAACCAAAGGTGCATACTGCACAAATACAAAGAGGGAGACAAATGCAAGGGGGATGATTCAAACCCGAAACCTTGCAGGACCTGAGCTCTGATACCATGTTAAGAACCATCTCTCCTAAAAGTTTAAGCTGTTAGGTAGTGGGCTAACAATATATATCATGCTCTTCAATAACCATCTTGGAATAGCTCACTATTGTAAGGATCTTTGTTGTTGACAGATCCATTATCCTAATGATTGAAGGAGAATTAGGAAACGAATCTTCTTTCTCTTCAATTTCATTGTCCAATTTCAGTTATTCTTTCTTGTAATGTTTTTACAAACATTTGTAATTCAGAGTTTGAACACTTCTTAATATTTTTGACATCAAGGGACTTTGTTGGGCTTGATTTAAATTTATTTGACTTGTTTCTGGAGGTCTTTGTTTTATTTTTGGGCTCTGGGTAAAGGATTTTTAATGGAGTGATTGAGGTAGCTTGGGCAGGAAATGGGAAATTCCTTTTGGACTTGCTCAATCATTCTTTCAGTTTTAAAGTTATCCCACCATTTAATAAAGTACTGACGGATAACTATATCAACCTTGGTTGTAATGGCTGATTAAAACAACTTGAGAAGAGCTTGTTGTAGATGACTAGATAGTTGTTACAAGGATTGGAGGAGGTCATATAGTACTGCCATTTGAGTATCCATAGGACCTTGTATTTACTAATAAACTGTAAGAGTATAGGAATACACTTAGTTTTATATCTGAATTTAATTAGGCCAAAATGGTTGACTTGATCTTATAGTGATTCTAGTAGTAAAGTCATGAGTAAACCATGTTGTTCCGACAATCTAAGGAACCAATAGGGGAATTTACTCTTAAATTTATGGTTCAAATTGTAAGAACCATGAATGACTGAATGTTTTGTTTTAATAAAATAAAAGAAAATCTTCATCAATGATTCCATGTAATCATGATATCTGAAGTGACTATCGTGCCCTGTAGGTTCTTGGAAATCTGAAGGAGATGAACCCCATTGAGACAAAGGGATGATTTTCTTTATGTATAAAGAATGTTATATGACTTTGGTTTCATCTATTCGATCATAGATTGGATTAATCTCAATTGACTAAGTTTTTATCAAAATAACTTTATAAAAGAATAATGACTTATATGGATTATGTGGGGGTGAAGTGAAATACAAAAGGGGAAGATGGAGAACTGCATAGCTGATTTGATTGGGTTTGTTTTGTCTATTATATGAAGTTCAAAAAAACATAGATTTACTGGATTGGGTTTTGGAACATGCTTCGTTCTTGACTATTTGGTATTTTAGAATAGTCCTAATGGGTTGTAGCTTTAGCTCACAAATATTAAAAAGGTCACTAACTTTTGGTTAATTCGCTAATACAAAATTGAAAGGCTAATGTATTTGGCCTAAAATTTAAAATCGATTGACTACATTGACTGCTGGTGTTGGTAATGCTGGGAAGGGTATCCTTCTTTTCCTTCGATACCACAAGCTGGTGCAGCCCCTTGCCGCGACTATCTTAAAGCATTTACATGGATTTATTCAGTAAAAATTCGAGAAATTTTGCTACTCCACCCCACATTTAGACCCATATTTTGAGTTTACACCCCATATTTTTAAAATATTTGAGTTACCATCCCACTGTTAGCCACTTTCATCCAAGCATGTTAATATTTGTGCAAAGTGACGATTATACCCTTTTAATATATAGCCGTTGGGAAGCAACAATATGCACCCACTATAAAATTCAACAAGAGCCAGAATATAGCCTAAAAAATAGCAAGATAGGTGAGAATGGTGAAAAATTACCTTACTAATTCCAAGGTATGAATATGCAATTTTAATTTTTCATCTCTATTTGTAAGTCTAACTATCCCACCTCTAACTCTGCCACCTGTAGCTGCCCACCCCCTCCTAACATAAAACTCGTAACAATTGAGTTTATACAGGAAATATGCATATAAAACCACACAGTACCCTCAATATGTGAACTGATTACCACACAAAACCATAAGAAATATGCATATATAACCACACAAACTGAGCAACAAATGGCATATAACAAGAAAGTAGTAAGAAATTAGGGTTTATATTAAACTTTCATTCTCCCATTGCAAGCCCTAGCCTAAGTATGTGAACCAATTACCCCCAATTTGTATAAACCTTAGGTTGTTTGATGATTTATCCCCCTCTCTAACAAGTTCACGTGTTTGTGTCTTTGGCTTGTGTATAGATCATTTGTGCGTATTGGGCTTTTGCATAAGAGAAACATGTGAATCTCATGTGCTTATTTGAGGGCATAACCGTCACTTTGCACAACTATTAACGGGTTTGGATGGAAGTAATTAATGGTGGGGTGGTAACTTCAAAGGTTTTAAAATATGGGATGGAAACTCAAAATATAGGTCTAAATGTGGGGTGTAGTGGCAAAATTTCCCTAAAAATTTCCTTGTTAAGAAATCGGGAATTGAATTTTCACTTTCTTTTATTTATTTAATTTCAAAATAAAAAATACTTAAAAGGATAGCCATCTTGCAAAAATATGTTTAAAGACAATATTTTCAACATCTTTTTCTAAAATATATTTTGTTGACTGACAATCAATTCTTACTAAAAATTTCTTATTTAATAAATAACTTTGGAATTTATTAATATATAAAATCAAATATAAAATTTCTTTTCTAATAATACAATAATTAATCTGTGTAGTATCCTATACACCGAAATGAAATCAGACTATTTGTTCAGGGAAGTATAAATGACTTTTTGCTTGAAAATTCATCCAAAACCAATGTTGGAGGCATTCTATTGCAACAATCTTGAAAGCATATGGATTAGGAAATGCAAGACAAGGTAATGTCTTTATATGCTTTTTAATATCTTGGACAATGGAATTATGAACAGTCCAATAAGGAAGGTTACTTTGTAAATGTTCAAATAGTTTGCATTATTTTCGTAAGTATTTGTAAAAATCACTGATGTAATTAAGGGATCCTAAGCATCTCTGAAGTTGGTTCTTATCTAGGATCTCATCAAGGAATTTGTTTGCAAATTGAATTGCTCTATAAATTGGTTGGATTTGATTATACTAGTTATTGTGACCTAAAAATCTACTTGGTTTAGAATATGTGACATTTAGTAAGGGGGATAAAACTAATCCATTGACTTTGATAGTTTTGAAGAATGTGTTTAAATGTTTTCGATGTTCTTCAATTGACTTAGACAAGATGAGTACATCATCTATGTAAACTATTGCAAAGTGACTAAAACGTTCAGACTATCATTCATAATGTTTTAGAATTCACTAGAGGCATTCTTAAGACTGAATGGACATAGCATTATACTTATCTTCCTAATGAATTTGGATTTACCAAAATTCACTTTTTAAATCAAATTTACTAAAAATGACTATTTAGTCTAAGCAGTTGATTAAATCCTTTTGATTAATGGATACCTTATTATATTATAACACATTTTTTTAATTGTTTATAATTAATTACTAACCATGGTGTTCCTCTTTCAATCTCAGCATTTTTATTGACATAGAAGGCTGGACATGACTAATGAAATTTATTTTTTTCAATTATTCTTTTATTTATTAAATAATTGATTTCTTGTTTACAGTATTTCATTTGTTCATGACTTATTTGAATATGTCTTGCCTTAGTAGGAATCAAGGGTTCTTTGAATTCTTTAGCATAAGACATCCTAATAATATGATTTTTACTATGCCAGAAGGTACGAGGTAAGTCAAAACAAACTTCTGTGATCAACATATTTGTGAAATCTTTAATTTTACTTTAAAGTCTAGTGTCAATTAATTGTTCTTCGATTTTTTTTATATTTAATTTCACTTTTTAAGAATTTTAAATGCCTTGTAGCAAATTTAGTGACTTAAAAATTGACTGATCTTTTATTATTTTTAAATCCATTTCTTTAGGTTCAATAAGGAAACTAAACGTAACATTTTGACCTAAATGTCGAGATATTAATCCTTTAGTAGTAGTAGTAGTAGTAGTAGTTAGGGGTGTGCACGGTCCGGTTAACCGGACCGGTTAGCTTTAGACCGGACCGGACCGCTAACTTCGGTCCTAGAATTTCACGGACCGGACCGGACCGAATTACCTCCTTAGACCAGACCAGACCGGACCGGTTTAAACGGTCCGGTTTCGGTCGGTCCAACCGGTTTGGGCTTTTTTAATGGGTCCAATTTATTTGGGCTTATTGGCTATTTTTTTTTACACCTATTCAGCCCATTTTCAATGCAATATTTATATATATTAAATCCATTTATCAATTGCTCATTTATCACAACAATTGAACCCATTCAAATAAAAATAAAAATAAAAAATATATATATAATATGTAAATATTTAAAAAAAAATTATATATATATATAAATATAATTGTTCCGGTCCGGGTTTTTTGTAGGCTGGACCAAAGACCGGACCGAACAGTAACGGTCCATTAAATTTCGAACCGGACCGGACCGTTGTATTTATAAAACCCGAAAAAAAACCTATATTTCGGTTCGGTCCAGTCGGTCCATTCGGTCCGGTTCGGTTTATGCACACCCCTAGTAGTAGTAGTAGTAGTAGTAGTAGTAGTAGTAGTAGTAATAAATGGATATAATAAGTATATAAATGGCAGTCCCGAAATAATTATATATATCATGTTTCGGATTAGGACAAAAGATGTCTTAAAGCAAATAACATCTTCACAAATATAAGCTTTTGTCAATTAATACTTTATATTCACTTTACTACCATTTGCGGAGCTTAATATTTCAGTAGTTTTTGCATAATAAGTAATAGGAACTATGCCTTCTTGAATGCAATTCAAGTCTTCTCATGTATCTACTAATGCAGGTAATTCAATTTTAAATTTGTTATTCACTACTAATTTAACATTAACATGCAATTTTTGGATTGTTATATCTTTTAGTACATTTAATGAGTTTCCTTGCTCATTAATCATATTCTCTAAATTGTTATCAATCATTTGATTCATTTACTTTAAATATTTCACAAGCTTCATCATTGGATGAAACATTGGGTTTTAATTGAAAAGGTTGGTTTGCTATTCAGTTTAGTTATTTTAGTATATCTTAATTCTGGAATTTTATCCTAAAATTCTTTAATTTTCATTTTTAATTTACGAACTTCTTGGTTTAATTTTTGTAATGCAATTTTTTTAACATGGTTTTTAAATATTTCTAAAGTTTTATTCAAACTAAATATGGATTTTTCTTTATGCTTGATTACTTTACTTGTTTTTGTTTTTTTTAGTTAACAAATCTTTCAATTGTTTCATGTATTGATTTTTTTTTAATTGTGGATATGTTATTTTACTAATTAAATTTTTCTTTATCATTTTTTGTTAATATATTTAATAAGGTAACTTTTAGGGATTGACTATCGTTATTATCAGACTGGATTACTAGAATTATCAGAAGAATGAGAAGGAATATCATATCTTAGATATTCATTGCTGCTACGTTTATTCTTAATTCTCATCAATTATAATATTTGTTCTATATCTTCATTAGATATGTTTAATTGATTAAATTTTTCCTTAACTTTGCATTCATTTTTGTAATGTCATTTCTTACCACAAGTTATGACAAATGACACTGCTTTTATTTTGTTTATAGTTGCTTTTAAATTTACTTTTCTTTTTATTAGATGATTATTTCTTATAATAATCGTCTTAGTTCTTATCTTTTCTTTTATGCTTGTATTATGGTATTTTTCTTTTTTACCATGTTTATGTTTTCTTCTTGATGGGGCAACTGGGTAATCCGTATTGCTCACAAAATGTGCCTGACTCATATTTTGCTTCATTTTTATCTTTATTGACTTGTTTGCTAATCTTAAAACCTATACACGTTTTAAGATCTATTTTCTGGAT
This sequence comes from Lonicera japonica, assembly GCA_021464415.1. Classification (NCBI taxonomy): domain Eukaryota; kingdom Viridiplantae; phylum Streptophyta; class Magnoliopsida; order Dipsacales; family Caprifoliaceae; genus Lonicera; species Lonicera japonica. The sequence continues at coordinate 88,704,579 of CM038464.1, forward strand.
TTGATTGATGATATCTCCATAGGTAAGATTATCGTAATCTATGAATCGTAAATATTTATTTAATTCTTCTTGAATTTTATGGGCAAATAAATTGAGTAAACCATTAACAACTTTTTCTTTCCAAAATGGTTCATTACTATTATCTCTAATCATGACTCTTTGAAGTAAATATTGATTCGTGAATTAGTGTAAGATATGTGAGCTTTCTTAATTGATCATGAATTCTTTATGTTATATTTTCTAGGTGTTCCTATAAAATGTTTATTTATGGTGAATATTAATATGTTGACTCTATCAAAGGGACTTAGGCCAATGTCTTCACTGAAGATATGGTTACTATTCAGTAACCCTTTGAATAGCATGAATTATTGAATCTCTAGTTTCTTCAGTGAGGATGTTTTTCTAATAAAGATCTAAGAATTCTAGTGAATTCAGAAGCAAATAATTCAATAATTTTGGATTGTCCTAAATCATTGAATGAATTTACATATGATTTAACTTGTTAAGTAACTCTTGCTCACAAAATCCATCAATGTTTCATTCATACATTTTGTTGGATGAAATATGATTGGTTGCTTAAATTCCTTTCTTCAAATTGTAAAACTGGAATAATAGGTTTTGAATACCAATTTTTTGTTAGACTAGTGGGATTTGGTTTATTAAAGCTTAATTTATTGAATTGATTCTTAATTTCACGAATATTGGAATCATTATCTGTGATGTTTCCATCAGTATTACTAGTGTTTTTATCTATGACTACTACTATCTTCGTATCATGAGTTTCTGACTATTCTTTAACAACTTCCAATTTTTTTAAATAATTTATCTAATTGTCTATCTACTTCTTTGTCTTTGTTAGGTAAGCCTAATCCTTTTCTTGACCCAAGCAAGTTAATTAAGGGGTTTTTTTTACCTTTACTAGAGTTTCGATTATATTGGTGCAAAAATCTAGGGCAAACCTTTTTAACCAATTAGTTAAAGATTTCATATTTTGCGTGACGGAAATGGCAGAGCTAAAAGACATGTGGCAACATATAAGTCAAAACTCAAATAGCAAAACAAATGTTTATAAAGTAAATGTCACCTTTGCAGGGATAGTCCTCTTCTGATGAAATGTGCTCGGAGCTTGGGGATTTTTATGTAAATAAGCTGAACATAGGACTATGCTTTGATTACAAGTGAATAATTATCAGACTAGTCTATTAGTCTGCGTGTATATATAAGAAGATTCCTAAATTGTAGATCTTGATATTCCACTTAAGTACGGGAGCTCTAGTATCCTTTCCGAACCTAGTTTATTAGAGAATCGTGTAGATAAATTGAATGTATAAGATCTAAACAAAAGTTTCTCTCTCTAAAACTTGATTGGTGTGTTGGTTAATCCTCTCCTCAGGGAGTAAATGCTCTCTCTATAAATGATAAAAAATGAAACATGTTGAAGAACTTTTAAAACAGGTCTTGAGCTAACCCTCATCATCACAAACTCTGATGTTGCTTCTCATGCTATTATGATGCATTTAATGTAGTTCATATGCATTTAATAAAGGTGGGGGGAGGTTCTATTGTGATGGCAGAGTTGATGGTAGTCGTCCATGCTGTCTACGTTTATTCTGACACAGTGGTTGGCTTGAGACCTCCAGAGCTCACTGCAAGAGCTCGGAAGTCTGGCACGCGAAAACAATATCCAAACTGAATACTGTTAGGAGCTCTGGCCCCACGTGGCGTTCAAATTAGAGCTCTTGGGCTCTCCTGGCTAAGGCGGTTTTGACTGCTAACGTAGGCAGCCATGTGTCCTATTGTGAATGGTTGACAAAGTTGGTAATTATTTTACTCTATCATGCTGTATATTCTAATTTAGTTTCAATTTTGTCTAATTATTTGCCCATTGTTGCTAAACATTGGTTAGTATATATAATTATTTTGTTCAATTATATTTTTATCATCATTATCGCCATTTGATATTTTAAATGGGCTACTGGGATTGAAGACTCCTTATATTTAATATTTATTGGTTCAAAAGGAGGATGATTAAATGAAACTTTTGACTTATCTTATTTTATCCATTGTGTTTTTGTAAATTACATTACATTTATTATAACACTTTTCATATCAATCAAAGAATTTAATATTAGTGTGAATTTCTAACATAAATTCTTCCCATTTACTCATTGTTTTAATTAATTGTTTTTCAAAATGACTAGATCTATACTGTCTTCTATTGATTTTATTTTCTTTTGAATTAAAATTGTTTGTTAATTCATCCTAATTAACTTCATTTTTTTTTTCTAATCGTAAGTAGGTGCCTATTTGTTGGTCCTACTTCAAAATCTTTGTATGTGGGATATATTTGTTCATTTTCGTCTGACTCATTTTTAGTGTACTGAGGGTGACTAATTTGTCCTTATTGTTTTTTACTCCTTTTAATTTATTTTATTGGGTAGTGATTTTTTTAAGCAGATATGTATCTTTACTAGAAGTGACTAATGAAGTAGATGATTTATCTAGAACTAGAGGTGTCCTAAATCTTGATTATTTAAAAGTTATTATAACAAATCAATCTAAATATAATGTACCAAGAAATTAGTACATTGTAGCGTACTAATATATATTTAGGAAAGCATTTATTTTTACAATTGCTATGTTTTAGTGCTTTTTAGGTGCTAGGAAGAAACAAAGAAAGTTGGCTTTCGAATGAAGTAATTTAGAGTTAAAATAGAGAAGTAATGGCAAAAAGAAAAAAAAATGAAAAAAATAAAATAAAGAAGCAACAGTACGGCATTAAGAAGAAAAGTGGTGAGAATAAAAGAAAAGGAGGCACTAAACTTGTGTGGCAGCAATAGTTAGTATCCACATTTCGGACCATGATTCGATTTCCAACAACAGCACATTTAAGTAATTAATTTTTGATAGCATAAAAGAATTAAGCTCAGTAGCCATGAACCATTCCATGGCGAGCCAAGCCATCCAATGACCCAACAACCAAGTCTCATTAATAACCATACGTGGGCTCAAAGCCTAAGTCAATTAAATCAAAGCAAACTAGTCCATCAGAGCCCAACCCCATTTAATTAAATGATACCATAAACTATTATCAATTATAAAAGGAGAAGGAGGGCCTGCCTTTGAAATTCATTTGTTTTTTACATGGGAAAAAATTTAATTAAAAATTTAGAAACAAAAGTCTTCGAACTAGTGATGGACCTAGAATGTAATGAATTAAGCCATGCATTTGCTTTCCCTTTCAGGGAGAAAAGAAATAAAGAAAGGTGAACTGGCTCGTTAGAAAAAAATTGAAATTTGAAAGTAGCACAAATTTCTAAAAAAATCCTTAATATGGAGGTAAGGATCTTCTTGATCAATTCCATATAAATAAAAACGAGTTGCATCACTTGTGGCTTTAGCTCAAAATGGTTCACTGTACTGGGAGGCAAAATGATGCATGATGACATGTTAGTAGTGATGGGATAGAAAAACTCTTTCAAAGTTTTCGTTTCTTTTTGTTCGTCAGCCATTATTTCTTTCTCAAATAAAGAATTAAGTTCTAAGTTCTCTATAATATTCAATCTCTTAACAACACGCTTCTAAACAATGCTTTTGCACTACTTTACTCCTAATTTTTTTTAAAGGAACTAGTAGAAGGAAAATAATCTAAAGTAGTGAGTTGGTGGGAAACAATTTTTTAAATCCTTGGCAATGGCACAAAAAACTTGTTATGGATGTTTTAAATACTCATAAGTGCACGTATCGGTACTTAGTATAACTTAGACAAGTTCGAGGTCGAACCCTAAGGACATGACCGATAGAACGTACGTTGTCTCACTCATTAATTCAAATTAATTCTTAATCTAACTTAAAAATTCAAAGAGATGGTCTATCAACTAAAAATATTAATAAAGTAATCAATTAATAACATACTTGAGTGGCAGAGTCATATATTTCATATTTAATATCATGTTTATAATATTCTTACCCAACAAACTTTATTCTTTGTCTCACACTAATTTAGTTTCTCAAATCTATTAGATGTAAAAAATAAATTTAATTATTTTTTTTAAATTCAATTGTTAATACTTCGCCAGCCAAATGCACGTATAAAGTCAAAACTCTCACTATATTAGTGAAAATATAGTTTATATCCGCTTTTAAAAAATCATAAATTGAATCTAACAAATCATAATGAGAATCCAACTTTATTTTTTTTATCAGTTAAAATAGGTATCAAATAGGAGGAATTATTTTAACGTGAAAGTATTAAATTGATAGAGTCAATTGGCATAAATACGTACAATATAATCAATCAAATATACTCATCTTTAACCTTAAAAAATAACTTGACCTAGTATGCTTGTAATTAAAATGTAAAATATAATTTAAATAATACATAATTAAATAAAAAAAAATTACTTGGATAGGGGAAGCAAATAAATAATACCGAATTGTAATTGCATGACAAATATTCTATCCTAAGAATAATTAAAGTGCTCCTCAATTCTCGTGCACTCAAGGAAAAAAAATGGGAGAAAAATAAGTATAGCTCAAAAGATATGGAAGCTGTTGGCAAAAGAAGGGAAAAAGAATTAAAGCCCAAAAAAACTACTCCAGAACTGTGCACGATGGCCAAGGAAAAAAAAGAAAAAAAAAACCAACACCACCCTCTCTTTTTATAATTGATAATGGTTTAAGGTATCATGTAATTAAATGGCTTGAGCTTTAATTCACTTGGGCTTCGAGCCCACGTGTGGTTATTATTGCGACTTGGCTGTTGAAATGGTTCACGGCGACTTGACTGTTGGGTCATTGGATGGCTTGGCCTGCTATAGAATGGTTCGTAGCGACTAAGCTGTTGGGTCATTGGATGGCTTGGCCCACCATAAAATGGTTCATGGCGACTTGGCTGTTGGGCCATTAGATGGTTTGGCCCAGCATGTTGGGCTCAAATGTGTTATTGCTATATATATTATGGTTTGGATGAATATCAGTATTGGCCCAGCTTGCTCACCACTTTTCTGCCTTCTTGCTGCTTCGAATTGCTTCGAGCACATTAAAAACAATAAAAACATAGCAATTGTAAAAATATATGCTTTCCAAAATATATATTAGTAGCTACAGTGTACCAATTATTTGGTATATTAAATTTCCCCCCAACTTATACTTTGCTAGTTCTTGAGCAAAGCAAAAGCCTTAAAATAAACTATTTTGTTAACCCCAAGGTCCCCAAGGTTCCCCAAGATGACGATTTTAGTCTCGTGATGATTTGCGGTGAATAGACTAAAAAATTCAGATGCAACGGTTCTTTCTAAAATTTATTTCTCCTTTCTTTATCAATGCAAATAACTCAACAAAGATATCAAAATACACACATGCAAAAGTAATGTAACTCTTATGCAATATTAAAGTTCTCAAAATAGCAAGATTAATAAGAATATTTTATTCTCTCCAATCTCATTGTGTGTGTGTGTGAATTGTTAACAAAATAACATCATTGAAATTTAAATAAGCAAAACTTTTAAATCCGATCCAAAATATAGTTTGACTCAACTCCTCACATGGCATACACCCAGCAAATGAAACACTCAAGAATAGAGTGTACTAATTCTCTCATGCAAGTTATAAAGAGTAAATTTAATCAAGATCAAATGCCTCTCACATGTATAAATGGAAAACACTAATAATGAAAGAACAAGAGTTGCAAGGAAGGATAAATCCCTTTAGAAAAGCGAAATGCATAAATGGATTCCCTCCACTACTCTCACCTCAAAACCATATTCCAAGGGATCATTAGGACTTTTTTAGGTTGTAATGCAAAGCTTAGGGTGATGGCTAACCAAATGAAGAGGTAAATACGGATTCAAAAATCTAAGAAACACATTGAGATATAAAATTAACACTTTTGGTTAAATTTGATTTCATTGGTAGTGTCCTGGGGTGATCCTTTGGTGGGTTCTAACCTAATATATATATATATATATACAACTTGAGCGCTAATTATTTTTTATGAAATGCGTGCTGTGATATATGGTATTACAGCCGACACAGGCTCACTACCCTATGGATGTGTGTAGAAATTGTGTGTGAGGCTGACAATGAGCCGGAGGTGTTGGTGTTTGGGCTCACACTAACGAAGTTTTAACAATGGGAACTAATGAGATTGTTAGTGCAATAGTATTGGAGCCTATATATATAGAACTTGGGCCAAGCCATTTTGGATGAAACTCGTGTTGTTACATGTAGTATTAGAGTTGATCCAAACCCATTACCTTGCAAATGTGTGGTAGTTATGTGCTTTGTGTGTGAGGCTGATAATGAGCCAGAGCCGTTGGTGTATGGGCCCACCTTGACCGGGATGTCCAGGGCTTAACTAGGGGATTCAAAAAACCCACATTCCACATCGGTAGTGCAATAAGGAGGTCATTGATTGGGTTTAATGAACCTAAAACACAACTTGGGCTAACAATTTTTGGGTGACGGCTTGGTAAATTTCATTTTTCAGAATTTTATGCAAATATATAATTGACCAAAAAAGGTTTTTTATGTATTGGTATGCCATTTGAAATTCGACGCGAATGGTAAATTGGTAACTCATGAGATTGTCAATCTAGTTCTTATTCTGAACATCAGTTTAGAACTAGGAAAGGCGGGCTAGTTTTGGTTCACTCTATGGTCTGTCCTATCATAGTTGAGGATCTAAATCCACCTCGCAATTTCCTCGTAGAGGTAATAACATTGATCTTTTTGCATCTCGAAACCAAAACTTTATTTGTGTTATTAGCTGACATTTAAATGGTAAATTTACTTGATTATATATGCTCAAATTGTATACTTGATTGTTCATTTCCTTCCACGCCCATTTTATGTGACAGATGCCTTGCGAAAAATGGGGTTTATTTCTTGAAATAGCTCTTCTTCTTCTTCTACTTTGTATCTTAGGACCCAGCTTATTTAATTTTGTCTATGCCACTTCATCATCCCTTCGAATGGCTTCGCTTCTTCGCAAACCCTTCAATCCCCTCTAGTAAGGCCTCTGCAATCCACACTTCATTGCAAAAATATCATTTTATGGGGTCGTTTGATTTTTACTATTGACATCTGAATGTGAACCCATTCAGATTCTAGAGGTGAAATCGGTGTTTTTTTTTCTTCATACTATTCAGATGCTTAGCTGCTCAACTTGCTCTGAAATCATTCAGTCTTAATGTACAACTAAAGATTGACATGGAGCTTTACTAAACTGGGGCTTCGAAAATACTTAGCTCATCATCCCTTGGAAAATCCTTTGCCCTGTCACTAGGCCTTTTTTTTTTCAAAGAAAATCGGGTACTGTCCACTCGCAAAAACTTAATCAAGTGAAATTGACCAATCCAGCATAACTACATAATTAACAAAAAATTACTACACGTTTTTGCGGCCTACTTAACAAAATCATACAGAATACACAATTTTGGTTATATATTTTCTTCTTATATATGTGTATATATATATATCCCCTTCAATTTTTCTCAATTATTAGGCTTTGTAAACAGGCTAACAGGGACGCGACGAGGATGGGAATATTTATGTCACTGGTTCATCTATTGGAGCAAATTAACCATTAAAACCAGAGCATCATCAGCCAAATTCATCAATAATGACAATATGACGGTCCGCCAGTCTCTCTACCAAGCCAACTCCACGCCTGCAAGACTGTAACCGGTATGCCTTGTGATGGTGATTTTCCCTCTGGCTGGAGAAATCGGCTTCTATTCTTCTGGAGAAATCGGCTTCTATTCTTTGTGTCACAGCTTTGGGAGGGCAAATGCAGCAAGAATATGAATAAGTACTCTTTGAAAAACATGCTTTGTCAGGGCGAATTTCCCTCCTGGAGATAATAGTATGCTTCCAATCCACTAAGTTCCTTTCAAGTTTAGCTATCCCTTCCCCAAAATACAAAATCTTCTTCCTTTCCTTGAACAAGTTGCACCTGAGATATTTGATACGAAGATTCTTCTTAACAAAACCAGTGATAGATGTCACATATTGAATTCTAGCTGGACAAAGCCTGCTGCCCACCGCATTGAATTCTAGATGGGTCGGTTCGAGTCGTATTTTATTGTGTTTGGTACTTGTCTTATTGGGTAATTTTTTTATCCAGTGAAAATATTATATTCAAATTTGATTTGATATTTTAATGAACAACCCCAGACGGCCCGTTAAGTGAAATGATTTGTTTCAAGTTGAACACAGACCAACGCGTTAGCACACACATATGCACATGTATTAAATACAACAAACACATATAATATTATACACCTATATATACACACATGAACATTCATCGATTAACATATGTACGACTGTATATATGTATGCGTGTGTAATGTTACAAATTATGCACTACTGATATTAGCTTACCTATATATGTGTATGCAGAGCATTTCTGGTAGGGACTGGTCCTTACTAGAAATTTTGTTCAGGTGGGGCAAAAAAAAATTTTGCTCAAGAATTTTCTAAGCCAATATTGAATCAACCACAATAACCAAAAAAATAAATATATTAATCTTAATATTAACTTATCAAATAATAATCTAATAAGCAAATCAACCTCAATAACAAAATTTATTATCAATATTTAACAATCTAATAAATAAATCAACATTAATAAATAATAACTAACAAACAAATATATTAATAAACACCTAAAATAAAATATCAACATTAATATCAATATTTAATAATTTAAGAAGCAAATCAACATTAATAAATAATAATCAACAAACAAATATATTAACAATTTAAAAAGCAAATCAATATTAAAACACTTAAATCTTAATATTTAAAAAAAAATGGGAAAGAGGGCTATAACATTATAAGAAGACCCTTAAACATCACCCAGTAATTACAATCACCGGCCCCGAACTTATAATGTTCGTCGCACAAGAGCCCCTCTGCCCTCGCCCACATGTTTCCCTTTTATTACATCACCAAGCCCTAACTTTCTATGCTATCTCAAACAAACTCTCACACTCACCAAAATTTTCAAAAAAGTTCAGGTGGGGCTGGCCATGGCCCCACCTCGCCTCTACATGGCTCCGCCCCTTTATATAATATTAGACAAAATATTTGTATGTGTGTCTATATATTTTTAGTGGATCCTACCTGGTGGCCGGTATTGTGTTAACAAATATTAACTGATTTGATTCACTAACTTATCATATATTATCAGGTTAGCACCAATGTAATCAGAAATTGTTAAGATTAATTATGCACACTATCTTATAACTTTGTATCGATCCAAGTCGTTTTATGGTATCATGTATTATTTTACCGGCTCTAGTGTCGTGATTTAAGGACTTTGGGCAGTCCACTTTGGGGATTGTTACAATTCAACCATATTCATGTTCATGTCAGCAGAAATAGATGAGGCAACATATCAATCAATCAGCTTGGAATCCCCTTTATAATTAGAGCCATTGAACTGATGTTGAAAGAAGTGAATAGAGAGGAATATTTGGAATCCCCTTTATAATCGTTAGGTATATATTGTATAAAATTAAGAGTAAAAAAGGATTATAAAATATATATATTGATAAGAATTGTAATAAACTTTGATTTATTTGTCAATAAGATTTATAGTTAATTTCTTCTCGAAATAATTTTTATTTATTTATTTAGTTTGAAAATTATTATTATTCTTATTAAAAATAATTAGAGTACTAGTTTTGGTCAATTGTAAGGAAATCACAATAAGAACTAGGTCACCCTTTTTTTTCTCTCATAAAATCATTTTCTTTTAATTAAACAACGTAATCAACTTCTAAAATTAGTTATTCTCAAAAAATAAAAAAATAAAAACTAACACCAAACTTAGTTTTACAACACCTTGTCCTAGCTAGCTATTCCTATTATTTCAAACATATTTGTGGACTTTTCTTCCTCCTTTTATTTTGTGTACATCCATCTTTATAATTTGTAGTATGCAATTAAATAAAAACGATTCTTATATATTAGCTTAAACAATGAAAGCAATTCTTTCAAGATAAAAGATACATAAACGGATAAACAGACATAAACATAATACATTTAGTGAAATGCCTTTGTGCCTAATTGTTTGTTGTTTTTATTTGAAATAAAAACCACATATGTTGAAATTGAAGCATATGGAGCAAATTAGAAGCAAAACATGAGGTGAAAAGTTATACGTACATTATGGCGATTAAATTTAAAAGTTTCATAAAACTAATAAAAAAGATTTGCTATGTATTAGGGATTGCAATTCAAATATTTTAGTCGTGCTTTTGATATATACACAACACACTTCAATTGCTTATACGTATATATATAAAGTTGCACAGTATTATAAAGTCGCCTTGTGCCCCAATAGTTTCCAGGACTTTCCTGGCCAAGCGCTGAGCTCTTGGGTGAGTTATTCCAGTACTAGTAAAGACTCCCACTCAAACTTGAAATTATGTAGATTCGCCAAAAAACCAAGTAAAATTAGCAATTTTAGATCGATATGCCTAAAACCCTGACAAGCATAAGTCTAAAGTTTACATAAAGCAAGGAAAGATGAATAAGCTAGGTTGGGAAGAACATATTCAATACAAATACAAAAATAGTCCTCATGCATATCTAGGCATTACATATATATAAACTCACTAAGATGCTTGGAGATAAATTGTATTTCATCAATGTGTTTGGACCCAAGGAAGGGAGGAAAAAAAACTTTGCATATCTCAATATTCCTGAGGAAAAGTTTTAAATTTCATGGACAAATTGAAAGCAAAAGGGGGGTTTATGCTTTTGAGGGTCATTTTTTCCAGGGAAGATCAAAGGAAAGAAATTTTATAGTTGGATGAACATATTCAAATTAAATCTATATTCTTTTGGTTTTTTTAAGGCTACGAATAATTATGGACAGAATAATTCATCCAATATTGTTTGTTCTTTTCTTCCTCCTGATAAAGTGTTGACATGTGTAACACTTTTGATGCATAATGTACATGCATGAGCAAAACTGTCGTAGTAATAATCAGTCCTCTATGGCAAGGACTCATGGGATATAGGGTAAAAAGGAAGATAACTAGAGCCAATCAACTATCATGTCTATAGTCTCTCTTTCTCAGGGAATAATACGCTAACACGCGCATGTCCACATATTTCATAAAACATGGAATAAAAGTATAGAACAACTATTGCATGCTAACCAAAAAAGGACTAAACACATACTAAAAAAGGGCCGTCGCCTTAATTTCATTTTGCCCTTTTTAGATATAGACTCTTGTTTGACGGGATAGGGATTAGAGATAGGCGATGTTAGGGTTAGGGTTAGGGTTATGGCTGGGTCGGGGAATCGCATCGTAGTCTCTATAAAGATATCCTTTGCAGTTCGCTCTTACCTACTAGACGAGTTAAGCGGCTGCTAATTTCTCTTTTCTAGCTAGTTTCTTTGTTTCCTTTTTTGAGGATCATATGTGCTGTTGGTGTCTATCGCTGCCAGTCAGTCTTAATCAAGGAAGATGCCAAAAGATCAGTTGTACTACACCAAGGCTTTAGAACCATTACATTATATGCAAAGTTGGTACAAGTTGGAATTGAAAAAGGAGCAACAACTAAGATCTTGCATTGGTGATGGAAGGCCACTATTGGAAACCAACACAAGTTTTTGCAGTATTTGATTCTTTCATTTATCCATAGCTAGCTCTTCTAAATTTTTTTTTTTTTTTTTTTAAGAAATTGGGCAAAAAGGTATTGTTTGACAATTTTTTTGCAAAAATTCCGGGAATAATATTTGTTTTTTTGAAATAAGTGCCTGTTTTTATTATTTTTCTAAAATAAAGGCATGTTTATCAATTGTGTTTTAAAATGAGATTTGAGCGAAATTGTGTTTTGTGCGAACTTAACTTTGCGCAAAATTGTGTTTTGTGCAAGTTTAACTTTGCAATCCAAAAAATTAATGTAAATTTGTCTTGTGTGATGTGTTTATATCTTTTAAACAAGTATATTCTTATATGCCACTCATGTAACTCTAAAGCAACATCAAATAAACCCAAATATAATAGTAATGTATTAGAAAATAAGGAGTGCAAACTTAATGTTGCATAACCCAAAAAAATTGTTATGTGTGTGTTTTATTAATAAACTAGGGTATACCCGTGCCGTCCGGCACGATAAAAAGAATAAAAAATAATAATTAGATAAAATATAATTACGTGAAAAATGTGAGAATTGAAGATGTGTATGATTGTATATTACTTAGGAATGAAAATAGATAATTAAGGTATCACAAAAACGAAACATGTCTAACTAAAAATATAACCGTCCGTACTTGAGACGTGTCTTACTTGTTCAATTAGACCTGAAATCGCATCAACCGTTTTATAATGTAATGATGTTATGAGTGTATTTTAAAAGAGAGAAAAAATATTATATTCGAGACATGTTGGACACTTATTTTAAAAGAAAAAATATTATATTTAAGGTAAGTTGGATACTATTTTAGCATTTGATTTTTTTTTTAAAATTTGATGAGAGAGAAATGTATTAACTAATGAGTTAGAAATACTTTAAGTATACTATTACCTTTTTTATATTTTATAACTTTTTCTTGAATTTTTTTATACATAATTTAATAATAAATATATAAATTTTATTAAAGTTGAATTTGTAAATTTAAAGTTATGGCATTTAATAGTTTTTTAAAAATTTGATGAGAGAGAAATGTTGTAGAAAAGTAGAGAAATGTAAGAGTTATATTTGTGTATATGTTTAGTGTGTGAGTAAATGTTAAGTTGATTTGACATCTTGTTGTGAGATATAAAAATGATCTAATGGTCTAAAAGTGTTAACACCATTACAAATTAATATGAGACGTTAGATTGATTTATTATTTTATTGCAAAAAATCCTTGTTTTATAATATTGTGAGATATAAAAATGATCTAATGGTCTAAAAGTGTTAACACCATTACAAATTAATATGAGACGTTAGATTGATTTATTATTTTATTGCAAAAAATCCTTGTTTTATAATATAGATGGGTTTTAAATTTCTAATTTCTTGAAATAACTCTAAATTATTGTCAATTAAAGATTTAGATATAGTAATATATATGCTAAAAAACATATAGTACAAACTTAATTTTGCATGATACCATTAAGAATTACAATTCAAAAATATACTATAAGTTTAAAGTTGCACTCTTTTTGGAGTTTAGTCAAATATAGGCCTTTAGTATACAAAATATTATTCCCTAATTTTTTTTGTAGAAGCTATCAGAAATTACAATTCAAAAATCTACGTTGCACTCCTTTTAGAGTTTAGTCAAATATAAGCCTTTAATATATCAAAATATTTCGCTGATTCTTTTGTATAAATTATTTTCTAATATCCCCTTTTTCGTTTTTTTATGTGTGCGCGATTTATATATGGATAATTTAGATAAAAATAAAATTAAAGTAAGCTCAAATGTAAGGAATCATGTTACAAGTTAGCTAGATATCGAAGTTTGTAATTTAAGTTACCTTTTGCGCCAAAAATAATAATAGGAGCATAACTAAAAAATAAAATAAAAATGAACAACTAATTAAGTTTCAAAGACAAATTTAAGTTATATTTTTGTTATTAAATTTCCCGACTTTAGTCGTAATACAAGCGATGCTCCGGAGACTTAAATATAGATAATTTAAAGGAAAAAATTTAACAAATTTAATAAGTGATTTAGTGGAGAAGTATATTGTCTTGCCTTCATATATAGTTGCTTTAAAAAAAAAATATTGTATGGTTTCTTTCATTCGCAATTTATAATTTGAAAAACCATGTTACAAGAAAAAAATTGAAAAACACCCAATTGACGAGAGACACTGAGAGAGTATAATTTTGTAATAATTTGTCAACAATATTTAAAATTAATAGATATATAATAATTTTCTTTAATTGTATTGTTTTTATTATATTCTGTAATAATTAATTCAAATTTTATTATAGTTAAAAATAGAACAAAAAGTTGTATATTAGTAACTGTGAGAGGTAAAAATTATACATGGGCTTTTGACCAGGCCCACCTTAGGAAGCCCGTTATGATCGACCCATAATTCAAAATCTTTAGGTCCATTTCCGTTACAAATGAGAGATTGTCTAACCGAGTAAGATATTCTCGTATAATAGTTGACTGCTATCTAACTGCCATAGCTAACCGATCAACATGGGTGAACTCGATGACGACCGACCAATCTTGATCAGCCAAAAAGTAAAGGATATTTGAGCTGGAGGATAAATGATGAGAAATAACCACTTGTATAAGTGTGAATGGGGTTAAGTAGGGGTGTGCAAAATAACTAAAAAACTGAAAAACCGAAAAAAACCGACCCTAACCAAACCGAAACCGCCGGTTTTGTTAATTTGCAGTTCGTATTCAGTTTGCAGCTTAAAGAATCGACTACCATTGGTTTATTTCTCAGTTCTTGATCAAGAATACCAGACAAAAACCAAACTGAACCGAGTTGTATAAATTACATGGAAGAAATCCTAGATTTTCATTTACACACCGCCCCTTTTTGTTATCTCCTCCTATTTTTCTTCAAGCATCAGCCATTAGCCTATATAAAATCTTCATCCTCATTGTATCTTAAGTTGTGATTTCTGAAATTAGAGTTTCCATAACAAGTTAAATGGGTTTTAAAATTAAAATTCTTCATCTATAATATTCATATGCTAAAACTGAAATCGACACAACCGACCTTACTCGAAACCAACCGATTTCTGCCCATGTCAGTTCAATATCGGTCTATGATTTTAACAAACCGACCTAGTCAGTTCGGTTGGCGGTTGAGCAGCACGATTTGGTTAACCGAACAGTTCACACCCCTAGGGTTAAGGATGACTTGACTACATTCTGAAAGAGCAAGTTATTACACTTAAGCGCAAACTGTAAAGTTATCGTAGATACTTAAAAATCCAAGGTCGAAGCACAGGAAAGGAAGGTAATCCTATTATTCTAGTAAATTTTTGAAACGAAGAAAGAATAAAATAAAGAAAATAAAATAAAATAAAATAGAGTATTAACTAGCAAAAACATAATATAAAATTAGGTTTAATCAAAGAAAAACAAACGTTACGGGCATCTGTAGTTAACAAATATGAAATCGGTCCAATCAGATAATCCAAATTGAAGTTTAAACATGATTTTTCACTAAAATTCAGCTCTTAGGCTCTCATACTATCAAATTATATTACCACTATAAGTATATGATAACACATGCATGACAAAAACTATATAGACTAGTTTTAACTAATATAATCTAACGGTAAAACTTTTGACTTTGAAAATGCATAATTTTAGACCTAGTATTGCCAATGTGTGACAATAACAATCCAAGTTAATTTAAACTTCTTAAAATTAATAGCTTAACACTATTTTAATATTGGAATAGGTTTGAACATGATTCAAAGTAAATCCAACTTAACAGGATCAAATGTCGAAAGCCAAAATCGATATTTTCTCGGCACTTGAGAGAGTAAATGTCAAAACAGTACCAAATTAGCCAATTCATTTAATAAACTAACTTACGTAATTAGAGGGTAAAGACCATCCTCAAATTAGTATTGTTAGTGTTTTGGTACAAAAAATCACATATTTGCATTTTTTTCGATTTTTAATCAAATGCAATTTTTAAGCCAACTTATGGAAACATATTTGAAAGTATGAAAATATAATAAAACACTCATACATTCAGTAAATGATCTATAACTATTGGAAAAATCATATTCAAACCACAATTGAATTACATTCAACAATTAATTACACATTTTTTCACTACGAACCCCTAACTAGGGATTTAGCTCGCCATATTAAAGAAAACATGCAAATCATCTTAGAAATCATAAAGATCCAACAAATTCGACCTAAACCCTAATAATTCTTAAAAATCAGAATATTAGTTTTTATGGAAGAATAATAAATGAATAGTATGGAAAATATACGATATATTAGAATTTAAAACAAGAATTATGTAAAATTTAATGTATAATTGAAAAACTAAAAAAATAGACTTATAAACCCTAAGACCAGCCCTTAAAATGCGGGTTTAAGAGTGATTTCAGAATATATATGATATTAAACAACTAATCATTCAATAGCAAAGCAAATAAACAATAAGAAATAATCAAATTAAAAGAAAATATAAACTAGGGCTCAACCGGTATGAAGAACAACAGTTGAAACTAAAACTTGATTGAATTGATAATTGAATGTTGATTACACACTTGGTCCAGCCTCAAAAGATAGTAATAATCTTAAATTAATTGAATAATTAAAGAAAACAATAAGAAACTCTTAAGTTTGATCGTGAGATTGTAGTACAAAAGCTCTTAAGTTTGTGATATGTATCTTGTTTAGGACATCTTGGATTATTTTAAGACTCAACTAACCTAATGTGAGATCTAAGGAAATCGACTAACAAAGGCTACAGGGACAGCATAAAACCAATCTCTTTAAAGAAAGAAATATGAACAAGATAGCCTATGGGGCCTAACTTATATTCCTCTACAAAAAGGTTCTCATTGACTCCCATAATTTTCCATGAATAATCCCCTGAGGGATATACTTAGTGGAAAATTCATCTTTTTAGGTGTCAATAATCAAGGCAGTTTTACTTATAACTAAATATTTTGAGAAGTCTTAACCAACTTATACAATGAGGAAGAAAAAATTGAAGAACAAAGAGGATTAGAAAATGAATGACGAGGAAAACCTCAAAAGGAAAACCAGAATTTTTTTCAAAAAACTTACTTGTTTTGGATATTCTTGGTCCTAAAAGGAAAGACGATGTTGGATTTATGGGGAATAAAGGAAGTTTATGAAGTAGATGGTTTTCCAGCAATGAGATTCAAAAGAGCAAGAGTTTGGCTACAGAGATATTATAAGGGAAAATGGGAAATTATAGGGTGGTTTATGTAGCCTCCCTACTCTTTTTTTTTCAAACATCAATGTGCCTTGGAAACAAGCAACAAATGCTGGAAGGCAATAAATATGTGGGCCTCGCACAAAGATCCGACCCATTTTCAATGGTGTGTTTGCCTGATCAGAACAACGGCAACTGGCACGATGAAAAGGCGATTTTTCCTTTGCAAGAAAAATGCTAATTCAAAAAATCGTTATTTTACTGCACTAAATTAATAATGTAGCTAGTGGAAGTAAGGCATCGAATCAACAAAGAATGAGAGTTTAGAATTTGTATTAATCTAATTCATTTATTACAATAAGAAAATTAAATTACATTGAAAAATAAAATTGCAAGCTAATATAATACAAGCTAAATAAAAATAAAAACTAATTCCTAAGATTGATGGACGAAATTCCAAATACCCATTTGCTTTGAATTGCATCTACTACAAAGAACCATCCACGGACTTGAACGTGGAAATTTCTTCCCTTCATAAACTTCACAACACAATTTCAATGAAGAGATAATTCTTTTAAAACCATAAATAGACTTACCACCTACTATAGTACTACGAAAATCAAGGCTCGAAATCTTATTATGTTCTTCCAAAAACACAAAACATGGCATCCCATAATAAAAATTAAGAGTTTTCAGAACCCTCACCATGTTTTTCTCAAGGAAAGACATATTTGCTAAAATCGCAGACGGCCTCTCAAAAAATTTGCATAATGCGTAGGAGTTAGGAATTAAAGGTTAAAATTGAAGGTTGATAGCATTTTTCTTTGATAACGAATGAATCTATATATAGGAGAAGGGTTAAAGTTTAATGTGAAAAATATGGAAATAAGAATTGAATTTTAAATGAGCAAGAAGCAATAAATTAAATGGAGGCTAGGGTTATTTTGGTGTAGGGGTGGCAAAAAACCCAACCCGGCGGGTTTCCGACCTGATCCGACCCAAGTGGAGCGGGTTTGGGACGGGTTTTTTCAAGGGTAGAACGGGTTTGGTAATTGAAAAAAAAAAACGGGATCGGGTTTAGGGCGGGTTCGGGTTTCGCCGTTAAAAATCCTCCCCGACCCAACCCGACCCGTATATATATATATACTTAATTTATAAGAAACCCTAGAGTAATTTCTAAAGCCTAAAGGAGTAAAGGACCATCTAATTTCTATTCTTCAATTCTTACAGTGCCGCCTCCCTCCTCCTCCTTCTTCTTATTCTTCTTCAATACAGTAGTACTTCTTCCCCAAATACTGAAATACCTTCGTGGCTTCATCAGCTAATCAGCTCCTCTACGGCTCTGCACAAGTGGTATTTCTTCCTTCCTCAGTTCCTCACAGCGCCGACTCCTTTCTTCTTCTTCTTTTTCTTCTTCTTCTTTAGTAATGCTCTCTCTTTCAAACCTTGTTGTTATGACTTGTGATATACTGATATATATATATATATATATATATGTTGAGAGCTACTTAGCTAGTGTGTGCGTAGTCATGTACTGCTGTGGCATTGATTTTTTCTCTATAGACGTTTATTTTTTTTGCGTAGAGATGTTAATTCGGGGGGGAGGGGGCGGGGCGGGTTCGGGTTTTGGAAAATTAATGCGGAGCGGGTTTGGAAAACATAAACAAAACCCATCTCGAGTTCAGGCCAGGTTCAAAGAGGAGTTATTTATATGCGGGTCAGGTTCGGGATTTGACAAACCCGCCCCGTTGCCATTCCTATTTTGGTGTATGGCTACCACGTCTTAATTTCTATCATTATGCACTGCCAGTGTGTTTGGGACTATTTTCGATAAAGTAAACCTCTGAATTTGAGAAAACTTAAGACAGGAAAGTTATAGCTTTTTTCAAGTCTTCTTTACAACCATATAAAGAATTCCAAAATTGGAGTACTGAGTGAAAGATACGCTCAAAATACCAAACTGTTGCGCAACTTCCTCAAATACAATTCGTGCTCTGATTCGCTTCTTCTCGATTTCAATATTTTATTCATTCAATTCAACCATTTTTCGATATTTTTCTCACAAACTCTATAATTATTACA
Organism: Lonicera japonica; assembly: GCA_021464415.1. Lineage (NCBI taxonomy): Eukaryota > Viridiplantae > Streptophyta > Magnoliopsida > Dipsacales > Caprifoliaceae > Lonicera > Lonicera japonica. The sequence continues at coordinate 88,723,535 of CM038464.1, forward strand.
ATATACTAAAAACAAATAGATTTTATTGTATAAAACGAAGAAACAAAAGTAGATAAGAGGTATAAAATACGCACATAATCGTGCATATCACACGATGCAAAGCCAGAGCTGTTAGACATATATCTTCTTAAAGAAGCTGCAACCATTTGAAGTTCTTTGATCAATTGACAACTACAAGTACACTTCCTCCTTCACCACACATTAGATATTGAGCAGAGCATAATTTTCGTTACTCCTTCAGGCCAGATATCCAGTCGCAACAAATAAGCCGAGATCAGATGCTCGAGGGGAAGTTGTGGGAGGTGAAAATTGTGTATGGGCTTTCGATCAGGCCCACCTTGGGAAGCTCGTGTTATGATTGGCCCATAATTTAGAATCCTTAGGCCAATCTCCATTACAAATGAGAGATTGACTGATCAAGTAAGATATTTCTGTATAACAACCGACCAATATCTGGCTATTATAGCTAATTGACCAACGTGTGTGAACTCAATAACAACCTACCAATCCTGGTTGGCTTACAAGTAGATGATAATTGAGCTGGAGGATAATTGATGAGAAATAACCACTTGTACAAGTGTAAATAAGTATAGGGACAACTATTATCTTTTAATATCGTTCAAGTTTACCCTTTATAATAATTTTCATATCCCACCAACCCTAATGTAACCTTATCGTCTATATATAAAAAGAAAGGAAAAACCCATAGTTAAAGATAATTAATTATTCCCTCTCTAGACTCACTCTTGCATATTATCCTCCTCCTTCTGCCAAAAACCCTAAACTCTCTGTAATTGTATTATCTTTTTTAGGCTTTTGAGCTAATATACTCAACGCACACACAAAGGAGAAAGTACTGCTGGATTGGGAATTAAAGCCACTGAAGGAACCTACCCATAAACAATCTGGTATTCCCTTTATCTTCAGTTCATTGTTCTATTGCTGGTTAATATTATTCATCTCAATCTCTAACATTTTCTGATTACCACTTAACCTAGCTCGGTTGATTCCCTTTAACTTAGGCTTGATTAATTTTTAGCCACCAGGGCTAACCTTGGGCATAGGCAGCCCAAGCCGTCACCTAGGGCTCTTGAATTTTTCAAGATATATATATATATATGTGTGTGTGTGTGTGTGTGTGATAGTTTGATGGTTGAAGATCCTTTTATTGCTACATGGGGTGATGAGTTCGAGACCTATTGGAGCCTTTCTAATTTAATTAATTTTTTTTTCAAGTCTTTGAATGAAGCACTATTTTTTAATTTTTGTTTAATTTTAACTAAATTCTGCATGAGTACGAAATTTAATTATTCTTTTTGTAACTTTTCAAATCTCATTGCTATATAATTTTTGTTGGAATTTAGTGTAGTTATATTACATAAGCACATAAGATACAAAAGTGTCCCGAAATAAAAATTCGTCTAGAACCACTCGAAACTCATGACCGGGGCCATCTTAACCACCCACAATAACAAATATTTTGCCAATATTAATTGAGTGGAGCAGGATTTAGTGAGGCACGGCTTAATACCGCTAAGTTTGGCGTTTTTGATGTAATGCACGACTTTTGAATGGTACTAAAGGCGTAAGTAATTCGAGTGCATATTATATATGCGATCCGCATGCATGATGTCATAAACATGAAATATTTGCGAGTATACGTAACAAGGTTATAATCCATGCAATTAACGGACGTTTTACAACTTTAATATGCAGTGCTTGGAAGTAGGGCGGATCTCTGTATATGAGAATAGGGCCGGGCCATGGTCCCACCCAATTTGTTTTTAATATATATATAAAAATAATTAAGTGTATGAAATTTATATTATGTTCCTCCCCCAATAATAAAAAAAAATAGTAGAGAGAAAGAGCGTGCATTCTCAATTACGAATATTGTTAAATCCAAATTTCAATGTAAAATGGAAGATGAATTTCTTATAAATTCTTTGACTAATCTTCATTGAAAGGGAAATTGCAAGAAATGTATGTAGTCTGTAGTGCAACTTTATATTTTTTTTCTATTTTGTATTGCAACTTTACATTTTTTATATTTAGTATGTTATGTTGTTGAAAATTGTTTGGTTCCCAAAAAAAAAAAAAATCTGGATCCGCACCTGCCTGGAAGTATATTTCGCAACAATATAACATGTCTAATATTCTCACAATACTTTTTATATAGTTGGGTTAATATTGTGCAACTTTTATATTTTCATATAATTGAAAAACAAATATTGGATGGTGAAGGGAGAGTAAGACAGTTTAATTATACATTTTATTTTATTGTTTTTCATAATTTCTTGCTAATTAATTAATTTCCAGAGGTTTATATTCTAATCTTAAGAGTTTAACATATATATGCGTAAGATTAATTTCACTAATTTATAGTGTTCTCAACTACCAAAAAATTAACTAGTACACCAAAAGAATTATATAATTCTTATGTCATTGATCTTCTTTTCTTCTTCTTTTTTAATTTTTTTTTTTTTGGAAAACACACAATATGCCCAAAATCGCAATAATTAATTATTACGCAATATATATGTTAGTAATTAAAATACACTTGAACTCCCTTATGTTAACTGTGTTAGGGAAATTTTCTATTATTTTCATCACTACCCAACTAATTAACCATCAATTGCAATAGCAACTTGAGGGCAATCATCAATTTTTTCAGGCAATTTCACCACTCCACATTTCTCTAACTTCGAGTTTTCTTTATTTAACTTCAAGTCCACGCTCTTAAAATGCGCTAGAGAAGCAAGCTCGTGGACCGACTCTGCAATATCCTCCACGCAAATTGCTATATCGAGCAGTAGCGATGCGACTGTGGCCACTGGCACCATTTTTAGAAGGTCAGTTTCTTCCCAGATGCCCGAGTTCAGTAAAGATTTGAGGTTTTTGGACTCAATTTTTAAGTTTTCGACGTGGGAATTTGCTGAAGGGCGACGAGTCATTGTTTTAATTGCCAGCGCCAGTTCTTTCATTGCTTTTCCCGATTCTAAACTTATTTTTGTGTATGCGTCTTTTATTGTTGCAAGAACTTTTGGTGGCACCTGCATTGATAATTAATTTAAATCATCAGTATAATTCAAGAAAAAAATATATAATAAATTATCATAATTGATGTTAAAAATTACAAAATAAAAACATTTATTCTTAGAACATCAAATAGAATAAAATAAATTAAAAAATCATAATAAAATTATTTATTATGGTATTATCTCTGGTTAAAAATACTCTTTTTAATTTAAAAAAAAAGTGCTTAGTTGAACATAAATCTTTTCATTTTTTTTTTCTCTTTAAGAACCTTGAATTTAATCTAATATAATTAGTTGAAAAATAAGAATTTATTTGAATACCGTTAGTTTGGCATCTTTCATTGGGAAAAGGGAAAAAACAAACAAAGAAGATTACATTGCTATTTTTAGAAGATGACATGGAACGCACATTGTCTCTATTTGGAGAAATATAATATTAGGGAAAAAAAAGATGGTTGTATGAGAAATTAAATATATAGATTTAACTTTATCTAAAAAAATTTATATATAAATCTAACTATTTAACAAGAATAATTTTCCTTCCAACTTATAAAAATATAATTCGTTGACATATTTCTCCGAGTCTTAAAAATTACCATAGACAATATTACTCCTCAAATGAAGAGTTACTATATATTTTTTAAGGCTGTAAATTTTAACGCTAAGGATAAAAATTATTTATGGTCGTGATACAAAATTGTACTTTAATCCAACATTAATTGGATTATATCCCAAACAAAAAAATGTGAGTCCTAATTTTACATCTAATAAAAAAAAGGACATATCAATATTTATTTTTAATTTTAGACAGACGGAGAAACAGAAGATTTATGGTTAAAATTTGTGGTCAGAGAGAAATGATTTAGTACTTGAATATCAGAGTTGAGGTAACCATTAAGAGCTTCAATCCGGTAGGCACATTGCCTAGTCAATTCTCCAACTTTGAGGTATTGCTTCCATGGATGCCTATACATGAAGTGCCCATGAGCTGGCTCCCATCTTGCAAAATTTGCCTGCCATTAATTTCAACAAAAATTAATTTAATTTAAATTAATTAAGATTGGTTAAAAGTATTTATATTTATGTGTGTGAGAGAAAGTGTTGCCTACCAATGTTTCTTCACTGGCTTTGGAATGAAGAACACTCTTGTAACCTTGGAAAATTGGCTTCTCATTGTTTGATTCATCTTCTTTTGATGTTCTAAAGTATTCTTCTCCAAATCCTGGAAATTTTGGTTTAATTTTATGGTTAGTTCCTCTGTCATACACTAAGGAAATATATATTCATGTTTATTAATTAGGGTTTAAGGTTTTTATCGAGTGATTATTGTTCCCCATACAACAGGGATGCGACACAACTAGAGTTGATACACGCCCCACAAGTTTGTACGGTGAAGGGAGAAAGTCCTTCATTGTGGGACCCTCACATCAATTGTGTCCCGTTGTTGTTGCACAGAATATCACCTGTTTTGTTCATGTGATACTCCAAGAGTAGCCATTAGTGAGCCTTTTTGCGCAATTTAATTAAGCTTAATGTACCTTCCAAGAAACTCCCAAGCTTTTCCATGTTGATCGCAACTAGATTGTGAAGATCTTCGCCAGCCCAGACTGGACATACGAAAATAGAAATGATCGCGCATGCAAGGGCACCAATGATTATGGTTGATAACCTCTTATGGGCAAAGTCTAGGATGCCATATACATCCAGTCGAAATCCAGATACAGATACCAAAGCAAATGTCAATATGAACACTAGTAGCCCATAATCGTATCTTGCCTTAACTTTCGGAAAGAATCTTACAAACGTTGATATTGCAGCTGCAAAACGCGTAATTACACTTCATTAGCCACTAATTAATTTAAAATTGTAAACGCATTGTCGTATGATTAATAATGTGATACTTAATATTTCTGTGTCATATGTACCTTGTAAGAAGACAAAAACCCCAAGAATTATGGGCTCCCCTATATTTCCAGATATACTAGCCAAGTGATGAGCACCAACACCTAGAGCACCAGCTACCAATGTTGCTAGTCCCCTATTTAGCCCTTTTCCAATTGTTGCACCTGAAAGATTAAAACAATTGTACTTTATTTAGTTAGCATCACTTTTTTTTTTTTTTTACAATTATTAGATGGAAGTAAGAATAAACGGTTGAGAGAGAAAGAGATCATTCGAACTGAGAGTACAATGCGTTACCGGTACAACTATTTCACACATCTCCAGTAAATATATGTACACATGTTTTGCGAAGGAGCTATTATTGCCAGAGCAGTCATTTAACAAATCAATTAAACTTTTTTGCTGTTATCTATAGTTATACATTGGGAAAAATAACTATTCTTTGGCGATATAGCTCCATATTAAAAATATGATTTTTATTTATATTTCTTTGGTTTTGTTATATAATGAGATTATAAATATAAACACACACACAGAGAGAGAGAGAGAGAGAGAGTGGGGGAATTGAATTACCAACAGAGAATTCAAAGACAACAACCACAGTCATAATTGCCCACATTGCATAAACACCAAAGCTGTCATAAGTAGTTTGGAAGTAGTAGAACAATGACACTATGGTTAGTGTTAGTCCAACTTTTAGTGAGTGAGTTGCCCTTCTTGGATCCTCTTGTCCTAGCTTCTTTGTCTTCATTCCAACATCAACAATTTTCCTTTGTGTTCTCTTACTCATTTCCTTTACCCAACACCACCCATTGCCAAATATCCCATTTTTCTCACACCTCCCAATATTCTCCATTACTTTAGAGAGAGAAAGAGAAAGAGACTAATAGAGAGAATGTTATGGGGATGTGGTGAGGAGGGGGTCTAATTTAAAAGGAGAAAAAGTGTGCAGGCAAGAGGAATAATTTTATTTATTTTATTTGTAAAAAGTGAAAATTTCACTATGCACACAACATTTTCTATATAATATAATTTTTTTCACATAAACTATGAATCCAATATCACCACAATAAAGGTGGACATGCAACCACTAGCTACAGTAACAACATATCAACTAAAGATTCGACAATCACGTTCATGTCGGTCGAACTTGAACTTCACTTTTACAAAGATAGGGAACATGCCTAATGCGTAGAAGGCCGTTGGCGGAATAAAATTGAATTGACTACTCATTCATTTTAAATTAGCAATCTCACTTTAATTTCAGTACATTTTAGAAAAATAAAACATTAATTATTGTAACCTAACACAAAGTCAAAATCATAATTCTTTTTTTATTATAAAATTTGGTGAATCGATTATATATATAAGAAAAAAATGAGATTACTACTTTAAGACATACCAAAAAATATAATAATTAATTTAATATAAAAATATAAGATAGAGTCCTTAACGATTCTTTATTAAAGACACGCTGACCAGTTTATTTAAAAAGTGTTTGATAAAAAAAAAGGAAAGAAGAAGAAGGTCGGTATGGTATTAGTTTTTTTATTTATTTATGTACTCGTTTTGGGGTGTCTTTCGTACGGTGCTTGTACAGAGGAATGATGGTACTAAAATAAAGGGCTGAAAATTGCTAAGGTGACTCAGTGGAGGATCAATATATAAATATATATAAATTTTTTTTCTTTTAGACGATATTTTTATCTGTTACCCACAAAACATAAAGCTAGCTATTCCTGTTGATCACCTTTGTGTATAGTGCTACGTTACTTCCTCTTATAAATTGTTCAACTATATATTATTTGAAATTTATGCTCGTGAAAAATCAATTTTGTCTCGTATCAAATTTGTTGGATACGGACGCACACATTATATGAGTGTACGCTTTTTTTGCATGTACACATAGATCGAATATAAAATAGGATTAATAAATTATAGAAGTAGTAGTATTAGTTCAATGGTTAAAACCACTGCTCTTATTAATCCAAATATTATCGTTTCAAACCTAACCAGTAATTATATATTTTTTACCAAGGCAACTTTGATAAAAATAAAATAAAATAAACAATGTTTTAGTGTCATAGCAGCTAAGAGACACTTCCATTTTATGTAATATAAATATAGATAGATGTAGATATTAAATATATCTCATGTATAATCGATCAGGTTAATTTGTGTTATTGTATATTTAAGAAAAAATTGTAAACTATTTCATTTGTGAAGTTTAATGTTCAATTCACAAAAGTACGTTCGAAATTTATTGAAAAGTCCCTGGACAATATCATTTCTTTCAAGCAAGCCGCCGCACCCAAAAAATAAAACTAAAAATGCTTAATGATGTTGATTTTCAATAACAAACAAATTGTCCTTGAACTTATTTATGGTGGCTTGCTTTTAGTGACATATTGCCTTTTGTGGGCGTTTCGGGTGAATTTTACTTATAACAATCGGTATATCGAATATTCGTGGGGTTGCCCACGTCTGCCGCGGGTTGATGGGCATATTACGGTCACCAAATTAAAAAGCCCTCGATAGAGAAAAACCGGCTAGAAAATGAACTCGGGTGACTTTAATTCAACGTCGACTAACCGACATTTATTTGGTTTGTCTTGGTGATTACGAATGACGCTGTTTGTTTTGTTTTTTGTTGTTGTTGTTGTTGTTGTTGTTTTTTTTTTTTTTTTTGTTGTATTGACAGAAACTAATGACGACCTTTTTTGATTGAGTTATTTTGCTAATAAAATTGTTTGTATGAGACACTTCGCTTATATTAATTTTTAGCATAAACTTTTTTCTAATGCTAAACGCTTCTGAATTAATGCTAAAATAATCTAGGGGTCGACTAATGCTGAAAACCCCATTTTTGTAAATAAATTTTCAAAAAAGAAGGGTTGAAGTGTACGGGTATAGACAAGACCAACCCAGAATTTTTGATTGGGGTGTGTGTGGGTGGGCGCAGGGTGGATTTATTTTTTATAACTAAATCTCGATATCAATATTTGATTATTTATGAACTAATCTTTATTATCAAAACTAGTAATGTTAGTTACTTTGAGTTACACGATTTGATCTCTAATTCATAAATAATTTACCCTTAACTACCAAATCAATTTTCTCTAGTCTTAAACTTATCTTCTCAAATTATGTAGTAGTACACATATCACATATGTAAATAAATCAATATCATAATTAAGTAAAAAAAATCCAAAAATTTCAAGGGCGTCTGCTCCTTCCTGCCTCAACATAAGTCCGCCGTGTAGAAAATGATATAATTAAAACTTAGGGTTGACTTTTGTTGTTTAAATGAGTAAGGAGAAAAATGCACTTATTATAATATATATTGGGTGGTATCACAGAGTGTATGCGGCCATCAGCTTGACACATGGGTAAAAATATATCCACCCTCATATTATATTAGAGTTGGGGGAAGTAAACCTAAAACCAATTAGCGATGCTAGAGTAATATTTTATTTTTATATTAGATTGTAACTCATACTAAAAACACTATCAATTTATTTAAAAATCAGTTTAAATCTCGATGAATTATATAATTATTTATCATTTATACATTTTAAAATTCAAAAACCAATACCCTTTATTAAATACGGTGGTTCATTTTGATGATGTGTGATTTATAATCTTAACATTATAAAACTACTTTCAAATAGTTACATATATGATTTATGGTAAACTTTGTCTAACTTAAATTTATCCTTAACTACTCTTACAATACTCTTATTTCTAATTATACTACATCCATTAAGATTATATATATATATATATATATATAACATCATTCTCTCAAGAGCTATCCTTAAGTTCTATTTTGAGAGAGTAAATGGATGAATTTTTTTAAGAAACTTGGTGGAGATAATATATGGGTACATTTCAAGTAAGGTCTTAACTTAAGGATTTTAAGTCACGGATTGGGCATTTTGGGAGGTTAAATAGATGAGTTTTTTGACGAAACTTTGTGGAGATGATCTCCATGATTAGTAAATCATCTCCACCAAATTTAATGAACAAATTCAATCGGAAGTGAGTTAACTATAAAATTGAAATATATATCTCCATTAACTGGACATATGTTAATTAAGACCTTACTTAGCTTGAAAAATTACCATATATATATATCACTATATCTTACATTTTTTTTTGTTCGAGGAGGTGTCCGGGCCAGCTTTCACACACCTCGATTAATCTTCGCTCGTGGTACGTGGGTGCCGCTGGCCAAGCATTATTTTAACAATGCTAAGAATCGAAATTGAAAACACCAAATTGACTCCCAAAGTTGTCCTAGTAACAACCTTATACAACTGGGTCAAGAGACTTGGTTACTATTATCTTACATATGAATCTATGTATCCACATAGTCGATACGCTATATATATATACCCTCGAACACAAGCTAGCTAGGCGTGTAAGCTAGTAGTTAATGCCACTATCAAGTAAAAGTGAAAAAAGGTTGGATCTAATTGAGTTCCCCTAGCATATATGGCAAAAAGATAGCTGTGTATTAGAGGGTACTATTTTTGCTACTCATAAGGACCACATAGTGTTTACACTTTGATGATTATATATATACAAAATATATGTACGTTTGAAATGTGTGTGCAACTTTCAACTGTTTCCACATTGCACTACCGATAACCATGAACTTGCTCACATGTCCTAGCTGTTGTGCACCCATCATCTTGAGGAGCTTCATGTATATATATCTTGTTCGGATAAGGTTTGGCAAATTTATATTGCAACAATATATATGCATTCGATGTGAATAAATGACGTAATTATTCACCCAATTCAACAAAATGATATATAGTTATAATTAATCCTGTAAAATATGGATGATGGGTTGTTCATTGTGTAAAACAAAATGTAAGTTTTTTCGTAACTGCTTCATCTACGAGGATGTCAATGGAATACGGATAATGGGTTGTTCATTCTGTTATGGATACTCACGGCTCTCTCGACTCTCACTTTTTTATTATATACATGTAAAGATAGACAAGAACCAATGGAGAGAGATTTTTTGGAGGCCGGTTATGTTTATGGATACAAAAGTGATGCGAATTAGATAGACACCGTGTCTAAAACAATTATTTACGGAGAGCCCTTACATATATAATCCATTAGAGAAGGTCTAAGTTTTGTTTTGATCGATATTTGTACTTTTTTAAAGACACTAATTTCAAAAAGAAAAGAGAGATATTATTGTCAAAGCAATAGTTCTCTATTAGAGCAAACGACCTCATCTTTATTACTTTTAAATTGAGATGAAATTGCTCCGGTAAAGATATATTGCTTTACTAATAGCATCTTCCAAAGGAAAAGGATACATATCTTGGCCCAGAAAAAAGTGACTTTTAGGTTATGCTTCATTACTTGTGTATGTTGCAGGAGGGATTGGTTTGCGAGAAAATATAAAATAATATCCTTTTTTCCGGTTATTTAATTTACATAAACTATCTTACATTATATACCCCATGAAGTTTGATCAAATTTTATCTTTGATCCATGAAATTTTATTTTCATTAATCACATGTATAAAGTTTGATATTATTGTCACTTTAGCACAAAATTCAACTTACCATTATTACTCGGGCTGAAATGCTACATGCAACTAACGTGGCTTGAAGTTCAAAGTGACACGCTTTATTTTCTGTTTAAGAGACATGTAAATAGAAAGTTAGATTTTGGATTAAAGTGACAATGAGATTAACAGAAATAAAATTTCATGGATCAAAGTAAAAATTTGATTAGTAAAGTAAAAATAACTTCTTCTTTTTTTCTCATTAACATTGTAAGTGAAATAACTGTTTTCAACATTTTGCGATAAACAAACAACAAAACAAACATTAGTGTAGTTAATTTTCATACCTTCTGATCATGAAAAATTCTTTAGAGTGGATTAAATTACTACAGTAATTGTTGAAGCAACCACGCAATCGACAACCTTGATTTGAGAAGTTTGTAGAAATTAAATACCCTTCGACCAAGAAAATTTATTAATTTAACGAAAATTATAAAGGTCTTCTGTTAAATATCGTACATTGTATTTTGTTTTTCATTTTACAAATTAGCAATTTTGCGTATTTGTATAACTAAATAACTTTCATAAATCTACGGTATATATTTCACGATTGGAAGAAATTTTCTTATCTTATATCTTGATTATATATAAAGTAATTCTTATATTATTTATAATTGAGAATACGATACTTGATTTTACTACAAATTCGGAGAGATGAATCCTTATAATTCTAAAATATTCGCAACTAATAAATAAAAAAACAGTAACAATTACACAAAAACTGAAGAGATCGAATTGAACTTTCTCTAAATCATTCTACACCATTAATTAATATTCTTATTTAAGTAAAACAAGACAAAGTTCAAGCCATTAATTAATTAATAAAATATTGCGTCCGAATGGCTTTTTATGAAACAAACAAGAAACCAAACATAACTTTAGTAAAGGAAACCCAAAGAGAGTTTAAAATGAAAAAGATAGACTTTTACGTGGTTTTCTTGTATTATCCATATGGCCTTCAAGTATTCCTTTTGAAGCTCTTTCTAGAAACACATCATTACCCTTAAAGAGAGTGTAATATTATATATTTTAGGGCAACGAGAGTTTATTAAGTTGGTAAAGATTCAAATATTTCGTTTATAAAGTTAAAATTTAAATTGTTACCCGTTATCTCTCTTGGTAGCGATCTATAAAATTATTATAAGTGTTCGTTGAGTCTTGTGACATGTCTTAACTTTGAACTGTGGTAATCTACCCTTACCAAAACTTTACAGATACATGCATTATAATAGAATTTCGAAAGGATACTATTGCCGAAATTAATAAATTATATGACTTCTATAAGAAAAAATTATTACGTACAAACATAATACAATTGGTATTAGAGCGTCATTTAATATTTGGGAATAGCATTTTGCATTTAAAATTAAGTTTAAGTTGCTCGTAAACTATGTATTTATATATATTAGCTATATATAAAACAATTGCATGTGTATATGAATTGTTCACATTCATAACGACTAGTATATATCTACGATACTATTTATACTCATGCGCTGCATGTACAATACAAATAGAAATAATTTAAAAGAAACAAAAGTTAAAAAAAAGTAGGAAATGACCCAACGCCTGAGAGACTTATATAACGCTTGTAACTCCATTTCTTACGCCAATAGTATAATTTATTTATTTATTTTAAATTAAAGTACAAAGAGCAAAATTATCTGACTAAAATCGTGTCACGGTTTCGAAGCACTGAATCGTGCCGCAATACATAATATCCATATCCACTAGAATGGCTTGTGCTTAAATTATTATCCATGCCTACTAAAAGTTGTTACTACATACCTACCCAAAAAAAAAGTTTTTATTTAATATATGTAATAATTAAATAAATTATATTTATATAGATATGTATATATTATACGTACAAACATTTGTACATATACGTATTGTAAAGATTTGAAAATGTGTAAATTAAATAAATCCTTTTTTTTGTTCTTTTTGTAACCCCCCCCCCCCCCCCCTCCCTCCATATTCCGCAAAAGTCGGAAAACAAAAAAAAACACCACTTTTATATCAAAATAGTTTTCAAAATAGAGATATGATTTTAAAAAGGGCAGCACATAATATACATAATTGAAAGTATTACAATAAAATATTTAATCAATAATAAAATATTCCCAACGTACAACACTAATCAACTCAACAAATTTCACAAAAACCACCACTTGGCTTCATATACCGGTCTTTTTCGGTAACATGTTAAAAGCCTCACTCTCACTACAACAAAACTTCTCTTTAGGCTTACACGATTGTCTTCTATGCATCTTGGCGAGTAAATTTAACCCCATATCTATTAGTTTTACAGCAACTTAGTCACCATAAATAATCAACATAGTAATTTAAATTAATCAATTTTTTAGACTTTGAATCAAAAATTATTAACAGGCGTAAACAGGTCAGCCACTAATGGCTTGAATTGAGATGGGTCATTGGCTTGTGGGCTTTAAGACAAGGCCCAACTTAAGAATGTGGCCTACGTTTTCAAATTAAATATATTTTCTTGCACTTTCGAAATCTAATACTATAAAATCAAAAATGGAATTTAAATTGCTAGAATAGCGTGCTACATTTCCGATTAACGATTTTACCTCTGTAGTCTCTTTTTTTCATAAAATTATACGTTTACAATTAGAATTAAATTTTCATTTCTAAGCGGTTGATTATGTACTTAACCACCAGGTCACTTACTACTTTTATTAAACTATTTTATTCAATTCCAATACAAATTAGTGATAAACCGGTATTTTAAAAGTTAATGTTCCATAGCCATTTTCTTGTTCTTTCATTTTCATGCTTACTTGTATGTCCTCTAACTTTTCAGCTTTAGAAAGTATGACTATGTAGTGCCAAGAATTTATCGCAAATTAATAGATCTTGGGTTTAAGTTCAAGTACGTGATTAACAATATGAGTTTCATATAGAGTTTCAAGCTTTGTCCCCCACTTGTTTTCATTCTCAAATTATCTAATTAAATATATCTATCGCTTGTATTAAAAAATAATAATTAAAAGAACTTGTAGGATTAACAATAATTAATGTAACGTGATCCATTATATCTATAATATACCTACATATATAGATTTCGAATGTATTGTCAATGCAAAAAACACTTTTCTCAATATACCATATTAATAAGATTACGTACAAGTATTCAATGTAAACTTTTTGTCTAAAATTAACTCTAACAAAAGTTAGGTTATGGACTCCTTTTTTTGGCATATATAGAAGTCTTTATAGTGAGTACAGCTCTTATCTTATATTGTCCATTGACAACTCACACTAAATCAATCACATAATTAAATAGTTGAATGAGTCCAAAACTTTCCCTAACTATGTCCATAGTTTGTAATGTATGGTCGAAATACACCATAATAATTATAGATTTGCAAATTTTGAGATTAAATGTTATGTTAGATTCAAGTTTTTATTTTATTTTTTTTAATTTAAAATAATAATTTTACATAAAAGGTTAAAGTCTCATTATATGATTCTACTTATTGATATAAATAATATAATAAGAGATTTCTAATATTAATTTACCACTTTTATAATTCTAGAAAAAAAATTAAAACTATATATAACCAAACGAGCACGTCATTTTATAGACAAAACTATTAAACCCAAAAAAAAAAGGGGAAAAAGATGAACACTAGCTAAAAATTGATCAACACAAAATAAAGGAAGGGGAGATGAGAAAAGCAATTAGAAGTGGGATTTGAGGTGTTTCCCACTAAAATTTAAAAAGAGAAGGTATGCTTTTGTTAAGAGTAGAAAATTTATTTTCAACTTTATAAATTGAGACTATGATAGCTTATAACCTTTTTAATACACTTATCATGAGATTCTCACCTACATATCCATGTTTAATAGCCTCTCACTTTTGACTATTTTTGCTTATCAAGAGACCTAGAAGAAAGTTTTGGATTGTTGAGAAAACTTTCCTCCTCTCCAGTATGTTTAGAAAACTTTAATTCCTCTTTTTCTAATAATTCATAGGTTAGGTGTAAAACATCATAAAAGGCACATACTTACATGTGCAACTCCATATTTTAGAAGAAAAAGTATTTTAAGGGGAATATATTTAATAAAAAGAATTTGAGAGACATATATATATATATATATATTCGTAAATGATAACCTAAATCTTCACTTTTAATTTAATATATGTTATCTTTTCCATCTATGTTACACATGTAACTTCCATCATTATTTTTGTTCATTCAAATTAATTAATTAGTCCTACGTCTCACAATCGTAATTATTATATATTAATTAACTTTCATTGCTTATATATATTTAAGGATTCTCTTCATTTTGGAGAAAATGGCTCAACTGATCGAGGGTCCAACTCAAGCGTTTTATATTCAACCAAATTCTATATCAAATGGTAGATAAATCGAGGGATAAGGATGTCCCATGTTAGAACTTATTTTCAATATAGTCGAATTTTGTGACAGTTTTTAACAGTCTAATGGTTCGAAAATATTTTTGTCTATTCTTATTATTGTTAGAGGTGATTGGACTTTACCATTTTTAAAAGAAAAAGATTCTCGTGATTTGTTACATTTCTGATAATTCGGTTACATTTTTATTTTGTCATCTTTTTTTAAGATATGTATGGATATTTTTCGAAATTGAATTTGTAATGTGTGGCGAAATATGGAAACATGGTTTTGATTCAATTTTCTACTTATAATTTTCAGTTTTCATTCACTCTCAATACTACTAATCGTTTCTGGTACTGATGTGTTAAACTTATAATAACTGCATGTAATACACATACATAAGCATAAGAGATCTTAATTGGTGTAACTTTATACTAGAAAATGTAAGAATTTCGAAGAAAATTGATGCGAAAATGATTGATTGATGAGAGTTGATCAGTGTTTGATTAGGGTTTTAGCATGTGAACAGAGCCGAACCTGAGGTGGGCAATAACATGCTCTTGTCTCAGGCTCCAAATTTTTTAGGGCCCCATAATTTTTTAAAATTTGAAATTTAGAAAGTTCATTGATCAAAAAATCTTATATGTTATCATTGATCAAAAAAATAAGTAGTGATCATTTATATAGATTAATTTTATTTTATTTATTTTCTTTGAATTTGGATGCTTAAAAAAATACTTAAAAATTTAAAGATGAAGAGTCTCATTGATAAATTTTACTTTAAGCCTTCGAATTCTCAAGTCTTGCGCAGCATGTGAAATTTGTGGAGTTTAATTTGGTTGTTTATTGTGGAATCACTAATCCCCGAGTCATTGTTGATCAAAGTTAGATCGGTTGTATAGTGAGAATGGTTTGTTTGTAATTTCGTGTGCACTTGAGGATTATTGTAGGAAATTAAGAAATAAGCCCATTGACTAGTCTATTTCGGATCGAGTTAAGATTGGGCCTATTTAAAATATTGGGTTTGATGTTGGACCCATTTTAAGATAATTTTAATTGGAGGGGGTTATTTAAAATTGACCGTTAATATAAAGCTAACTAGATTTTCTATTTTCAAGGACGGTTATGATGTTAAATTAACGGATTTCATTTTTGTTTTCGTCATGATTATTTTTATTAAAAATGCAACATATGTGGTTTGAATTATGGGTATTTTTTACTTCGGTCTAGTAGAAATTAAGATATCTAAACCTAAACCGAATTTGAAAGTTCGTTTCAGTTTTAAATCTTCAATATTTATGATAAACTCAAAGAGTTGGGTTTTTACCGAAACTTGTAAACTTTATAAATATAAAATTTTAAATAGTGACATAATATTATTTTCAAACCATATATGCAATGACTCAGTTTGGTGCGGTTCAGTTTTGTATTAGTACGCCCTACACCCAAACTAAACATATTCGATTTCGATATTTTTTCTAATCGGTTCAAATCGGTACGATTCAGTAGTTGAGTTTTTGATATTGGCACGACACCCCTAGTTTAAACCCGTGATCTTGAGATTGAGGAACAAAGCTTTAACCAACAAATCAACACTAATCTTTGATTGAATATTTCTTTTTTAAATTAGATAATGCATCGTGCACGAGCAAAGAATCATGCGCGCTTCTATTTGGTGTACCATAACTATATGCTATCGGTAGTTGCACATCAATTTGACAAGTGACAGAGAGCGAATAGAAACAGGACAAGAAAGGATATTTTTCGCAAGTTGTCAATTAGGAATGAGAAATCTGAAATTCAACCACACAACCCAAATGAAGTATTTCCTTTCTGAGAAAATCAGTTTTCCCCCATGATATTTTGCTTTTTAGGAAAGTCAGGTTAATGCTCTTCCACAAAATCCACCTCTTCTCTAGTTTTATGATTTTTCAGTTCATCATCATTGTCCTTTTTAATTCATTTTCCTTTTGGGCAAAGATAGTGGCTGTAACTCATTACTCTTTCGTACCACTTGCACTGCGGTCATTTCTAAAATTAGTTACTATTTTCATCAATACGAAAATGAAAAAAAATATAGAAAAAAATAGTTGACTCTGGACAATACTTTTGATCCACTTGAAATAAAGCAAAAATAATGCTCGTGTCATGTTAGATCTTTTGTTCCTGAAGAAATTTTCATTTGTTGAATTTATTAGGTAAGAATTTGAGTGGAATGTACTACAAAGAAATATTTAGACGTGCTTTGTATTAAAGGCGGACATGTAATCTTTTGAAATAAGCTTGATTTGATATCAATATGGTAAGAAATAAAAAAATAAGTTATGAGCTAATAGTCAAGGAATATCTGGTTTGAGTCATTGAAGGGCTGACTTAATATATTAGTCGTAGTTGAAATGTGATTGACACGCACTTTAAACAAGATAAAAAATTGAGACAATGTAAACTTATAAGACATGATTAAAAAAAAATATCTGCACGCAGATAAAACAATTAATCATTAACCTACCGAATGTGTTGAAATGTGACTGTAAGTTATAGCATTTAAAAATGAAGGAGTACTCTTAGTTTTGAATGGAGGGAGACAACGAGTCTATCTAGAAAAAATTGAAGTAAGGAATCAAAATGGTTTTTGAAATTTGTTGGAAATATTTTGATATTTACTAAGTAATCAAGATAAATGGGTTTTAAAGTTGGGGCTTTTGTTTTTAAGCCAAAAAAAATAATTAATTGTATTGCATTTAACCCGCTATATATGTTTTGAGAATTAGGAATTAACCCAAATGAGTGGATAATTATTAATTTAATAGTTTCCGTTGTCTTTTAGTTCTTCTAATTGTTTTCTGATTTCCTAGATTACCTACCCTTTGTTGACTTTTAAATACAAAATTAACAACCACGTAGAATTTAGGATTTCGAAAATCAAAGGAATATTTGAAAGATGTTAATCAACATTGTTTGAATTCAAAACAAAAAGATAGTTTGTAACTGAATTATCTTCAAAACACTTATTTTATTAAGATTTTCACTTGGTTTTAATTAAATTATTTAGTAGATATATTATAATACAGTACATTTTTATGAAAAACTAACAGATATATTATGGATTTATAATATGAAAACTAACTAAATTATTCAGTAGATATATTATGATGTAAAACATGTAGATATATGTAGATTTTCAATCTGTTTTAGTTAAATTATTCGTTAGATATATTATAATACATTTTTATGAAAATTAACAGATATATTACAAATTTATAATATGAAAATTAATTGGATTTTCCAATAGATATATTATGAGGTAAAATATATAGATATGTAAACATATTTAGGAGTAAATAAAGTAAAACATGTATGGTAAACATATGTGAATAGAATACAATAATGTTTTTGCAAACATTATGTGAATAGAATACATATATGTGTTGGATTAATTTTTATATTAATCTTACTTTGGTCCACACATGTATATTATTAATGTGTGTCATCATTTACAAGCCTAAAATTAAGTGATCTAATTTAATGTTTTAAGTAGGCTTGAGGTTATTTGTCATGGAAATAATGTGTAGATGCCATTATGTGAATTCTATTTCTATGAGGGGCGGAAATAGAATTATCGGAAAGTTCAAGGTGAACTTATGTAATTACGGCATTGGTCCCCAACCCATCCATCCTTATATAAGTTGTCTTCTATCAATGGAGACATACAAGAGAGCTATTCTCTACATCCTCTTAAGGAGAATACTAAGGGATATAGAAGGGGAAAGGGTTGGAAGATCAATTGCCATACGGAAATTGACGCTAAAGTCCGCTGCATCGATCAATCAATTCCAATGGAGACAGGTACACACACTTCTCTTTTGTAATCTCTTGGCACTAGATATGATGCACGATCCTAGAATTGATGTTGTCTAGGACACTCAATTATTCCTAACAAGTGGTATCAGAGCCAGGTTTTAGTGTCGTATCTATTGTTAGAGATTTTATATGTACAGAATTCATGATTATAATTTTCTATAAATCGTTGAAAATAATATTTTTCATGAATTGGAGAACACAATAAAATTCTAAGAATTTTATTTTGGTGGTATTGTCTTCGTCTTTATGGATATATATGTGTGTGTGTGTATATATAATTTCGGATATGTGTGTGTATATAAATAAGGAATCCCACATACATGGCCGATTGAATTTATGGCAATTGGTTTCACCCTTAAGTAATTAAATTTTTTTTTTTTTTGGATTATGACAACTCTTGGAATATTATAAGATTGCATAATTTTTGTTATATATATATATATATATCTATATCTACGGTTGTGCAAATTGCTAGCTCAACAAAGCAATATATGTATTTTATATAAATAAAGTTTGTGTTATATATATATATATCTATGGTTGTATGTAGATCTTCATTTATAATGGGATTATATAAGATATTATATATAAAGTATATATAATAATAATATTTGTTTTCTTTATGTATATATATTAATTGAAGTAAAAGTTAGATGAATGTGCCATTATCATGATGTTTTCTTTCTTTTACATTATTTATATATATATTAGTTTAAGTTGGTGATAAGATATATATTGTATATATATATAAAGAAAGTGCCATTATAATGCTTTTCTCTTTTATATTATTTATGTATTAATGTTAATTTAAGTAAAAGTAAGATCTATATATATATATAAAGAATATGCCACCATGATGTTTTCTTTTTATATATATAAATGTTAATTTAAGTAAGAAGAATATGCATGATGTTTTCTTTCTTTTGTATTATTTAAGTGTATATTAATTTAAGTAAAAGTGATATATGTATTTTATATACATAAAGATTGTGCCAACATAATAATTTTTTTATTATTATTAATATTAAATAAAGAATGTTTTATATAAATGTTGGTTTCATTTATTACATGATGGTAAAAGTTTTATGGTAAATATATATATATAGATAAATTTTAGAAACATCAGTGAAAATGAAAATATTTATTTATTTATTTTTCGCCAGAATTGTCACTATTTATAACAGTGACCAGTTTATCCAGAATTGTCACTGTTTTTTGACAGTGACAAAATCCAGAATTGTCACTATTTTTGACAGTGACGAACTTCAGGTTGTCACTGTTTTCAGCAGTGACAACACAATTTTTTGGGGTTATAATAAATTCGATTAATTACATGTGACATCTATTATTTATATTGCCTGTCTAAACATTCTATTAAGGAATATTTACACAAGATGTTACCAAAGTGACCTCTCTTTTGTAGATAAAGAATGATTAGATATTTGTGTTTGATTAATTCATGCGAATATTAACCAATCCAAAGAGGGGTTTGTATTTGGCCGAATTTCATACACACTTGTGATGGTAAATATGTGACAATTATCAAGGTAACCTAATGTGAATAATAAATTAATCCAAAGATAGATTTGTTATTTGACATAATTTATTGTCAATATTTGATCGTTACAACAAGAGTACCACTTACAATTAATATCATTGTCCAAAGACTTGGTATTAATGTTGTGCTAGGTATCTTGAGATGTTGCGATAAAATTAATCAATTTAAAGACTATTTTTTGGGTTATATGATGTGAGCATTATTGTTAATGTACTTTATTTTTGTTCTCTGTTCAGCTTTAATGTCTACTACTTCTGTATCTGCCAATATGAACAATGTTCCAATTTTAAATGGAACAAACTTTAAGGACTGGAAAGAGAATATATTAATTATTCTTGGTTGCATGGACATAGACTTGGCATTAAGAATGCCAAAACCGAATGATCTCACTGATCGAAGTACTCCTGAGGAAATTGCGTACTTTGAGAAGTGGGATCGTTCAAACAGGCTAAGTCTTATGATCATGAAACGTGGGATTCCAGAAGCTTTTCGAGGTGCTACTTCGGATGACAAAACTCTTGCAAGTAAATTTCTTGAGGAAATACAAAAACGTTTTATTAAAAACGATAAAGCTGAAACAAGCACGCTTTTAGCGAACTTGATTTCAATGAAGTATAAAGGCAAGGGTAATGTCAGGGAGTACATTATGGAGATGTCTCATCTTGCTTCAAAACTTAAGGCATTAAAGCTCGACTTATCGGATGATTTGCTCGTGCATTTAATATTGATCTCTCTCCCTGCACAATTCAGCCAGTTTAAGATTTCTTATAACTGTCAGAAGGAGAAATGGACTCTTAATGAGCTCATTTCATTTTGTGTGCAAGAGGAAGAGAGATTAAAGCAAGAAAAGACTGAAAGTGCTCATTATGTTAGCACCTCTAAAGGCAAGGGCAAACGTAAGGATAAGGGAAATGAAGTTGCTATTCCTAAGGGTCCGGATGAAAAGAAACAGAAAACCGAGGCCGGTTGTTTCTTCTGTGGTAAACCCGGACACAAAAAGGCGAATTGTACCAAATATGCCGCTTGGCGGAATAAGAAAGGTACAAATTCAATTTTGGTCTGTTCCGAGATCAATTTAACTTCAGTACCAAGTAACACTTGGTGGGTAGATTCTGGTGCTACTACTCACATATGTGTTTCTATGCAGGGTTGCCTGCACTCCCGCAAGCCAATTGATGTTGAAAGACACATCTATGTGGGCGATGGAAAGTGTGTGGAGGTGGAAGCAATTGGGCATTTTAGATTATTGTTAAGTACTGGTTTTTATTTGGATTTAAAAGACACTTTTGTTGTACCGTCGTTTAGACGAAATTTGATTTCTATTTCCGTATTGGACAAATTTGGTTTTTATTGTTCATTTGGAAATAAGAACTTCACTTTGTCTTTAAATTCAAATGTTGTTGGTACCGGTATTCTTAATACTTTTGATAATCTATATTTGCTTGAAACAGTTGCATCTTATAATGAAACATTAAATGTTGAATGCCGTGGTACTAAGCGAAAATTGAATAATGAAAATTCAGGCTCATTATGGCACAAACGCCTAGGTCACATCTCTAAAAATAGAGTTGAGCGACTTGTGTCTGATGGAATTTTAGGATCCCTTGACTTTTCAGACTTTGGTGTCTGTGTTCAGTGTGTCAAGGGAAAGCAGACTAAAACAAAGAAATTAAGAGCAAATCGAACTACGGATGTCTTAGAACTTATACATACGGATATTTGTGGGCCATTCCCTACGGCTTCTTGGAATGGTCAACGGTACTTTATAACGTTCATAGACGATTACTCTCGATATGGCTACCTATTTCTTATTCATGAAAAGTCACAGTCTTTGGACGTGTTCAAATCTTTTAAGGCCGAAGTTGAGTTACAACTCAACAAACGGATAAAGTGCGTTAGATCTGACCGTGGTGGTGAATACTACGGCAGGTATGACGGATCAGGTGAACAACGTCCAGGACCATTTGCTAAATACCTAGAGGAATGTGGAATCGTCCCACAATATACCATGCCGGGTTCGCCTAGCATGAATGGTGTATCTGAGAGACGAAACAGGACTCTTAAGGATATGGTTAGAAGTATGATCAGTCATTCTTCTTTACCCGAGTCCCTCTGGGGTGAAGCTCTAAAGACAGCAACTTACATTCTCAATAGAGTGCCAACTAAGGCGGCTGCTAAAACACCTTATGAGCTTTGGACTGGGCGAAAGCCTAGTCTAAAGCATTTTCATGTTTGGGGATGTCCTGCTGAGGCGAGGCCTTATCGGCCTCATGAGGAAAAATTGGACTCCAAGACAGTTAGCAGTTACTTTATTGGCTATTCAGAACGATCGCGGGGCTATAAATTTTATGATCCCACTACTAAATCTATTTTTGAAACGGGAAATGCTGTGTTCTTTGAGGAAGTTGATTTTGGGGGAGAAATCGAGTAAGGGACATTGTGTTTGAGGAGGAAATGGGAGCAATCCCAATTCCTACTATTACTTTTGACGATGTACAGGTTTCTACACCTGTCGTTAATCAAAGAGTAACTTTGGAACCTCAAATAAACAATGAGGAACAAACTCAACAACCTCAAGAACATGTGCCATTAAGGCGATCCATTAGAGAAAGAAGAAATGCAATTTCAGATGATTATTTTGTATATCTTCAGGAACATGAGGTAAAAATTAGAATGTCGGAAGATGATCCTATCAACTTTCGACAAGTCATGAATGGTTCCAACTCTCAAAAATGGATTGAAGCCATGAATGAGGAGTATAAGTCAATGCAAGACAATAAAGTTTGGGAACTTGTCCCATTACCGGTTGGTGCGAAACCCGTTGGTTGTAAATGGATATTTAAGACCAAACGGGATTCGAATGGTAATGTGGAAAGGTATAAGGCACGTCTTGTGGCTAAGGGCTTTACTCAAAAGGAAGGAATTGACTTTAAAGAGACATTCTCTCCAGTTTCTTCGAAGGATTCTTTTAGGACAATCATGGCACTTGTGGCACATTTTGACCTTGAGTTGCATCAAATGGATGTCAAAACTGCGTTTCTTAATGGTGACATTGAAGAAACGATTTATATGGTGCAACCAGAAAATTTTGTGTTGGGAGACCCACAGAATATGGTTTGCAAATTGACAAAATCAATTTATGGACTCAAACAGGCTTCTCGTCAGTGGTACTTTAAGTTTCATCAAGTTATCATTTCGTACGGTTTTGAAATGAATTTGGTTGATGATTGTGTGTATCACAAATTTAGTGGGAGTAAACATATATTCCTGGTTTTGTATGTCGATGACATTTTGCTAGCAACAAATGACATAAACATCTTGCATGACACCAAGAGATTTTTATCAAAGAATTTTGAAATGAAAGATCTTGGTGAAGCATCCTTTGTATTAGGAATCGAGATACACCGAGACCGATCTCGGGGTACTTTGGGATTATCACAAAGGAGTTATATTGAGAAAATTCTCAATAGATTTGGCATGCAATGTTGTAAACCAGGTGAGACCCCGGTCGCTAAAGGAGACAAGTTCAGTCTCAATCAATGCCCGAAGAACAGTTTAGAAATTAAAGAGATGCAAAAGATTCCTTATGCCTCGGCTGTAGGGAGTCTAATGTACGCTCAAGTATGTACGCGTCCGGATATTGCGTTCATAGTTGGCATGTTGGGCAGATACTTAACTAACCCCGGAATGGATCATTGGAAAGCAGCCAAACGGGTTATGAGGTATTTACAGAGAACAAAAGAATATATGCTCACATATAGGAGATCGGATAAGTTAGAGATCATTGGATATTCCGACTCCGATTTTGCTGGATGCCAAGACAGCAGGAGATCCACTTCAGGCTATGTTTATCTGTTAGCTGGTGGAGCGATTTCGTGGAGGTCTGCCAAGCAGACGCTCGTTGCTTCGTCCACCATGGCTGCAGAATTTGTAGCATGTTATGAGGCATCCAATCATGGAATATGGCTGCGAAATTTTGTCACTGGGCTGCAAATTTTAGAGGGTGTTGAAAGACCACTCAAATTATACTGTGACAATAAATCAGCTGTTCTATATTCAAACAACAATAGAAGCTCGACTAAGTCAAAGCATATTGACATCAAGTTTCTAGTTGTAAAGGAAAGAGTACAGAGTGGTCAGATTATGATAGAGCATATTGGGACAAACTCCATGGTTGCGGATCCGCTTACAAAGGGATTAACACCTACGGTCTTTCATGAGCATACTGCTCATATGGGTGTTGTCTCATTTGAGGACACTTTGGTTTAGTGGGAGTTTGTATTTAAGTTTGTGTTGTTGCTCTATGTATGCTTTGGATTACATTTATATGTATTTGGTTTAGTTTCTGCAGAAACAAAGTATTCGGTTTATTACACTCTGTTTAAGTATTTTGAGGTTTTGATCTCAATAAAGAGGACCAGTTGGAAATAGGCATGTTTGGATCACATTACATGTAATTTCCATGCTGCACACCATGATTGATCTATGTCATTTGATTGTGTTGGTATACGTGATCATTGATGGGTCGAGTTACGATTAATGTAACAAAGGCCGCTTTGGTTCTATATTGGCATAATTGATGGACGAGATTGTTTGATAACCTAAGGTTATGATGACAAGTTCTGAGCTCACTAAGGTTAAACACATTTGGCAGGATACATATGTGGCCCAGTGGGAGATTGTTGGATTAATTTTTATATTAATCTTACTTTGGTCCACACATGTATATTATTAATGTGTGTCATCATTTACAAGCCTAAAATTAAGTGATCTAATTTAATGTTTTAAGTAGGCTTGAGGTTATTTGTCATGGAAATAATGTGTAGATGCCATTATGTGAATTCTATTTCTATGAGGGGCGGAAATAGAATTATCGGAAAGTTCAAGGTGAACTTATGTAATTACGGCATTGGTCCCCAACCCATCCATCCTTATATAAGTTGTCTTCTATCAATGGAGACATACAAGAGAGCTATTCTCTACATCCTCTTAAGGAGAATACTAAGGGATATAGAAGGGGAAAGGGTTGGAAGATCAATTGCCATACGGAAATTGACGCTAAAGTCCGCTGCATCGATCAATCAATTCCAATGGAGACAGGTACACACACTTCTCTTTTGTAATCTCTTGGCACTAGATATGATGCACGATCCTAGAATTGATGTTGTCTAGGACACTCAATTATTCCTAACAATATGAACCAACACTTTTTTGCAAACACTTAACAATAATGTTTAAAAACGAAAGTAACAATATATCTAGTATAAAAGCAATTAAGAGTTTAAACAAATATCATAAATTGATCTCATAGAAGTGTAGAACATGTCTTCGATTCTCCTCAAGCATGTGTTCAACATATCAAGCATCAAACTAACTTAAAGCTCAACCCTCTTTGCCCAATGATTAAAATCATTGGTAAAATTCATCAATGCTTCTCGATGGGCTATGCCACATTGAGAAGTTACTTGAGTTTTATGTTAGGGTTTGATTTAAATTAAGAAGATAAAGCAATACTCTAATTCTAGCTATCTCAGTCAATTTATATTGATGTTTCTCTTAATATCAACCCATAATTTAAGGCAAAAAAATATACGCATCTAAGAAGGGCATTTAAGGAATCTGCAATATATTATTATGTATTAATTGAATTATTAATTCAAAAATAAAGCTGAACTAAATCCCACACTTTTGGGTTTAAAACAAAAATTTGGGCTAAATACTAATTTCGAAGTTAGGCTGCGTCTCAGTAAAAATACATCCATAAAGCTGGATTAAATTCTAATTCTCTATTTAAAATATAACCCAATTATTTGGTATCGGCTTTGCTTGATACACACGTCTGAAAGCGAGGGATTTTCCTTAAAATTAAAAGAATCATTCTTATCAATAAACTTAAGATATTAAAGATATTAGTGTGGAGATACATCTCAACAACCCATCCCTTACTTTTTCCCTAATTTCAAGACAGATGGTGGTGACCTTACTTTGACTAATGTTGTCACTCTAATTGCAGATATTTCGCAATTATTTGGATATATCAAATTTATAAATATATGACTACATTTACATAAGTCTATTCACAAATATTTTGGAGTACTAATGGACTATATATATTAGAAGCAACTTTTTGAAGCTGAGTGTTAATAGAGATACAAATGCACGAGACAAATTGTTTAACATATTTCATAAGAGTTTATTTATTTTAAGAACATGCACGTGGCACTATCGATACACGTAACAATATTTACTTCACTTAAAATTAACATGATTGAATTTTTGGTAGTGATTGAAGTTTCACTCCTCAAATATGATTTTATTCCTTTTCATATATTTTTCTTTTATGGGATATTCATTTTCCGAAACTAATCAATTTGGAATTATTGAGATTTCAGCTTTAACAAAATAAAATAGCTAGCATCAATATTTCCTCCCCTGGATATAATAGCATAGGCCTTTTACATATATACCAAAGTTTATGGCCTCTCTGTTTTATTTATATATATATATATATGTATGTATGTATGTATCTTTACTATTATAAAAGTTGAAATCAAATACAAATATTTTGAGGTGGTGTTATACTTTGTATTTTTCGACTTTGATACTCAATATCTTTTAAAAAAATTTCACGTACCTTTATTTTTAAATATAAATTACTTTTATGCAAGTCGTGTATATATATATTGCATGTATATAAAACTTATATTTTAAGTGAGAATAACAGTTTGTGGTTTTGCACCTCAAATGTCAAGAATACCTTTAACTAACTCGTTGAAATTTTCATATATGCATATGCCCTAAAAGCATCTTTAATAGTTGTGTAAATTGTGGGTGTTAAAAAAGTTAATGAATTCAAAATAGAAGGTGTGCTTAGTCCAAATTAGATGTTTCGCCACCACAGTGACACCAAATAACCACCACAAACCACTGTGAGATCATAAATTGTTTGTAGGAAGGTTCCTCCAATCAATTTGGCTACTAATATGGCAATACGTCCTCCTTTAGTTATGTGTGTTTTGTATTAACTCAAAGCGTTTAACAAAAGGATTACAATGGATTTTATGAGTATTTGGACATAGTTTTGCAAAGAGCAGGAAGGGGATAAGATCCCTCTCTAAGGAATCATATGTTCCTATTTATAAGTATATTATAAGGTTTACATTAAGGTTTTTACACAAGGTAAATTACTATAGAGGATGAACGTTGACACTACTCCAAAATCACAATTGTCCTGGGACTTGTTCACATTGTTTCTTTGGTAATAACAATATTCACACTTGTAGAAGTAGCTAATTATCATAATGAATCACCCTTCAGCCCAAGCCTTCTATTTATTGGCCGATTTACCAGGTAGAGTCGAATACTTTGCACAACCAGTTTCATTGGACTAGAATGAATTCTTTATTGATCAGTCAAAGGAACTTTATAGAATCTTTCCTTGGGGCCTCATTTGATCTAGGGATGGCAAAAAATAACCAACCGCCGGGTTACCGAACTGATCCGATCCGTTTGGAGCGGTTTCGGGGCGGTTTTTTTTAGACCTATTTGGTTTCGGGTTTAAAAAAAAACGCCGCGTGTTTGGTTTCGATTTTGGTTTTTTTTTCTAAAAACAGCCCCGAATATATATATAGAAATATTATTTTATATAAAATATATATGTATATTATTTTTGAAGAATTGATACTTAATTTGTTTGAAGTTTAATTGTGTGTCTAGATTTAATGTCTAAAATTTATTTTTAGCTTAAAATAATGATTATTCGGGGCGAGACGGTTCATATCGTTTAACCGTAAATTGATTTGGATCGGTTTCGGTTTTAAAAAAAAATCATTGCGGTTTCGGTGCAGGATAAAAGAATGCAGTTCGATTTCAGGTTTAAGCGAAACCGCCCCGTTGCCATTCCTAATTTGATCGGTTAGCACTATTTGGGATGCTTGACGAGTTTGACCGGCCAAAAGTATCCTTTAACTCAGTCGAATGTGGACATCTAAGATTCAGTTTGTAAGCTTCATAAATATGGGCTAACTATATTATGGTCCATGGGTACTTGGCCTGGCCCAAAGTACACTTATAATTTTTTACCTCCCACATAAATCTTATGTGCCAACTTAATTTTACACAAAAATGAAGCCTAGATGATTTTTTTTCCTTTTTTTTTAATTAAGGAAGGTCTAACTCTCTCTCCTAACCCTACAAACATACTCCAATGATACATTTATATTTTATAAAATTTCAAAAACCAATAAAATATCAGCACATATTATATGTCATTTTGTGTAATTTTTCATAATTGTATAATCATAACGTATCTTGTTTTATAGATTTTGATAGATAGATTTCAAATATATATATATATATATTTCTATTAAAAGTTATTACATTTTAAAGTCTGACAAAAAAATTAAAAAAAGATAAAACTGACATGACAGTGTAAATTGAGGGTATATTTTACACATTTAATTTACGTAAAACTGACTTTTACACAACTATTAAAGTACTTTTTCTTTTTACACGATTCGTAAATTATACACAAAACATAGTTTTACAAGAGTGCCGGAGACGATCTAATTAATTCAGAAGAAGAATAAGTAATTTTTTACCCGGTCCAAAAGAATTAGTGTCTTGACTAAAATAAAAGCCCATAAAGTTGGATTGGGTTAAAATTCTGGCCCGACTAGAAAATGGACTGGGCTTGGACTAATTTAAAAAAATTATACATACAAATTTAGTTATCGCTGTAATATATTGTTGTGTGGTGAAGAATCCGAGTGGGCCGGCCCACGGGTTGTATGTTGGGCTTGAGACGAAATGGGCCTAGCTAATATGGATTGGACTAAAATGCTATAATAATAATAATATAATAATAATAATAATAATAATAAAGGAAATTTATACCCGTTAATATATATTTTTTTCAATACAAGTATTACGTAGACACACGATGATCTGCTACGGGAGGATAGAGAGGGAAAACGGGGTTCTTCTGGCTTGAACTTGGACGTGAGATGGAGAAATCCACTTCTATTTCCATTATGCTGGCACCCCACATGTAAAATTGTGTATATTTTCTAAAAATGAATAAGGGTGGTCGCGGTTCGGTTATCGAATCGACATGGTCAGTATGTAAACCAAACCGACCAAATCGATTTTTATATATTCAAAACCGAAACCGAACCAACTTGGTTGGTAAACCGATCGTCGATTAAACCGAAGTGTTCAATTGGTTTGATCCGTAATCCTTATAAACCGACCAATACCCATTTTTACTAAATATGGATAAATTCTCAAAATCTTAACAAACTGAGCAGTAAGCAATACATGCATATTTGACAAGAATTCTTAAAGGCCACTGTCAAAGCACATTTCATTGAATAAAGGGCACCCCTAAACTGAGCAATACACTTTTTTACTAAATATGGACAAAATTCTATAAGCATAACTAAATTACCTAATAAGGAGCTTGGAAAAAAAGTGAGAAACTACCCTTGGCAGCTTGGCTAGATGGTTGTGGCATGTGGGGGCTTTAAATCTTTTAACACTTGCAAAATTATAGAATTTGAGCTGCAACAAATCAACAATTGGGCAATAGCAATTAGCAATTGGTCATTTTGGTCCTACAAAAAAACCAAGTACAGAAAAAAAAAATCAATTTATTTAAAGGGCGGGGGATAGGTGAGAGTATAACAAAAATATATTTTAACAATTAACATGCGTAGTTGCGTACAGTTAACATATAAGGAAATTGCCTTTTGATATATAGTTATTAGCTAATACCACAATTATTCATAAGACTACCTATATAGGGCATTATCATTTAAAAGTAACTGTTTTTCATCTTGTTCTTTACAACAAAATAAATGCAAACGAATTATTCTAATTGAACTACTCTCTAGTCATTTAAGATGGCAGTAGATTTCTAAGCCCTTATATGCGAGTACATGAATGACTAAGGTAGTTTTGAAATATCACATATGTAGAGAAGGCATCTTCTTATTTTTTTAGAACAAGTCATTAGTATATATTAAATTAGAAGTTTAAAAAGGCAACTGCTACACCTTCTTTTTCCTTTTTTTTTTTGCACATCCACCATTCACCAGCATATACAAATAAATGAAGAAAATTAGCTTGTCCAAAGAAGCTACTATATATATATATATATATATATCTAATTATACTATCTACAATAATATTAGATTAGATTATTAGATATATAATAACTCACCAGTTCAGCACTAGCAGGCAGCACCGGCGCACCGCAGCAGGCAACAGCAGTCCAGCTAGCTCCAGCGCCACTAGCAGTAGTGCAACACCAAACACCTAGTAGTCCAACACTCCAACTCCAGCACTAATAGTCCAACACCCACTGATGTCTGATATATCATATATCCACCTGTGCAACAATTGACCAGCATATGCAGAGCGCAGAAGCACCAAAAGATCCAAAACTGAAGAACAATTAACTAATTACTCTTTGTGATTTAAAACAAAATAATTAACTAACTAAACTTACATTATAAGTTATAAGTAGCAATAAGTTTAACTAATTAAATAACAACATGCCAACAAGCCTAAATAAATAAATAAAACAAGTGCCAACGTGCCAATAAAAAAAACACACACACACATAAGCCAAGTACTAAATAACTAAAGATGACCCCTTCCCTTTGTGATTTGACTACCCTTTCAACTTCTTAATCTTGGAATAGGAGGACATGAAGCCGGGTGAGGTGGTAATTAAACTTGAGCCGAAGAAGGTGACATTTGATTTTGACTTTCTAAATCTCCAACTACAAGTTGAACTTTACCCATATCTAGACATAAAATAAACATTAGTAAGTAATAATTAGCTAATTAACAATTGAAAAAGAGTACAATTTTACTTATTGAATTATTAAAACTTGAAAAAAGTAAATAACATATAGTAACCCATTTCAACCTCTTCAAGTTTCTTGTAAAAATCAACTTCTTCTTCCGTAGGCTCTTTGTATAATTTAAATTCTTCACCTCTAAGCCAATCGCTACTACACACTAATGCCTTAACCATTTTAGGTGTTAATCAACAACCCTCCCACCAAGGCTAAAAGTATTTTCACTAGTAACGGTAGAACTAGGAAGAGCAAACACATCCCTAGGAATCTTAGAGAGGATTGGATATCTACAAGAATTCTCTTTCCACTGTTAAAGAAATGGAAGAAAATTCAATGGTCAAAAGCAAGATGATGGATCCTTTTTTTTTTGAATGTTGAAAGCAAACTTTGACAGCTTCCTTATTTGATCAATTTAGGCGGCTGTTCAAAGGAGGTGGCTCCTTTCTTCATAACTTAGGCAGATAAGCCCCTATATATATAACATGCACGGGAGCACTTGTACATATGCAATGCAATCAAAGGAGTCTGGTGCATAATATTATATAGTGTATGAGAGAATTTTGCAGAAAGCAAAATTAGAGAGAAAGCAGAGAGCCAAAATAAGAGTGAGAAAAATAGAAGAAATTTTTCTAGGTGAGAAAAAAATTGCAGTGTCTATTTTTTAGTATTGAGAGATACACAGTGTGCGTGTATAGGTCTGCTGACCAGTTTTGTAAACCACTCCTTTTTGATATAGTAAATTTGGTGCGCTCTGTGGACTAGTGGCAATTTGCCGATACCACGTAATTCTTTGTGTTGTGAGATTGGTGTATTGTTGTGCCAAATAAATTTTTTTTATTGTTCAATTTCTTTTGTCATTTATATTCCAAGATCCCACTTGAAAACTAGTAGCATCTAGTTTGTTCCCAACATCCACCACTCTAAGAGATTGAATTTGTCATTGTTTAGGCTTTTAAAGGGGTCATTCAAGTACTTATCAAAGTTATTTGTTATCTCCATACATTGTAGTGCCTTTCTTTTATTCATAAGTTGTGTTCGAAAAATTGCTTCAATAGCATCTTCATCTCGCATCGCACTAAAATCATATAGCACAAACACCTCTCTTGGCCTTTCTTCCATGTTTCCTTCCTTATACGCCCTAAGCAAGTCATTAAAGAATTGTTTAACCGATTCTTTATTTTGCTCAATTTTAGAAACTCCCACCTTAATTTTTTCCAACCCCAATTCAATCATGTCAAACTTATACCTTGGATCAAATTCTTGGGTTACAAAGATAATTGAATTCACGTTATCAATTGAACCCAATATTTATTAAACTTCATCTTTATAGAATAATCCATATTTTGTAACGTTGGATTTTGAAAATTCCTTAGTTTATTTTCAATCTCTAGTTGCAAAGTTAACACGGCTAATAAAATAAAATTTGATGTTGGAGTTTTGGTTGCGCTTAGTTTATGATGGTAGCGTCATAAAATTTCTTGAGAAAGTAGGCAAAGCACATCGCTCTTGCCCAATCCTCTTCAACCAGAGGACCCTCCCTCTTTGCTTGAACCTTCTTCCTATCAATCTCTTTGCTCATCGATTTTTCAAAGTATACTCAAATTGTTCATTTTCTTTTGCCATCCTAGCAAACACATCCTTATACTTAAATGCACTTCTAAGCATCACATAGGTTGCATTCCACCTAGTAACAAAATCAATAGGGATAGTTGCCATCTTATTCAAATTCTCCAAGCTAGCAACCAATCTACACATATCCAATATAGCTAGGAAGGAGTCCTCACACAATTTCGTATGCCTTCTATTGATGAAACAAGGTTTTTAATTGCATCTTTAACAATCAAATTAATGATGTGACATGCACATCTCATGTGCAAGTGAATACCATCAAGTAAAAGAGTACCACGACTCTTAAGTCTCCTCTTTATATAATCAACCGGTTTATCATTAGCACTAGCATTATCGATGGTAATGCTAAATACTTTTTGAATGCCCCAATCACTTAAACACCCGTCTAGAACCCTCCCTATTATTGTGATGAATTTTGATACTCGCAAGCGCACAAATCAATATATAGTATGACTAAGGCAAGTGCAAGGTCAAACACACAAAACTCAAACAATATGTTTTATAATTACGTTGTTAATTTTTCACTAAATTCCTAATCTAGCCGAGAAAGTTTATGATAATCAAACAAATAAAATATAGCAAATTAAATTAAATAAAATAAAGCAAAGCAAGTAAACTAAAGTAATATAACTAAATTAAATAATACAAAGCAATATAATAAAATTAATGAATTAATTGACTAGGATTTTGGAATTATATATTTAATATCATCTTCCTAAGTATTCATGCGCATAAACTCTACTCTTATTTCATACTAATTTGGTCTCTTGACTTTATTAGATGCGAAAAATAAAATTATTCAAGTGTAATTAATTTATAAAATTTAATTGTAATCCTTCCACAGCCAAACTTATGTATAAGGTCAAAACACTCACTATATCTGTTAAAACACACCATATATCCGCTCTTAACAAATCATAAGGTAAATTCAACAAAAAAATAATGAGAATCCAACTTTATTTTTAATCAATTAAAATAGGCATCCAATAAAAAAAATTGTATTTAACATTAAAGTATTAAATTAGTAGAGTCAATTGGCATGAATATATGCAAGAGAATCAATTAAATATCATCATCCTAACCCTAGCACAAATTTATGCTAACATAAATAAAATTAAAGAGCAAATAAAATTAAAAGAAAACTTACTTGACATTAATTAAATTGAATAATAAAATTAAACTTTCAATTTTCAAAGTCTTCAAAGTAAAAAGAAAAAAATAAAGAAAAATAAAGAAAAAAATAATCAAAAATGGGAGTAGAGGAGAATAAAAGAGAAGCTTGCGGTACACTGTGCACGGCATGCCCCCGAGATTGCTGTGGCTGCTGCTTTATATAATTGATGATAATGGCTGATGGGCTTTTTTAGGGTATTGATTGATTAAATGGGCTTTGATAGACATTTACTTGGACATGGGCTCTTTAGCACTTGGAGTTGGGCCTTTTTGATAGTTGGTCTTGTGTAATTTAAATGTCATATATATGGATGGGCCCATAATAACAAAGCTTTAATATTAAAATTGGGCTACCAAATATACCAATTTCCGCCATTTTTAACTGCTGAATTTTGTGTCGCAATTCCAGACCCCGAGATGGCTGAATTTGAAAAAAATGCTAAACTGAAAAGTTGTAGCTCCCAAAATTTTCTTCAAATTAGGCTCAAGAATCACACTATTTGAAGCTCCGAGTAAAAAGTTATGTGTCCAGAAATATTGACCCATTTTAGGTGTCTTCACTTATTTTAATTTCTCTATTTTTTTCAATCTTTTCCAATTCTTTTCTAGCACCTGCAAAACAATAAAAAAACATAAATATTAGTAACAATATACGCTCTTTAAATTATAAATTATACCAATTTCTTGGTACATCACCTATGTCCTCACCTTTATGAGATGTGATCTTGATAAAGTTAATGATCCTCTTATGTAAATTCCGCTCATTATCCAAGAAATAAGCGGTCACTACTATGTAATTGATATTTTGAATTGAGGTCCAAGTATTAGTGATGATACTTACCCTCAAATCACTTATCACACCCATAATCTTTTCCTTCTCCATCAGAAACAAATCCCAAACCCTTTTTGCAACTAACTTCCTACTAGGTATCTTGAATTTAGGTTGAATGTCAATAATAAAAGCCTTGAAATCCGGATGCTCAACTGCCCTAAAGGGTTGCTCAACCCTGATTACCCATTCCACACATTTCCTGTAAAGTCTGTCTTGATCAAATTTATGAGAAAGCATCGGACGCCCAAAGCTATCTTGTGTGACCATTGCTTGACTTAAATAAAGGTCCTTATAAAGACCATTGCATCACATTTCTCTAAATGATTTCTAATACCTTCATGTTTACATACATTGCAAATAGTAATATAATCATTTTCCTCAAACTCATCCAAAAATTCCTTCTTAGTCATACCAGCACACCTTACTTATTTTCCTTTTATTATCCCTTGCGCGGCTTATTAGTTGCAATCGATGCTTCAATTTGTACGCCATGATCAGATTATGTTTCATCGTCATTGGAATTAATTTATGTTTCAGGATTAGTTTGGGGTGGGTTTTGATTTTCGTGAGGAGGCGAAGAAGGAAGAGGAGGAGGAAAATGAATATTTGTATTAGGACATAATAAAGGAAAAGTAGGAGTCTATGTACTTCAAGTAGCAGAATGGCTATCTGTCTTGAAAACAAGAAGCCAACACATAAAAGTTAAAATTGAGAATTGAGAAGTAAACAAAATTAATAGATCAAAACAGAAGATTGGACAAAATTTCATAATATAAAATACAAATACAAGAATTTATAACAAAATTAATAGATTAAAACAAAATCATGTGCATGATTCATAATATAAATACAAGAATTCGTAACTATTAAGAATTTCATAATATAAATACAATAACAACTTTATTTCTCTCAATCTTACTTTTCAACAATAACCATAAAGGAAAGCGAACTATTAATTTGACTATTTGAGCATCCTACAAAGGAAATATTTAAGAAAAAGGAACTAAAATCCTCACTTTTTCAGCATTTTACTCAAAACGGACACAAAAATCAAATAATCAAGACATTAAATGGACCAAAATCAACATATACAAACTCAAAATAACTACAGAAAAATAACTAATTAACAAACTCAAATCCACCTATAAAGTGGAAACTATATGGATCAAAGCAATAAGCAGAGTAATAGAAAAAAAAATGAGCACATATATTGAGGTCAAATGATCTACGTACACAATAAAAAGATAGATCTGTCATCTGTCACATACTACATATTTTAAGATTTTATAATTAAGATGAAATTGAAGATTAAATAAATGGATCTGAAAGAAGCAAAGAGAAATCTTAGTATTTTACCGAAGATGGGGCCGATAGAAAGAGTGAGAGATGGAGGAATTGTGAATGAAGTGGGGATGTGACTGAAGTGTGAACGAAGTAGGGATGTGAGGGGGTGTGAAGTACGAAGTTTAGAAGTTATGAACTGTGGGTGTGGCTATGTGATTCTGTATTGTACTGGCGTCACTAGAGTGGCTCTGTGGTGGCGCGGCCTGTGCAACAATAGAGGATTCGAGGAAGGAAGTAGGAAGTGAGGGTTTGAGTATTTGGGGGATAAATGGAGTAGGGGAAATGGGAATAAAAAAATGAACTGATGAAGTGAGGGTTTGGGTAAAAAATTAATTATTTACCATTGACTCATTGACTGTAGTGATGCTCGGTTTATAAAAAATTAGTGATGCTCAGTTTAAAATTAAAAAAAGCTTGTACCTTGATTGTTGGTCGGTCGGTCAGTAATAACCAAGAACATGGATAAAAGAAACCACAACCGCAATCGAGTTAGATTAATAACCGATTGGTCGGTTACCAACCAAAGAATGGTCTGTCGGTTACCGACTGAACAATGGTTAGTCGATTTTCAGTTTATGGTTTAAAAATGCCACCCCTAAAAATGAATATAATAAGCAAAATCAAGACTTAAACTCGACTGATTAAAAATGTGAATATTTATACAGAATGTTAAAATTTGAGTCATCTCGCTAGTTAATCTATCAAGATACCTTCCTTTCTTGATATTGATATATGGGTGTGCATTAAAAATTGTTTTTAGCATAACCAGGCAAAGTTTAACAATAAATTCATTTCATTTGTAGTTAAGAATTTTCCTATATTAGGTGGTAAAATACCGCTCGTGATATCTCTAGAATTATTTATAAAATTTAGGTACTATAAACTTATAAAGTAAAGACTATCACTTTTCCTTTAAATACCAATATTCTACCTAGTTTTTTCATGCAATTTGTTCTTTCTCTCTCTCTCTCTCTCCACAAAGCAATAATTTTTAAAAAAATAATGTTTTTTTGTACATACTATACATCCACAACCACCATAATAAGGGTAGACATTCGTATAAGCATCACAAAGGTGAATTAACAATAGGACAAAAAAGATGCCAATGGACTATAAAATTGTTAGCGTTCGATCTATTTTCCTTTTCTATCTTCTAATTTTAAAGTTATTGTAACTTTGAATTACTTGACAACATTATGCAAGTGCTCAATAATTAGTTAATTAATTTAAAGTTGGTTTAAAATAAATCAGTTATTAATGGAAGTCTAGTATACAATACTATCTAAGCACACAATCTCAACTCCCCAACACACCAAAATTATATAAATATATAGATATATGAGGTTTCCTATACGGACTGAATCCATATGAACTGGGGAAAAAAGTGGAAAAACCAAGTAATTCTTGTGTCCAAACATCACTTAAAACTAAAGGAAAGCATCCTAATTCTCTTTGTGTCTTTGTTGTTGATGTTCATTCCTTTCTCTACACTTTTACTTTTTATTTTAATTAAATTAATATTTTAACTGTGCATATTATTATCTACATAGCTTGAAATCCAATTTTGTAAATTTTATTAAGTTCGTATCAAAATCCCCTTCATTTAAAAGTGGTACTTTTATATACTTTTGAGCTGATATGCAAAATTGTATATTCACACAGCAACATTTTATTTCTATTAGGTTTAATACTTAATTGAGCCCATAAATTTTATTTCTAATCTCTTAAACAAGGCTTAAATAGCTTCTAGTTACCGACTAAAATCGAAAATTGCATGTAAATTCAGTTTAAGCATAAAAAGAATGCATTGCATTGTATTTCTGTGCTACTAAGCCATATTGCAGGCCTATAGTGGTTAAGAAACTGAAGCTGGATGCAAGAAATAAGGTTGAATACAGAAAAATGCAAGAAAAAGGCCCGAAGAAGAAATTAGTATCCATTTCGAGGCTAGATGCAAGGAAAACTTAGCAAACTACCTCCAAATCACTGGCAAGAAGAGAATAGCAAGTCCCCAAGAATGAATGAAGTAAATGAAAGTGTCAAAAAGTAATTCCAAAAGGAAAGAAGCTCAATTGAATCAGTTCTTAAAGTTTCTGAGCAAAACCAAAAATTGCCGTAAAAAGTCCGAAGTTGGAGCTGATCAAAGTTTTTATCCATTAAGAATTTGAAAAAATCTACAGAAATAAAAGTTGTATATATTTAAATTACCTACGCGTAGGTGAAAACGGTGCATCAATCGAAGTTTGAAACATAAAGTTATGAGTAAAAGAAGAAGTCATCATAAAGAAAGGGGCCCAATTTTTTGTCCAAATTCAATTTTAAGCCATGTTTCGGCCTGTTTCTTCTAGAGTTATTAAAACCACAACTTGAGACACTTGTGTACCATATAAAATGTCATATATCTCATATTTTAGGGTACGCAACAATTTAGAATCGATTAACAGAGAAGACGGAGAGCACTGTGACTTTCTTGAGAGCTTTTGTACTTCATCTGAAGATCGAATTTAAGAGTTTTTTTCTTTAAACCCTTAAAGATATTATTAGGTTAGTTTATTTATGATATTTTGAGGCAGGAATATTAGTGTATTCAACATTAATTTATCATTCAATTAAGTTTTTAATTCAAGTCTCAATCGCGTACCGGGTAAACTCTAGTTTTTTATTTTCTTTCAATTTAATTGCTTTTGATTGTTCGTTTACTTTGCTATTCATAGATTGGTT
The DNA here is from genome assembly GCA_021464415.1 of Lonicera japonica. Classification (NCBI taxonomy): domain Eukaryota; kingdom Viridiplantae; phylum Streptophyta; class Magnoliopsida; order Dipsacales; family Caprifoliaceae; genus Lonicera; species Lonicera japonica. The sequence continues at coordinate 88,762,448 of CM038464.1, forward strand.
AATTTAGATCATATATATTCTGGAATCAACCTTAAACCCTCATTTTTGGTGCTAGTTCTAGGGTTTATAGGTATAGTTTGCCGATTTTTCGTCGATTAATGCTTGGTTCTTGTTTTATATTCAAATAGTTTATAGTTTTTCCTTTCTATTCATGTGTGACTCATTATTCATCATTAAGAATTTAATTTTTCAGAATGTTTAGGGTTTAATTCAATTTTCTTCAGTTTTTGTAGGTTTTGAGTTTCTTTATTTAGGGTAGGCAACAATTTATAATCGATTAACATAGAGGTAGAGAGCACCGTGACTTTCTTAGGAGCTTTTGCACTCTATTTGAAGATCGAATTTGAGAGTTTTCTTCTTTAAACCCTTAAAACTATTGTTAGGTTAGTTTATTTATGATATTTTAAGGCTGGAACATCAGTGTATTCAACATTAATTCATCGTTCAATTCAGTTTTCAATTCAAGTCTCAATCGCGCACCGGGTAAACCCTAATTTTATGTTTTCTTTCAATTTAACTACTTTTGATTATTCGCTTTCTTTTCTATTCATAGATTGGTTAATTTAGATCATATATATATATATATATATATTATAGAATCAACCTTAAACACTCATTTTTGGAGCTAGTTCTAGGGTTTATAGGTCTAGTTTGTCTATTTTTCAGTTTTTCGTCGATTAATGCTTGATTCTTGTTTTATATTCATATAGTTTATAGTTTTTCCATGCTATTCATATGTGACTCATTATTCATCATTAAAAATCTGATTTTTCATAATGTTTAGGGTTTAAGTCAATTTTCTTCAGTTTTTGTAGGTTTTAAGTTTGTTTACTATTTCTGCCGTAAAATATTCGTTTTAAATCGGAATTGAGAAATTCCAAAGATAAAAGTTTTCAAATATGATTTTCTATAGTATTAGGTATTTGTATAATAATTTTCATGATTTCTAAGCTTATTTTCATGTTTGATTTGATTATAACTAGCTAAATCCTTTGTTAGAGGTTTATAGATTACCTACTGAATGAATGAGTATTTTCTTATCTTTGCATGCGTTAAAAATAGGTTTTCATAAGTTAGCTAAAAAATTCCATTTGATTAAGAACCGTAAAAACGTCAATTCATGGATTTTTACACCAAAATCCTAAAGTGGCTAATTTGAGGATGGTTTTTATCCTCTAATTAGTTGGGTTAGTTTCTTAAGTGAATTGGATGATTTGGCGCTGTGTTGGTATTTATTCACGTAAGTGCCGAAAAAGTGCTAATTCTGACTTTCGGCATTCTTTTTAAGACGGATTTACTTTAAATCACGTTCAAACTTATTCAAACCTTATAAGAGTGTTAAGCTACTGATTTTTGAGAAATTTAATTAACTTGGATTATTTTTTTTCATACACTAGCAATATTAAGTTTTAAATTACACTTTTTCAAAGTTATAAGCTTCACTGTCGAATTATATTGCTCAAAACTAGTATATAGTATTTGTCACGCATTGGCTATCATATACTTGTAGTAGCAATATAATTAGATGGTTGGAGAGTCTAAGAGCTAAATTTTAGAGAAAAATCTTGTTGAAACTTAGATTTGAATTACTCGATTGGACTAGTTTTGTTCTCCCTAATTACGGATATAACAACACGCAAAGAGAACGAGTTATTACACCTAAGTGCAGGTGGTCAAGTTATAGTATACTTGAAAATTTTCAAGGTCGAATCACAAGGAAGGCAAGAATTCTATTTCTTCTAGGTATCTCTCTCAGATGGAGAAGGAAAACGAAAAGAAAAAAATGATAAAATTGAGGAATATGGGAGGAAATGAAACTAAATTAAAACTACTAATTAACTAAACTAAACTAAAGACAAATCTATTTCTATGGTGCAAAAGTAAAGGAAATCTACAAACGCAAATTATCTACCTAAAAGGCTTCTTAAATGCACTAAAGGAACATGCAATTAAATTAAAAATAAATAAACTAAATCAAATAGCGCACTAACTATACAAATCAGAATATTAAATGAAATTAAATTAATAAAAACAAACGTTAGCGGTATCCGTAGTTAGGGAGTATGAAATTAGTCCAATCGGGTAATCTAAATTTAAGTTTAAACAAGATTTTTCTCTAAGATTTAGCTCTTAGACTCTCCAACCATCCAATTATATTGGTATTACAAGTGTATGATGGCCCATGCGTGACAAAGATTATATAGAAAAGCTTTGAGCAATAAAATTCGATAGTGAAGCTTATGACTTTGAAAAAGTGTAATTTATAACCTAATATTACTAATGCGTGATAAAAACAATCCAAGTTAATTAAACTTCTCAAAAATCAGTAGTTTAATACTCCTATAAGATTTGAATAGGTTTGAACGTGATTCAAAACAAATCCGTCTTAAAAAGATTGCCGAAAGTCAAAACTAGCACTTTTTAAGCACTTACGTGAATAAATACCAAAACAGTGCCAAATCAGGCAATTCACTTAAGAAACTAATCCAACTAATTAAAGGATAAAAACCATCCTCAATTCAGCCACGTTAGGGTTTTGGTGTTAAAATCCATGAACCGACTTTTTACAGTTCTTAATCAATTGGAACTTTTAAGCTAACTTATGGAAACATGTTTTTAATGCATGCAAAGATAAGAAAATACTCATTCATTCAGTAGGTGATCTATAACCAATGAAAAAATCATATTCGAACCTTTATTGGATTACATTCAAAAATTAATTATCCATTTTTCACTACAGGCCCCTAACAAAGGATTTAGTTAGGGCTGGCATTTTTTATCGAAAACTAAACCGAAAAAACCGAATTGCTGAGCAAAAAATACCGAACTGAACCAATTTTTAATGGTAACCGAATGTCAGTTACCAAAATTTAGACGATAAAAAACGGTAAATTGGATAAAAGGTTCGGTAAAACCAAACCAAACCGAAATTTATTTAAAAAAAAAAGCTATTCCACAACTGATAGCCCCCACTTCAAGTTCAGTTCACCTCAAGTGTTCACAATTCACTTTTTCTTCTTATTTTTTCTCAGTATCTCTCTCTTCTCATACTTAGACCTTCGCTCTCTCCCACCACAACGGCGCCACAAAACCTTCACAGTCACTCAGCAACCCAGCCTTCTCCTTCGACCATCCAGTCCAACAGGCATCTACGGTCTCCACTTCTCCACCATAAGATCTAGTCCTAAAATTCGAAATTCTAAGGTATCCTTCTCGTTTTTTTTTAATATATATTTTTGATTTTGTGCTTGCTCATACTTCTCCACCAGTAAGATCTAGCCCTAATTTCATATACATTGAAATTTTATATGTTTTAACCCTAACCCCAAATAGGCTAATATATGATTTAATTATTTAGCCCTAATAATTTTAAAGATGATTTGTTGTTTAATATATGGTAGTTGTTATTCTTAATTTTAGAGAAGATTTAGATACTTGATAGTTAATTTTTTGATGTTAGGATTTAGAGATGGTAGACGAATGACTTGATCCTCTTGTTCTCCTTTGATAACTTGATAATTGATAACTTTAATACTTGATAATTGATAATTGATACTTGATACTTAATTTCAATTTGTAGTTAAGATACTTGATAGTTGAATAGTTGATACTTGATACTTTATAGTTGATACTTTGATGTTTGAATTTAGAGATGCTAGTTGATACTTGATAATTGATAACTCAATAGTTGATACTTGATAGTTGATACTTTGGTTATTTGGTAGTTGATAACTTGATACTTAATTTTAGTTTTTAATTAAGTTAAATTTCAGTTTTCTCCTATTTTTTTCTGTTTTGTTAGTACTAATGTACTATACTAGAAGACTACTAGAGTACTACTTAATGGTTATGGCTGTTTTTTTTTTTTTTATAATCTTTTGTGAACTTTAACTAGTAATCTACAATCTCGTATTATCTAATTGCAATATTAACATTTGTTCTATAATATCAATATGTATTATATAATATTAATATGTATAATACTAGTAATGTAATCTACTAATCTAGTATTATATAATTGTAATCTCAATATTTTGCTTTCATTGCTTGTGTGTAAATTAAATTTCTATAACTATATATATACACATATTCTAACACGTATTTCCCTTTTTTAGGATGGATAGCCAATCTGCTAATAATAGTGGATTCGATACATACATGTCACCGAGTGTAAGTTCGGGTAACCAATTTGAAAGCCCTCCACTTCAAGATCAACCCCAATCACAAGATAACCAAATTCAAGGCGCCGGAGATAAAGGGAAAATGTCAACTATTGGTGGGAATAAAAGGAAAAAGGGGCCGGAGATGAAGGGAAAATGTCAACTATTGGTGGGAATAAAAATACAAAGATGATGAAGGAAAAGAGTGGACGGTTGGTGTTTGTAATTATTGTCAATTACATATACCGGCGGATTCTAAAAGGAGTGGAACTACCGAGCTTCTCAATCATTTTCATAGGTGTAAGGGTTCTCCTCTTCGTGTGGGAGTTGATAAAAATCAACCGATGTTAACTCAATCAAGTATGGGAGGCTTAGGATTTAATTTTGACCAATCTAGACTTGATTTTAAGTGTGTGAAGTGGATTATCAAGGCGGAGATGCCTTTTAGGGTGGTTGACCATCTTGATTTTAAAGATTTTATTCACGATCCTCAGCCAAGGTATATAATTCCTAATAGGAAGAAGGTTGCTAATGAGGTATGGAATATGTTCTGTGAGGAGAAGGCAAAAATTAAAAGCATAATTGGTGATGTGAGGGTGAATGTAACTACTGATACTTGGACCTCCATCCAAAACATCAATTACATGGTGATGACGGCCCATCTTATAGATTTCGGAGTTTAAGTTGCATAAGAGAGTAATCAACTTTTATAAGATTACTTCTCATAAGGGTGATGAAATAAGGAAGTGTTTTAAAGAGAAGTTGAATAAGTGGGGTGTAAGTAAAGTGTTTAGTATTATCGTGGATAATGCTAGTTCCAATGATGTGGCAGTGGAGTATTTGAAGAAGCAGTTTTGAAAGCATGATAATCTATTGTTTGATGGGTATCACCTACATATGAGGTGTACTTGTCACATAATTAATTTGATTGTAAAGGATGGGATGAAGGAGCTTGTACAGTCCATTGAGGGTATTCATAATTGTGTAAAGTTCATTCACTTTTCTAGTGCTAGATTGGATAAATTTAGAAAGTGTGCAATATTAGAGAAAAATGATAAGATGACAACTGTCCCAATGGATGTGGTGACAAGGTGGAATGCGACATACACTATGCTCCATAGTGCATATAAGTTCAAAGATGTATTTGCAAGGTTAGCGGATGATAGTGCATAATTTTTCGCATACTTTTGTGAGGAAGACATTAGAAGAAGTCGATGGGAATAAAGTACATGCCAAGAGGGTGGGTCCTCCGAATGACATAAATTGGGAGAAAGCGATGGGCTTTACTCATTTCTTAAAAAAGTTCTACAATGTAACCATCAAACTTAGTGCAACCAAGACTTCTACATCACATCTAGTTTTAAAAATTTTGATAAACTTGAAATTAAAAATTGATGCTAAAATTAGAGATCATAATAATCCTATTTTGCAAAATGTGGCTACTTCGATGAAGCGCAAGTTTGATAAGTATTGGAATTCTTTTGAAGATGTTAACCTTATAATGTTTGTAGCTCAAGCTTCTTAACCTGAGGTATAAATTTCAAATGATTGAATTACATTTGGAAGACCTTAGCTACCCTCCTAACCGAGTTGAAGATGTGAAGACTTGGGTGAAGTCACACTTGAATCTTATGTATGAAGCTTATAAGGGGACTAATGTTGAAAGATCATATGTAGAGGTATGTGCGGAGGAAGATGATGTGGAAGCAATGGAGGAAAGGAGGCTTAATAGACAAAGAAGGGAGGCTAAACTTAAGGAAATAGCCAATGAAGTAGACAAGTATTTTAATGATGTATACGAAAGTACAAGGAATGACGATTTCGATTTATTAGATTGTTGGAGGGTTAATAGTGAGCATTATCCTACTCTTGCTAAGGTTGCTAAGGATGTCTTTGCTATTCCTAGTTCAACCGTCGCTAGTGAGAATGCTTTTAGCCTCGGGGGGAGAATTGTTGATCCTTTTAAAGCTTCTTTGACACCTAAAATAGTTGAGGCATTAGTTTGCACGAGTGATTGGCTTAAAGGTGGCGAATTTCAATTTTACAAAAGAGCTTACAGAAGACGAAATTGAGTTTTACAAAGAACTTAAAGAATTGAAAAAAGGTAAGTGACTACCTTTATTCTTTAGTAAATACTAAATAGTAAACTAGTGTTTATTTATTTAGTTTTTGGGTTTTTGGTGATTATAAATTTATAATAACTTTATGAATTTTTTATTTTTTTAGGTTTGCCAAATGTAGTAGAAATGTCACATGCACCACCTACCTTAAGCTCAAATGCCCTACCCTCCGGTTCAAGAACTCTCACCTCGACCACCTTCTAGAAAGGGTAGTTTTAGAGGAAGGGCTCGAGGGTAGATCAAACCGTGGACGTAGTATTAGCCCATTTTCTACATTATCATCATGAAGGTGCTTTATTCCCTCATTGGTCCTTTTATAATTTATATTATATTTTGGCCTTTTGGATATTAAGCAATATTTTTTTCTTTTCACTTTCAAATGTAGAACATGTTATGAGGTTAGCTTTGAATGAGCAAAATAATGAATAGGAAAATTGAAGAAACAAGCTCTGGCTACTCTATTTTGCTTATATTTTATTTGTGGTTTAATAATGCATAGATAGTTATAGACTTATAAACAATTTGGTAATTTGGGAGTTTGGTACTTTGGTATTTTGCTTTGGTTCTTGAACCTTTCAATATTTATGGTCTTATGGTAGTTTGGTACTTTGGTATTTTGCTTTGAATCTTGAACCTTTCAATATTTGTTGTTTTATGGTAGTTTGGTTCTTTGATAATTGATACTTTGACAGTGTTTATTGATTTTGGTGCTTGTTAGTTTAGTACTTTAGTTGGCAGTAATTTTTTTTGGTGTTAGTTTGTTTAGTTGTGGCAGTTTATTAGTTTAGTGCTTGTGTCATATGTGTGTATAACTGCTGTGTGCGGCTGTGTATATTGTCTATTGGCAACAATGTAGGGCAGTTTATTAGTTTAGTGCTTGTGTGTGTATTAATGTTGTGTGTGGCTGTGTATAACTGCTGTCTATTGGCAGCAGTGTGGGCTATGTGGCTGTGTATAACACTATAACCGCTGTCTATTAACAACAGTGTGAGCTGTGTGTATAATTATTTTGTATGTGTGTCAGTGTGTGTATAATTGCTGTGTCAATGTGTGTGGCTGTGCATAAGTATAACTATTGTCTATTGGTAGCAATGTGTGTGGCTGTGTAACTGTGTTTCTTAATATATATAGGATAATGACATAATTTGCTCAGTTGCCAAAATTAAGAAATGCCAATATTTAGAAAATAGGATTTTTGGTATTATCGAAATTCTATTTATACCAAACCGAAATTTTGGTTACCGCAACATTGGTTATCAACTTTAATTTATTACAGGATTGGTTATGGATTTTACATTACCGAAATAGTCGGTTCGGTACAGTATTGTGTCGTTCGATTCGATTACCGAATCAAACTCACCCTTAAATTTAGCTAGCCATAATGAAACCAAACATGCAAATAAGCTTAAAAATCATGAAAAACAATAGATACATACCTAAAAATGTAGAAAATCATATTTGAAAACTTTTGGTTTTGGAATTTCTCAATTCTGATTTATAAACGAATATTTTACAGCAAAAATAGTAAACAAACTCAAAACTGACAAAAACTGAAAAAAATCGAATTAAACCTTAAAAATTATAGTAAAACATATTCCTAATGATAAATAATGAATCACAAATGAATAGTATGGGGAAGAGGAACAAGAAACTATAAACTATTATGTAATAAACATAAAATAATCGGCATCCTTATCAAACAGATGAAAAATCAAGAGCTAGAGAGAAGATTACACAAGTAGACAATCGCTAAAAACTTACACACTCCAAACTGCTAAAACAAATGAAACTTTTATAAAAACCAAGACAAACAGGAAGCTGTGACAATCAAAAAAGCAAAAGTAAAGATTCTATAACTTTTACAAAAGCCTATAAAGCTAGCCTAGATAGTGGAGAGTGACGTCACTGACATCAGTCTGGCCATCATAATCAAGGTCATAATAGTCATATGACCGTAAATTGGGCTGTCTGGAGAATATGGACCTTCGAAGCTCTGCAATATATTCGGATCTAAATAAAGTAATCTATGAATAGCAAAGCACAAGAACAATCAAAAGCAATTAAATTGAAAGAAAACGAAAAACTAGGGTTTACCCGGTACACAATTGAGACTTGAATTAATGTTGAATACACTAATGTTCTAGCCTCAAAATATCATAAATAAACTAACCTGGCAATATTTTTAAGGGTTTAAAGAAGAAAACTCTCAAATTCGATTTTCAGTTGCAGCGTAAAAGCTCCCAAGAAAGTCACGGTACTCTCTGCCTCTCTGTTAATCAATTATAAATTGTTGCGTACCCTAAAATATGAGATATCATCCCTTTTATATGGTACACAAGTGTCTTAAGTCGTGATTTTAATAACCCTAGAAGAAACGGGCTGAAATATGGCTTAAAATTGAATTTGGACAAAAAATTCGGCCTCTTTCTTTATGATGGTTTCTTCTTTAGCTCATAACTTTGTGCTTCGAACTCCGATTGATGTACTATTTTCCCGATGCATAAGTAATTTAAAGATCTAAAATATTTATTTTCTAGAGGTTTCTTCAAATTCTCAATGGATAAAAACTTTGATTAGCTACAATTTCGGGTTTTTTACGGCAATTATTGGATTTCTTTATAAACTTCAGGAATTGATTCGATTGAGCTTCTTTCCTCTTGGAATCACTCTTGGACACTAACATTCACTTCATTCATCATTGGGGACTTGCTATTCTCTTCTTGTTAGCATTTTGGAGGTAGTTTAAGGAGTTTTTCTCGCTTCGGACCTCGGAATGGATATTGACTTATTCTTCGGGCATTCTTCTTGCACTTTTTCACTTTCAACCTTCTTTCTTACATCCAACTTCAGTTGCTTAACCACTTTAGGCCTACAAAATGGCTTAGTAGCATAGAAATACAGTGCAATGCCTTCTTTTCATTCTTAAACTGAATTTACATGCAATTTTTGATTTTAGACAGTAACTAGAAGATAATTGTGCCTTGTTTAAGGGATTAGAAATGCAATTTCTGAGCTCAATCAGGATACCCTAACATTTGTTTCTCATTGATTTAATTTTATTTAATATTCTGTCTTGTTTAGTTAGTGCACTATTTTATTTTTTTTTAGTTTAATTGCATGCTCCCTTAGTGCATTTAGGAGCCTTTTAGGTAGATAACTTACGCTTGTAGATTCCCTTTACTTTTGCACCTTAGGATTAGATTTTCCTTTAATTTTAGTTTAGTTAATTAGTAGTTTTAATTTAGTTTCATTTCCTTCCTTATTCCTCAATTCTATCATCTTTTCTTTTATTTTCCTTTTTTCCCTTTGAGAGAGATACTTAGAAGAAATAGATTCATTGCCTTCCCTGTGGTTTGACCTTGGACTTTCCCAAGTATACTATAATTTGACCGCCTGCACTTGGGTGCAATAACTCGCTCTTTTTGCGCTTTATCAATACTTTGACTGGGTATATCTTTAATTACACTGCTCAAAATCTAATTACGTAAATTCCATCAACTACGAATAAAAATTCTCTTCATTTCAAGAGGTACATTTATAAACTTTTGAATTCGAAAGTTGATATTTACACCATAACATTTTATTTCAATTAAATTTAATACTTTGAATGAGCATATCTTTAATTGCACAGTTCGGAATTCAATTACTTGAATTCTATTGAGTTCGTATCAAAATTATGTCTTTAGCTATAGAGTTAGAAATCAAAAGTAGAAAAAATGATTTGAATTCATTGAAATAATTTGACGGAGATTATCCAAAATTATGAACTCAGAATCAATGATAAAACACAGAGCCGTGAATGACAATAATAAATCCATTTTTGGTAAAAAATTAAAGTGAAAGCTAAAAGCAAATTAAAATCATCAATCACAGTCACAAAAAAATTAGAATGGTGCAATCTGATAGCAACTCAAAAATACTTTCCTTCCTCTAAAGTCCCACTGGAAACCCAAATCAAAACGTCTAAAGCAAAGAATACTATATAATTTCAAGCCTTTCCAACATTGGCAAGCTTTGACACAAATATGATGTTCTTGTGCTAAGTCTAAGCCTCTATAAGATTGCTGAAGGAAACAACATACAACAAATGTTCAAAATGGTTGGCTCAAACCATTAATCCCACGTCGGAATACTATATAACTCAATAAAAGTTAATAAGTAACTAGTCTCACCATAAATATTAATGAGAACATGCCAGTGAGCACAACAACCAATATCTAGTGAATCCGTAAGTCCTTTTCTCAAATGTAACTTGAATGTCTATAAATGCACGTCTAATCTCACCATAACTACAATTAAAATAAGAACAAACAGGGAGGAAAGTTTTGAACCAAATAAATTTCGAACCATAGTTTACCAAAAACTACAACTAAAACAAGAACAGACATGGAGGAAAATTTCAAACCATAGCAAAGGAACCCAAATTAAAAAGCCATTGATTTAAAATGAGAGCCGCTAACTCGTTAATAAGCTTCGTTGGTGGAGAAGATCAAATGAAGAGATGGAGGGGAGAGAGAGAGAGAGAAAGACACAAACTACAAGAGACATTATGTGTGATTGGGTCTTTTTTGTTTTATGTTGAAGCTGTGTGTTTGGTTATCATATTAATTAATTACCAAAACTTAAAACATATTTTTTAAAATCTCATGTTGAAACAAAAGAAGAAGAAAGAACATAATGAAAGTGAACCATAATCCATTAATGAATACGATGATTGAGCGAAAGAATAATTAAATAGAGTTGATAGTCTTCCGATTCTTTCCTTTTGCACTTGTGTTATTCTCTCAAGAGATCGAGGATCAAGAATTGTTTCTTAAGGAAGAATTGGGGACCATTACCCGTTATATATATAAGTTCCCTTATGGAGGTTGGTGGTGATTACCAACTTTCATTATTTTCAATTCAACCCCTCATAGAAATGAAAATTACTAAATGGTATTTACACATTAATTCCATGATAATTATACCCTTAAGCTTACTTAAATTAGATCACTTAATTAAGGCTTGTGAATGATAACACACATTACTAATACACAAGTGCGGTCCCAAATTTGATTAATATAAAATTTATCTAACATATTATTTGATTACGTATATTTATCCCTCTAGATGATGCATGTGTGTTTGTTTACAAGTAACACAATCTTTGATTGTGTATGATACTTTTGTTTTTCTTTAAATTATTACAATTTAGAATGTTATGGGATTTAATTACTATTTTCTATTCTCTAATGATATGAGATAAATATATTTTAAGTTTGTAATGCACACTATTGTCACTTTAGGAAATAATTGATCTAGGGGTGGGGTAATCGCCCCCTCTAGAAAAACGATTTTTTTTGGGGGGCTAAACTTGTATGATAAAAACAATTTTTTTTTCTAAAAATGAACAATTATGTTAAAGAACAGCAGCACAAAATACTTTTTGCCGCTAAATATTTAATAGAGACCTAAAAGCAAAAAGAAAAAAGGTGCTGCCAAAATATTTAATTGAAAAAATAAATCAAATCAAATGATTTTTTTTATTACAAGTTACATATATTTTCAACCTCCTAAATGTAAAATTATGGCTTCGTCCCTGACTTTAGGCACTTCAAAATGGCATCAATGGATTTAAAAGCCCACATTCTCAAGCCAAACCACTTTCAATGTCCTTTCTGAATTGCATGAATTCAAAGTGGCACGGTTTGAGGTTGGGTGTTTTTTATATTCATTCATGCCATTTCACGTAGTGTTTGAGAATGTGTGAAATGTCAACAACTACAATATATTAAATCTATGTTTTCAAAGTAACATCGTATTTTGTGAACCAGAATGATTAGGGACATCAAGCAAAGATTTCTAATGTGCTTATTTGGAGACTACATCGTATAGTAGCATATCTTTGGATTTGTCTTGAATCATTACATGGAAAGAGTTATGACTTTTTTACATGAGTTTTTCTTATGTACTTAAAGCATATTGGAAATAAGGGCCTTGGTAAAAAAATCAAATTGAAAAGAATGTCATTTTACTTTTTAAATTGTAGTTCTAAATTAAAATAGGCATATTCATTATATATATTTTGTTTTTTTTTTCCAATAAGAGAAAGGTAGTGAAGGTTTTCATTTGAGGAGGAATTATATTTGTAATATTTTGGAAATTTTTAAAATATACTTAGAACAATATATAAAATATAAAAGTAGAAATGTCATTCGACATATCAACCTCTGATACCAATATTGCTTCACAAGTCTGCTTCAAAAGTAGAAATGTCATTATAGTTCTTTCGACTCCACCGAGTTTAGCTACCGATACTGCTTCACAAGTCTGTGGATCCACCATCGACCTCTGATACCAATTGTTGTGTCCACTGGCACTCTGGTCGAGCCCGGGACACCAGCCGGGCCCGCCAGTCTAAGCACATAGTAATAATATTGTTCCCAACTTAAACACCTTTGAGCCACAGGTGTGGGATTTTTATCTTAAAAGGCCTCGTTACTATGTGGAGACTCTCTCCCACTTATATACCCATATTGAGTTCTACAATTTTTTCATGTGGGATCAATGGTTTGAGCCAACCATTCTCAACACGATGATGATCTTCTTCCATCCTTTCTCTTTGGCCAATTGGAACAATTTTCAAATTCCCCAAAGTTTAGCTTTAAGGAAGTAGTATGCTCGATTTTTCCACATAAGCCTTCCAACCATTTGCCTTGATCATTTCTCACCACACCTCCAAAGCTAAACCATCCATAGTCAATTAAGTTGCCATCATTGTTGATTTTGATCCTACCTATAGTGTGGAATTTCCAATTAATTAGCATATTGTCTTTGGATATTTTATTTCGTTTGTATGATTTTTGGCAAACGCTAAGTACATATCTCTAAAGAAACGAATTGTTTTACAAATTATCTCATAAGGCAACACATATATATTTTTAAGTTGGTGGTTATTACTGGCCTTCCAAACTTGCAATAAACAACACACAAATATAGTGTTCCATAGGTTGTTCCATTGGTAATGCAAGCTATTATCCCTAAGATTAAGATATAACCAAGAGAAAAAATTAATCGACTCCTTCAAGTTTAACTGAAAGAGGTCAATTTGCTCCCAAAACTTTGAGGCATGGTTGCATATTTAAAAAATGTGTTCGGTGGTTTCCAATCTAGAGCATATTTTATATGAAAGGATTGGAGGAAATATTTTTCAAAACGGAATGTTAATTAGTGATAATTTTGTTGTGCAAAAGTGTCCAAAGAAATATAGTAATTATAAGAAGGATTATTAATTTCCATACCTAATCCTAATTAGAATCAAAAGTATAGACAATAATAAATTTGTAACAATTACCAATGCTAAATTTCCCTAACCCACTTGGTGTCCAACACAACGAATCTGAAACATTTGTAGCAGGAGGAAGGGAACTATGTTGATTTGATTTTGTACAGCAGTGAGGATTTTATCAGCCCACCTGCTCCAGTCCCAAGTCCCAACGCCCTAATGCCGATATAGTGGAGTGCACTGTTATGTTGGGGTAAACACCATGAACCGCCTTTTTGATGGGTTCATTACCCACCCATTAATCCTAAAACAAATAAATGTTATGACCGTTACCAACCATGTTGTGCCTACCGGCACTCGGGTCGGGCTCGGGGCACCAATCGAGCCCGCCAGTCCGCGCACATAGTAACGATATTGTCCCCAATTTAAACACCTTTAGGCCACTGGTGTGGGGTTTTTACTTAAAAGGCCTCGTTACTATGTGGAGACATTCCCCCATTTATATACCCATGTTGAGTTTTACAATTTTTCCATGTAGGATCAATGATTTTGAGCCAACCATTATTAACAATCTCCACCTTGGATCAAACCAGTCAACCATGGCTCCACCTTAGACTAACACCGGTCCACCTGGCTCCACCTAGATTTATACCATAGTCCACCATGAATCCACCTTTGAATTGTCCATGTATATCACCACTCAACAATGTCAATTCGTAAAATCGTCCACCTTTTTTGGTCAATGCACATCTCGATGTACACCCTATTTCACCTTACTTGAGGAACCTGCACAACCACCTTGATAGCAGCACCCCAGGTGAACTTAAGCTGTAGTGACTCCACCCTCGACTTCTCCGAGTCTAACTCCACCATAGGCTCTAGCAAGTCTAGCTATCGAGACATTTTTTGTAGCGACTTATCACTTTAGGCTCTACCGAGTTCTTTCCGACTCCACCGAGTCTAACTATCGATACTACTTCACAAGTCTGTAGATCCACCATCGACCTCTGATACTAATTGTTGTGTCCACCGGCACTGGGGTCAGGCCCGGGGCACCAACCGGGCCCGCTGGTCCACGCACATAGTAACGATATTATCCCAACTTACACACCTTTGGGCCACAGGTGTGGGGTTTTAACTTAAAAGGCCTTGTTACTATGTGGAGACATTCCTCCACTTATATACCTATGTTGAGTTCTACAATTTTTCCATGTGGGATCAATGATTTTGAGCCAACCATTATCAACAAACCACCAATTTGGAAGCTTTAGCAATAATACATTTGCTTTCAAATATGGCTTTTTACACATTCGTGTCCTTATTCTTTTTTCCAATTTCTTCGGGATAACGCCAAAGTTATACTTGGCTCTAACCACTTTTACCCAAAGCGCTTTGTTATTATTCATAACCTTCCAACTGAGTTTGGCATTCAAGGCTTGGTTAACCTCCTTCATTTTCCTAAGACCCAAACTTTCATGGTTTTTAGGATTATAAACACACCTCTAATTCATGAGGTGGGACTGTCATTTTGTCCTCTATATCTCCCCAAAGAAAGTCCCTATTAAGCTTGTCAATTTTTTTCACATATTTTTAGGGAAATTTCAGCGTTTCCATAGCATAATTAGATATAATGGAGGTTATGGCTTTGATAAGGGTACTTCTACCAGCCAAGTAAAGACATTTTACTTTCCAAACCACTAGTTTCTTCTTCACTTTTTCAACAAGATGGTTACAATGGTTACAATTAAATTTACCATGAACAAGATTAACGCTAAGATACATACCAAGCTCCATAGCTAAAGGCATACCATAAATGAGACTAAGCCTATTACCTTCACATCTTGAGGTATTGAGCGAACAAAAAAGTTTAGATTTATTAAAGTTAACATTGTCCTGATTGAAAGCAAAACTCCTCAAGCACATTCATAATTGTCCTACCACACTTCTTCGTGGCTTGAGCGAACTCATTCTCACTGATGTCCATGTAGTCATTGAAATCGCCCGTATGAGCCAAGGAAAATCACCCTAGCTTGCTATAGTAAGAAAGATTGTCCCATAAATATTTACAAAGTATTCTACTTGGGCTAGAATAGACAGCTAGACCAGCAACTCTTTGTAATTGTTTTTCGAAACCAACTTGAATGGAGACCACTCTCGAGTTTCATAACACCTAAATGCCCTCGCTCTTGCCTACTAGATCAGATACGGCTGAAGAAGAAAGGCCAAATTATTCAAAAAAAATTTCCATATTTTAGCAAAAGGAACCTTAGTCTTGAGGATACCCACAAATTTAAGGCCATGGTCTCTATAGATGTCTCTTATGGAGTTTTTGAAGTCATCGTTTTCGATGCCTCTACAATTCCAAAAAAATGCACTTCATTAAAAAACTATTAAAGGAAGTAAACGGATGGTCAATTTTAATAGGTCAACCCATTATAGGTTTGGCTATTCGAATAAAGTCGCAAGTCGCTGTCGTTGCTGTTATTTGACCCGCGTGTAGCCACGGAGTTTCTTGATGACGGTTCTTTAAGCTCAAACGAAGTCATACCTCTTTCACAATATAGTCTATGTTTGCTACATTCACGTTCTTTTCCTCGATTAGTATTAAAAACCATGGTGGGTTGTTGTTTAGGTGGTGGATTGTTACTATTTCCATCACCGGTAAAAGGTGGATCTGGGACTTTGTGGGGTTGGTTTTTTCTTGTAAAAGGCACAGTTGAGTGAGGTAAGGGAGTTAGGGTTTTCAGTAAAGAACTAGTGTCTCTGTTGATATTTTTGGGAAAGTGTTAATATGTTGTGTGGATAAGGATGGCATTGTTAACGTCCATTTCTTAGGATTGGTGCTATGATAGTCGGGTAGGTTTAATAGCACTGGTATCTGGTATGTTTATTGTATACGAGTTTTGGGGTTAGGTGGGTTTATTCGGAGCTTTGGTTCGGTTGTTAAAAGTTTTTTATTGTTGTTTTAGTAAAGCAGGGTCTACTTGGGATTAGAATGCAGTTTTGGGCAGTTAGCATGGGTGTTTGGGGTTTGGGTTAGCTAGGACTGCGGGGTTCCCTTGGTCCCTCTTATGTTTTCTTCTTGTAGTTAAATGATTCACCAAGGCCTCAAATCTGTTGCCACCAAATTTTAATTGTTGTACACTGGACCATCCACTAAAGACGTGTTGTGTCTTTTTGAACTTTCTTTTAATTAACATCCCCCCAAATTTTCCATTCTTTTTAGAATTATGATTTTCATTATTTCATTCTACTTCCATTCTAGTGCACTGCCTACTTTCACTATGCCCTTTATTGCCACTGTGTAGTTGCCTCGTTGTATCTACTTTGTTTTTTTCATTGTTATTAATAAACCTATAATATTCATCATGGTGATCATGTAACACGCTGTATTTATTTTAAGTAAATATGGTGTGGTATTCATATTTTTGAAAATTTTCTGTCCATAATTTGGAGAAAAGCTCATTCCAAAATTTGTAGATCTCTGAATTACCTTTTCGTGAATATAAAGATCCTCTTAATTGGAGTCCCGAGTAGAAAGTTATGGCCAAAACAAGAATATGGCAAAGTTAACCTGCGGACCGATATTGGGATTTTAGCATACCAGTCCGACGTATAAATTTTGAAGAAAAACTTGGTTGCGGACCGGTATTGAGAAATTGGCATACCGGTCCGGCCTTTAAAAAAAGGCAGGTTTATGACCTGCGGACCAGTATTGGGAAATTGGCATACCGGTCTAGCAATTAAAATTGTGCACCGACTTAAAGTCAGTTAAAAGTCGAAAAGCTCTTATTTTCATCCGAACTTTGAGACAAACACCCACACACTTCTAAGGGAGGTTCTAGAGGGTTCTAGAGAGAGAAAGGAAGAGATTTTTACGCATCTATCTGTTCGAAGCGAAAATTCAAGTTTGAAATCTTCCAAACCCACTTCTAAGGTACTATTCATCATCTTCTACCTTGGTTATCCACCATAGGAGCTCAAGTGTGAGCTTTGGCTAAGTGAGTTGGGGTTTATACTCTATTAATTCGAGGATCTTGCGATGCTAGGAACGTGGTGGCCCAAAAGCTTTAGGATTTCACCGAACG
The DNA here is from genome assembly GCA_021464415.1 of Lonicera japonica. Taxonomy (NCBI): domain Eukaryota; kingdom Viridiplantae; phylum Streptophyta; class Magnoliopsida; order Dipsacales; family Caprifoliaceae; genus Lonicera; species Lonicera japonica. The sequence goes on from CM038464.1 coordinate 88,780,080, forward strand.
GGGCATCAATTTCCACTTTTCTTTTTCTTCTTTTTGGTCTACAAACTTAAGGTATGGGTTTAAATGTTTTCCAAACTTGATAACATGATTTTACTTATTAAAAAATGGATGATTATATACATGTACGTGATATATAAAGCACATATCTCTTGTTATTGATTATACATGGATAATTTTATACATGTATGTTAATATGTTGATCATATCATTTGATATTCATAAGTTATGCATGATTGAGCTATGAATTTCATAAAGTGAAGCGAGGTTTGCCATATAAACACGATATTCACAAAATATCTGATATCAACGGGATGTCCTTTGGGTGTATAGTGGATGGTTTGGCGAAAATAAATTAAAGAATGATTTTTGTATACACCAAGAGATATGAATGAGTGTTTATTAGAGTTTACATGGCATATGTTGTTTCTAGTTTACATTTAGAGCATGTTATGCACGTATGCATCATTATTGTGTCAACCTAGCATCTTGACGATCTTATGGCAAGTCCGGAGCATTCTTATGGTATATGGCGTAATCAGTGTTTCTTGGGAGAATTGTATCTCGTATCCATGTTGTGGATGGATTTATATGCTCATGTGGCATTCTTGAATATGTGATTATCTATCTTCGGGGGTTCTTCATTCGTATGTGGATATATTCTCGGTTATGTTATATGGTGGGATGTTGCCCACGGTCATCTGTATCTGTTTGGCCTTCCATCGGTGAAGGGGAATGATGTGGTTAGTGTTTGTCAGTATGGGAAAATAGGCAGGCCCAAGTGCCCTTAGGTTGAAAAGCCCTAAACCTCTGGGGGGCTAGCAAGTCGTCGACATTCTAGAGCTAGCGGTGAGAAGTCCGAAAATCTAGACAATGGCAGGACACTAATAGTCTGTTTGATATAAAAATGATATGTGTATTTGATATCATGGACTGTGGTCCAGTTGTTATTATCTATTGATATTCACCCGAGACGGAGATGCCATGTTATAATCTCGATACTCATATCTCTTGGGGGTGGTCGAGCCCATATTATGATCCTAATACTTATATCTTTTGAGGACGGTCAGGCCCACGATTATTGTTACAGTTATGATTAAGTTCAATTATATTTCTTGACAAGGACCGACTATGATCTCGGGCAGGCAAATCCATATCATCTTCTTTCTTGGCTCATTACATAATCTGGTGATTTGACGTAATGGTTGACACAAAGGGAGGTAACTTGCACATGCAAGAACATGCATTGTTTTGTGAACTCATGATGTTTAATTGAATTAACGGTTGAAGTATGGATTATTATTAATTGATGAATATGTTTTTCAAACACGATATCCCCTATTCCCCCTACTGAGCTATGAGCTCACCCTATTTTCTAACCAATATAGGTACACAGGGGACGAGTGATGTTTACAAGACGGCGGGTTCAGGATTAAAATAGAAGGCTCTGATACGTATTCATTTTTGTTGTGTATATGTTATATCGGGAAGCCACAGTTATCCCGAAGTGTTATATATTAGTTTTGGACTTACTTAATTGGATTTATGTAACATTTATATGCATGTTTGTATGTTTGTGTACAGTGCTATCATCATCAGTATGATTATGAAACGGTTGTTTGACATGTGCTATTTGTATTTCTTTATGCATTCACATATATACCATTTTAGTTAATCTAAGATGGGTTAATGACACTCCAGGCCTTAATTACGTTTGTTATCTTGTAGATTAAGGCCGGGGTATTACAAATCAACCCTACCATATTTAAAGCATACACTGCTAATAAATTATTATTCAGTAAAATATTTTTTTCCTTTAAGCATATAATTAAGGATTAGAGGTTTTGATAGATCAATTTGAATGCAAACTTGAGCGAATTTCCCCCTAAGGGAGGCCATCGTGTTAACGTTTGTTTTTAGTGGTTTACCAAACCGTTTTTCTATTAGGAACATCGCTTTGTCCATGAAGTACTCTATAGGTAGTTCCGGAAGCCTCGCCCATACCACCGTTGGCACCGTCGTCACCTCCAATGGTTTAAAGTTTGGCTCCCATTTTCTCATTGTCAAATAAGTGATTTAGAATAATCCAAGGTCCTTTTCCCAATACATGAAAGTAATCTCCTTTGGCGTTGAACTTCACAAGGAAGTACCTTTCCCTAGTGTCAATATAATTAATTCAAAATTTGCCTGGAGATCCCAAATCCTTTTTATTCTAGTTTCCATAGCTTTGAATCCAATTGCTTTCCCTAATAGTTTTATAATCAAACTATCTTTCCATGGGATAGGCAATTTTTTTGTCAATTTTTTTGGGAACTCAATATCCGACATCATAGGATCCTCCTTAGAAGGTTCGTGATTAAGGTCAATATTTTGGGAGCTATTGGCTCCTTCTAACATCTCATCCCCATGAGACTTGCAGTCCGACCAATTTTCAATATCCTTACCAAATAATACCTCTTTAGTGCTACTGTTAGTCACCACCTCTTTGTAGGAAAGTCCTTTAGCCATATCAATGGCTTTAGGGACCTTCCTTCCATCCATATTTCGCACCACCTCATTAGGTGCTAGTAAATAATCTATATTAGGAGGGTTAATCCTCAGATCATGTGAGAGATTTGTTTCCTTTTCCTCACCATTGAGTGTAACCACATCGACCATATGATTGTCCTATACTAGTTTGAGCTCTGAGTGATTTGATGCTAACTTTAGATTCATTAGTTCAGCCATACGGTTGTGGATCACTTTTGACTTTTTTTGGGTTTCTTTCCACCTGGTCTTTAGTATGCGAAGCCAATGCCTCGTGTACAGCTATATTTGGTGGTGCTGATTAAAATTCCCGCAGTGGATCCATCATAATGTTACAAATTTGCTCGAAATGGCTAGTATTTGGTTGAAAGTACATACTTAATTGCTTTTCCTCTAGCTTTAGGATTGTTTTTTTATTTTCTTGTCCTTATGAGTTACACCCTTGTTTAAATATGTTTTGATTTTAGGAAGCCCAAAATTAGTAAGAGGGTGGTATAAATATAAAAGGAATAATACTTTACCTTGTGGGGACAAGCTTCATTATTTTATTTTATTTTTGAACGCACATTATGATGGCCTAATGGAAGTGAGTAAAAGTGATTTGGGTCAATTTTGTCACCCTTCATCTTAAACCACACTATTAGACTTTTGATCTAGTATTGCTTTGGTTATCAAACTTTAAAAACAAATCACTTTGCCCATAATCCAATTTTTGCAAGAATAATACTTTGATTGTTCCGTCCAATTTGGTTGTTAAATTAGATGGAATTAAGCCATCTATATGGGATTTGACTTTATTTAAGGGTATTTTGGTCATATTACAAATTAAAAAAGCTTTTTCTTATAACAAAACACCATTCCCTCAAATAATTCCCACAAAAATGAAAAACACACAGTCAACAAGATGTTTGTTTTCATTCAATACATCCGTTAAACATGGCACAAGATGTTGTCAGTATAAATTAAAAGTTCAAAGGGTAAACTCAATCACTTAGCAAATACTTTCAATATTGAGTAGGGTTAACTACAAAAAAGTACAATGTACGTACACAACGATTTTGTAACCTTGACAATGTACAATTTTATTTTATTTTAAAAAATAGAGAATAAATTTTTTGTTTATTTTTATTTAGTACATCCGTTAAGATTCTAAACTAACACCATTAGTGATTGATGACCTAGCGCTAACTCATTTGGTACTTGGCTTTTCACATCAGTTTTTTTATTTTATTTTTTAAGTAGCTTGACATATAAAAATTATTTTTTTTTTGCCGATAGTTTTACATTGGATATATCAATAGGTAATGGTTGGCCATTAACACCGGAATTATTTACGCTTTGCTTTTCTTTTATTTTAATTCTTTTTAATTTATAATGCTTGGTGGTGATTTTTTTATTTATGGGAGTTGAACCGTGGCAAGAGCTTAATTCAAGTAATTTTATAGGGTTAATTTGAATCGCCCTTAATAATTTAATATGATATGACAAGCTTCTAAAAAAAGAAATATTATATTATAATTTGAAGCTGAAATAATAAATTATTTTAAACAAAAAAGAAATAATAAATTATTAATTTTTTTAGGAGCTTACATATCCTTTTTTTATTATTTCCTTTTTATATATATATTAGGAGGTTAACATATCATATTAAATTATTAATGTTGATACTATTTAACCCTATAAAATTACTTGTATCAAATTCTTGCCACAGTTCAACTCCCATAAATAAAAAAATCAACATTGAGCATTATAAATTAAAAAGAAAAAAATATAAAAGGAAAGCTTGAGTAATTTTGGTGTTATTGGCCAGCAACAAACCCATTTCTTGTTGATATATCTGGTGTAAAACTTTCGGCATCCAAAAAAATGTGATATGTCAAGCTCTTTTAAAAAAATAAAAATAAAAATTTGACGTGGCAAGCCAATTAAGTGGAAGATAAATCAGCTCCATGTCATCAATAATTAATGTGTTAGTTTGGAACCATAAAGGATGTACTAAATGAAAATAAACAGAAAGTTCGTCATCTAATTTAAAAGAAAAATAGTACATTGTTAATATTGCGAAATCATTGTAAGTATGTTTTACTTTTTTTTAGTTAATCCTAGTGAGCATTTATGGGGTATCTTTAATTCTATATTAGAATTACTTATGAAAGGTTAAAAATAATAATTTAAAATAGCATGGATTAGTTTGCATTGATTACTAATAGCATCTCTAATAGACTCTCTATTGCCTTCGTACTTTATATTATAAAGAGTTAAATGATTAAATTAATACTCCAAGAGATTAGACATAATAGCTAGTAAAAATAGAGAGTTTCATTTGGCTCTTCAAATTGAGCTAACCTCTTTGGCTCTCTAGTTAATAAATTAATAGTATATTTGCGGTTCTTATTTTTCCTCATTTAATTTTGCTTATCTAAATAATTTTATTGAAAAAGAAAAAATGATAAAAAAATTGATAAACTATTGCAAGTAGAGATTACTTTTGGAGTTGGTCATTAAGTTGTGCTCTCTATTTCAAAAGTTACTCTTTATTTTAGAGATAAACTATTGCAAGTAGAGAACATTATTGGAGATGCTCTAAGACCCCTAAAACTGAAGCTAGTCCAATAATTTTAAATTTTTAAATAGTAGATCCAATTTTATCCATAAAATCTAGTAAAATTGGAGTATCGGATAGGATTGAATTGAATTCGAGTTTAGATTGAATCCTGAACACTCCTAATAAATAGTTGAGGTATTTATAACTTTTTTTTAAAAAAAGTATCATATAACATTGCTCAAAATCTTTTATTTAACCCTGACCCCGAAAAATAAAATAATAGTATTTAACAGTGAAGTAATAAATTATAACAGTCAGAATAGGAATACTAATATTATTTTTTTAATAATAATAGTGCAATACTTTAAACCAATTTTACATTTTATGTTTTTCGGTGCATTATATGAAACAAGCTCAACCTCCATGAAATTCAGAACTTGAGAATTCAGTAAATTAATATTATTTTTTTTTCTCTCTGAAAGCTTAATGAGAGTTTTAAACATTCAGATGTGTAATAAGATATTTGTTTTTTAAATTATTAAGAAGTCAAAGACTATTTTTTTAATGATTAAATATTCAACATTAAGAGGCATTAGTTATACCGAATGCTTATTGTTGAATTTCAACTACTATTTATACAAATATTCATTTTTTTAATCCTTTTTTAGCAAAAAAGTCGCGGCCTGTAAAATATTATTAGATCATAAAAAGAAAAAATCAGTACACCTTATTCCACTGAACATTATGATAGCCATCCTTCTCAACACGAATAATGCCCCTCAATTTCATAAGACAAGAAGTGCAATCAAAGTAAATAAATTTAGTCACTCTACTTCCTCGTTAGCCATATAGTCCGCCGCTAAGTTAACCTCTTTATAAACTTGGACTATTGTGTAATCTGATCTATGAAGTAGAATGAAAATCTTATAAATCATATAAACAATCGACCAATGGGCCGCCATCTTGCGTTGCAAAATTTGAACGAGAATCAACAAATCCGTCTCGATATCCACATGAAGGAAATCCATTTTGATGCATCTCTTAAGGCCTTGAAGGAGAGTCGCTGTTTCTGCATACTCCTCAGATTCCCCTTCGAGCAACCATCACAGTTTAATTTAACCTTTCCCGTTGGTGGATGCACCCATTTGATGATTAAGAAATTTCTTTGAATGCGTACAGGAACCGCGCATGAAAATAGGTTAAAGCATTTTTTATCGAAGTCTTTAATCTTGTCCGCCCACTAAAGAAAATACATTTTTTATCAATAATGGATGGAAGATATTTCATTTCAAATACGCCTTATTTTGGGCTAGCCAAAATTTCCAACAAGTATAAGCAATCACGAAGCACATGAGCAATATAAAGAGGAGTACTATAGTGATTCCACAAGTTATGAGCTTTGAGACAAAGAGAAGCGTTACTAGCATTATCTATTTAAAGCTTTCCTTCCATATCATTCCAAACATGACGAGCGGTAGTACTTTGAACAAAAAGATGGTCTATGTCTTCGACAATTGGCTGGTCCACGCAACAATAGTACTTCGAAGCAAGACTAATCCTTTTACGTTGAACATTCACGTCCACGGGGGTCCGATGCTTAATCGATCGCCATAAAAAGAAGGCCCTTTTTAAAGGTATAACTTTGTGCCAATTACACTTATTGAAAGGAAGAAGCATACTTGCACTTTGAGAAATGTTCCAATCGGAATTGATCGAGAAACGCCCATTCTGAGATGTTGTCCATATGCACTGATGCCCATCTTGAGGTGGTGTCCATATGAACTGAACTGTAGCCTCTTCATTGAGGCATTGCAGCTGTAGTTTAATGGTAGTTATTGATTGAATCTGAAGGTTTTCGCTACAAAAATTTTCCTAGGAAGAAGCGTACTTACCTCTTATTTTGAATCATTCACTAAGGCATTCTCAAGAGTTCACTTATAAACCCTTTAAACTTTTTATATTTTTCTAATGTGAGACTTCCCACTTTCATTGCATTTTTCCATTTCAACTTGCTCATTTTGGGTGACAATTTTTCATTCACCCCTTAACCATTTTGAGCATGTAATTATATGATTTCGATGTACTCACATAGGAGAACAAGAATATATAAAGAACTTTCACAACTGAGTGTAAAGTTTTATTACAAAATTGCCCTCAAAATGGTGGAAAATGTGATTTTTTATACCCATTTTCTAACAAAAATTGAGCCCATAATGATGAGCTAGGATTCAGCACTTCAGAGTTTGAATTCATCATTCAGCACTTAGTATTATGTAAATGGCATTCAGCAATCAAGTGTTAAAAAAAGGAAAAAAAAGAAAACAAAGAACACACCCTTAATTTGGTTAAGAATAAATACCTAAAATACGTACCCTTCTATACATATATATAAAGATAGAGAAAGTGTATGATGTAAAAATCTAAAATTTCAACCGTTGAAATTGCACGCATATATATCAATCTTTGGTTTAATCAATTCTTGATTGAATTTAGATGAAATTTGGTGGAGTTGGTATACTCATCATGAAGATCATCCCCACTAAATTTTATTAAAAAAATTCAATCATTTACTCTCTCCTAAAAAAAAATCGTTATTTAATTAATAAAATAAAACCCTTTCTTAAGCTCGATGCTATGTATATATATATATACCTTCAAATATGGAATGCTAATGAAATGACAAAACTCATTTACCAGACAGAACACGCTATATACTTACCCATGTGTGCACGTGAGGATTCTTTTTCCTTTTTAATAAAGTATTTGCAAAAAAAGAGAAAAAGATATTTTCTGCCTTTCTTGAGCTCTTGCGTTAGTATATCAGTATATCACTACTCTTAAGTGAAAAATTCCGACTTACAACCCCAAGATTATAAATAAATAACTATTTTATCAATTTATGTTTATTCTAAAACTCCACCACCATAATAACTTCTACATAGATGTACATATTTATCTGATATTAACTAGTGATTTATTGATCTGATGATTATAGCATTTTCAATAGTTTTGTATAATTTTGGTTTGCGTAAAATTTACACGTTTTATAAAAAAATGATCTCCAACAATTTTTTAAGAAACTTTAACACTTATGATTTGTGTAAAAATGTTGTATAAAATACAAATTTAATTTACACATCCATGTCATCTTTCTCTCTCCTTAATTTTTTATAACAACTTTAAAATGATATAAACTAAAAATCTAAAATTTAGTTTTGAATGGAATTTATATATTTGAAATCTACTCATTAAGAGTTAAAAAATAAGATTAATTATGTATAAAAAAATTCCATACAAAATTATTGAACATTACATATAATGATATATTTCATTTGTATGATTTTCATTGATCTATTTAAATTTACACGAGTACCATTGTAGCACAAAATGCATATGTGTATAATTTATGTCTAAAACTCCCTTACTTGGGATTTTACACAAAAAATATACACAATCATTAGAGATGCTCTAACTTAATTTTTTATAATGAATTAATTGTGATAAGTATGAGTCTTACATGAACCTCACTTTTATTCTTTATTTTAGCGAATAATTTTCAATGTGATATATATATAGAGAGAGAATTATTGCTCCACCGTATGTACATTCCCTTATATATAGAAATGTCCTAATCTCCTTAGGCATCAAGGCCTAGAAACTAAAGTAGAGGAGGGGCATTGAGTACATTGTGGAATAGGCATAAGGCCATGGGTGAGAGATTTAAGGAAGAAAGTGGCGGAAATAGCAAAGTTGACTACGAAACAAGGGAAAGATGACCCAAGAAAAATATTTCACTCTGCAAAAGTGGGATTAGCCATCACTTTAATTGGTCTCTCTTTTTTACTTCTTTGATACAATCTTCGATCTATGGGTTGGGTATTTCAGCGATGTGGGCTGTTTTAACTGTCATTGTTCTCTTCGAATTTACCGTTGGTAAGTCACTTTCAAAACTTTTCACAGAGATTAATTTACTAGTAGTTAATAACTTAATGCAATGATAGTATTTTAATGTGTCATCATACAATAAACAAATGAAAGATTTGAAGTGTGAGTAACCATTATTTAAATTTGAAAAGAGAGAAATGCTTTTCAAATTGAAGAGTCACTTTTGTTACTTTTGTTAGGAGTTCATTTTGCTGATATGTCTCTTCAAATATTTTGCGGTACTTTAATCACGTGAAGAGTCTATTAGAGATGCTCGATCAAATGTTTGAATGCCCTCTTAAACAACGTGCGTGCGGATGTCCGTGATGGCATATATATAAGCAAAACCCCTCTAAATATATTTATATTTGAGTAAGTATATACTATATATTAAGCGTGAAAAATAATGCAAGAATGCCCTCTTATACAACGTGCCGACGTCGGTGATGACATACATATAAGCAAAACCCCTCTAAATATATTTATATTAAGTGTGAATAAGTCTAGCTATTCTATATAATAAGCGTGAAAAATGATGCTAAGGGTTTGGATTTGAACTGACGATCTTATGTCTGAAAGGTGCATGCAATTACCATTTAACCAAATGACATCGTAGATTTTTAATGTGTGTAATTATATAATAAGTAAATCATGCAGATTATTTTATCCATTACACTAATGCACTTTGAGTTATTGTTTTTTGCCCATCACACATTGACAAACTAAATCATGCAGATTATTTTAAACATATGAACTGACACTATATATTATTCGGGGATATATATATATATATATATATTTGCACCAAATATATATATATATATATATATATTACTTTTTATAATTTTTTTTATGGAACTTACACTCTTACATTAATTGTGGGACAAGACATATATATATACAAGTGTGTAACTCGCGCGATGCGTGAGCATTTCAATTAACGAAATATGTAAATGTTTCAAACTACATAACTATAAAAATATAGTGTATAATGGTAAACAAAAATAGTCATGTAAAAATACCCATGTAATGTAACTACAAAAATATAAAAGTAAATTAATTACAAATAAGCAAGTAATTTAACAAACCCAATTATATATAATAAAAATAAAAAATGATATGTATAAAAAGACTTTTGAATTAGTGCAAAATAACTAATATACCTAATTGAGAGAAAATGATAGAATTATAATCAGCGATAAATTAAGTCCATATACATTATCATAACTAAAGGAAGACAAAATAGTCATAAAAGTAATTAAAATATTTCATTAATTGCTATATATATTGCATTAATAAGTAATTAAAGATTGCATTAATTGCTATATATATTGCATTAATCGCTATACTTCATCAATTTTACTATATAGTAATAGAATATATATATATATATATATGTATGTATACATATGTTATATTTACAACATCTGAAATTTGAATCTGGGAATTTTATATTCGGGTAAAGATGTGTAGATTGGATCCTGAAATGTAGATGCATTTAAAACAATATGAATACAGTATCACTTTTGCTCACTCTCGTGATTTGTTTTAAATTTTAGAACTTTGTGATACCGTAATGACGTTGCGATTTTACTTTTTTGGGTAAATAATACTTTTCCATTTTAAATTAATTTTTTTTAAAAACTAATTAGCATTTTATATTTTTAAAATAATTAACAAGTTCTTTTCTTAATTATTAATTATTTTGAAATTAGTATTCTTTAAAATGATATTAAAGTCAATCTAAATTCTTAACTATTTTCCCGTCTTTGTCTTTCACCCCTTAAGTTATGAAAATAAATATGTTCAACCTCAAAGTTTAATTCACTATTTCACTTAATTGTATCCAGTCTAAAATCTGTATATATAAACTTGAACATATTTGTATTTTTTAGAGTTTAGAGAAATTTATTTTGGAACAAATTTATTAACTTTTTTGACTTTTTTTCAAAGTAAGAAATAAAAGGAATTTTAGGTAAATCACTCGTTTTAAATATAACAACGGAAATTTTTCTCCCTATATAAACTTTTGATAGAGACTTGAGCATGGAATTTTAAACATCCTCGTTGTGGATGTAAGGCTGTGATTGTTTGTATCTTCATTTGCCCAGTTTGGGCGCGCAGGTGATGACCTTCATAATTTAAACGCTACCGATACCAAAAAAATTGGATTATTTTTTGATGTTTGGTTGAAGTTTTTAAATATTTAATTTAAAATTAATTTATTTTTAACTATAGTTTTTTAAAACTGTTTTTTAATTCGATTCGTGTATAGTATACTATTTTAAAAAATTTACAAAAAATATAATCTTTGGTTTTCATTTATTTCTTCAAGTTTTTCTAAAATAAAAAATATATTATTTTTAATTTAATGAAGTTTTTTAAAATTGGTGAACTAAACACGATTTAAAAAAAATCCAAAATATTTTTTAAAAATGCAATGAAACAACACTTATTTTATATTTTTCAGACAATATGTTTTCACTAATAATTAATTTCTCAAAATTTATCTTCCAATTAACTGGATTTTATAAATGTTTCACCTATGATAAATTATAGATCTGACTCTTTTAAAGTCCATTAAATTTTAAATTAAACTATTTAGATTAATTTTCTATTTGAAAAGTCCTTGCTAGATCGATACAATTTTTTTGGTGAGCACTCAAATCAGAACCTTTCAATTAAATTATGGATGAGTGCAAATTCAACTATATATGGGAACTCGTAACCAAATAATTAACCCATCTATTTAGTCTTAGTTTTTATTTTATCTTGATTCTCACAGGATTTGTTGAAGAATAATACTTCAAAACATTAGGAGATATTAAGGCCATGTTTGGTGGATGTTTATTTCTCAAAATTTTAAAAACTTAACTTAAAATCAACTTTATTTTTACACTTCCGAAAATTTATTTCACTTTATTTTCTCTCTCTATTTTTTTTTAAAACAACATATATAACTTTAAATCCAAAAATCAAAATTAGATAAAAAAAAATATATATTTGAAACCTACTCGTCGAGATCTATAAAATAAGATCCATTGTAACTATTTTTTGAAATATTTTTATGAAATTTTTTAGTTGGTTGAAAAAAAAAACTCAAACAAAAACCAAATTCACTTTTCAACATATTTCCAAATTTTACCAAACGCCAGATTTTAAAAACTCAACTAAAAATATCAACCAAACATCACTTAACTGACCGAAACCCTGGTGAGTAATAGAAACTTTAATCTTCCACATTGAAAGCCCCAGGCACACCAAATTGGGGTTTTTAATTTTATCCCACAGATTTGTGTTTGTTAAAAATGAAAGAAATATTTAATTAATGAGGTTTCAACCTTTGACTTCAAAGTTAGAAAAGCAAACAATATAATACTCTACCACTAAACTACTATTTCGATCATTAAATTTGTTAGCTTTTCAAATTATATGATACCGCATGCATAAAAATTAAAGAGGGCACGTATAAGTATTGCGTGTATGTGGTGTTTAGTATTACTAAAATAAGGCTATTTTTTAATTTTTTTGATATAAGTAATTGGTGAGGTTGATTTAGAGAGGGAATGAGAATAGGAGGATTCAAACCTAAATCTCCCTTCTAACCAGGTGAACTCTTTACTATATTTTAATTTGTAAAGTCTTGTAGCAATTTTCTTTTTTTCTTTTTGGAGTACATCATGGGAGGTATTGTTGCATTTTTAGTTTCTCCAAATTTAATATTTGTTTAATTATCCAACTTTTTTTTAAAATTATTATAACACACTTAATTATGATCAAGGTGATAATATTAGAACTCTTGGCATTGCAAGGTTATAATTTTGTCACATGTATATATTATTTTTTTTCCAACAAAATATAATTACGTACACAAATAAACAAAATTTGAGAGTCGCAATAGCCAATTATAATTGCTTAATAACACAATAATTGCAGAAATTGTTTTTTGGGTGACCTTTCTCCTCCTATGTAGAATATATATTACTTATTTGCAATATATAATTTTTTTTTTTTTTATATAACTAGACAAATCTTGCAAATGGGAGCCTCCTCATGCATGGTCGGTTCAAGTTTTTTCACCCATGGAAGCAATGCCAAAAAATTGGAGCCCTAACTAGGGAATGTGCCTACAAGATGGAAGCTCTTTGCAACTGCCTCAAATCTGAGATCCAAGTATCATTCTAATTCCGCTTACTACCATACACGCTTTCTTGCGTGGTGTTTAGTTACTTTTAAATGCAGCTAGATGGTTTACAATGTATTTGGTTGGTTTTGTAATTGAAAGATTGTGATTTATTTTTACAGTAATGTTTCCCAAATTTTTATGAGAACCAACTTTACAACTGGTTTGGATCATTTTTGTACCAAATCGAACATTCACATACGTTTCATTTACATGAAAAAGCTTTTTACATTGAAAACAAACAATTTTCACTGCATTGAGTTTTCAGCGAACCAAAGAAAGCCTGTATTGAGTAAATTGTTATTGTCTCCAATTTATTTTTGAATTTGATTTTTTCACACCTCATATCTCACTTTTCTCCTATTTCCTTTCCTTTTGTGTAAATCAAAGCAACTCCCTCAAAGTTTCATTTACCACCCCATGCGCTACAAAATTTCAATATTTAAAAATAATTTTAAATAACTCAATTCTTTTTCATACAAATTTATCAAACGCACTCTACATATCAAACCTTTATCTAAGGCAAAACCCAATGCAAAGATTCATATTTAATCTTAAGTAATTACAAAAAATCTGTATCATGCATACCACTAAAATGTCATATCATATATATATCATAAACAAAATTTTGTCATTTTCCCATAATGCATACATTCACATCAACAATAATTTCACCTAACCACTAAACTTACATTCCTTCCCATGTTACATTATTCCTCAGGCACCACAAGAGACAAGGACCAAAATCCAGGAAAGGAATCATGCACAAAAATTGTCTCACAATCAAGCAAAGCCCTAAAAGAGCTATCAAAATCAATCAAAACAATGACTCAACCATCACTATGTGAACCCCACTTAGCCAACTTAAGACTTTTAGCCAAGAACCTCAAAGCCTTGCTCAACAACTCAGCCTTGTGGAAACACACTGAGCCCCTTCAAGTAATACCACTAGCCAACATAGCCTCTCTCCTCATTGAAGTTGTGGGTTCCATTGAGAAAATTGGCGAGGCTGTGAAAGAATTGGCCTCAATGGCAAAGTTTAAAAAAGATAAAGGAGAGTGGTGAACATGGAGTAGTGGTGCACCCTTGTAGTGATGTTGAAGGCCCTCACCATGTTGTTTCCATTAGTGATGGTGATTATGATGGTTCCTCCATTAATCGGTTGATAAAAACATAGTATCACTGTGAAAAGTTTTTCTTATGGTTTTGTGTTAGAAAATTTATATTTTCTAATTTATTTGGGTAATATATTATAATATTTTAATTATATTTGCTATTTAATTAATTGGGCTAATTTTTAGTGGTCTAATTAATTATTAGTTAGGTCCATAAGATTACTCTAATAAATGTGGGCCAAATGTGTAGATACCTCATATGGGGCTTATTAGGGTTTAATGGGAACTCTAATTAGTTTGTATATAAAGTTGATATTAGGGTTATGGTCCCCAATATACACCAAATCATAATACGGCTCCCTTCTCCCCATCCGGAAGAGAACAAAAAATTCCCATCAAGACACTAAGGCGATTTGGTTGAGGAAGACCACATACCCGCTCGATTCGTGCTGTTCTTGTGATCGATCCTCGTTTTTCGCATTTGCTTATTATGGATCTAAGTACGCGGTTTCATTGTTTTAATTTAGTTCTTGATGATTTGACATGATGACTTAAGTGATCTAATTCCAACATTTTGCAGTTGTATCATGTTCTCGCGATAGTCCTATTTGCTTTTATAATAGAGCTGCTCATGTAGATATGCTTAGACGTGTTCCTTTCATTTTTATGTGTATGATGATGGGATATAGAAGGTTTACAAATTTTTGCCCTTTCTTGTATACCATATGAATGCAATTTTTGACTACTTACATGTATGTTGTTGTATATAGAGCTTCGAGTTTGAATGTTATATAATTAAACTAGGTTATACCCGTGCCATCCGGCACGGTAAATTAAATAAGAACTGATAATAAGATAAAAATGAGTAACGTGTGATGAATCTAAATCGACAAACTTATTTTCAATATATCTTCATGCTAGAACAACTAAAAGTAAACTGGATTGGACCGACTTGTTTTAAAATTTTAAAGAATCGTTTAATCATATTTTTTTATCTTATTTTGATCTTGGCAAAATAAGTTTTAACAAATTAAACTCAAGGCCATATATGAAAATAATTTAATCACGTATGTTGGTATGATTTGAAAATAGTTCAAAAATTTAACTGATATACTGTGAACACTCCTAAAAACGACATTCTAAGATGATGAATAATGCACGAACACATAAAATATTTTGATCTTGGTAAAATAAGTTTTTAACAAATTAAACTCAAGGCCGTATGTGAAAATAATTCAATCACGTCTAGTATGATTTAAAAATAGTTCAAAAAATTAAGTGATATATTGTGAATACTCCTAAAAATAGCATACTAAGATGATACATAATGTACGAACATATAAAGTACGTCCTTAAATGTTATTTAATAATTTTTATTATTATTTTTTTTTTACATAATTCTATAGTCATGATGGATCTTGTTTAATTGATATTGATTAGTAAATTTTAAATTTTAAATATTAAATTTTGAATTTTTTATTTTAAGTTATGACATTTTTAATGTAGAAAAAATGATTGATATGTGAGAGTTTATTGTGTGTATATTATTGGCGTTAAATGTTACTCAATAATTTTTCTTATTTTTTTTAACATAATTCTATAGTCATGATGTATCTTGTTTAATTGATTTTGATTAGTAGATTTAAATATATTTTAAATATTAAATATTTTTTTTATTTTAAGATGAATCTTGTTTAATTGAATTATATTTTAAGTTATGGCATTTTTTATGTAAAAATATTTATTGGTGTGTGAGAGTTTACTTTGTGTATATTATTGCTGTTAAATGTTACTTAATAATTTTTTTTACTTAATTCTATAGTCATGATGGATCTTGTTTAATTGATCTTGATTTGTAGATTTTTAATATTGAATTTTTATTAAATTTTGAATTTTTTTATTTTAAGTTATGGCATTTTTAATATAGAAAAAATTATTGGTGTGTGAGAATTTATTGTGTGTATGTTTTTTGGTGTGAGTGTTTTTAACTTTGATGTGACATCTTGATGTGTGTATAAAACTCATCCGATGGTGTAGAGTTAATGCACACCATAATATGTATATTTTTAACCATTAGATTTTTATACTTTTTAAAAATAAATTTGATCAAACTTGATGTTTTATAATATAGATGTATGTATGAGGGATAAAAAAGTTAAAATGAAAGAAATTGGCCTTTTCAAGAATATGTTGAGATCGATGAAAGATAGATATAGAAAAATAAATACACTTATACACACAATATAGTTGTATCCTAGCTATTAAGCAAGAGGGAGAATAGGTGTTATTTTTTGTACATACTTGAAAATTACCAAATTATACCTAGCTTTCACTGATTTGAAAATTAGGTAGTCTGTAAGGTAATTAAATCCACAACGTACATCATTTACACAAATGTATACCCCCATAAGCAAAATCTCCATCGCACGACCTTAAAATGCCTGTACCTATTGTCAAGAACAAATGTGTATAATATTGCACAAGTATTAAGTGTGTTACTGCCAGAACCCAACCCAACCCTCACCTCACCTTCTATTAGTGGCGAAGCCAGGAAATTGACCAACGAGGAGCAAAATTTGATCGAAAATCAAAACACTCTAAATCATATTTAAAGCCATAAAATTTGAACGCAAACATAATATTATTAATAATAAAAGTTCATACAACTTAAATAACAAGTGCAAACAATTATGATAACAATAACATTCTACAGTTTTTCATATTTTGGAAGTATTGGTGAATAGTGGTGGTGAAAAAATGGTGTAGATAAAGAGATGTTTGAGAGGTGAGTGAAGAAATGAAAATGGTGAATGGTGAAAGCACTGAAGCAGCGGCAGGCAGAAGAAGAAGAGAAATGAGTAGCGGCACCTTTTTAATTAATTAGGTTTGATATTTATAAACTATTCCTTAAGTTTTTGTATTTTACAATTAGGTCCCTTCAAGTTTATTTTTATGCACATAAGTCCCTAAACTTTTTTTTTAATGGCCCAAGCCAAGGAGGGGCAACTGCCCCCCGACCCCTACACAGCTTCGCCACTGCCTCCTATCGAGACACATGTGTATCAGGATGCACGTCCTCCATTGTTAGTCTCAATTGGTCGCCCGTGTTGGTTCTATGCTGGTTATGGCCCCTCCTTCCTCGAGGTCAGGTCAGTGGTTTGAGTTTTTCTCTGATCTATGGTCACTTGTGTCAAGGATGCACTTAGGTCGCATGTGTTGGGAATGCGAGTCCTTTATCAATCACAAATCAATGGACTGCATATGTTGATTCTTGAGTTCAATCCCTCCCTCTTTACTGTCAAGCTGATTTTGGGTACTTGATTGTTCTATGGTCGGCTCAATTTTTATTTTAATATTGGTTTTAGGTATATCTCTACGGAGATGTTGTTAGGGAAGAGTCGCCAGATTGTTTATGAAAACAAACAAAAATAGTTGTTAGACTCGCAAGCCACATGAAATGGTCCCTCAAGTTTGTCCCAGCTCCAAACCGTGACCAATTGCCCCAGGCTTTGAATCGTTACAATTCGTTTTTTTGTGTAAGTATACAATTAAATATTTTAGAGCCAAAGGGGGTTTACTGTCACTTCTTATAGTTCAGGGGGCAAAGTGTCAAAATATAAAAGTACAACCTTTACTGTATTGTACCAAGAAGTCAACAAAGAAAAGAGAAAACGTTATCTTTGTACGTGCGTGCAGCTTAGAATGGCGTCAAAATTACAATTTCCAAACCCAAACCGCCTTATTTTTAACTAAAAGGGGTTAGGGTTTTCGGGCTCGGGTCCGAACACCAATTGCGACTCTACCCGGTTAGTCTTTCTCCCCCTCTCTCCCAAAATTCGCTGCCTAATCGGCTTAGTTTGTCGATATAATATGAGAAATATTGTTCAATTGTAATACTTTAACTTGAATATTGTTCTAATTTGAGTTAATCTCTGTTGTAACTTCAGTTAATTTGATTATACATTCTTTTGTTTAAAATTGATGGGCAATTCTTGAGCTGAGTTCTTTTAAATGATCAGAGGTTCGGATACTTTTGCTTGATATTCTTGTAGTTGTATGTATATGTTGATTATTCCCTGCAATTGGGGCCAATATTGATCTTATTTTATTTGACTTGTAATTGCTTTTCCCCCTTAAAACTAATTTTATAGTTTGGTCGTTTGTTGTTTCAATTAACTTCCTTTATAAGGTTTGTGGAGTAATTGATTTTCTGTTTTGCAATTATGGTTTGATGCTTCCAATGCTTCTTTTGCTGAATAGAAGTATTTTTGGAGAATAATTATGTGTTCTATCTGAATTTTGAAGTTTTGCCTCACAGTTTGAGGGGATAGATTGAGTTAAGTGTGAAATAATGGGAGGACTTTTGGAAGCTAGTTTTGAATTTGAACCCTCTAAGATAATGTCGTCAGCTTCCTTCTAAGAATCAAGGTTTTTTACTCACAATAAAGTTAGTAACTGTGATTTGCAAAGGTGAAGACCAAGTTGTTTAGCAGTTATCAAAGTTGTTGTCTTTTGTAAATCTTGATCGTGTGATGTTACATTGTCACTTCTCAAGGTTTTCATGGAGGAAGATGATTAAGGACTTCAGATATATGTCTTGCACTTGTTGGCCTTAATTCGGAATCTATTTTTAAACCCTCAAAGATAATTTGGTCAGCCTTCCCTTCAAATCAAGTTCTTACATTGCATGGTTGTTCATGGGAAAGTCAATATTTGTGATTAATGGTGGATCAAGGATTTTGAGCTTAGGGGGGGGGGCAAAAGCACAAGTAATAATTTTTTTGAGCTTAGGGGCCCACAAAGAAAAAAAAAGAAGATAAAAGAAAGAAGTCTTGGCCTGTATTTTTCCACAATGACCCAAGAATGGGTATATTATCACCTGTTAAACTTATTTAGAAGGGACCCAATTAACGTTTAATATTTTATTAAAAATAATATTAGTACTAGTAATGAGTTTTCGAAATATGTAGCAGGGGCCATGGACCCCTTGTCACCCCCTGGATCTGTCAATGTATGCTATTTGTTTCAAAAGTGAAGACCAAGTTGTTGTTTATGACCAAATTGATGCACTTTGTGTAATATGACAAGCTAAAATCTTTACTATATGATGTTGTCTTGCCACTTCTTGGGCCTTTTATTGAGAAGGATGACTAAGGAAATTGAAATATGTCTCTCACTTATTGGCTAGTTTTGTACCTTCTAAAAATTTGATCTGCTTCTTTTTAATTTTAAAACTCAAGTTTTTTGCATATTTAGTTGCTTATGTTAAAGTATGTTAGAACTCATAATTATTTTTATTATTCTGGTTATTAAGTTATATTAGGTAACTTTTGTACAGCCCATAATATAAGGGATCTTTTAGATTTAGACTTAAATTAGGATTCGGTTATTTCCTTTTTTGTCTTTTTATTTATGTTTGGTTATTCATTGTAATCCTCATTTATCTATATAAATATTCGGCTCTGGCTCTCATATTGAGTATGCCGAAACCCTAATTACATTTTTCAACTTGGTATCAGAGGTTTCTTAAATCGATCCTCTTCTTCCACCAGTGGGCAATATGCAACCCATCTTGTTGTCTGCCGGACGGGGCTCGTCTCTTTGTAGGTATCTATATACACAATCCCCTTTTTCTATGTGCGATGAATTATGCAGTGAATAGTTTATGTGAACAGTGCGGCCAACAGTTATTCATGAACAGTGCGATGAACATTATCGGTGAACAATAATTTGCTACAGTTGTGAACAATTGCGTTTTTCATAAATTATGAATGTTTTCGATGTAATGAGGACATTTTTGCGCAACTTTTTGGTGTCTGATTGCATACTTTTACACCTAGAATTGATCTTTCGCTAAGAGAGCCTTTTCCCCTTAACTAGAATTCAAAAACATTGGGGGTGGGGGTAGGTAAGAATTGAATTGCCCGGTATTATGCGTCCATTCCTTATACCATGGGATTTAGGTGATGTTCGAAAATTTAGGCAATAAAACACGACAAAAGGAGGAAAATTACATGTTTTCCAACGGTTGCCTACTTTTGTATGTAAAACTTTGTCAATCATGTGGACCCATTATTATTTACCGATGCTTACTGTTACATGTTGGATCAAAAAACTGGTTTCTTGTTGTAGGGGCCGAGTTCAATAACGACTGCAAGAAAGATTTGTGTCATTTGCAAGATTGTGCTACTTTGACAGAGTTGGGAACTTTGCTAGGGTACTTGAATGCATCATGATAAATTCTGGGAACAGTGCAAGGCGAGGAAATACTACATTACCATCATCACCTGATGCCCCTTCACTTCCCCAGTGTCTGCCATTGGAGCCGATTACTTTGGGGAATCAGAAATGTACGCGCTCTGGGGAGCTAAGGAGGGTTCTGGGTGTTCCTCTTGGAAGCACTTCAGATGCACATTCTTTTGGTGTTGGCCGTTCAAAGCCTACACCTCCCATGGCAACGGAAGAGCTGAGGAGCTTTAAGGAGAGCGTCCAAGATACTACCAAAAAGGCCAGGTATTTAAGTTCATTTTGTTGTGAACTAGATTACCCTGCCAACGCGATGTGTGTGCTCACATGTATATAATTTGAAGAAAAATGGTTAAAAAATGATAATTGGCCAAGTGGTTAAGCAAGAGTTTAATTGCTTAATAGCGAGGGTTCTAATCTTGTTGCAAGCAAATGTTTTGTGAATAAGAAGATTGCAAGGGTAAAATAGGCATTTAAAAAATATGACAGCTTCATTTGGTGGTTGAAATGGGTGTTCACTTTGTATAATAGTATAGATTACATTATTGCACACAGTTCGTGTCATAGTTTGATTATAATATATTCATTCTGTTATGATCCTCTTTTTGAAATAACGAAGTTTGTGTCCCCATATCAGAGAGGAAACAAAAATAGAAATGCTGTTACCTTTCCAACCAAGTCTGCAATACTGCTTGCGCATGTTTTTGGTCAAGTTGATACAACTTTCTAATTTCTGCACCGAAAAAGAGCTTCTTTTCCTTAGAGTGGTAATTGTATGATTGAGAAAACTGATTGTAAGGGCTCCTTCCACAATTATATCTAAGGGAAGGACACCCAACTTTTCCATAACATATGGATTACTTCCTCCACAATTGGTTTTAGCCATAACGGCATTTCACAATTTTTGTCCATTAAAAGGACACCCCTTTCTTTGATTGGTCTATTATACCCTTACCACATTTTTTATTTCCTTATTCCATGGGTGGTCGCTAGGCGTCAACAACCACTGCCGCCAGCACCACCCATTGTCGCCACTTACTGCTGGATCTATATTGGCGGTAGTTAAATATATTTTCTTAAAGAAGAAAAATAAAAAATGGAGGAAGGGTATAGTTGAATTGTATACGAGACATTGAATAAAGAAAAAAGTAGAATAACAAAGTTGTATTGATAATTGTATGATTACAAAAACTCTCAAAGTGGGTATATATAGGACTCAAACTATCAAACTATAAACCCTAGGATAACAACAAAGGAAAGTAAAAATAAAGGAAATAAATAATTAAGAAAATACTCCATAAGTAAAATACCTATCTATGGTATGTTGAACTGTTGGAAAAGACTCCCTCTCAAGTTGGACTGTTGGAGCATGTTTAGCAAACAAGTCCAACTTGAAACAAATTAAAGCCATAATAGTAGCACAGCGATCGAGGGGAATTGAGGATCATCATATCCATGTATCCAATCATCATCGAAAGTCATCTTCACAAATAACCAAAGTCACATAAAATGGCACCACACACAAGGTGTACTTTTAAATACCAAACAACAAGTACTTCACCATCCTTCACACTTATACTAAGCAACATCATGATTCAACACAACATGCCGCCACTATGGCGTCAACACACCAATAGAAGGAATTTAATCACTCATGCACAATAAATGAGAACCTCCACTAAGGTTCTAAAACGAGGTGCAAACACCTACAAACACAGGATTGTACCATTACTCAAAAACAAACGAACCTCCACTAAGGTTCAAACAACACAAGGTGAGAAACACCTATCAACAAAGGGTGAAACACCCATTAACAAGGAGTGGTGAAACAAATCCTTTAAACTAAGAGTGATGAAATCTTAGCAACCAACAAGATGAAGTACGTAAAGCAAGGGGCGTCGATGACAATCAACCATAATAGACATAAGAGGATACGATAAGGCTACAAGAATAATGGAAAGTGGGAAAATCACCAACAATTGTGGGGAGATATGAACCACAAGCATGGGAGGTACTGCAGCTGAACTTTGAACACTGGGGCTGGACAGCCTGGATTTCGATATACACCATGACGGAATTCTGTAACTAGGGTTTTTTAATCCTTTGTACCATCATCAAACTTGACCACCAAACCAAGATTCTTTTCCTTCTTTGAATTAGGGTTTCTCTCCAAAGGTTGTGTTTGGTTGGAGTTTTTAAATGTTTAATTTGAAATTTATTTTTAAGTATAGTTATTTAAAATTGTTTTTCAATTCGATTTGTATACGGTACACTATTTTTAAAATTTTACAAAAAATATAATCTTTAATTTTTATTCATTTCTTAAAGTTTATCTAAAATACAAAAGAAAAAATAAACAAAAAATATTCTTTTTACTTGAATGAAGTTTAATGAGCGAACCAAACACAATTTTTTTTAAAAAAACCCAAAATATTTTTTAAAAACCTAATCAAACAACACCTAAGATTGCAGTCATGTGCAACAAATGTCAGTCGGAGGGCTAAACTGTTCACAGATCACTGTTCAGGGGCACTGTTTGCACTGCTTCACGGACAGTGTTCATGCGCTGCTCACAGGCACTATAGTGCACTGTTCACCGAATGACTGTTACCGCACTATTCACGTATTAATGTTCACGAACACTATTCATCGCACTGTTCCACTGAGATAGAAGACGAAACTGAATATATAATTTCGAATGGAAAGAAGATCCTTGTCCAGCGGACAACATGGTGGGTCTCTTGCAGGCGGAAGAGGGGGTTCTTGTAGTCCCTCTGATACCCAATTGAATTGTATACAAGACAGTGAATGAAGAGAAAAGTAGATTAAGAGAGTTGTAGTGATAATTGTATGATTACAAAAACTCCCAAAGTGGTATGTATAGGATTCAAAACAATAAAGGAAAGAGAAGATAAAGGAAATAAATAACTAAAGAAAGACTCCATAAGTAAAATACCTATCTATGGTATGTTTTGACCAAGACAAAATAAACTATACCATAACTAACGTAAAGAAAAAGGAGCGTCCTTATTTTGAAATGGAAAATTAAGTTGTCCTCCCTTGGATATAATTGTGGAAGGAGCTATTTGAATCCATTGCCTCTTCATGATTTTCGTGTCCTCTGTATTTAATGGTCAGTGGTACAATACATATGATGTCATGACATTGTGCCAGGAGTAGAGCAAAAGTGTTGGGGCAATCAATTTCTAAACTCGATGAGTATAGGGAAGTTCTTGGGTCAGTGAAGCGTCAACGGACTGATCTCTTATCCAATGGAAGATCGGGTGGAGGAAATTTGTCGATGGGTGGTCAGATTCTTCGGAAACCTCAGGATCAAACAATTCAAAGATCGGATGATAAGACTAGGACTCTTGGATTTGGACCAAAGACGCGCATTCGTACGTCGATGCTTGATGCTCGGGTTTGTATTTGGAATTTAATTATTTATTTTTTTGACACCCGGTGTCTATTAGTAAAGAAACCGAAGATTAAAAATACCATTGATTGAGAAAACAAGAAATATAAATGATCGGGAGACAAGCTTTAGACCTACATTACGTAAAAGAGAGAGTTTCGTACTCATGTTATAGTGGGCTTTTTGAATTTGCTGTTCTTAATGCAAAACTAGATTTAACCTAACCCCCCCCCCCCCCCCCCCCCCCCCCACACACACACACACACACACACAAAACAACCACCACTACCATTTTCATTATCATTAGAGTTTGCCCCGCCCTGCATGCAGTGGAATATTGAAGAATTATGTAAAAATTGGGGCCATTGTTTAGTTCCCCCCCCCCCCCCCCCCCCCCCCCCCCACGTAATCCTTTGACTTAACACTCTGTTTTTTTGTAATTCTTTGAGATTCCCTTGCATGAAGCAGGAAAGTCTAAATGATTATAAAAATTGGGGAGTAAGTCTAATTCTGCATATGAAATGGGGGACAAGTCACAAAAAACCCTTTTATATTTCTCACCCATTTGGAATAGCTCAAAGAAAAAGGTTTCTTGGAAATGCTTTGCCAATTTGCCTGTACAGATGTGAATAACCTAATTCCTCCTCATTCTTAGTATAGTAACTGCCATAGTTGTTTGCCCCTCCACAAATTGTGCACAAGCGTTATAGACCTAAATTTTCCAGGCAAAACCCATTGCACTCAAACTCTTGAAGCACATAAGTTAAATCTTTCAGGAGAAAGGACAATTAAGGAAAACATGATTTATGCGTTCAGTCATTTCTTTGCAAATTACACACCACTTTGGAGAGAAGTGAGAGTAGGATGTTTCTAATTTTGAAATATACTGTTTTATAAGGTATTCAATGTAAAGGAGTTTGCTCCTCTAAAAGTGGACACGACGGTTGCGTTTGGTTAATGTTTCTAGACAAGTTTTCTAGATAAGTTTTTAAAAATTTGGTGTTTGGTTGAATGTTTTGAGTTAGAGTTTTTATGTTGAAAAGTGAATTTGGTTTTGTTTGACTTTTTTTCAACCAATGAAAAAAACGCATAAAAAATTTCAAAAAATAGTCACAATGGATCTTATTTTATAGATCTCGATGAGTAGGTTTCAAATATATATTTTTTGATTTTTGGATTTAAAGTTATGGCGTTTTAAAAAAAAATTAGAGAGAGAAAGTAGAGTGAAATAAATTTTGGGAAGTGTGAAAGTAGAGTTGGTTTTGAGTTGAGTTTTTAAAATTTTGGGGGAAAAAAAAATAGTGAGCAACCAAACACAACCGACATTTCTCCAAAATGTAGGACGAGAACCCATTGGGGAC
This sequence comes from Lonicera japonica, assembly GCA_021464415.1. Taxonomy (NCBI): domain Eukaryota; kingdom Viridiplantae; phylum Streptophyta; class Magnoliopsida; order Dipsacales; family Caprifoliaceae; genus Lonicera; species Lonicera japonica. Next base: position 88,805,392 of record CM038464.1, read on the forward strand.
ACACTTATCTTTGATATAAAGTTTTCTTGTTTTCTATCACAAAAAAAGAATTTTTATTTTTTTTATGTATTAATATAGTTAAAGAATTAGTTTCAATTTATAAATTAATCAAAATAAATTAAAGGGTTAAATGCTTACAGAAAATTGCATTTTGTATCTCTGACTACTTTTATTTTACAAATCTACACTTGTGCCCTCAAAACTTGTTAGAGCAAGTTAGAAGAGTGTCCCAAAGTATTGAAAATGACACGCGAGCCCGACAAATGTCAGGACTCCATAGGGTAGTCGTTAGCCGTTATTTTTCATTTCTTTCATCACTTCTCTCATTCTTCTGTTCTATTTATTTGTGTATCTCAGATATAGCTTCTGGTCAATCTTCCCTTGATCTTAAATTATACTTATTCCTTCCATGTTTTCTATTGTATCATCACTCTCCTAGAAGCACACTTGGCAATTACTAACACTTTTCTAATGTATTCCGACATGTTTTGGCTTTTGAAATGTAGTTTTTCTTTTTTTAAATTGAAAAGAAAATGTTAGTGTAATCTTGTGCTAGTATTTAACCCATTAATATATTTTGATTCATCTTGAATCTGAAATAAAGCGTTATTTACGTAATTTTTCTTAATCTATATACACTATTAGAAAATATGACATTTGATGTGTCCTAAACGTCTTCTGTTCTACATTTATCAAACTTGTGCACTAGCAGCAAAAGTAGGGCATACACACTCTTTGAGTATCTAGGCAATGGATTTAAGTGGACAGAAATTTTACTTTAAGAAATTATTAGAGGTTTTTTTACGGGGAAGATTGTTTTCCCGACACTGAATATGGGAGTGGAGGTCAGGAATTCTCCTTTCCTAGGAATCCTGGATTCCTTTCCAAAACTCCCCCTGAATGATGGAATCTCGAATGAACGGGAATTTAGGATTCTAGGAATGATTCAAAGAACGAACCAATGGAAGCATAGTGTTTAACATTATTTTATTTTAAAAGGGGAAGGTTTAAATCTCTTCCCTTAACTACCAATAACTAAGAAACCTCCCCGACTCGGGTGAGACTCAAACCTAGGATCTCCCATAAACTAGTATTTTGATGAAATTTGCTCTGTTATTTTGTGATCCAATTCACATTGCAAATGTTTACAGACAGATGGAAGACCAGGTGCTGCCCCAAGACAGCAGGTTGTCATAGTAAAGGACAGAGATATGATTATGGTTAGTGATGGACGTGATGTTCACACTGAAGAAAAAGTGCAGAAATTACCCGTTGGTGGTAGTGGATGGGAGAAAAAAATGAAAAGAAAGCGATCTGTTGGAGCAGTAGGTAATAGAGCAATAAACGGTAGTCGAGATAGAAAACGGGCTACGGTTATGAAGCCAAATAATGATACCAAGTTGCACCCTATTGATGCTCAAGGTGCCAGGTAAATGTTGCACTACTATTAAAATCATCACCTTATTTTTTATAAGTCTTTTCAGTATTTTTTGGAGTTCTCGTTTTATGTGTTATGCTATTCTACTTTTACTTTGATGAGGAAAAAGGATTCATCACATTGATTTGTTTTAATGTCAAATTTGGGGAAAAATTTCAATATTATTGACTTATCATTCAAAGGTACAAAACCGATGTATATATATACAGCAGGAACTTATTCAATTAGGAAAGTATTCTAAATCAAATCACTAGAAATCAGGAAGATCGACAACTAACAAAATCTCCTAAATATTAACAGCTATACATTATCATAGCCTTGTACAGCTGTACAAGATTTCCTTATCATAAATAAGGATGACTTTCCAACACTCCCCCTCAAGCTGATGAATGGATGTCTTCCATTCCCAGCTTGGTAATTATCATCCAAAATGCTGCACTAGATAGACCTTTTGTAAGAATATCAGCAAGCTGTCCACCAATGGATATAAATGGGGTGCAGATCATTCCACTATCCAATTTCTCCTTTATAAAGTGTCTATCTACTTCAATATGTTTAGTGCGATCATGTTGTATTGGGTTGTGTGCTATGTTGATAGCAGACTTATTATCACAATCAAGTCTCATAGGTGATTCCCACTCAATCTTCAAATCTGCCAGTATTATTTTCAGCCACAATAATTCACAAATTCCAAGCGCCATTGATCGAAACTCTGCTTCTGCACTTGACCGGGCCACAACATGCTGTTTTTTACTCCTCCATGTCACCAGGTTACCACCCAAATACGTGCAATAACCTGATGTAGATCTTCTGTTTACTACGGACCCAGCGTAATCTGCATCAGTGTAGGCTTCAATATTCATTTTCTCGCCCTTTTTGAATAGAATGCCTTTACCCGGAGTTCCTTTCAGGTACTGTAAAATCCGATACACTGCCTGGAGACGTATTTCTTTCGGATCATGCATGAATTGACTCACAACGCCAACTGCATAGCCTATGTCGGGCCTAGTGTGAGACAAGTAAATGAGTCTTCCTACTAGCCTCTGATAGAGACCTTTGTCAACCATCGCACCTTCTAATGCCTCCCCGAGTTTATGATTCTGTTCAATTGGTGTTTCAACTGGCTTGCACCCTAATTTGCCTGTTTCTTTTAACAAATCCAGCACATGTTTTTGCTGAGATATGAAAATTCCATGTCGAGAATAAGCCACTTCTATGCCGAGGAAGTACCTCAACCTGCCAAGATCTTTGATTTCAAATTCTTTCACAAGACACCTTTTAAGTTCACCTTTCCCTTCTTTATCATCACCTGTTATAATAATGTCGTCGACATATACAAGTAAAGCTGTCACCTTCCCTATCCTCGAGTGCTTGACAAATAGAGTATGGTCGCCTTGACTTTGCTTGTATCCCATAAAGAGCATAACCTTAGTAAATCTGCCAAACCACGCCCGGGGTGATTGTTTCAAGCCTTATAAAGCCTTCTTTAACTTGCACACTTTCTTATTTTTCACTTGAGAACTGAATCCTGGGGGAATTTCCATATATATCTTTTCTTCAAGGTTTCAATGTAAAAAGGCATTCTTGACATCAAATTGCTGCAAACTCCACTCGAGATTAGCAGCCAATGACAATAACAGTCGAACTGTGTTCATTTTTGCAACGGGAGCAAAAGTTTCGAAATAATCAATCCCGTAAGTTTGGGTATAGCCCTTGGCCACTAGTCTTGCCTTATACCTTTCAAGTGATCCATCCGCCTTGTATTTGACAGTAAAAACCCATTTACAACCCATTGGAATCTTTCCCTTTGGTAACTCTACCAAGTCCCATGTTGCATTTTTCTCTAGTGCTTCCATCTCTGCTCTCATAGCTTCCCTCCATTTTTCATGACCAAGTGCCTCAAGTAATGTTTTGGGTATAGACACAGTGTTTAGGTGTGTAAGAAAGGCTTTATGAGTTGGGGATAATTTATCATAGGACACAAATAGATTTATTGGATGTTGTGTACATGTGCTTTTCCCTTTTTTAAGAGCTATGGGCATATCATGGTCATTATAATAGGAACGGGGTTTTGAGAAATTTCGGGACTGGAAGTAATGATGGGAGAATTAGGAACAATAGGAGAGTCAGATACCTCATTACCAGTCATAGGTTCAGATTCTGGATCATGCACATGTTGAATGGTGGGAGCTTTCCTTCTTCAGTAAACTTGCAGTGGACAACTAAAATTTTGAACTCTTGTTCCTTAGTCATTACTTTCTCATCAGGAGTAGACATAGACATGGATGGAATGGGTTCAGATTCAGATTCAACGGTGACAGGGATTGACTCAACAGAAGTATTAGGAGGTGGATTTGTCACGGTATTTGACTCAAGGGAAGAAGGGGACAAAGAAAGATCAAGTAAGAATAAATCCCTCTCCTTATCTTCCATAAATTGTTTCTCCCCCTGAAGATAAGGAGTATTGAAGACATTATCCTTTTCAGAGAAAGTGACATCTGCAGACACATAGAATTTTCTTGTGGAAGGATGATAACATTTATATCCCTTTTGAGTAGAAGAATATCCCACAAAAACACACCGAACAGCTCTTGGATCCAATTTCCCCTTGTTTTGGGAATGAACATGTACAAACGCCACACAACCAAAAATTCTTGGAACAAGGTTGTTTGACGTTTTGAAATCCGGGAAGAATGTTGACGGTAATTGCATGGGATTCTTAAAATTAAGGACATGAGAGGGTAACCTGTTTATGATATGAGTAGCAGTTAAAACAGCCTCTCCCCAGTAATTTTTCGAGACATTTTTCTGAAAAAGGAAGGCTTAGGGATGGCAAAAAAACCCAACCCGGCGGGTTTCCGACCCGACCCAACCCGGATGGGGCGGGTTTTTTTAAGCCCGGGTCGGGTTTGGTAATTTTTTTAAAAACCCGGACCGGGTTCGGGGCGGGTTAGGGTTCTGCGTTCCTAAAACCCGACCCGACCCGACCCGCATATATATATATAAATTATTAATATTATATATATATATATATATTATATTTAATATACAAAGTTACAAACCCTATTACCCTAAGTCCCATTCAGTGCCGCACATCTCTCAGTAGCACACCACACATCTCTCAGACTCTCAGTAGCACTTCTCCAGTTCTCCACTTAGCTGCAGCCCGCAGATCTCCGTTTTCTCCTCCTCCATTTTCGTTTTCTCTTCCTCCATTTCCGGTCTGCCTCACTCACATCTAACTCTCTCTATCTCTCACTGTCTCACCCACACGGCCAAACCAACACGGCGAGTCGGCGACACACCCACGATCCCACTCGGGCCACTCTATCTCCAGTCTCCAAAGTCTCTCTTCCTCCATCTCCGGTCTCCACAGTCTATCTTCCTCCATCTCCGGTGTCACGCCGTGCTTCCTCCATTTGGTTTTAATTTAATGATGGAATTGTAGACTTGCTTGATTGTATTATGTAGTTTGGGATTTGTTGTTTGATTGTATTAAGTAATTTTAAGACTTGTTTGCCTTTTGTGGTAGATCCATTGGAAATTTGAAACTTTGGTTTTAGCTTGCTTCTTGGCTTGTTGGTTTACTGCCTGCTACTGCTTTGTCATTGAATTTTTTATTTTTTTTTTAGTTCAAAACACAGTTTGGCAGGTGGGTTTTCAACCCGACCCGGTTCAACCCGACCCGGTTACTCCGTATTCGGGGCGGGGCGGGGCGGGGCGGGGCTCCTATGCATCAATGCGGGGCGGGTTTGGGTTCAACGAACAAAACCCGACTCGGGTTCGGGGCGGAGTGAAATACATGCGGGTCGGGTTTGGTATTGGCCAAACCCGCCCCATACCCGACCCGTTGCCATTCCTAGGAAGGCTCTAGTGGCTGCTAGAATATGACCATTTTTCCTCTCTGCAATCCCATTTTGTTGGGGTGTATTAACGCAGGACGATTCATGAATGATGCCTTCTTTTTGAAAGAATGAAGATAAAGATTTATTAAAGTAGTCCCTAGCATTATCTGACCGGAATTTTTTTATGTTAATACCGAATTGATTTTTGACCATACTAAAAAGACAGGAAATACTGAACTCACATCTGACTTATTTTTTAGCAAATAAATCCAAGTCACACGAGTACAGTTATCAATAAATGAGACAAACCAACGGGCTCCAGAAATATTTGGAATTGTTGATGGACCCCAAATGTCACTATGGATTAGAGAAAAAGGAACAATGGACCTTTTATTACTAATTTGAAACGAGGTACGTTTGTGTTTCGCCAATTCACAAACAGTACAATGAAAAACTTCAACACTTGTTTCTTTGAACAATAAGGGAAACATAACTTTAAGGATGCTAAACGAAGGATGACCAAGACAATAGTGATAAAGCCATATCTTGTCTTAATTTGTCATGATAGACTCAGAAAGTAATGATAAAGGAAAATTATTTCTAGTTTTGCTTTGTCCACATGGTTCCTCAAGGTAGTAAAGTCCATCTTTCTCCCTAGCATGTCCAATCCTCCTCCCCGTTTCTGGTCCTGAAATACACAATGTGAAGGATAAAAAACGACATGACAATTCAAATCTCTTGTAAATTTTTGTATTGACAAAAGATTGGAATGTAATTTAGGCACATGAAGAACATTTCTTAGTGTGATATGGTTGTTAATACTAATATCACCTTGGCCAGCTACGGTTAATGAGGTTCCATTAGCTATGATGATTTTCTGGTTATTAGGGTTTGGGGTATAGGAATGAATTTTTTGGAACAATGGGTCATATGGTCAGTGGCCCCTGAATCAATGATCTAGGAGCCAAGGTGGTTTAGGAGTGCATTACCTGAGGCATTCAATGCATGAGAAAGAGTTTTACCTGAGAGAACCAAGGAGCAAGTACTAGTAACCTCATGCTTCTCTAACGTACCCAAGAATCTTTTCAATTTCCCTACTTCCTCCTTGTTGAATTCAGCCGTCTCTTGGGAATTTCCCTCGTTATCCGATCTCATTTGAGTCACATGTGCCTGGCCCTTTGATGAGTTTCCTTTAACTGACCAATTTCTGTTGCTTTGTTGTTGATGTGGCCGTCCATGTAGTTTCCAGCACGTGTCCTTAGTATGTTTTGATTTCTTACAGTATGTGCACCAAAGAGAATTTTTATCCATGGCTTTGAACATGTCTGAGTGGTTATTTTCCCTGCTAGGCTGCTGATTAGGTTCTGCCATCTTTAGATTTGCACTTTTTGTTACCAAGGCTGAGCTCTCAGTCGCTGGAATCTCAATCATAACTCCACGTCTGCCTTCTTCTGCCCTTATAAAGTGCAATAGCCTCATTCAATGAAGGGAGATCTCCTTTCCCTAATATCTACACCCGAACAACATCAAACTCCATATTCAATCCGACCAGAAAATCATAACTTCTTTCCTTCTCAACAAACCGTTTCAAGAGAATTGCATCCTCACTGCACTTCATTTGGATATTTTGATAGAGATCCATCTCTTGCCACAACCCTTTTAAATAATTTGTGTACTTTGTGACAGATCGATTACCTTGTTTTGCACCTGCCATCTTCGTTTTGATTTCATAAATCTGTGCAGCATCATTCACCTTCAAGTACGTTTCATGAAGGGAGTCCCAGACTTCTTTGGTTGTATCGAGAAACATACAAGTATCGCTAATTGTTGTCTCCATGTTGTTCCACAACCAGGACAGCACTGTAGAATCTTCATTATCCCAGGCTTCGAATTTAGGATCATCTTTGCTCGGTCCTGTGCCATTCAAATGGCTTGACAAGACTTTCCCTTTCAGAAACGTACGGACCAATTGGGACCATTTTAGATAATTCTTTCCATTCAATCTATAGGCAGCCTGGATATTGGGGAGATTACCTGCAGAGTGGTGCGGTATTTGTTCAACCATGCCTGTCTCGTTGATGCTGGTGACTTCGCCAATTACTGACATCTTGGAATCTTTGAAAAAAAATTTTCGATTTTTAGGGCGACACAGGCCAATCGAATTAGTGGAATCAAACAAGGAGAATCGAAAAAAAGAATTAATTCTCAGAGAACCTCCGGCTCTGATACCATGTCAAATTTGGGGAAAAAATTCAATATTATTGACTTATCATTCAAAGGTACAAAACAGATGTATATATATACAGCAGGAACTTATTCAATTAGGAAAGTATTCTAAATCAAATCACTAGAAATCAGGAAGATTGACAACTAACAAAATCTCCTAAATATTAACAGCTATACATTATCACAGCCTTGTACAGCTGTACAAGATTTCCTTATCATAAATAAGGATGACTTTCCAACAATATTGATATTGAATAAGTTTGTGTACAGTCCGTTAAAAGTTGTCTTGCCTAGGACAGGCAATAATATCAAGAAGTAGTAGTGATTATCAAGAGCTTGATTAACAGGTCTACTCCATAGGGAGCACAAGGAGCCTGTGTAAAGGATAGGCAAATTCTTGATTTGGTTTTAATTGCAAAGGAGACTGTGGAAGATTAACAAAAGAGATGGTGTGGTTTTTAAAATAGATTTGGAAAAGGAAAAAGTAAATAAAGAAGAGAAATTATTGAGAAACATCCTTCGGGAGGGGGAGGGGGAAGGAAGACTATATCATCATGTAAATTGGAAAGAAGTCTCTTTATATCAAAAGAGAGGGGGGGTTGGGGAACTTAGTTAATAAAAAAAAAATCAGCGTTACCAGGCAAATGTTTGTGGCAAGTTCTCTTTACAACGAAAATCTCTTTGCATAAAATCGTAAAAAGCAAGATTGGATCCATTTAGGGGTACCTTCCCAAGTCCTTGGAAATTCATCTCACAAGACTTGGATTTGTTTCTCACGTTGGAGCTCTTTATTTTGGGGTGAGGGGAAGAAATTTACTTTTGGGATGATTCTTGGTTGAGGGTTATTTCTTTGGTCTGTACTTTTACTAGACTTTATTGAGATTCAATATCAAATCTTCCATTATGTTTTATGTCTATAGTATCATGGGACTTGCTTTGAATTAATCCTGCTACCTCTTTTTAGCTCAATGGCAAGTCCACCTCTCTCATAAGTGAGGTGCGGCTTTCTCAAACCAAGGAGGTGGAGTTTCAACGCGTATTTAAAGGTGGGGATCTAGAGCGAAAACAAGTCTTCAGAGAGGGCTTGAGTGCCAGCGGATATCCATGCTCAAACTCGTCAGTAGTTCCAAATCATTTCAAGGGTCTATTGACAATTGAGGGTGACCCCCATTTGTGTAGCCCAATGTTACCATTTCCTGTTAAAATATAACTCGAGTCCTTGACTAGAGTATAAATTGTATCTCATGGTGGAATTCTCCCTCTACTCTCCCTTTTATCCTTTAGAATCATATGGAAAGTTGGGGTAGCAACATGAGTGCAAATTTTACATGAGTGCAAATTTTTGCATGTGGCTTCGAAGGGGGAAGTCAATATTTGCGATTTGATTAAAAGAAGGAGATCTTGGGCTTACTTATCTGCATCTCAGTGCATTTTGCGCAAGGAGGGTTGGGAAACATTGATCGTGTTTTGCATCACTGCAAATTCACCTCCTTTCTTTGGATGTAAGTCTTGAGGGAACTAGAGACTCTGGGTGCTCTTCCATTCAGAAGGAGGATTTCTTGGTACTAGGATGGGGCTCTAGTGGAAATAAGACAAGGTTCAACCATTTTTTTTCCCATTGTGATCGGTGGTTTTTATTCCATTTTTTGTGGGATGGTATTGTTTTTACTTTTTATAGGCTCCTTCTGTGCCTATGTTGCAAGGGCCTATCCTTTCGGATAGTCAGCAGGATTGGAAGGCCTTGTGCTTTACCGTGTACAAGTTTCTCTTTCTCTGTTCTCCTTGTCCACTTTGTACTTTGTCCTGTTTGAGTGTTGTTCATTCTGTTATCTTCATTTCTACTACTTCTTTCCTCTTCTACTTAGATAATATTTATTTTCTATCAATTATCAAAACATATACCTAACCTGTACTTGCAAACCTTTCTATTTTCAGTAATAACATAAGTGTTCCATATATATCATAGATAAGGTCATGCGTAGAACAGGCTATGAATGTGCCGTCAACAAAGCTAGAAACATAAGAGGTGAAAAGGGACATGAGAGTACATATGTGAGAACTTCTAGTCAATTATTATCGAAAATCTAATATTTCCCCTCCCCCCATCTTTCTATCTATTTGCAACTAGGATATGCTTTGTTGATTAAAAGCATTGCATTCACGTGTTTTAGGTTTCCTTCTATAAATGGGAGCATTTTATTGTTATTGTTATTTTATTTCATTTTTTATAAATGGATATGCGCGTGTCAATAGAATGAGCATTTAGTGTCTAAATCAAAATAATAATAGATGGGGTGGTTTCATAAAAATAAAAATATTTAGTATAAGAGGTTTTAAACCCTCATTTCATTTCCACACACCTGCAGCCATCTAGGGTTCATTTGCCGCCTTGTCTTCTCTCTAAAGACCTCTATTGTTTCCTATTGATATTTTTATTTTTAAATTATTAAAGCACAACTGGTAGAAGAAAAATACGAAGAATCTGGAGAGGGTGGGTTCTATGATCTTGGTTGCTGATATCTCTGAACATGGTGAGTTCCTCTACCTGCCTTAGTCCATCTTCCCCTGCATTCTGATATACAGTCCTCCGCCTCCCCTCCCTCTTCCCCCCCAAAAAAAAAAAACACACACAAACATGTTCAAGGGGGAAGAAAAGAAGATTCACCCGGTCCAAACCCAATAAAATCCATCGTGTCGGTATGATCGAATTTAGGATGAGGACTTTTTCGATAATTATGTTCCCTTTGGAGTATCCACTCTAGTTAATTAAAGCACAATTAAGGGAAATAATGATATCAACTTTTTTAGATTCACAATCTATCTTTTTTGGAAAGCAGTTTTTTGTTTGTTGTAATTAATTTGAAAGTTGAACTAACGTGTAGCATACCCGCTCCTTATGAAACCAAAATTTATTACGAGGGTCATACATCCAAAATTAAGAATCAATTACAAACTGCGATTTGATTGATTTTTAGTTTTTTATTCTTTTCCAATTCTTCTTGGCTTGAGGTAAAATGTTTCCTTGGATAGCTGAAATGTGTCAACTCTTGTAGCAAAGCTCTTGTATGAAGGACCTATTTGAATTTGTCCCAAAAGTGTTAAGCTAAGACAACCAAAAAACAATTGCTTCTTGTGAGAAGGCCATTAATTTATCCCACATATCCATTCGAAATATATATACGGTAATTCTCTTGTAAGGGATTTTCTTAAAGTACAATAAGGACTGTCTATTTCGAGGGGTAAATGAATGATTTTTCCATGAAACTTTGTGGAGATGATCTTTGTAATGAGTAGATCATCTCCACCACATTTCATAAAAAAAAAAAAAAATAGGTCAATTTAGAAGTTGGTAATATGATCCTATAAATTTCAATGGACGAAAATAAACATATATATATATATCACATTTTCATAACACCCACTTTTGGTTTGAATTTTTTGATGAAATTTTGGGGAGATGATCTACTTATTATAGAGATCAACTCCACTAAGTTTCATGAAAAACTTCGTCCGTTTACCCCTCGAAAAGGACGGTCCATCTTGTTCTTAAAATATGGGATTGCCTTACAATAGCATTTCCGTATATATATAAATGTAAACAACAGACTTGGTGTAACTTGTGCCGATGGCACTAACCAAGATTTTGTAGAACAATCAACATTAAAGATTAGTAGATGGCCTGTGCTTATGGTATTATTCATGTTTACATAGGATTACTTGTGCTACAACACTTTCCACTTTACAATTGACTGTGCGTATTGCTCTATTCGCGTTAATTGGTCATGCAGTCATGCCTATGGGACTATCTATGCCTCTGGAAAAGAATTTTTACCCATGCCCCTTTATGTTATCATAAAAGTCCCATCAAAATAGAAGTCACGCTTAGATTCCATATTGCATTATATAGATGGTGTATATGAGGACAATGATAGTAATGAGGGAGAAACAGTTGTGTGTGAAAGAGAGAGAGTTGATGGTGAGTTGCTGTCAGCGATTTTTGCTGGTATGAAGACTCTTGTGTTCCTGATTGTATTATAAGAATTCTTCTAATGTTACTATCCTCGCTTTGGTGTGTTTTTTATTTTTATTTATTTATTTTATTTTTGCTGTTTGCTTTCACATTCTGGTGACATCGATATTTTTCAGTATTTATATGGTTCTCTATAAGTGCAATCCAATAAAAATTCAGTCAGTTTTTTCTGAGATTTATATTCTGCTGCAGATCTAGAGCTTCATCAGGAACTAGTGGAATGAAGTTAGTGGAATCTTCCATACCCACTAATATAAGTTCCCGTACAAGTCCAAGGAATGAGTTTGAAAGTATCCCTCCTTTGAGGGATCATCCTACCATAATACATGAGACAGTGGTTGGTAACGGAAATATCAAGTATGTGTTTACTTTCTCAACTGCATCTCTGTGCTATTTTCTAGTAGAGTTGCAGAAATAGTGATTAGGGCTTTTTTTGACAGTGCCCCAATTTATATGTGAAATTAGACTTACCTCTCTATTTTCATAATCATTGAACTTTCCCTCCTAATGGGTGGGAATCTCTAATAGTTAGATAAAAATGGGGGTTTAAAGTCAAGATTACTTTAAAACATTAGACATTTAGTTTTTACGTAATTATTTGAGAACAGGTGGTATATGTCTACTTTTTGCATTATGAACAGGGGGGTGAAGTCAAAATAGCCCTAGTGAGAAATATCACATAGTTATTCTATCTAGCTACGCTTCTTAAATTGACATTCATTATTTGCACCTCTCTCTCCTCTTTGTAGGACAGCAAGAACTAGTTGTGTTTCGATGTTAGACACATCTCCCCATATCCATAGCCCCACTGGAGCTCTTGGGTGTGGGGATCAGCCTGCAAACAGAAATAAATCCCCTACTTTAGGTGTGGAAGACAATCAAAAGCATCCAATTTCTACTAGTTCATCTGCTCATCATATGGCCCGGTGGGTCGGTCAGAGACCACTTAAAATCTCTCGCACAAGGAGAGCAAATCTTGCATTTCCCGTCTCAAATGGCAATGAAGCTCAGATATCAACTCAAGGCTTGACAACATCCGATATTATTGCTGGAATTCCTTGTGAGTCTAGTGGATGGCCATTTTTTTGCTGTGTAAATAATAATAATACAAGAGAAAATGGTTTGTAAGTCCTCTGTTCACTATTAAATGCAAAGAGAGGACCTTACTTCTCACCAACACATGAAGAGGATCCCCAATTTTATTTTATTTTAGCTGTAAGGACGCTTTTCAATATTTGCCATTACAAGAAGACACCCTTTTTTGAATGGTCATTATACTGTTACCAAACTTTTTTATTTCTTCTCGCTCACGAGTGTCCACCAAGCCACCCACTAGAGCTCCGGCAACCACCCACCCCAAACCCCCAATTGTAACTTTCTTCAGCAACGTCATGCATTTGTGCGTGCATGTGTTTACAAAAATTTGTGTACATATATGTGCATATATACAAAGATTTGTAAATGAAAAAAAAAAATAAAAAAAATAAGGAAACAGAAAAAAGCTGAGTATTATCTTTTAAAACTAACGGTCAGTTTCGGGGGTGGAATGATGGGTTGCGGGTGGTGGGGTGGAGGTTAGGGGAAGGGTGGGGGTTTTTTGTTTAAAAAAAAGGGTATTTTAGGCACAGAACAAAGAGTGTCCTTATTTTGAAATGGAAAAATTAAGGTGTCCTTACTTTGAATTTAATTATGGAGGGAGCCTAGCAGCCCATTGCCACTCAATAATTATAAAAAATCCAAAATGAAAATTGTGAACTGCCATCTCCAGCTGTATTGTCCGAAGGTGAGGAGTTAAGAGGTGGAGAAGTCAAGTTGAAAGAAAATGGATCAGATGGTGATGAGGTTGCTGTTAATGCGGATTATAAAGCCCCTGGCTCTATATTAGACTCAAGGAAGAACAAAGTACTTGTTAAGAGAGAAGCTACGGACAATGTACAGGATCATGGAATTGGAATCCTTTTGCCCTCAAATAGGCCAGATGGCATGCCTACAAAGGAGAAAATAGAGAAGTTACATGTGGCAAAGCCATTTCAGAGCTCGAGGCGTGTTCCTGATAAGAATAGAAGGTTTTATATCTATACTCTGCACAAATATACATTTTGAAATTACTTTTATGGCCTAAGTGCCTAACAATGTCTTGAGCTTTTTATCCAGTAAATCTGGCCGTCGACCTTTGAAGAAGCTGACTGATCGCAAGGTTCCCGTTCGTGTTGGGCCGGTGCTAACTAGCGGTTCTGCAGATTTCACTGGTAAAACAATTACATTCAAGTAAATTGTTTTGATTGAGGATCCAGTTTATTCTTTGTCTTGGTCTAAGGGGTTTTTGAGATGTGATATTGGGAGGTTTTCTAGAAAGATTGATAAAATTACTCAATGTAAACAAGGATATACTTGCTTCAACCCTTTAAAAGACAGTGTAGAAGCCATTGTATTATTATTAGGTGTCATAAATTAGTTATTAGCTATCTTAAGGTGTCTATTGTTCATTCCGTCAAAAAGAACCCTGTGAATCACTATGCTTCTTGATTCACACAGTTCTCAAAAAGACCACAGAGCTTATGCTTTCTTTCATTTTATTTTAATTCGTTAAGGGATCTTATAGGTTAGTAGTCTTCAATTAGGATTTGTAAGATCCCATTGTTGTGGATCACATCTATGTCCTTTTTCATCCTCTTATTTTTACTTCCTCATTGTAACCGTAATTTTTTTATTTAATATAAGTATAGATTCTGCTCTCAGTTTTAGTTTGAGCCAAAACCAATTGCGGTTTTCAATTTTACATGAAAGAAATGTAACAATAATGTTACCTCCAAAGTACTCTCAAGAACTGTAGACCGATCAAATAAATTCATCTTAGGTGGAACAATGTTAGCATTGTGAAAACCAGTTACGTTTTTCTTTTGGTTTATTTATTCAATTATTTTCAGGAACTGGAATATTGCTAATGAACATAAAATCTCACACATTTGTCATACATTATTAATGACAGTGTCAATGTTTATGTGATACACCACTTTCCAGGTGAATTGGATGATCATGAAGAATTATTGGCAGCTGCAAAGTATGCTCGTAATGCTACCAGTATGCCTCAGTCTCATATTGAATATCTTCACTTTCATGAAACTGCTCTCTTCTGTTTTATATTTTATCCTTTTGATTATTTTGTTGCATATTTTTTGCAGATCTTGCTTGTTCTAGTCCATTTTGGAAGAAAATGGAGTATTATTTCGCTTCACTTACCTCACAAGATGCATCATACTTGAAGGACCAAGTAGTATATTGAAATCCTATTCAATTATAAATTCATACATGTGGATGCCAAATAGTGCACTTATGTTTTTTATTTAATTTTAAAAACAGCTAAATCTGGTGGAGGAGCGAAATGGAAATTTGTCTCAGATGCTTGATGATGAATATAATCCTTTGGTACTTCATCACAAATCTTTATTTGGATTTGTATGAGTTTGTGACTATATGGGGTGTGGGTTAATTGTGAATTTATTCTCTTTGTACAGAGTGTTCTCATGCATAAAGAGATTTCACATAAAAAATCAGACATGGGAAGGATAAACAAAGCACCTCCATTGTACCAAAGACTGCTCTCTGCTCTGATTGAAGAAGATGAAAGTGAAGAACTTTACCACCAGAGTGAAGGAAGAAATACGTCCTTTCAGAGTGCAAGCGATGAGTCTCATTGTGGTTCATGTAACCACATTGATATCGAACCAAAAGAAAGGGATAGATTGGAATCTGAAGTCGAATCAGACTCAGATTTGCAATCACATAAGCATTTTTTGGACCGTACTTCTTGTAATAAGAGTGCTTCATCTAACACAAATGGCTCTTTTTCTAACAATGAACAATGGCAAGCTGATGATGGGTTCTCATATTCTTCGCAAGTTGATGGGTGTGCTGAACCTTCCTTAGACTACCAGTACCAGATGCTGTCTATGGATGATAGGTTACTACTTGAGCTACAGAGTATTGGCTTGTGTCCAGTGATAATGGTATGCTTTCATTTCTGCCATCTATTACAACAAATAACTAACAATTCCTGTGGTGATGGCACAGTTTCAAGCAATGTTCTAAAAAGTGTTAGGCGGAATGGGTCCTAGCGCCTAGGCTTTTATTTTTTTTGTGTAATATTTGAAACTTTAATATTATAGAGATCGTGGGTTGTCCCAGTGGTAAAGGGACCCCCACCAGACTAGGCGGCCAGTCTAGTTAGGCTAAGCAGCAAACCACACCCTAGCGCCTAGGTTGGGATTCTTAGAATACTCAAGTTTGCTCTTGAGTACATCTCGTGCATTGTTCCTCTGGGCATGCATCGTCTTTGTTTTCTTGAGTTTGATAAAAACTTATGGGTGTATCTACAATTTTCATGTTGCATACAAGAAATTTGTTGATATTGAAAGCCTTTGGAAAGGGCGGCCCTTCTTTTAAGCAACTTACCCCTCCCTCCCCTTTGGAAGGGTAAAGGATTAATGAAATTTCGTGGAGTTGGTGTTCTTGCCTTGGAAATCATGTTCATCAACTTCCACCAAAATCTTTAATATAATAGCGACTTTAATGCATAATCCG